>OY856412.1:1478847559-1479501726 GCA_963693085.1 Alisma plantago-aquatica
TACAGAAGGTTTATTAAAGACTTCAGTTCTATAGCATTCCCCCTAACTAGGTTGACCATGACGGAGGTTCTTTTTGTCTGGAATGACAAGTGTCAGCATTCTTTCTAGTTGTTGAAATAAAGGTTGACCAGTGCACCTGTGTTAGCTTTACCTGAGTAGGGAAAGGGATACATTATTTTCTATGACTCCTCTAAGAATGGTCTAGGATGTGTGATGATGTAGAGTGATCATGTAGTTTCTTTTACTTCTCGACAGTTTAAGAAACATGAGGATAATTATCTAACACATGATCAAGAATTAGCTGTAGTGGTTCACGCATTGAAGATCTAGAGACATTATCTCTATGGAGAAACATGTCAAATTTTCACAGACCATAAAAACTTAAAGTACATCTTTTCACAACACGATTTGAACATTAGATAATGCCACTAGATGGAATTAATCAAGAACTACGATTGTACAATTGATTATCATCCAGGAAAGGATAATGTAGTAGCAGATGCACTAAGTAGAAAATCTTCATCTCCACCCATAGATAAAGCATAGTTGAACTCTTTAATGTGCTTTAAGAGGGATATGTCTGTCTCTTTGAGACAAATGAATGCACAGCTAGAAGTATCCTTGTTAGTCAGATTACTGGTTGAGATGCATGTGAAACCTACTCTAAGACAACAGATTAAAGAGGCATAATAGGCTGATGTTGTGATTTAGCAGATTAGGTCAGAGTATGGTAGTAAGAAATGGGACGGTTTCCATGCGTTAGAGGATGAGGTGTTTGTTACCATGATAAGATGGTAGTACTTGATGACAATGACTTAAGAAAGATAGTTATGGAGGAAGTTCATTCATCCATGTATGCAATGCATCTAGGGAGTACTAAAATGTATCATAACTTAAAAGATATGTATTGGTGGCCTAGTTTGAAGAAGGATGTAGCTGAGTTTGTTATGCAATGTCTAGTGTGTCTGCAAGTTAAAGTAGAATACTAGAAGCCTATAGAAACATTGCAACCCTTACCTATACCACATTGGAAATGGGATCACATGACAATGGACTTTGTGGTTGGTCTAGCTAGAAAAACCAAAAGTAATGATTCTATTTGGGTGATAGTTGATAGCTTGACTAAGTCAACACATTTTCTACCTGTTAAAACAACCTATACTAATGAAAAACTTGCACAGATCTACATAGATGAGATAGTGCGGTTGCACGGAGTTCCAGCCACAATTGTATCCCATAGAGGTCCCTAGTTTACAAGTCATTTTTGGGAACGACTACATAAAGCTTTGGGTACGCAGTTAAAGTTTATCACAACTTTTTACCCTCAGACAGATGGACAATCTGAAAGGACTATAGAGACGTTGGAGGACTTGCTTAGGGCATGTGTTCTTCAGTTTGTAGGAAGTTGGGACTTACACTTGAGCTTAATAGAGTTTGCCTACAATAATAGTTATCAGACTAGTATTGATATGGCACCATATGAAGCCTTATATGGTAGACGTTGTAGATCTCTATTATGCTGGTATGAGACAGGAGAATACCAACTTCTAGATCCTGAATTAGTGCAACAGACAACTGAAAAGATTAAAGTAATACAACAAAGGTTGAAGGTTGTACATGATAGATAGAAGTCTTATGCTGATAAACGTCATAGACCTTTAGAATTCCAAGTTGGAGACAGAGTATATCTCAAGGTCTCTCCTTGGAAAGGTGTTCTCAGATTTGGGAAGAAGGGTAAGTTAGCTCCTAGATTTATGGGACCTTACCCAATGATAACACAGATTGGAAAGGTAGCGTATAGGTTGGAGTTGCCACCTGATCTACATAGACGACATCCAATGTTTCATATATCTATGCTGAGAAAGTGTCATCCTGATATAGAATTGGTGTTGCAACCTATAGAGGTAGAATTGAATGAAGGTATATCCTACATGGAAGCTCCTGTGATGATTCTTGACAGAAGAATTAAGAAATTGAAAAAGAAAGACACATTTGTGGTAAAAATTCTCTGGCATCACTGTGGCGTTGAAGAAGCCACATGGGAGATGGAAGAAGAAATGAAGAGGAAGTACCCTTCTCTTTTCTCTAGAGATTTTTGGGACGAAATCCCTTTTAGGGGTTGATAATTGTAACATCACTAACCTGGGTTATGACATAATCTTGAAGTTTTGCTTAAGTAAGTTAATATAAACTTGTTTTAATCTTTTAAAAAGTAATTAAGACACTCCTTGAGTTTCATTTTCAAGTTTGAGCTTATTTGCAAACTGTTTGTGCATTATATGATAGTTTGGGTGTAAACTGCAATTTACCCAAGATGATGGGCTATATTGCAATATGTCACATTTCAAATGTGCCCCAAGTGTCTTAGAATCATAAGAGAGAGAATGATGCTAAGGGGTAGCTTGTGGAGAGCCTAAGATTCAAATTAGAGCTTGTTTGAATAATGCTTGTGCCTTGTGTACTAGTTTTGGTGCAATTTGCAATTTACCCAAATAAAGGGTTAATATGCAAGTTACCATATCTAGAATGTCCCTACTCTTTATTATCATCATCTAGAGGATAGAGAAAGAATGAGGAACCATGTTTGAATCGTATTTGAGTGTTAGCATTCTTGGTGATGAAAAGACCAAGAAAAGATGTATAGTTGAAGCCTTTATATTGGTTGTATCGAGTTGTAGAGCTTATGTGGGAGTGCCTATCAGCCAATGATCCATAGAGCAGGTTCCATATAATTTTTTCAACTCTTGTCAAATACCATTATCGGTTAAGCACCTCAAGGAGGTGATGGATATCAGTTTACAACTTTCCTTAGAAAAAGTGTATCAGATTGTGAATAAAGTGATGTTGAGTTGAAATATCTTGCTCACCAAGATAACTAAGGGTCGAAATCTTATCCCTATATTATCCTCAAGAGTTGTACATGTCAATATAAATATGCATGCATGGACACGTGTCAACCATGCATGGACATGTGTCAACCATGCATGGACACGTGCAACCTAGTAGTGTAAAATGATGACACTTCTTATACACTCTCTTCCATGAGCCTCAATTATATATACCACTACTTTCACCTACTAGTAAATCTTTCCAAAACTTATCACCCTATTTCTCTTAGATATCATGCATAGTATTAAGGATCAAGGAGGAGCTCGAGCCATTAAGATTAAGGTGAAGCCATGGACATCTTCAAGCTCAGATAAATCATGATCTCGAGTTATGATTCTTCCTTTCTTTTCTTATTCACCAAGTTCTTAACTATGGTGATTCCTTGCATGTAGTGGAGTTTTGAATGAGTCTTGGATCTATGATAAGATCATATTCAACCTTAGGAATGTGAAGCTTTAGAGCTTGAAACTTTGAAGTTGTTCTTGAGATGGGTTATATAACTTGAACCCAATCATGTTATTATTCACCATCAATCTTGCTATACTTGATGATCTACTTTCAATTTTGAGTTTTCTTGAATAATTGTTGAATATATGAGTTCTAATAGTTACATAGACATTCTATCCATGAATTATGACAGTAAGGATGAAGGTCTTGAGCTTGAAGATGATGATATCGTCATGGCACAACCCAATATCGGGTAGAAGCACCTCTAACCTGATATACTAAACCCTAATTTTGAGCAACTCGATATAAGTGAGACAAGTACCCACCTCATGCATGACATGGTGATGAGCATTCACCTCGTGAACTATATGAGTGACACACACACACCTTATGCGTGATATGGTGTCAAGCACACACCTTATGCGGGGTCAAGCACACACCTTATGCACGATATGGTGTCGAGTACACAACTCTAACCCGATATGGTGATGAAACTGTAGATGGTGATATCAAACCCGATATACTTTGGACACACCCTATCAGTTTGTACTCTTGGTTTGGTTGAGACTAACCAGTTTTCTAGGCTGTTACTTAACACATGGTGAAGGGTAGGCCGATACCATGAAGGTTTGAAGAAGTTTGAGCATAAGCGTCTAACTCGACATGCCAAACCCTAATTTTGAACAACCCAATATGAGTGACACACACATACACCTATTGGGTGATATGGAGGGACCCATACACCTCTTTTCTGATATGGACACACACATACACCTCTTGGGCGATATGGAGGCACCCATACACCTCTTGGCCGATATGGAAGCACACATACACCTCTTGGGCGATATGGTAAGCATACACACACCTCTTGGGAGATATGGAAGCACACATACACCTCTTGGGCAATATGGTAAGCATACACACACCTCTTGGGCGATATGGAAGCAAGCAAACACCTCATTCCCAATATGGTGGAAGCAACTCAATCCAATTTACTTGATTGAGTAACTGTGTTATGTCAAATGATACATTAAGATGTATAGAGTTCGATGCATTTTGATAAGTGTAGGCCAATATTCCTTGAGAAAAGGGTTGATACAACTTAATAAAGTATGATGTAATCAACATCCTAGTGATGATGAGAGAAAAACTCATACTTTGTGTAATAATCATTTAATGATAAATGATGAGAATAAACAAGTATGATTGAATACTTGTGATGTCATTGTAGGCTCCTAATATATGTGGAGCTATGAATCAAGTTTGTGATTCTTGATAATATGAACTTGAAACCCTAATCGGCTAATGAAGGGAAACCCTAACCCTAATCGGTGAAAAGGAAACCCTAACCCTAATAAGGGGAAGGTAGTATTTCTCTTATGTTGCATGGTAATGACATGTATTTAATAATTGTTTCTATCATGAAAGATTAACCATGTAGGTATTATGAGATGATGAACATAACCATGTATGAGCTATGATGTTTCATATGATACAGATTAAATGAGCCTTGTGAGCCATGTGAAATACTTGTGCAATAAGTATAATGTATACCTGGTCTGAGGACCTATAGGTAATAGTTACCTAATAAGAGGTGACAATGTCCAGTGATGAACTAAGGGTTTGAATACCGAGAACTAACAATCATGATGATGATAATGTTAAGGGATGAGAATCCCCAGTAATGGGATAAGGGACTGAGATCCCGAGTGTTATGCATTCAATGTATTCCAAAGATTATAAAAGTACTTGATAAATGTAATACACCTTTCTTTGTAGCATCTATTATGATCCTTGATTGTAACTTGATTGATGCTAAAACATACTATAGTACACCTAATAAATCAAGTGGAACTTTACCATGTAGTTTCCCAGGCCATAGATCCATTCGGTGTCAGGATTTGTTGAATGGTGAAATGAGTTTAACTCGGAGAGCATATTTTTTAATATGTGGGGGTGACGGCGAACATATCCTTACGTCTAGATGGGGATAAATGTATTATCTCCCCAATGAATGCCATGGTTTCCGTGTGATCGCCCTGATGAAAATTTACCAAGGATTGTTGTGATATCTCCTCGAAGAGAGTGCATGCTATGGCTGTAGCTCTTTAGCGAAGATGCCACTATACCCCGATAAGCTAGTTGCAGTTTGACATGTAGTCACTACCAGTGGTCTCATACTGACCGAGACGGGTGAGGTCATGGCAGCTGGCTCTTCCATTGACCTTGTATGGTATCGATGTTTTACATAGCTGTGGTCAGTTGGAGCATGAGCGGTATACCTCATCTCCTCTGGGCATAAGTGTGATTTTAAATATGTAATCAATTGTGTAGCATATTTGCTTTATAATTGAATACATAAACATTAGTTGATTCTCCATTAGTTTTATACATCTTATAATGGTAGATATTATACATGTTCTTCATATTCCTTATAAAGCAAATAGATGATCTATAGATCTGTCGTAGATAGTTGAATTGCTTAGACAATTCTATTACTATGCACTACAATTAAATAGTGATTAAATATGATTATTTACATAAAAGATCCTCTGCTCAATTTTATAAAATTTACCTATGATAATATTATTGTTGGAAGAGAGTTATATCTCTCACTGGGACAATTGTCTCACCCTATGGGTTCCACAATTTTTAGGTGGACACGGACAAGGAGGTAGAGACTGTATTGTAGAGGAAGGACAACAACATCCAGGATAGTAGTAACAACTTCGGTTGAGTGTTCTGACTGTCATGTCTTGTACATAGAAGTCCTATGTGTCGTCTCTGTACTCTTAGGTCCTTGGAAGTTAGTACGTAATGGTTTTATGAACGATCTGCGATTTTGGCTTGTATGCATCAAGGTTTTACTTTTTTTATGTATATGTTTGGGAAAAGAAACTGGTATAAAATGTCCTTGAGATGGAATGGTACCATGTATGTACAACGTGAACTATGATGTATATATTACATTGGTTCTTTCATTAAGAGTTTCCTGCAAGAAATGGATCTCTTCACAAAATGATTTTGGTTTTAATTTTTGGTGATTTTTGTTAATCCATTGCTAATGGTTATTCCCCATAATTAAATTGCATTGTGGCAGCTCACTTGTTATTGGGTCATCATAGAAAAGGAGATCCACTCAAGCTAAAACTATTATATTATCTAAAAGGTTGATCTCTATCAACCTGAGCTATTTTCCTGCAAAACAAGACGATCTAGGTGCTTTTACTCTCCCTTGCAAAATTGGAGATTCAACTTTTGATAAAGGCCTAGTTGATCTTGGTACTAGCATCAACTTGATTCCTTTTTCTCTATGGTAAAAGCTTGAATTGGGAGATTTGAAACCAACATCAATGACGATTCACTTAGCTAACCTCTCAATTAAATATCCTAGAGAGGTGGTTGTAGAATTCCTGTACAGATAGTGAAATTCTACATTCCATGTGACTTTGTAGTCCTGGACATGCATGAAGATCTATCAAACCCAATCCTCTTTGGAAGACCATTCCTACATACTGCAGGTTGTCTTGTGGATGTTAGAGAAGGAAAACTAACTGTCAGAGTTGGAGATGAAGCACTTCTGCTCTCTGTCTATGATGCTATGACGACACTCAACTCTAAGGAATATCTTTGTCTGATAGATAGCATTGATACCTTGCTTGAAGAAGAAAAGAATTCTGTTGAGACCATACTTGATGATTTTGAAAGAGAAGATGAAGAAGAAGACACAAAAACCACTATCAATGAGGAGAATTCTGGAGTTTTAAAGACTCCAATATCTGAGGTAGAATCAAATAAGAATGAGGAAAGCAACACCGCCACTCCAAATAAAAAGGGAGAATTGAAACCCCTCCCACCAGGGTTGAGGTATGCTTTCGAGACCCAAATTCCACCTCTCTAGTTATTATATATTGTGAATTGAGTAAAGAACAAGAAGAAAAACTGTGAAATGAATTTAGAAGCTATACAGATGTAATAGGATACTCAATTGACAACCTTAAAGGAATTAACCCATCTATTTGTATGCATCATATAGCTTTGGAAGAAAATGCCAAACCTTGCATAGATCCTCCAAGAAGACTAAACCAAAATATGATGGAAGTGGTTAAAAAGGATATTTTCAAACTTAAAAATGCATGAATCATGTATCCCATAAGTGATAGTCCTTGGGTGGGCCCTATACATGTTGTACCCAAGAAGGGAGGAACTACTACAATAAAAAGGGAAAATGATGAATTAATACAAACACGAATTGTCATTGGGTGGTGAATGTGCATTTATTATATTAAATTAAATAAAGCCACAAGAAAGGATCATTTCCCCTTACCTTTTATCGAATTTATGTTGGAAAGACTTGTCCATTACTCTTACTTTTTATCTTGACGGGTATAGTGGGTTCTTCTAGATTCCTATCTACCCACCCGATCAAGAAAAGATCACTTTCACATGCACCTATGGGATATATGATTACATACGGATGTCTTTTCGGCTGTGTAATGCACCCACCACCTTTGAAAGGTGTATGATGGCAACATTCTCTGATTATATTGAAAAGATAATGAAAATATTTATAGACGAATTCAATGTTTATGGAAACTCTTTTTATGAGTGTTTGTTGAATCTAACTAAAGTTTTGCAGAGATGTCAACAAGTCAACCTCATTCTCAATTGGGAGAAGTGTCATTTTGTGGTTCAAACATGGGTTGTGCTGGGTCATGTCATTTCAAGCAGAGGAAATGAAGTGGATAAGGCAAAAGTGGAAGTTATTGAAAAGATGTCGACTCTAAAAATGTGAAAGAAGTCTGTAGTTTCTTGGGACACATATGGTTCTACAAAATATTCATAAAAGAATTTTCTAAGATTACAAAGGCTCTATGTTCCTTTCTAGCCAAAGACACTGAGACTGTCAAATAACCTACTAAAAATTAAAGGATACTCTAGTTTCAGCTCCCATCATTCAGCCACTGGATCGGAGTGCTCCTTTTGAAATAATATGTGATGCAAGAAATTATTCTATAGGAGTAGTTTTGGGGCAAAAGAAAGACAACTAGCTTCTTGTCATACACTATGCAAGTAAGACTCTGGATGATTCACAGATCAACCATGCCACAACTGAGAAAGAAATTCTTTCTATAGTCTATGCTTTTGATAAGTTCAGACAATACCTAGTGGGTTAAAAGGTTATTATATATATAGACCATGTAGCTATAAGATACCTCATGAATAATAAGGATGCCAAACCTCATCTAATATGTTGGATCTTGCTATTACAAGAGTTTGACTTGGAGATTAAAGATAAAAAGGGACAGAAAACAACGATGATGACCATTTATCATGGCTTGATACTTGTGCTGAGGACAAAATTTCCATTGATAACAAGATGCCTATTGAAAAACTCTACATTATCAATTCCACAGTGAGCCATGGTTTTCCAGTTTCACCAATTATTTATCCACCATGTAACTTCCTCCAAATTTCACATACCAACAACAAAATAAGTTTTTGCATGATGTCCGTTTCTATTATTGGGATGATCTGCTCATGTTTAAGCAATGCACAGACGGGCTGATCTGGCGATGCATACCCAATGAGGAGATACAGAATATGATTTTAGATTGCCACTCTTCCTCGTATAGAGGATACTTTGGAGGAGACAAAACTTCAACCAAAATACTCCTAGTAGGTTTCTATTGGCCAACACTCTTCAAAGACGCACATGCATTTGTCAAAGCCTGTGATAGGTGTCAAAGAGCAGGGAACACACCATCTTTAAAAAGACATGCCATGTCTAAACACAAGAAGTCGGTTTTTTAACCATAATCTCTTGTCGCCTCTCTCACTCACACTTGCAAACAACTATGTTCCTCATCCGTGTGTGATCCTCCTCTATTGTGTGCAACACTACCATCCCTCTAATCAATGACAACAGCTCCACAAGACACCGACAGCCTTCTCCGAAAGCAGCCCCCACCCCGCATCAGTGATGAAACTACTGAAGCAATAGATCCTCTCTATCCAAGTAAGGTTCATCCTCCATGAGCCACTGCCATCCACAACCTGTTCAAGCTCCTTCTTCGTCGCCACCTCCATCACCAAGCTCAACTTCATCACTGGTGAGAGGAGACACATCGTGAGCCGACCTAGTCATTCCATGCAAAAATTGTCTTCCTCAACCTCCAGATGTCACTGGTCTTCAGGTACACGTCGTGTCATTTTCAAGACATGCCATGTCCATCCCTTAATTTTCCAAACTTTTATCAAAAGAGATGTCGTGTCTGACAAAAGGCACATCGTGTCCGAAGGTGTTCCAGCACAATCTCAGCAGCAATGGCTCCAATCAAGGAAGAATCAAAGAGCAATCATGAGCTAAGGTCTTCTTCAGCCCCAACATATGTCTCCACCACCCAGTTCAGGGTGATTGAAGCTGAGGACCCTACATACCATTCCTCATTTCTCATAGGGTCCTCCCTATACATTTTTCTAGGTGACTGAAGTTATGCCAATCTTGTGTATCTATTCCAGGTAATGGACTATGCTAATCATGTGTATCTATTCCAGGTAATGGACTATTCCAATCCTATGATTACGTCCCATGTCTGTTTACACAGCACTGGGTACCTCATTCTTCTACTGACATTTAAACTTTGGCCATGTCATCATGCTCAATCACATTCTTTATGTAATATAAGTATCCCTCTCTTCTCCACCCTTGTATAATCAAGGTTCCATCATTATTATTGTATCCTTTTGTTATAATTATTATGTTACTAAGTTTCCATTTTCTTGGTTTATTAAGAACATTATCATCTCTTACAGGGGACTTGATAAAGACACACCGTGTAGCATAGTGTCAAACTGCTTTTCATGATAAGTACACTGAGTGTTCTAATAAAAACACATCATGTAGATGCAATTGGAGTCGACCTGGGAAGGTGGTACATGTCATGTGTTAATAAATACACACTCGTGTACTTGGGTAGAAAATCAAACGTTGGCCTTTGAACATGTGGATACCCTCCATCTAAATGATGACACGACATGTCTTTTGTTCTACAATTTAGGGATGAAGGCCTCTGGAAACTTACACACTCGTGTATTAAATAACACACGATGTGTTCTTTTCTTTGTGTGGAGAATTACCTTCCTAGAAAGTCACACATTGTATACAAATAAAGACACGACATGTCTCATGTTGTTTCTTTAAGATCAACTCTATATCAGCTGCAAATCATCAAATAATCCAACTAAGTTCGGATTCAGATTGGATTATCTTTGTTTTTTCATCTTTGATATGTACTTGTGATCAACATCATGCAACAAAACAACTAAAAGATGGAAAATTATGTATGATTAGAGGCTAAATGGAAGGTAAAATGAACTAAATTTGTGTGCGAAGATGTTTAAAAAGTAGATATGAAATACGCACTTCAAATCCATCTAAGCTTGAACTATTTCTTGTCCTAAAAAAAAGAGCATAGAAACACAGATGAAGGAATCGTGAATATCATGCGTAGATCAAATAAAATGAAAGATGTAAATAAGGCCAAGACAATGATAATCATTAGATTTATATTCATTGCCTTGACTTCAACTTAGACATCGAAGATGGAGAAATTTAATTTCAGCAAGGGTGGTAACACATTAAATGAAACAGTCAACTAGGCAACAGTAAAAGAAACTTGGATGATTAAGCCAAACAACTAGTAAATCTATAATAAAAGCTTTCAACTATTAAGGATGCAAAAGATGGAATCTTAGTTAATGATAACAAGTTTTAGTTTTATCTCATTGTTTTTCCAAAAGATATATCAAGAGTTCTGGTATTCAACTGCTAATGTAGGCTTATGCACATAAGGAGTGTTGGTTGGGGTATTTTACCCTCTTTTTAGGACAAATCACCTAACTATCGTGGCCAGATCAAACCTACACTAGGCTAGTATGATATGTGGGCGGTTTAGCCATTTTTATGGGGTAATTAAGGTGAAGTGAACAAGTAGGAATTTTTAATTGATCTTAGGTTTCACTTATTCTTCCCAGAACAAAGAAGAGTTAACTAAATTGCAACATTAGCTAGATTTCTTTCATTAGATTTGAATTTTTTTCACGGAAAAGGGGTGGTTGTAAAATCACTAAGGGTTTTGCAAGGCATCATGTATTCTAAGTAGTTTTGCAAAGTTGAAGAATTCATAAAATTTTGTTACTAATACATGTGTTAATTAATCAAGGGTGTAGAAGATGAAAGCTCATGCTAGAAACATAAACTTGAAATTAAACATAAGTTGGTTGATAAGAAATTTCATATGATTAATGCATGCCTTTTATAATTTCTTCTAATGATATTTCTCACAAGGGAGGACAAGATAGTTCAACTAGGAAGAAAAACAATCCATTACACAAGAAAAGCCTCATATCATACTAAACTTGCCTTGAGAAAAATAGAAACTAAAAACAAGAACTAAAGAGAAAATGATGAAAACAAACTAAACAAATACATATACATTATCGTCCGGTTGAACCCCCTCTAAGCTTGAAATTTGTAGTGTCCTCATTGCATCAATCAAAACTAAGGTAGAAGCAACGAGTTACCTATCATGGAGGAAATCAATAAGAAGGGCCACCACTCCTATGACTGGTAGGGAAGTACTGGTTCATCGAATCATCATCATCCGAAATATCAACTGGCATCGACTGTGGAGTGAGCTTTGACTGGGGCTGGTGAGGTTGATACATTGAATGGTGGTTTTGAGAAATGTGCCACATATCCATGTGCTAGACCATCTCATACATCACTGAGTATCGGTGGCTCATCAAGTCGAGGCATTTGTCCTACTGATTAAAACTCCATTGAACATAGCCATAGAGATGCCTAACATTGGGCATAACCCAATGACACTAAGTATGAGTGTCTATAGAAGGAGGTGGTTGAGCTATGGCTGCTAGAGTGGGTGCATATGGATCAGTTGATTCTTTAGCATTATCCGCATCATCATCTTGGGCAATTGCTGCAAACTTATAGTTGTCTTAATTTGTTAAGGTCATCATTTCCAAGTTAGGAAACTCAATATACTGATAATCATCAAAATATAGTCTAAAATTTGTTTCATTATTGTGGACTTTGGCAATCAGACTAGAGGAAACAAGATATTGTAAATCCACCAAATTCTTTCTTGGTGCAACCTCAAGACCTGTGAAGTCCGCACCCTGCTTCCCAGCTATGTGGGTGATCAATCCTCCAACATATGATGTCACCAGATTCTCTCTTTTTGATCTTCTTTATATCAAAAAACATGTTGAGAATGAAGTAACCTACATTTATCTAAAAATCATATACCATAGCCCACAGAAAGAATAAATCCCACTTCCCGCACATGCCTTGGGTTTCTTTCTTAGAAAAAACACATGTGCTAAGAGGCCAATGGACATATATAAAGATCGAGTTATGGATAGATGTTTCCATGGCCTTCTTGGACTCATGATACTCCTCATCAGTGATCTCACTCAAGAATATATTGCTCTAAAAAGTTGAAGGATAAGATAACACATCCTCGTAGTCGCACTCTAAAATCTCACAGAATTTCTTGAAAGTAATTTTGTAGCTTTGCCCTAAGAGGCGGAAGTGAATGAAAGAAAAAGTTTCAAGCTAGTTCTTTGGGTCCTCTTCAATCTTAAGAGTGTTAAGAAACTCATAAACAAGTTGAGGGTATGTATTGCTCACCGTGCGATAGGCGTATTTGAGACCCAGCTCCTTTAGATTCTCTTTGACTTTGTCATTGAATCCCAAGGCCTCCATGGTTTTCTCACAAGCAAAACGTGTAGGGTCCCTACAAGAAATGATGAATTAGTATGTTCAAATTTGTGAGTCCACTGCCTCAATTAGACAACACTTCCCACATGGTAGTTAAACATGAAATCAAGATGGAAGATGCAAGTCATATTATTTAATCAATTCAATTCTACATCCACATCATTAACCCTAACCATGGTTCAGGAAAGCGGTATGCGGTGTACGGGCAGAGAGGGTACTGTATAGAGTATATGCGGTATGCGGGAGTATATACGGGAGTATATGCGGTTTTGGATTTTTTTTATTTCAATAAACTAATTATATATAAATAATATAGCGAGAACATAAATTAAAATATGTAGAGTAGGCACGTACATCTATTTACTTATAAACATATTAGTATGCATGTATGATATGCTTATATATGTATACATGTAATATATATAGAATGTGTTTGTAATATATGTACAAATACTAAAATATAGGTAAATCAATGTACAAATATATGTATGGTGTGTATAAATGTGAATAAATCAAAATGTATATATACATGCACAAATATGTGATTGTATATTTAGGTATATTTTATATGTATCTATACATGTTAATATATCAAAAAGTATTCGAATAAATGTACAAATGCGTGTGAAAAATTTATATATGTATTACAATGTATACATATAATTCAATGACTATATATCTCAATTTATATATATAATGAAATGTGTGTATACATATGCATGTATGTACGAAATGCATGAACATTAGTCGTGGGCTTTTCAAAAATCGGAGTTTAATCGACCGCTTAATCGGCCAAGCGGGAGTATATGCGGCCCATGACCGCTTAGTGGACCGATTAGTAATATGCGGTGCGGTAGGGTGACTGAATAGGTATATGCGGGAGTATATGCGGCCGTGCGGACCGATTTCCCGAACAGTGACCCTAACAAATAATTTCATTAGGTAGATCATCACTAGTGTATAAGGCTAAGTACATGATGAGTAATTGGTAAAGAAAGCACAATCATAAGTAAAGACATAAAGGAAGCATCACATATTTGTTAGTCACCAGAATGTTGGGGTTGGGTGGTTGTTCCAAAAATAGATTAATATAATATCCTACACCTTAGATCGTGAGACATTCACCAATGGTTATAACTTCTTTTGTTAGAATATCATTTTTGAAACCATGTGGACCATATGAATCAAGAGATTTCTACAAGGGTGATGTCTTAACGTCACCCTTGCAATGCAATGCACCTACTATTTTGCCTCAAATAGCAAACATGATGAAAAAGCAATAGCTCATCAAACTAACATAATGGGTATTTTAGCAAAAAAAAAGTAGCTAAGAGACCAGAATCCTTGACCTTTGATTTTGTAACAATATACCAAATAGCAATGTCAACACCGAGATGTTAAAGTCGATGCAAAGACACCATTTGGATCCCTTTTGGGGCACAATTCATCACCATTGATCACCAATATTTGATCGACATTTGACATGTTATCTATTGGGTATTCATGTAGTGGCTTGATTGTGTGCTAGAATTTGCATCATATGAAAGTTTAGGTTATGGTGGTTAGAATTTTGCATAGGATGAAACTTAGGTGATGATGATAGGGTGAGGGAAGCAATGATGAAATCGGATGGGAATGAGATGCATGCCTTCGGTCTCATCATTTTGGTCAAAGTTAGCTCAAAGCAACCATAGTGGCCTAATGGGATGCACCAACGTGCTTGGCCCACTCCCTTTGCTCTAAAGTTATGTTTATTACATATCTATTATTATGTCTAGAAACTAGAGCACACCTTTTCCCGTATATTCACAACTAGTCTTTCTTCGCACGTTTCCTTCCCCATACGCACACCAATACATCGAGCACCTGGGTATAAGCGCGAAGCCTGTTCCCGTGTTCCATCGGTTAACGCGTTTGGTGTTTATACCTGTATACGCGGTAGATAGACATGTCAGTTCAAAATCTGCGGGAACCCACGGTGTATCCGTTTAAGTTGGGTTTATGTCATAAAGGGTTTATGTCATAAAATTTATCACCCTGTCGGAAAAAATCTAAACTCGTACCTAATCGTTTACTTAGCGGATTTCATGGGCAATCCGCAAGTGACCCACTTAATTATACTGATTTTATTAATAGATAGAATATTTAGCTACATGCAAAAGATTTACATAGGCATCGGTGAGATTACATCCATGTGACTTAGTAGTAATGAACAAATATTAAATCAGTCCTCTACTCATATCAGAATTGCATATTATAATTCAAGTTAACAAAGAATAGTAACAAAGACTCCAAAATCGGATTGTGAGACAAAAACAAACTAAGCGGGAACCTAAGTCTAGCAACGATTACTAAACTTAAATTTCAATCTGACTAGAACTGACTTAAAATTCAGTCTTTATTTTAGTTCTCTAGATCTATCATTTGGCTCGTTTAGATGCCACAATTCATATTGGATTGTTGTATTTTTTTGTTGTTGTTTGATGTATGTGGTCATTATTTAAGACTAATGTATGAACGTCTAAAGTCTATAATATACTGTTGTTCCAGGATTTATTTGATTCATAAACTTAATTCAGCCAATCAGGCTCTTCCTTAATAGATGTGTTGCAGCCATGTTCATGGGTACATTACATTTTAATACTCTTCTTGTAACACGTTTTTGGATATATAAATAAATCTTACATGACAATGTATAATGTATGTAAGGCGATTGTTTTGTGTCATATCTTATATAAATAAACACTAACAATATATATTTTAAATTTTTTAAGTGAGCACCCGCAGATAACCCACAACCCGCTGGGTCGAGTTTGAGTTTATCTTTATTCTATCCGTTTAGAACTACATCTTTTTGACCCGTATCTACGAGATCCAGACCCGCTGCGGCCCAACCCAAACCCAAACCACGCACCCTTTGACAAGTCTAGCGGTATTATACGATGCCACACTTTCAGTATACAGATCACAGACGTAGACCGCCGCATGAACCGTGTGGTGTCACCACATCCGGACTTCCGACTTCCGGTATTCTTGTAGATTGCTTGCGACTATGGAATTCTGCAGCAGTGCTCGCTTCGAAATGCGATGGTGACGATGCCGAAGACGACTGCTCGAATCCCCCCATCATCCTCACCTTCTCTCTCCTACACCCGATTTCGCTCCTCGCCTCCATGATCTATCCCTCTCCCTCTCTCTCATCCCCGGCCCGCTCATCCCCGTCCTTCCTCCTTCTCCACTCTACTTTTTCACTCTCTCCCCCTCCTCCCCCACCCCTCTCTCTCTTTCCACTCAGAAGCGCATCACTCATTCCCCTCCTTTGCCTTTGCCTTTCCTTTTTTGCTTTCCCGTTCGGAATCCCTCTTCACCTCACCCTCTGCCTTTACCCCCGGGAACTTTGTATGCATGGCTCAGCTCCCGCCGCCGCCGCCTATCGAGCGCATTCTGTCGTGTGGGACTGCGCCTCGGGGATAGCGAGAGGGAGTAAGGAGGAGTAGGGCGAAATGAAGGGTACTGAGATGGACTCTGATGCGAAGAGGTGCGGGTGCCTGGCGGCCCTTGCTCGAGGAGTTCGAGTTAGGCGCAGAGTTGTCACTGCCAAGAAGAAGGACCCGCCCCCCGGCACGCTCACCAGGAACAGCTTGGTTCACGACGCAGGTGGGTGGTGGTATCTAATCTGGTTTTCCGCTTCGGCACCGGCTCTCTGTATCGTTTTCGCTGCCGCGTTTTTTCTTTTCTGTTCCTGATCGGCAGTTCGAGATCTCTTCTTGTGGTTGATAAGACTTTTCGAGTATATTCTGAATTTCGAATTAGTTTGGATTTTCATTAATGGGTTTAATAATCCAAACATAATGGGTTGGATTCAAATTGCCAGCTTGGTTGAATTTTGAGTGAAGCGCTTTTCTCTGTCCTTTGCTTCCCATCACCGGTCTTTTACCGAAACTTGAAAATAAGCTTGCTTGGTGTCAAAGGTGGTGAACGTCAATCCGCCATCTTAACAATTCTGAACTTGGGATTGAGTTCCAAGGATTGAGGAAAACATGATATGTCAGTAATCGTCTGTAATTTCCTAACGATTTTCATGACCACCGAGATTTGGATTCCTGTTTCACAGAGCAAAATTGGTGGTTTGTGATCAATCCTTTTGGTTACTTTTACAACAGATCCTAGTGGATTAAAAAAGTTGTTTGCCGTGACACTTGCATCACTCTCATAAATCCACCAATATGCAAACAAACGTATATGATATTTTCCAAGAACATTTAGCTTTCTCTGATGTAGAGTTTTGCTGACAAGGTTTCAAATCCAGCACTAGTTTGTGTTCTATAAATTGTAATTTGAGTGGATGAACAGCTTTATGCGTTTTTTGATATTATTTCCACCACCCTCACTGACGTCTGTGGATGTCACCATATTTCAATGCAGCTAGCGAAGTGAGGTACTTAAACGCCAGCAACCGTGAGCTTGTAGTCTCAGATGAAGTCACAGAGAACGCCAATCGGCCGGTGTATGAGAACAAACACTCATCACAGCTTCTTCAATTTGCATTCCAAGAGCTCAAAACTGCTACAGGGAACTTCCGGCCAGACAGCATCCTTGGAGAGGGGGGATTCGGCTACGTATTCAAAGGCTGGATTGAGGAAAACAGCACCGCCCCTGCAAAACCAGGCACCGGTGTCACTGTTGCGGTCAAAAGCCTCAAGCCCGACGCTCTTCAGGGTCATAGGGAATGGGTGGTCAGTGCACCTTCTGTTAGGAGGTCTGGTGTTGGAGAATGATGATCAGACATCAACCTTTGACGAAATTTGTAATGTTTGGTTGTTCATGTGCAGGCAGAAGTTGATTTCCTGGGGCAGCTACATCACCCCAACCTTGTAAAGCTTGTTGGTTACTGCATTGAGGATGATCAAAGATTGCTTGTTTATGAGTTTATGGCACGGGGAAGTCTTGAGAACCATCTTTTCAGAAGTAAATACCTATGAAACCTCTTCCCTTCGGTTATTTTACCAAGTAGTGCTCATCACTTGCAATGTAAAATACACATGCCCAGCCTTAGTTCCACTAGTAGTAGTAGGTAATTAAAATATGCTTGACAGGAGAATAATGGTATTAAATTGTAGAATTTTGAAGGAGTACACCTATGATATAAATGACCTATTAATTCACTGTTCATTGCAGAAATCATGAGTTTTTTCATTCTAATGTGTATCTATAGACATTAATTCACCAGACTTCCATGACATAGTTGTCAGTTATCTCTTGAGCATGGCCTAGCAGCCAATTGGCCCATTTTTGTGGTCATTGTTTGAATTCTTCTCCCCTAACTTCCGTTTTTGGCTTCTTTATATATGAGTTGGAATGAGAGTTCAAAAGCTTCTTTCACAACCAGAGAAATATAGAAAACATTGCATACCTATATAGTTTCCATCAAAAGCAAATGCAATTTCCGTTATTTAACTTTTCAATGTGAGCCATGTTATGTGAATTCGAGTTTTATACTGTGAATATAAACGTTAATAGGTTGGATACAATCTGGTTTGGTGGTGTTATTTGTTAGCTAAAATAACAAATCCTAAAAAACTGACTCTCAAATTGTAGGTAACTTTTTTATGCACTAGTTTGAGCTTTAATTATAAAAGAAAATGTGTTCCATATACATTTGGCTTTGGTTAAATCTACTACATATGTTGGCACTAAATTTTATCTTAACCATAACCCCCCCCCCACAGAAAATATATTCATATTCAAATGACTGCCATGGAGCCAATAAACCGCGCAACATGAAATTGGAAATACAACAGATCACCTCGAATCATCCTTCCACTGAAAAACATTAAACACCAGCTTATACCTATGTATTTTGATCTGTTTTATGTCGCTGTGAGGAAAATAACTAGCGATTTTGGATTTTCAGAGCATGTTTGCTCCAGAGTCCAGACATATGCTATCATCTCAGAAATGCATAGTTAAATATTGCAGAATTGGCTGAGCTTTCCATTATCTCCATAATATATGTCAAAGTGACTGATTTCTTTTTTTTCCTCTTTAAGTTTTTGTTCGAGCGACTTCGCTGATATTATATAATTATCAAATGATTAAAAACAAATGAAGCCACTTGGGGCAGTTATCACTCATCATTTAAAGCATATTTGACTTAAGAGAGTTGCAAAGCAAAGGAGGGGAAATTTGGAGAAGAAGAGGAGGTTTCTTGACAGAGAACCTCATTTCTTTGTCATTTCTTTCCTCTTTCTCCTCCAAGGGTGTAGTTCAGCTTTTCTACTCCGGCCAAGCTTCTTGGGAGGGAAGGTAGTCTGAGTTGGAGCTGTTATAAGGGTGGAACTTCATCCTTAAGATGGAGTTTTACTCCTTCCACTTCATTCTTGGTTACTTTTAGCTTTTCTTCTCTCTACTCATGGAAAACACTGAATATCATGTAATTTATCTATGTTTCTTCATCATGTGTGAGTATAACCTTTGTTCTTGGGCATGGGAGAGTAGCTTCCATACTATGACTCATGTAAACTTGTAATTTATATCTTATGCTAGTTAATTTTGTTCTTCATGAGTTTATATGGTGTTTTGCTACTTGTATGCTTGGCTGGCCACCAATTGTACATGCTTTGTGCTTCCTTGTGCTATTTGGGAGAATGTGTGGGGGAGTAAGGAGTATATCTCATGACAAAATGCTCTTGAACATAGGAGTGGCTGGAGAATATTGAGTATCTAAGGTTGTGTTTGAATCTAAGCATAGACACATGAGTGTTATGTGAAGATAAGAGATGTCTTATGTCATCGTGAGGTGTATATTGATGACTACCTCCTTGCAGATTAGTTCACATATCCATTTTCATAGTTACATATGATGTGATAGTATGGTGGTGAAATGATATGTCTAAGATCTTCTAAAATCTGATCTTAACCCTTGTATTTAATGTAGCATCCCTAACCTGGGTTATGCCATAACCCTGGACGTTTTGCTTAAGTAAGTTATTTATAAACTTCTTTTAATCTTTTGAAAAGTAATTAAGACTCAAGGAGATTTTAATTTTCAATTTTGAGCTTATTTGCAAACTGTTTGTGCATTATATGATAGTTTGGGTGTAAATTGCAATTTACCCAAGATGAGGGGTTATATTGCAATATGTCACATTTTGAACATGCCTCAAGTGTTTTAGCATCATAAAAGAGATAATGATGCTAAGGGGTGGCTTGTGGAAAGCCTAAGTTCCAAGTTGGAGCTTGTTTGAATAATGCTTGTGCCTTGTGTACTAATTTTGGTGCAAATTAAAATTTACCCAAAATGTAGGGTTGATATGAAAATTACCACCTCTAGAGTGTCCCTACTCTCTCTTAGAATCATCTGGATGATAGATAAATAAAGAGGCACCATGTTTGAATCATACTTGAGTGATGGTATTTTTGGTGATGAAAAGACCAAGAAGAGTTGTATAGTTGAAACCCTAAAGTGAGTTGTATTGAGTTGTATTGAGTTGTAGAGGTTATATGGTAGTGCCTATTGGCCAAGAAGCTATATATGAGGTTCCATATCATTTTTCCAACTCTTGTCAAAGTCCATGATGAGTTAAGCACCTCAAGAAGGTGATGGATATCGGTTTACAACTTTCCTTGGAAAAGTTGTATCAGTTTGTGAATAAAGTGATGTTGGGTTGAAATATCTTGTTCAACAAGATAACTAATGGCCGAAATCTTATCCCTATATTATCCCCAAGAGTTTTTCATGTCAAGATAAACATGTGTGCATGCATGGACACATGTCAAACCATGCATGGACATGTATCACCTAGTAGTATAAGGTGATGACATCTCTTATACACTCTCTCATGAGCCTCAAGTATATATACCACTCCTTTCACCTACTAGTGAAACTTTTCAAATCCTACAACTCTCTTTCTCTTATATATCATGAATGTTAGTTGAGGATCAAGGAGGATCTTGAGCCTTAATCTTAAGGTGAAGCCATGGTCATCTTCAACCTTGGTTGAAGCATGAATCTCGAGTTGTGATTCTTCCTCTCTTTTCTTCTACACCAAGTTCTTATCTATGGTGATTTTTTTCATATAGAGGAGTTGTGAACAAGTCTTGGATCTTTGATAACTTCATATTCAACCTTCATAATGTGAAGCTTTGGATCTTGGATCTTTGAAGTTGTTCTTGAGGCAGGTTATATAACTTGAACCCAATCATGTTATTATTCAACTTCAATCTAGCTATACTTGTTGATCTACTTTCAATTTCAATTTTCTTGAATGATTGATGATTCTATGAGTTATAATAGTTGCATAGGACTATTTTCCATGAACTAGAATAGTAAGGGACAAAAGTTTAGATCTTGATGATGATGACATCACCATGGCAAAAACTGATATCGGGTTGAAGCACCTCTAACCCGATACGGTAGTGAAGCCCAATATGGTGATCTGAAATCTGTTATACCTTGGAACCCCACACCCCTATCATTTTGTACATTTGTGTTGGTTGAAAAAGGACTAACCAGTTGTTTAGGCTATCACTCAACACATGGTAGGTTGATACTTTGAAGGTTTGAAAAGGTATGAGCATAAGGGTCTAACCCAATATGTAAAACCCTACACTTGAGTAACCCGATATAAGTGACACACACACACACACCTCTTGGACTATATGGTGGTAAGAACACACCTCTTGGACGATATGGTGGTAAGCACATGCCTCTAGAATTATATGGTGATAAGCACACACCTCTTGGACGATATGGTGATAGGCACACACCTCTTGGACGTTATGGTGATAAGCACACACCTCTTGGATGATATGGTGGTAAGCACACACCTCTTGGATGATATGGTGGTAAGCACACACCTCTTCGATGATATGGCGATAAGCACATACCTCTTGGACAATATGGCGATAAGCACACACCCCTTGAATGATGTGGTGGTAAGCACACACCGCTTGGATGATATGGTGATAAGCACACACCTCTTGGATGATATGGTGATAAGCACACACCTCTTGGACAATATGGTGATACGCACACACCTCTTGGACGATATGGTGATAAGCACACACCTCTTAGACGATATGGTGATAAGCACACATCTCTTGGACGATATGGTGATAAGCACACACCTCTTGGATGATATGGTGGTAAGCACACACCTCTTGAATGATATGGTAGTAATCATACACCTCTAGCCCAATATGGTGGAAGCACCTGAAAACCAATATGGAGGTAAGCACGTCAAATCCAAGATACTTGATTGCGTAATACATGAAGTGTGTTATGTCAAATGATACATTAAGATGTAAAACGTTTAATGCAATTCTATAAGTATAGTCCAATGTACCTTGAGAAAAGGGTTGAACCAAATTAATAAAGTATGATGTAATCAATATCCTAGTGAGGATGAGAGTGAAATGCATACTTTGTGTGATAATCATTTAATGATAAATGATTAGAATAAACAAGTATGATTGAATACTTATGATATCAATGTATGCTCTTAATATGTGTGCAGCTATGAAATAGGGTTTTGATTCTTGATAATATGAACTTGAAACCCTAATCGGCTAAAAAGGGAAACCCTAACCCTAATAATGGGAAGGTTGTATTTCTCTTGATTTGCATGGTGATGATATGTAATTGATATTGTTTTTATCATGGAAATACTAACCATGCAAGTATCATGAGATGATGAGCATAGCCAGGTATGAGCTATGATGTTTCATATGATACAGATTAAATGGGCCTTATGAGCCATGTGAAATACTTGTGCAACAAGTATAATGTATACCTAGGTCTGAGGGCCTAGAGGTAATAGTTACCTGATAAGAGGTGACAATGTTCAGTGATGAACTAAGGGTTTGAATACCCAGATCTAGAAATCATGATGATGATAATGTTAAGGGATGAGAATCCCTAGTAATCTGATAAGGGACTGAGATCCTGAGTGTTATGCATTCAATGTGTTCCAAAGATTTTGAAAGTACTTGATAAATGTATCACACCTTTCTTTGTAGTATATTTTATAATTCATGCTTGTAACTTGGTTGATGCTAAAAGATACTGTAATGCAACTAATTAATCAAGTGGAACCTTATCATGTAGTTTCCTTGGCCATAGATCCATTCAGTGTCAAAATTTGCTGAATGGTGAAACGAGTTTAACTCGGAGAGCATATTTTTTTAATATGTGGGGGTAATGGGCGAAAATATCCTTATGTCCAAATAGGGATTGTTGTGTGGTCTCCCTCATCATCATAAGAGTATGTCTATATGCCATAACTCAATATTAATATATCGGGGATTGATGTGTGGTCTCCCTGAAGAGAGTGCATGCTGCAGATGTAACTATATAGCGAAGATGCCACTATACCCTGGCAAGCTAATTGTAGTTTGACACATGATGTCACTGCCAGTAGTCTCGTACTGACTGAAATAGGTGAGGTCTTGGAAGATGGATCTTCCTTTGACCTTGTATTGTATCGATGTTTTACGTAGTCGTGGTCAGTTGGATCATGAGCAGTATACCTCATCTTCTCAGGGCATACGTGTGATTGTAAATATGGAATCAGCCATGTAGCATATTTACTTAATGATTGAATATGGAAACATTGGATGATGTTGCATTACTTTTATACATCTTAAATGGATAGATGTTATATGTGTTATTCATATTCCTTATAAAGTGAATAGATGATTTATTGCTCTACCATAGATAGATATATTGCTTTAAAAGATGATATTGCTCTATTCTACTTATAAATAATGATTAATCTTGATTATTAATATAAAAGATCCTCTGCTTAATTTTATACTATTTACCTATGATAATAATGTTGTTGGCAGAGAGTTATATCTTTCACTGGGACTTTTGTCTCATCCTGTTGGTCCCAACATTTTTAGGTGGACGCAGACAAGGAGGTAGAGATTGTACTGTAGAGGGAGTACAACAACAATAGGGACAACAATAATAGCTCAAGTAGAGTGTGATGTCTATCGTGTCTCGTAGATAGAAGTCTTATGTGTCATCTCTATACTCTTAGGTCCTTGCGAGTTAATATGTAATGGTTTTATAAACAATATGAGATTTTGGCTTGTATGCATCGAGGTTTTATGTTGCTTATGTATATGTTTGGGCAAAGAAACTAGTATATGATATCCTCGATGTGAGATGGTACAATATATGTATAATGTGAACCATGATGTATATATTGCTTTGGTTTTGTCTTTAAGAGTTTCCTGGAAATGGATCTCTTTGCAAAATGGTTTTAATTTTTAGTGATTTTTGTTAATCCGCTGCTAATGCTTATTCTGTGTAATTACTGTGTGATTTGGTTGTTGGTTTGATAGCGGTCGTCACAAGTTTTGGCATCAAAGCCTAAGGTTTGCTGAGTATACATAGACATATGAGTAAGGTTGTTGAGTCTGTTCTACTGTCCTCCAATTTGTCTTATAGTGACTTTTGCTCATATAGGAGAAGAAGTAAAGCTAAAAGATGGCTGGAGCACACGAAGAACATGTTGCTGAGAGTAGTGTTGCTACACCAGGAGGAGGTACAAGGGAACAAGCTAGAGAGGAATCGGTGCCTGAGAATCCCCATCTTGATTAAGCCATGCTAGAAAACCCAACCTTTCATGCTCTTTTCGGGTAGTTTATGACCACAATAACGCATATGGAAGATTAGATGCCATCACCAGCACCTAGGGCACCAGTTCCTAATGAGTTACATGGGTCTGGTAAGACCTTTAAGCAGTTATGCCGAGTAGGAGCCACCAAATATGCCGGTATAGCTAACCCAATAGATGCAGACTTATGGCTCATTGAGCTGGAAAAACCTTTAGAATCCTTAGCATCCCAGAAACTAATAAAGTAAGGCATGTTGTGTACCGTTTAAAAGAAAGCACTGGCCATTGATGGGCCATTGAAGAAGGGAAAAGACCAGGTGTTGGTTGGATGGGAGGTATGTTCTCCCTATGTTCTTTATTTTTTAGAACACAACATTTAGGTGGATCTTATACCACTTGAGATGCACGAGATAAATGTAATTCTTGGTATGGATAACCTAGAAAAGTATAAGGTTGTCTTGGATTGTGGTTCCAAACAAGCTATGTTTGCAGACAGTGATGAGACATGGGTCTTTCAGGGGGGCAGAAAGATTCTTCCAACCTATCTAGTATCAATAATGGTAGATGAGAGACTGATGCGACAAGGATGTGAAGCATTCTTGGCACATGTAGTAGATACCAAAGTAGAAATTCCTAGTCTTCCTAAAGTTCCTATTGTCAGGGAATTCAAGGATGTGTTTCCTGAAGAATTTCCAGATATTCCTCCACCTCTAGAGATTGATTTCAAGACTAATCTAATCTCGGGTACGCAACACATAGCCCAAACACCTTATAGTATGGCGTCTGTTGAGATGACAAAACTTAAGAACTAGTTACAAGAGTTGCTTGAGAAAGGTTTCATTCGACTGAGTACTTCGTCATTGGGTGTTGCAGTTCTTTTTTAAAAAGAAGGATGGGTCTATGACATTATGAATAGACTATAGATAGCATAACAAGGTGACTATAAAGAAAAAATATCCTCTTCCAAGGATAGATGATCTATTTGACCAGTTGAGTGGTGCAACAGTGTTCTCTAAGATAGATCTAAGGTCAGGATATCATCAATTGCATATCAAGGAGGATGACATATCTAAGTCAGCCTTTAGGACAAGGTATGGTCATTATGAGTTTGTAGTTATGTCATTTGGACTAACTAATGCACTAGATGCATTCATGGAGCTAATGAATAGAATCTTTCAGCCATTCCTTGATCAGTTCATAGTGGTCGTCATAGACGACATCCTGATATACAATAGAGATGGTCAACAACATGAACAACACCTTTGTCAAGCCTTGACTTTGTTGAGACAACACCAACTATATGCTAAGTATAGCAAGTGTGTGTTCTAGTTGTTAGAAGTGTCTTTTCTAGGACACATTATATCTGCTTCAGGTATTCATGTTGATCCAAAGAAAGTGGATTATGTTGTAGAGTGCGAACAACCCAAGACACTAACTAAGATTCACAATTTCCTAGGTTTGGTAGGCTAGTACAAAAGGTTTATTAAAGACTTCAGTTTTGTAGCATTACCCCTAACTAGGTTGATCAGGAAGGAAGTTCCTTTTATCTGGAATGACAAGTGTCAGTGTTCCTTCCAGTTGTTGAAGGAAAGGTTGACTAGTGCACATGTGTTGGTTTTACCTGCATAGGGAAAGGGATACATTGTTTTCTGTGATGCCTCTAAGAATGGTCTAGGATGTGTGCTGATACAGAGTGATCATGTAGTTTCTTTTACTTCCTGATAGCTTAAGAAACATGAGGAGAATTATCTGACGCGTGATCTAGACTTAGCTTTAGTGGTCCACGCGTTGAAGATTTGGAGGCATTATCTTTATGGAGAAACGTGTCAGATTTTCACAGGCCATAAAAATTTAAAGTACATCTTCTCACAGCACGAGTTGAATATGAGACAACACCATTGGATGGAATTAATCAATGACTATGATTGTACAATTGATTATCATCCATGAAAAGCTAATGTAGTAGCAGATGCACTAAGTAGAAAATCTTCATCTCCACCCATAGATAAAGCACCGTTGAATTCTTTAATGTGCTTTAAACGGGACATGTTTGTCTCTTTGAGACAAATACATGTACAATTAAAAGTATATTTGTTAGCTGGATTTCTGACCAAGATGCATGTGAAACCTACTCTGAGACAACAGATTAAAGAGGCACAACAAGCTGATATTGTGATTCAGCAGATCAGGTCAGAGTATGGTAGTGAGAAACGTGATGGTTTCCATGAGTCAAAGGATGAGGTAGTCTGTTACCATGGTAGGATGGTAGTACCTGATGCCACTGACTTAAGAAAAATAGTTATGGAGGAAGCTCATTCATCCATGTATGCAATGCATCTAGGGATTACTATGTATCATAACTTAAAAGATATGTATTGGTGGCCTGGTTTGAAGAAGGATGTATCTGAGTTTGTTATGCAGTGTCCAGTGTGTCAGCAAGTTAAAGAAGAACACCAGAAGCCTGTAGGAACATTGCAATAGTGGAAATGGGATTACATGATAATAAACTTTGTGGTTGGTCTACCCAGAATAACCAAAAGTCATTATTCCATTTGGGTGATAGTTGATAGGTTGACTAAGTCAGCACATTTTCTTCCTATTAAAACAACCTATATTGCTAAAAAACTTACACAGATCTACATAGATGAGATAGTGTGGTTGCACGGAGTTCCAGCCACAATTGTGTCATATAGAGGTCCCCAGTTTATAAGTCATTTTTGGGAATGACTACATAAAGCCTTGGACATGCAGTTAAAGTTTAGCACATCTTTTCACCCTTAGACAGATGGACAATCTGAAAGGACTATACAAACTTTAGAGGACTTGCTTAGGGCTTGTGTTCTTCAATTTTTAGGAAGTTGGGACTTACACTTGAGCTTAATAGAGTTTTCCTACAACAATAGTTATCAGAAAAGTATTGATATGGAACCATATGAAGCACTATATGGTAGATGTTGTAGATCTCCATTATCCTGGTATGAGACAGGAGAATACCAACTTCTGGGTCCTGAATTAGTGCAACAGACAACTGAAAAAATTAGCGTAATACAACAAGAGTTGAAGGTTGTAAGGGATAGACAAAAGTCATATGTCGATAAACGTCATGGACCTTTAGAATTCCAAGTTGGAGATAGGGTGTATCTCAAGGTCTCTCCTTGGAAAGGTGTTCTCAGATTTGGGAAAAAGGGTAAGTTAGCTCCTAGATTTATGGGACCTTACCTAGTGACAACATAGATTGGAAAGGTAGCCTATAGGTTGGAGTTTCCACCTGAGCTACATAGACTACATCCAGTGTTTCATATATCTATGCTGAGAAAGTCTCATCCTGACACAAAGTTGGTATTGCAACCTGTAGAGGTAGAATTGAATGAAGATATATCCTATGTGGAAGGTCCAATGATGATTCTTGAGAGAAGAATCAAGAAGATAAAAAAGAAAGACATAGTCCTTGTGAAAGTTCTTTGGCATCACCGTGGCATTGAAGAAGTCACATGGGATCTGGAGGAAGAAATGAGGAGGAAGTACCCTTCTCTTTTCTCTTGAGATTTTAGGGACGAAATCCCTATAGGGGTTGATAATTATAACATCCCTAACTTGGGTTATGCCATAACCCTGGAAGTTTTTATTAAGTAAGTTATTTATAAAACTTCTTTTAATCTTTTGAAAAGTAATTAAGACTCAATAATAGTTTAATTTTCAAGTTTGAGCTTATTTGCAAACGTTTTGTGCATTATATGATAGTTTGGGTGTAAATTGCAATTTACCCAAGATGAGGGGTTATATTGCAATATGTCACATTTGTAACATTCCTCAAGTGTTTTAGCATCATAAGAGAGATAATGATGCTAAGGGGTGGCTTGTGGAAAGCCTAAGTTCCAAGTTGAAGCTTGTTTGAGTAATGCTTGTGCCTTGTGTACCAATTTTGGTGCAAATTGCAATTTACCCAAAATGTAGGGTTGATATGAAAATTATCACCTCTAGAGTGTCCCTACTCTCTCTTAGAATCATTTGGAGGAGAGATAAATAAAGAGGCACCATGTTTGAATCATACTTGAGTGATGGTATTTATGGTGATGAAAAGACCAAGAAGAATTGTATAGTTGAAACCCTAAAATGAGTTGTATTGAGTTGTAGAGATTATATGGGAGTGCCTATTGGCCAAGGAGACACATAGGATGTCCCATGTCATTTTTTAATCTCTTTAAAAAGTCCATGATGAGTTAATAACCTCAATAAGGTGATGGATATCGGTTTACATCTTTCCTTGGAAAAGTTGTATCAGTTTGTGAATAAAGTGATGTTGGGTTGAAATATCTTGTTCAACAAGATAACTAATGGCCGAAATCTTATCCCTAGATTATACCCAATATTTTTTCATGTCAAGATAAATATGTGTGCATGCATGGACACGTGTCAACCCATGCATGGACATGTGTCACCTAGTAGTATTAGGTAATGACACCTCTTATACACTCTCTCTCACGAGCCTCAATTATATATACCACTCCTTTCACCTACTAGTGAAACTTTTCAAATCCTACAACTCTCTTTATCTTAGATATCATGCATAGTATTTGAGGATCAAGGAGGAGCTCAAGCCTTAAGCTTAAGGTGAAGCCATGGTCATCTTCAACCTTGGTTGAAGCATGAATTTTGAGTTGTGATTCTTCCTTTCTTTTCTTCTTCATCAAATTCTTATCTATGGTGATTCTTTGCATATAGAGGAGTTGTGAAAAAATCTTGGATCTTTGATAAGTTCATCTTCAACCTTGGGAATGTGAATCTTTGGAGCTTGGAGCTTTGAAGTTGTTCTTGAGGCGGGTTATATAACTTGAACCCAATCATGTTATTATTCACCTTCAATCTTTCTATACTTGTTGATCTACTTTCAATTTCGATTTTCTTGAATGATTGATGATTCTATGAGTTCTAATAGTTGCATAGGACTATTTTCCATGAACTAGAATAGTAAAGTAAGAAAGTCTAGAGCTTGATGATGATGACATCATCATGGCACAAACTGATATCGGGTTGAAGCACTTCTAACCCGATATGGTAATGAACCCAATATGGTGATATGAAATCCGTTATACCTTGGAACCCCAAACCCTATCATTTTTTACATTTGGGTAGGTTGAAAAATGACTAACCAGATGTCTAGGCTATCACTCAACACATTGTAGGTTGATACTTTGAAGGTTTGAAAAGGTATGAGCATAAGGGTCTAACCCGATATGCAAAACCCTACACTTGAGTAACCCCATATAAGTGACACACACACCTCTTGGATGATATGGTGGTAAGAACACACCTCTAGAACGATATGGTGATAAACACACACCTCTTGGAGGATATGGTGATAAGCACACACCTCTTGGATGATATAGTGATAAGCACACACCTCTTGGATGATATGGTGGTAAGCACACACCTCTTGGACGATATGGTGATAAGCACACACATCTTGGATGATATGGTGGTAAGCACACACATCTTGGATGATATGGTGATAAGCATACATCTCTTAGACAAAATGGTGATAAGCACACACCTCATGGACGATACAGTGATAAGCACACACCTCTTGGACGACATGGTGATAAGCACACACCTCTTGGATGATATGGTGGTAATCACACACCTCTTGAATGATATGGTAGTAATCATACACCTATAGCCCAGTATGGTGGAAGCACCTCAAAACCAATATGGAGGTAAGCACCTTAAAATCCGAGATACTTAATTAACACATGAAGTGTGTTATGTCAAACGATACATTAAGATGTCAAGAGTTTAATGCATTTTGATAAGTATAGGCCAACATACCTTGAGAAAGGGGTTGAGCCAACTAAATAAAGTATGATGTAATCAATATTCGAGTGAGGATGAGAGAGAAACTCATAATTTGTATGATAATCATTTAATGATAAATGATAAACAAGTATGATTGAATACTTATGATATCAATGTATGTGTAAGGACCATGACCTCCGTTTAGGGTTTACCCTATTTGTTTTGCTTAACCCTGATGCTTGGTGGCTTGCTAATCACCTTTAGTGGTGATTAGGGTTTGTTTGTGCTTTGTTGAGAGTTGGAGGTGCTACTTGCAATTAACCCAAGTCTAGGGTTTGTGGGCAAGTTTGTCATCTTGTGAGGTGGTCCTCCCTCTCCTTGCTTCCTCTAGTGTTGAGAGGAAGGGTTGGGCTCGTTCCTTTGGGCTTGGATGAGCTTGTTGGGCTTTGTGGTGCCTTGCCTTTGTTTCCTTGGATCTTGTGTCGGGAAAGAGAGCCCTGTGTCGCCCATGGTTGTGTCGGCCATGGTGGAGGTGTATCGTCCAGGTGTGTCGCCCATGGACCTTTGACCACCTTTGACCTCGTTTGTCTCACCACTAGTGGACACTTGGTGCTTGATACTTGCATGTGGCAATGGCCTTAGACATGTGCTTAGGACATGCTAGAGTGGTGGCATTTCCCATGGACGAGTGTCCCTAGGTGGGCGACACCTTGCTTTGCTCTACCTTGTTTTCTCCTCCATCCCCTTCTATATATGTGTTTCCTTTCCCTTGCTAAGGATCCCTTTTATTTCCTTAGTCTCCCTTCTCCTTGGTGCACGACACCCTTCCTCTTTGCAAGCTTGGTGTCCGATACCCTTGGAGGAGCTAGCTTGGTGGCCGATCCTTCTTGGAGTCACCTTTTTCCTTGGTGGTGCTAGGAGCTTGGAGCTTGCTTAAGGCGGTTACATAACTCCTAACCCTAACTACACTACCTTCTTTCTATGTTCTTATATGTTGCTATGATCATGTCGGCTATATGAATTGCTAGTTAGTTCCTTGCTTAAGTTGTTCTTGTTGGCCGAACCATGTGTTCTAGGGTTTCTTGGTGAGCAATACTCCTTGCTCTCCTAGGTCTTGAGGAGTGAGCTTGAGTTCTAGTATCATGAGCAACACTCCTCTCTCGTTTAAGTTGAGAGGTGAGCTTGTGTTCTAGTAGCTTGAGAAATACCCTCCTCTCACCATGGACTTGAAGGGTGAGCTTGGTGGTAGTTGTGGACCTCATTTAGGGTTGTTCCTTATGTTGCCCGATTGGTGTTAAGAGATGTACAAGACCCCTCTCTCGTTTAAGTTGAGAGGTGAGCCATCTTCTTGATCCATTAGGGTTTGGAAACCTTGTGCTTGAGGTTGAGGATGATCTTGTGGAGTCGCATCTTGGCTGTTAGGACCTTGGGGGAGGTGTTGCCTGATACCTCTTGACCTAGAGCCTTGCACGACATGTTGTGGTGGCTGTGATGGATGATACCCCTGGTCCCTGAGCTTGAGACGGGCGTCACACCACAATACTTGATGTGTGACGGCCGATAGGCCATGGATAGGTTGGCTGAACGACAGGTTCCCTGCTGGCTGTTTGAGTTGCACCCTTAGATGTTGCCTCTTGTGGAGTGCCCTGCCCAACACACATGATTTAGATGTAGCTTGGTGTCATTGTGCTTTAAGGTATGGACGTTGCTAACCAGTTCTGTAATGAGCGTCATCCTTGGCCTTAGCTCTGTGTGTATCGGCCAACATCACGACACTGGTTGGGTGTTGCATGACTCCTTGTCGCCCGATACTCCTGACCTGAGTAGGTAACCTTGTGGCCATTGCCATGAAGCACGACACCCCATTGCACGATATGCTTCTTTGATTAGTTGCACGCTTGGTTGTCGTTACCCTTGGTGCTGACACAGCGTTGCACGATACCACAACACACGACACTGGTGAGTGCACGATATGCCTGACGTAGCGTTTCACGTTACACCCTTGTGCTGACTGGTAGGCACTGGTGTGCCTGGCCGTTATGTACTGACCGTTATGGGTTGGACGATAGATGACGGTGCCCTGCCCGATATCACCTGTGGTGAGGGTAGTGAGTACTTTTAGTGAGGTTCCCATCCCTTATGGGAACCGCTATGTTGTTCTTGCACCACGTTTGGTTTTGATGGTAACCCTAGATGTGCACGATATAGTAGACCACCTCTATGCATCTTAATACAACATCTCACATGTTTGTGATCATCTTGATATTATGTATAATGTTGAGTAAATGATAGGCATATAAGATGCTTTGCATGATGATATGACCTATGTCCATGATCACAGGTTGAAGCATGTATGATAAAGTATATATTCATCAGTACTGCCCTATGTTTGATATATAATTTCTCTGTACTAACCATGCAGGTGATGCATAGCCAGGTAAAGGGGTTATAAGGTATATATATATATATATATATATATATATATGATGAGTAACATTGCTTTGAGGGTTACTCTTAATTATAAGGTATTATATATTATGTGTTTGGTCTGAGGACCTAAGTTTGCCTAAAGTGCTTGGGATTGCTATCCCATGTTGATGATGTAAGCCTTGAGAGGCAATGGCACTATGTGATAAGGGATTGAGATCCCATGGTAATGTGATGATCCTAGAGATGGATCGGGATGATTGGCAAGAGGCCCAATGATAACATGTAATGTGGGATCCTTGTGATGGATCAGGATGAAGTTTACTACAATGAAAGCATACTGATGAGTTTCATGCTGTTTATTCTTGTTATAGTTTGCATGTTATACAACTTGGTTGAATATTGCAATCCACATAAAATACACTAATTAATCACAAGTGGAATATATCATGGAGTTTGCCCTGGCCATAGATCCATCATTGTCAGTAGCTGGTGATGGTGAAACAGGTTCTCCTGCGGGTTAACCTGGAAGCACATATTTTTGAATATGTGTGGTTCCTCCTAGCCTTAAATAGAGAGGGAATCGAGTACAGCTACGGTTGCAGACTCGGGATATATATATATATATATATATATATATATATATATATATATGAGCATGGTGAATAGGCCCATGGCTTAGTGTGATAGAGCATGAATGCGTTCATGGCTCAGAGCACGGTGAACTGGCCCGTGGCTCAGATGTACTAGCGCCGTGACCTGTACCAAGGCGGGCTAGAGGATGGGTAGCCTATGGAGCTGACCCTGTGGCTGAGGCCACTTAAGTATGAGACTACGGTCCTGCTTGTGTTGTAATCATGCACTGACCATGAGGTGGGAGGTTGTGGAGTCCGGATCTTCCATTGACCTTGTATGGCACCGGCTCCGGGTTTCGCAGCCGTTGGTTGGATTTGAGCGGTACAGCTCACTTCTTTAGGGCATAATAATATGTAATCCAGCCGTTTAGTATTTACTGCTTAAGGCAAAACACGGAACATTGGTTGAGGCCTTGTTTGTGTAGTTAATCTTGTTACATCTTGCAGTTACTTATATGTTCCTCATGTTGTGTGGTAAGACCTTATAAATCTCATTTTGTCAATCATGTTCCATAAAGAGGTAATTGGTGATATGCCTTCCATACAGTCTGGTAAGTTTGATGGTACAAATAGCCCTGCTACATAGACTATTATTATTCTACGTTTTGCTAGTTATCTACTGTTGTTGCTTTATCCTTCTAGTTTTATAGTTTTGGCGGGGAGTTATGTTTCTTGCTGGGACAATGTTCAATTGTCTCACCCCGCTGGTTTTCAGGTGTTCGAGCTAGACGTGGTGGTGGTCGTGGAGTTGTGGCCGAGCAGCAAGACGAGCAGTAGAAGGCAAGAGATGGACATGTTGGCGTTTTGGTTGTTTTGTAGTAGAGTCTTAGAGTCATCCCTGTACTCTCAGGTCCTTGGGAGCATTTTAACGTTGTTTCACGATGTATAGTCGTTGATCCTTTGTATATCCTGCTACTGGCCAGATGTGGGCCTTTATGTACATATGAATAGGTGATGAACTCATGTGATGGTTAGACAACTGTTCCTCTAAGATGTGGACACGTATCAAGGCTTGTATATGTTTATATAACATGTTTCCTTGCAGGATGTGGACTTAAATGTAATAGTTTCTCAGTTCTTCCATTTTCTGCAATCAGTTTTAATTAACCTGTGTTTTTGATAATCTGTGGTTATGGTGATTTCCGCATGTTTTCGCGTAACACCTCATTGTCTGTGAGATAGCGGGATGTGTTGCCACAAGTTTTGGTATCAGAGCAAGGTTCGCTGAGTCTACAGGGATTTAGGACTATGTTGTGTCTGTTCTTGTGCGTTTTGCAGATTTTCTTACAATCATCTTCTGCCCTCAGCGGAAGAAAAGCCAAGATGTCTAGAAACCATGAAGAACATGTTGTCGAGAATAGCAATGTTGCATCAGTTGATGGAGCTATAGGGCAGGCACATGAAGATCGGGTGCCTGAGGTCCCCCAACCTGACCCAGCCATTCTTGAACACCCTGCCTATCAACAACTTATGGGGTAGATAATGGATATGATGAATCTCATGGTAGAGAGACTGCCAGTGCGTCCACTGAGAGCACATGCTCCCCATGGTGAAACATCAGGTATTGGGAAGACCTTTGAGCGGCTTCACCGAGTCAGAGCTTCAGATTATGCTGGAACGGCTGATCCAGCGGATGCAGATCTGTGGCTGACAAGTCTTGAGAAGGCTTTCCAGATCCTCGACATCCCCGAAGCAGACAAAGTAAAACACGATGTCTACCTTCAGAAGGGTAGTACTGGTCACTGGTGGACCATCGAGGAGGAGAAGCAACCTGGTGAGGTGATCGGTTGGGAGGTTTTCCGGTGTGAGTTCGTCAGCAGGTACTTTCCAAAGACGTATCTGGATGAGAAGATCAATCAATTTGAGAGCCTGCGACAAGGAACGATGAACATCATTGAGTACGAGGCCAAGTTCATGGACTGCTGAGGTTTTGTCCTCACATGGCGGTGACAGATGAAGAGGGGATCAGACACTTTGAGAAGGGTCTGAGTGCTGAGCTGACAACACCTGTTTCTGCGTTAGAGAACCGAGAGAGGTTTGCTACGTTTGTGGAATCTGTCCGGAGGATTGAACGATCGGTAAGGGAAGAAAGGGAATCCATGTCTAAGAAGAGGTCTGCTCAGTTCCAGGGACAGAGGTTTGGTGGCTTCAAGAAGCCAAGGTTTTCAGTATCTTCTGTGTTGAGAGGTTCCAGTGTACCATCACAGTGGTCCCCGAGTAAAGGAAGAGGCTATGTTTCTTCACCATCAAAGGCACATAGTACGGCTTCAGTGGCAGTGACAGGGCCATCTAGGCCACGGTTTGAAGTCAAGACATGATATATCTGCGGTCAGACGGGGCATTTCAAGTCGAATTGCCCAAGAAGAGATGTTGAAGTGACGCAACAGCCGAGGCAGAATCATCAAGGTTCGGATAGACAACAACCCAGTGGTAGTAGAGGGTGAGGACGTGGTCAAATGTCGCAAGCGGGATCGTCTGCTCAAGGAAGTAGAGGACGAGGACAACAAGCAATGGCTCGATTCTATGCTATGAATCAGCCAGAGGCGATAGTCAACCCGCGAGTGGTGATAGATCAGATGGAGTTATTTCATTATGATATGTCTTCTTCTTGCTTTATATCTATTTTGGTTGACCCGGGTGCTACCCACTCTTTTATCGCCTATAGTATGCTTGAGAACTGTCACTTACCTATTAATTGTAAGAAGGATAGCTTGTTGTTAGAAACCCCTCTTGATGGTTCCTCGATGCTTCGAGAAGAGTGTCCATCTTGTGTCTTATCTTTTTCGAGACATAGTATACAAGTGGATCTTATACCACTTGATATGCATGGTTTTGATGTTATCCTTGGGATGGATACCTTAGAGAAGTATAAGGTTGTTCTAGACTGTGGTTCCAAACAGACTTTGTTTGATGTTGATGGAGAGAAGTGGATCTTCCAAGGAGATAGGAAGATTCTTCTGATGTGTTTGATATCAGCTATGGTGGTAGAGAAGTTGCTACGACAAGGATGTGAGGCGTTCTTAGCTCACATTGTGGATACCGTTGTGGATACCAAGGCAAAAGGTCCTACTCTCGAGGAGGTGTTAGTTGTCCGAGAGTTTGCATATGTGTTTCTTGATGAGTTTCCTGGTGTTCCTCCGCCCCGAGAGATTGATTTCGAGATCAATCTGGTTCTAGGTACACAACTAGTTGCACAGACACCATATAGGATGGCTCCAGTAGAGATGGCAGAGCTTAAGAAGCAGTTGCAAGAGTTGTTGGAGAAAGGTTTCATCCGACCGAGTACATCCCCTTGGGGTTCTCCCGTGTTGTTCGTGAAGAAGAAGGATGGGTCGATGCGGTTGTGTATAGATTATCGGTAGTTGAACAAGGTTACGATCAAGAACAAGTACCCGTTACCAAGGATAGATGATTTGTTCGATCAATTGTGTGGTGCGACTGTGTTTTCAAAGATCGATCTACAGTCTGGATATCATCAGTTGTGGATTAAGGCGGATGACATACCAAAGTCAGCCTTCCGGACGAGGTATGGTCATTTCGAGTTTGTGGTTATGTCGTTTGGGCTAACCAATGCACCTGCTGCTTTCATGGATTTGATGAACAGAGTATTCTGTCTGTTCCTAGATCAGTTTGTTGTAGTCTTTATAGATGACATCCTGATCTATAGTTGGGACAGGCAAGAGCATGAGCGACATCTTCATCTAGCGTTGACTCTTCTTTGCCAACATCAGTTATATGCCAAGTTTAGTAAGTGTGAGTTCTGGTTGGAAGAAGTGACTTTCTTGGGTCATGTGATATCTGCAGAAGGAGTCAAAGTAGATCCGAAGAAGGTGGAATCCATTGCAGATTGAGAGCAGCCGAATATGCTGATAGAAGTTCGTAGTTTCCTGGGTTTAGCAGGATACTACCGGAGGTTTATCAAGGACTTCAGTACGATTGCGTTGCCGATGACGAAGTTGACTAGAAAGGATGTACCTTTTGTCTAGGATGATCGTTGCCAACAAGATTTCCAAAGTTTGAAGGAGAAGCTGACTAGTGCTCCAGTGTTAATCCTGCCAGAGCCTGGGAAGGGCTATGTTGTTTTCTGCGATGCTTCCAAGAAAGGTTTAGGTTGTGTGCTGATGTAGGAAAATCATGTAGTTTCTTTTGCTTCACGACATCTTAAGAAACACGAGGAGAACTATCTGACTCATGATTTGGAGTTGGCAGCGGTGGTTCATGCATTAAAGATTTGGAGACACTATCTTTACGGGGAGGTATGTCAGATCTTTACGGATCACAAGAATCTAAAGTACATCTTTTCGCAGCATGAGTTGAACATGCGACAACGTCGATGGATGGAGTTGATCAATGATTACGATTGCACCATCGAGTACCATCCTAGTAAGGCAAATGTGGTAGCTGATGCGCTTAGCCGAAAGCCTTCCTCTCTCTCTACAAAGAATGTACACTTGAATTCTTTGGTATGCCATAGACGGGATATGCTTGTTTCCTTGCGTCAGATGAATGTACAGATGGAAGTTTCCTTGTTAGTTGGATTTTTAGCACAGATGCAAGTCAAGCCTACACTGAGACAACAGATCAAAGATGCACAGCAAACGGATGATACAGTACAGTGGATCAGATCAGAGTTTGGCAGTAAGAAGCGTGATGGTTCCATGAGTCCGAGGATGGACTAGTTTGCTATCGTGACAGAATAATGGTCCCCGATGCTGATGATCTGAGGAAGTTAGTGCTCGAGGAAGCACACACGTCGATGTATGCTATGCATCCAGGTGTCACCAAGATGTATCATAGTCTAAATGACCTGTACTGGTGGTCTGGTTTGAAGAGAGATGTAGCTGAGTTCGTGGCCAAGTGTGCGGTTTGTCAGCAAGTCAAGGCTGAACATCAGAAGTTGGCAGGTACGTTGCAACCCCTGCCGATACCGCAGTGGAAATGGGATCATATATCCATGGATTTTGTAGTTGGTCTACCCAGGAAAACTAGGAATCATGATTCCATTTGGGTTATAGTGGACAAATTGACGAAGTCTTCCCATTTCATATCGGTGAAGACAACATATTCAGCCGAGAAGCTCGCTTGAGTATACGTAGATGAGATAGTACGTTTGCATGGTGTGTCAGCGACGATAGTTTCTGACAGAGGTCCTCAGTTCACGAGTCATTTCTGGGAACAGTTGCACAAAGCATTGGGAACGCAGTTGAGGTTCAGTACCGCCTTTCACCCGTAGACATGGACAGTCTGAGAGGACTATTCAGACTTTAGAGGATCTCCTTCGAGATTTTGTTTTGCAGTTCCTAGGCAGTTGGGACATACATCTCAGTTTGATAGAGTTTGCCTACAACAATAGTTATCAGCAGAGCATTGATATGGCTCCTTATGAGGCCTTATATGGCAGGAAGTGCAAATCTCCTTTGTGTTGGTACGAGTCTGGTGAATATTAGCTTTTGGGTCCTGAGCTAGTGCAGCAGACAATAGAAAAGATCAAGGTGGTACAACAACAGTTGAAAGCGGCACAGGACAGGCAGAAGTCTTATGCAGACAATCGTCGATGACCTCTGGAGTTCCAGGTAGGAGACAAAGTGTATCTTAAAGTCTCACCATGGAAAGGTGTGCTGAGGTTTGGCCGGAAGGGTAAGCTAGCACCCAGGTATATGGGGCCATACCCGGTCTTAGCACATGTAGGGAGGGTAGCTTACGAGTTAGAGCTGCCTCCAGAGTTGCACAGGTTGCATCCAGTGTTCCATGTCAGTATGCTGAAGAAAAGTCATCCGAATTCAGGGACAATGATACAGCTAGACGAGGCTGAGCTTGATGAAGATGTGACCTACGAGGAAGGTCCTGTGATGATCCTTGACAGAAGAGTTAAGAAGCTAAAGGAAGGACCTGGTTCTTGTGAAGGTTCTTTGGCATCATCGTGGCGTTGAGGAAGCCACATGGAAGCTTAAGGAAGAGATAAGGAGGAAGTATCCCTCGCTTTTCTCTTCGAATTTTGGGGACGAAATCCTTTTGTAGGGGGTTAATTTGTAAGGACTCTGAACTCCATTTAGGGTTTACCCTATTTGTTTTGCTTAACCCTGATGCTTGGTGGCTTGCTAATCACCTTTAGTGGTGACTAGGGTTTGTTTGTTCTTTGTTGAGAGTTGGAGGTGCTACTTGCAATTAACCCAAGTCTAGGGTTTGTGGGCAAGTTTGTCATCTTGTAAGGTGTTCCTCCCTCTCCTTGCTTCCTCTAGTGTTGAGAGGAAGGGTTGGGCTCGTTCCTTTGGGCTTGTATGAGCTTGTTGGGCTTTGTGGTGCCTTGCCTTTGTTTCCTTGGATCTTGTGTCGGGCAAGAGAGCCCTATGTCGCCCAGGGTGTGTCGCCCAGGGTTGTGTCGGCCATGGTGGAGGTGTATCGTCCAGGTGTGTCGTCCATGGACCTTTGACCACCTTTGACCTCGTTTGTGTCACCACTAGTGGACACTTGGTGCTTGATGCTTGCATGTGGCAATGGCCTTAGACATGTGCTTAGGACATGCTAGAGTGGTGGCATTGCCCATGGACAAGTGTCCCTAGATGGGCGACACCTTGCTTTGCTCTACCTTGTTTTCTCTTCCATCCCCTTCTATATATGTGTTTCCTTTCCCTTGCTAAGGATCCCTTTTAGTTACTTAGTCTCCCTTCTCCTTGGTGCACGACACCCTTCCTCTTTGCAAGTTTGGTGGCCGATACCCTTGGAGGAGCTAGCTTGGTGGTCGATCCTTATTGGAGTCTCCTTTTTCCTTGGTGGTGCTAGGAGCTTGGAGCTTTCTTAAGGTGGGTTACATAACTCCTAACCATAACTACACTACCTTCTTTCTATGTTCTTATATGTTGCTATGATCATGTCGGCTATATGAGTTGCTAGTTAGTTCCTTGCTTAAGTTGTTCTTGTTGGCCGAACCATGTGTTCTAGGGTTTCTTGGTGAGAAATACTCCCTCCTCTCCTAGGTCTTGAGGAGTGAGCTTGAGTTCTAGTATCATGAGAAACACTCCTCTCTCGTTTAAGTTGAGAGGTGAGCTTGTGTTCTAGTAGCTTGAGAAACACCCTCCTCTCACCATGGACTTGAAGGGTGAGCTTGGTGGTAGTTGTGGACCGCGTTTAGGGTTGTTCCTTGTGTTGCCCGATTGGTGTTAAGAGATGTGCAAGACCCTTCTCTCGGTTAAGTTGAGAGGTGAGCCATATTCTTGATCCATTAGGGTTTGGAAACCTTGTGCTTGAGGTTGAGGATGATCTTGTGGAGTCGCATCTTGGTTGTTAGGACCTTGGGGGAGGTGCTGCCCGATACCTCTTGACCTAGATCCTTGCACGACATGTTGTGGTGGCTATGATGGACGATACCCCTGGTCCCTGACCTTGAGACGGGCGTCACACCACAGTCCTTGCTGTGTGACGGCCGATAGGCCATGGATAGGTTGGCTGAATGACAGGTTCCCTGCTGGCTGTTTGAGTTGCACCCTTAGATGTTGCCTCTTGTGGAGTGCCCTGCCCAACACACATGATTTAGATGTAGCTTGGTGTCATTGTGCTTTAAGGTATGGACGTTGCTAGCCAGTTCTGTAATGAGTGTCATCCTTGGCCTTAGCTCTGTGTGTGTCGGCCAACAGCACGATACTGGTTGGGCGTTGCATGACTCCTTGTCGCCTGATACTCCTGACCTGAGTAGGTAGCCTTGTGGCCATTTCCATGAAGCACGACACCCCGTTGCACGATATGCTTCTTTGATTAGCTGCACGCTTGGTTTCCGTTACCCTTGGTGCTGACACAGCGTTGCACGATACCACAACACATGACACTGGTGAGTGCATGATATGCCTGACGCAGCGTTTCACGTTACACCCTTATGCTGATCGGTAGGCACTGGTGTGCCTGTCCATTATGTATTGACCATTATGGGTTGGATGATAGATGAGGGTGCCCTTCCCGATATCACCTGTGGTGAGGGTAGTGAGTACTTTTAGTGAGGGTCCCATCCCTTATGGTAACCTCTATGTTGTTCTTGCACCACATTTGGTTTTGATGGTAACCCTGGATGTGCATGATATAGTAGACCACCTCTATGCATCTTAATACAACATCTCAAATGAATGTGATCATCTTGATATTATGTATAATGCTGAGTAAATGATAGGCATATAAGATGCTTTGCATGATGATATGACCTATATCCATGATCACAGGTTGAAGCATGTATGATAAAGTATATAATCATCAGTACTACCCTATGTTTGATAATATAATTTCTCTGTACTAACCATGCAGGTGATGCATAGCCAGGTAAAGGGGTTATAAGGTATATATATATTTATATGATGGGTAACATTGCTTTGAGGGTTACTCTTAATGATAAGGTATTATATATGATGTGTTTGGTCTGAGGACCTAAGTTTGCCTAAAGTGCTTGGGATTGCTATCCCATGTTGATGATGTAAGCCTTGAGAGGCAGTGGCACTATGTGATAAGGGATTGAGATCCCATGGTAATGTGATGATCCTAGAGATGGATCGGGATGATTGGCAAGACGCCAAATGATAACATGTAATGTGGGATCCTTGTGATGGATCAAGATGAAGTTGACTACAATGAAAGCATACTGCTGAGTTTCATGCTATTTATTCTTATTATTGTTTGCATGTTATACAACTTGGTTGAATCTTGCAATCCACATAAAATACACTAATTAATCACAAGTGGAATATATCATGTAGTTTGCCCTGGCCATAGATCCATCATTGTCAGTAGCTGGTGATGGTGAAACAGGTTCTCCTGCGGGTTAACCTGGAAGCACATATTTTTGAATATGTGTGGTTCCTCCTAGCCTTAAATAGAGAGGGAATCGAGTGCAGCTACGGTTGCAGACTCGGGATATATATATATATATATATATATATATATATATATATATATATGAGCATGGTGAATAGGCCCATGGCTTAGTGTGATAGAGCATGAATGCGTTCATGGCTCAGAGCACGGTGAACTGGCCCGTGGCTTAGATGTATTAGCGTTGTGACCTGTACCAAGGTAGGCTAGAGGATGGGTAGCCTATGGAGTTGACCCTGTGGCTGAGGCCACTTAAGCATGAGACTGTGGTCCTACTTGTGTTGTACTCGTGCACTGACCACAAGGTGGGAGGTCGTGGAGTCTGGCTCTTCCATTGACCTTGTATGGCACCGGCTCCAGGTTTCACAGCCGTCGGTTGGATTTGAGCGGTACGGCTCACTTCCTCAGGGCATAATAATACGTAATCCAGCCATTTAGTATTTACTGCTTAAGGCAAAACACAGAACATTGGTTGAGGCCTTGTTTGTGTAGTTAATCTTGTTACATCTTGCAGTTACTTATATGTTCCTCATGTTGTGTCGTAAGACCTTATAAATCTCATTTTGTCAATCATGTTCCATAAAGAGGTAATTGGTGATATGCCTTCCGTACAACCTGGTAAGTTTGATGGTATAAATAGCCCTGCTGAATAGACTGTTATTATTCTACGTTTTGTTGGTTATCTACTGTTGTTGCTTTATCCTTCTGGTTTTATAGTTTTGGCAGGGAGTTATATTTCTCACTGGGACAATGCTGTCGTTTTGTTGGTTATCTACGTTTTATTGTTTCTCACCGAGAAGCAAGACGAGCAGTAGAAGGCAAGAGATGGACATGCTGCCATTTTGGTTGTTTTGTAGTAGAGTCTTAGAGTCATCCCTGTACTCTTAGGTCCTTGGGAGCATTTTGACGTTGTTTCACGATGTATAGTCGTTGATCCTTTGTATATCCTGCTACTGGCCGGATGTGGGCCTTTATGTACATATGAATAGGTGATGAACTCATGTGATGGTTAGACAACTGTTCCTCTAAGCTGTGGACACATATCAAGGCTTGTATATGTTTATATAACTTGTTTCCTTGCAGGATGTGGACTTAAATGTAATAGTTTCTCAGTTCTTCCATTTTCTGCAATCAGTTTTAATTAACCCGTGTTTTTGATAATCTGTGGTTATGGTGATTTCCGCACGTTTTAGCGTAACACCTCGTTGTTTGTGTGATAGCGGGATGTGTTGCCACAGTATGCTCCTTATATGTGTGGATCTATGAATTAGGGTTTTGATTCTTGATAATATGAACTTGAAACCCTAATCGACTAAAAAGGGAAACCCTAAGCCTAATAATGGGAAGGTTGTTTTTCTCTTGTATTGCATGGTGATAATATGTACTTGATATTGTTTTCATCATGAAATACTAACCATGCAGGTCTCATGAGATGATGAGCATAGCCAGGTATGAGCTATGATGTTTCATATGATATAGAATAAATGGGCCTTGTGTGCCATGAGAAATACTTGTGCAACAAGTATAATGTATACCTGGGTCTGAGGACCTAAAGGTAATAGTTACCTAATAAGAGGTGACAATGTTCAATGATGAACTAAGGGTTTGAATACCCAGATCTAGCAATCATGATGATAATGTTAAGGGATGAGAGTCCCTAGTAACGTGATAAGGGACTGAGATCCCGAGTGTTATGCATTCAATGTGTTCTAAAGATTTTGAAAGTACTTCATAAATGTATTACACCTTTCTTTGTAGCATCTGTTATAATTCATACTTGTAACTTAGTTGATGCTAAAATATATTGTAATGCACCTAATTAATCAAGTGGAACCTTATCATGTAGTTGCCATGGCCATAGATCCATGTAGTTCTTTGTATTCCTTATAAAGTAAATAGATGGTTTATTGCTCTATCGTAGATAGCACCATTTCTTTAAAAGATGATATTGCTCTATTCTGCTTATAAATAGTGATTAATCTTGATTATTAATATAAAAGATCCTCTTCTCAATTTTATACTGTTTACCTATGATAATAATGTTGCTGGTGGAGAGTTATATCTCTTGTTGGGACTTTGGTTTCACCCCGTTGGTCCCAACATTTTTAGGTGGACACAAACAAGGAGGTAGAGACCCTACTGCAGAGGGAGGACAACAAAATGGACAATAGTAATGGATTAGGTTGAGTGTGATGTCTGTTGTGTCTTATAGATAGAAGTCCTATGTGTTGTCGTCTCTGTACTCTCAGGTCCTTGGGAGTTAGTATGTAATGATTCTATAAACAATCTAAGATTTTGTCTTGTATGCCTCCAGGCTTTATGTTTCTTATGTATATGTTTGGGCAAAGCAACTCGTATATGATATCCTCGAGATGAGATGGTACAATGTATGTACAATGTAAACCATGATGTATATATTTCTTTGGTTCTTTATTTAAGAGTTTCCTGGCAATGGATCTCTTTGCAAAATAGTTTTAATTTTTAGTGATTTTTGTTAATCCGTTGCTAATGGTTATTCCGCATAATTACTGTGTGATTTGATTGTCAGTTTGATAGCAGTCGTCACACTTAATCTTTTGTTGTTTACTAGTTATTTAGTTAATTGCAATCAAGCTCAACTGTTATAACGTGACTTAGATTGTTGAAAGTTAGCTCTTTTGCGCCTAGCTAGCCTATCTCTCTACGGTTCCACCTCGACTACCATTGATCAGTTACACTTGTGGGTAATTGATGAGTTGAGACATATAAGATTTAAAACTTGCTTGCCTTAGCCAATCAACACATACATATATCATTGTACCTATGGGGCTTACGGACCCTTGGTATCAAGACCATGAAGGATTCAGACAGTGTTGGACTGATACGCCTGTAGGTGAATGCTTGTTGTATGGTGATAATAATTGAATTTCCAATTTGGGGCCAATTGGATTGGATGAACTCTGTGTAAACCCCATCGGGTCCTGATGTTGTGGTTGGCAACATAGAGAAGGCTATCTATTTGATTTCATCATGCCCTGGCATGCATGCTAGAGAGTTGGATGATTGGGGGCTAAGCTCTTTGAAGAAGCCCTTGTAACTTGAGATGGTCGTTGAATCTGTCACTGTAGCAGGGTGGATGGTCAATATATTAATGAATAATTTTTGAACCAGGGATTGAATGGCTTGGGGGTTAGTGATCCAATTGCCATCATCATCTCATATATGTGAAATCTTGTTCATTAGGCGCTTGAACTTCATGAAGGTTTGAAAGTACTTCGTATTGCAGTCACCATTTTGTATCCAATTGATATGTGTCTTTTACCGCCGTCTGCTTCCTCATGTAGAAGGATGTGTTGGTATTTTTCTTGCAATTTAATAGCGTGCATTTCATTAGAATAAGAGGGGTTGTGGGAAAAGGATACCTGGCACCTATCGAGTTGACAAAGTGTGGTATACTTATACTTTCTAGATTTCTTGAGACGTTGAGCTTCCCATGTCATGGCAACAATTTGGAAACAAGGTAGTGTTGTAGTGAATGAGTTGTTCTCTTCCCAATGGGGAAGGAGTTAATTTTCTGAATTCAGGCATCATACTCCAACTATCTTTGGTGCAGAAGGATTTCCTTGTGTTTCTGGCCGCCATATGTTGGGTAATAAGAATTGAATTATGGTCAGAGTATAATCTCGACAGAACATAGACAATGTAGCCTTCATTCAGGTCAATCCACTCCTTGTTAGCAATTGCACGGTCAAGTTTCTTGTGAACATTGAGCTTTTTGAAAGTGAAAAATTGGCACTTATCTTTGATGTCTGCCAAACCTGTGTATAGCAAGGTATCATTAAACAATTTGCTTGCTCTCCGATCCAAGTACCTACTACCCATTTTCTCTGTTGGGTTGAGCACAGTGTTAAAGTCTCCAATCACAGCCTAGGGGTTGTGAGTATGGTGAGATAACTTTGTAAATGCTTTCAGAGAAGAGGTTAGGATTGTCATACATGAAGGTGATATGCCAATGGCCATTGATACAACAGTGGATTGTTTATTGATGATTAGCAATGATTTCAAGGTCACAATGTGTTGTGTCCCAAAGGAGACAAATGCCTTCAGAGAATCCTATGGCTTCCACACGGTGAGAAGAAGAATACCCAAGCTTGCGGATGATGTAGATTGTAGTGTTGCCACTACATCTAGTTTCAATAAGGGCTATAAGATCAATTTTATACATTGATCTGAATTCTTTGAGTAAGAGGATTTTGTCTTTAGATTTAGATCCTTGGACATTCCAACAAAGAATGTTGACCATATTGAAAGGTTGAGGGATAGCAACTGGATGGTGTCTCCAATCCCCGTGAGCTATCTTCCATCAGTATGGGGTGTTTTCTTCATTGCCTGACCTTCTTGGACAAAGTTTACGATTCTCTAAGCCTCACTATTATTTTTAAGGCTTTTGATTAGTTGGGCAATATTGCCCTTCTTTCTTTCCCTTACAGGACTGACCTGTACTGGTTTATATATTACTTTCCTTCTACAGAGAAGGACCCCACTTGTGTTGTCACCTTTGTCTCCCAAATGAAGGGTTTAACATGGTGAGGATGTGTCACCATTGGTGGATGAGCTACCAAACTAGAAAGGAGCATCATTAGTTCAACCTTCACTCATTTCATCATCTACTAATATGACTGTCATGCCTTGGGTAGTTGTTTACTAGCCACCCGGTTGGGTGTCAGATTTGGATTGTGCCATTTTCATAGTGACAACAAGAGGCTTTGCCTAACCTTTCTTCCTCTATTTTCTACTAACAACCATTTCCCAATCATTTTCCTCATTGTCCTTCTGAGTGCCAACGCTCGATGCCGCAGCTGCAGTCAGTTGGGTGGTTGATGCCTGGCGAGGGGCTTTGTTCTAGCCTTCTTTTTTCTTGGGTGTGGGGTGACATTCTGGCTTTTTTGCATGGATGGCCTGTGAGTAGTGGGAAGTGAGTACTAGGTGGTAGTAGTTGCTAACAAGGATGGATCTGGAGGTGTGAAAGAGGGGGTGAAGGCACACTCTTTATCTACATGTTCCACATTACCACAACACATGCATGTTTCTGGCATGCTTTCATATTCAATCTTGAATTGCTCACCGTTCATGTCTATCGCCAATAGTAATGGTTTTGAGGTATCAACCTCCACTGCGATGCATGTGAATTTCCCTCTGTGACCTACCGTGGTCGTCTCATCTATACTGAGGGTTTTCCCTACCAAATCGTGGATGCCAGGGAGAAATTGAGTTTGGTAGAGGAAAACTAAAAGGTTTGAAACCCTAATCCAAACCACCATCTTGCATGGGATACGGCCTGATGGACAAAAAATAGGGGTCCAAGACTGATCCGATAGGTAGTTCTCAAAGAAAGTCCATGGATCTACGGTCATGGCTTTCATGAAATATTCTTGGTTGGCAAGTTGGATTATATAATAACCCTTTTCTAAATCAATTGCGCGGAACATCTCAGACAGTGTCCATAGAATTTGCCAGCTATTGATCGATTCCTAGAATCCCACATTAATTTCAATTTCCTTGACCACGACTACAAATTTCCAGGGTTCTTGGAGGGGTTTTAGCATTGACGGGTCCACCATGATGGATGAAAAAGTGCCAGTTCGATCGATGATGATGTCTTCATATCTGAGATTATAGGAGATACACGTTGAATTTCCTACAAGACTCTAGGGTCGGCACCAGAGGTTGGCGCAATGTAGGATTGTGGTGATCCCCGGTAGTACATGGGGACGACTGGGATGTTGCCATGGGTCTCGTCCGTTGGGGGCTCTTGAGCCTTCACAACAGGATGGTTCAGGGGCCTGGACACACCAGAGACTAGTCTTGTGAGGGTCTTTCTATTAGAGAAATGTTGTTTGAACTATGGCCACCACAGCCGTGATTGCCACCTCCACCTCTCCCAAACACCACTATGCATCTAGGGATTTTTAGATTCCCTTGGTGGTGAATACATTATCTTTGAACTCACATACATGACAGTTTAGATCTCATTAATGGTTGCATTTTTTATATTTTACTTATCTCACGCAAGACCATAAAGTTATGACGGCTAATGCAAGACCAAGATGTATAATAATCTATGGATCTATATTTCTTTTTCATTAAGTCATAACACATAATTAATGAGTTTAATTTGATCCATTATTTCTCCATAAGAAGATATCAAGAATATACAGGAAATGTTTTTTCGATGTTCATCTCCACTTTTCTATTTTTAAAATCATAGTTTCCATATTACTAGATATAAACCATGAGATAACTGGTACTATTCAAATTTGAAAACAAATCTAACAATCTTGTCTAATTTCATATTTTATTTATCTTATCAAAACAAACACCCGAAAGTCATGCTATACTTTACTAGAAAGCCTCTTCCATACTTCCTTCTTTAAATAAATTGCACTAAAACTACTTTCTAGTTAGCAATAAAAATTAATGAATATTACTCAAAAAATATAATGGTATTATCCTTAAGACATTATATCCCCTAATTTTTTTTATTAAAATTCAGGAATCTCACTCTTATTATGTTTGACCATAATTTTAAATTCTATTTCATTACTATCTTTAGATCTAAAAAAACATTGATCATCTCTCTAATTATTTGATCTATCTAGACATTCACCTCACATATTCTTATCTTTTTTGAAGATATTTCCTTATCTAACATTAACCAAAAATCATAAAACTTTGACCACTACTATGTATTTATATAAGGAATATAAATAAGGTCGTAGAATTTCAAAATAAATTCATTTAATACATTTTTAACCACTCATAATTCCTTTTTGAAAAAATAATATATATCTTTTTATATGAACATTATTAAATTCTAAAACTTAGTTTGAATGTAGTTTTCATTATTTTGATAATATATATATATATATATATATATATTTCTAGATAATTATATAATATACTCTAATAGAAAAAATAGCATTGTACCCATATTGTGATTATGAACAATTAATGGGCTCAAAATGCACCAAAAGATCATCAAATCCAATTTAGCATATGTGTCATGTATTTGGCATGGGCCTCATATGGATGAAGTTATATATACTAAGCTACTTAAAATTTGGGATGTTACGCCAAAGATATGACATCTGAATTGGTAAAATTGAGGTTGTATGACTGAGAGGTTGAAGGTTCTAAACCTGGTGATGGGATGAATAAATCACCAATTTAACAAATATTTTTTGGGATATTACAATTATACCAACCATTTTGTGAATTTTATCCTCAAAACCCATCTATGATGAATGTGAGGCTACCCACATCAAGGTTTCACTATCAATAACAATATTTACAACATATTTCCTCTCATGAACAACATTTAATCTCTTAGACTTCTTATTTCTATATCAATTCTAAAGCTCATATTTTTTACCTTACCAACTTTCTTCTCTATGTACTATTATTAAGTCTAACTTTATCATGATCTCAAACCTTCCTATTTTTCTTTGAAATATCATCACTAAGAAAATATTCTATGTCCTTTAGTGGATTATAAGGATCAACCATATGTTGAACCAACTTTATGGAGTAATTCATACTAAATTGTTATATTATGTATTCTATTCATATTCAACCTCTTAAAAAAATCAAATTCTGCTAAAATTCTTTGGATGTAACTCATTGATAGGGACAATCTTACATTCATGAATTTTATAGGTTCACTAAAAAGTTCTTCTCATAAAGATTCTTTATCAACTAGCATACTTAATATTTTCTCAACATCCCTTGAAATAAGTTACATGATTTATATTATGAATTCTAAGTATGACTTTTGAGTCAAGGGATATGCATCATCCCTAAGACATGTAGTATGGAGTATGAAATAGTTCAAACAAAACCTTCTTATAGGATATATTCTTGATCGGTATAGTTCAAGATTCACCCTGAATGGAACTTACTCTAAGTTAACCTTCGCATATAGTCGAAAAATGTGTTCTCTTAAATATTAGTGGTAAAGTTCTTTAGTGGGTCTCCACACCTATTTCCTTTAGAAGATACCTCAATAACATTATCTATGAGGGTCTACTTATCTACACATTACTTCTCATAGACATTATCTTGTGCCTCTATTCTTTTCTAAGCTCAGGAATAATATCTTTGTCTTATTATCTTTCATGAGGTGTCAACATTTTTATGGATAGTGGATCTCTATGTACTTCTAATGCCATTAGGTTCAAGTTACTATATGTTTGGGGCTCTTAACATCAACTATGTCCCTTGGCATCTCATGATATATACTGAATACATATATTGATGAAGATGGCCTATACTTATATTTACAACTTATTAGTGCATATGTCCCATAACTAAAGCACTAAAAAAAAGGGACAAGACAAAAATCATAAAATTTTTAATGTCATAACATTTCCCCTACAATTCCATATAACATGTGTTCTGGACCACACACCATTGAAATTGGAGAGGTCATTTTATAGGCATATCTACAATTAACACTTCATATCTAAAGGTCAGACGTAGATAACTTCCTTGCATATCTCAAATTCTATCATGGACTAGACATCTAGCTTGGGTTCTAGTTTCTTTGCCAAATCGTTGTAACAAAGGTTACTAACTATCAACCTAACTAATTTTTTTTAAATCAATCTAGGATTCTAGTGAATTAATTTAGACTAAAAATATGAGAATTTGCCTAATGGGCATCTACATTATTGCTCGGATACCACATTGTAACACCCCAAATTTCTTATCACATGAGCAGAAACTACTTCTTTTTACCATGGAGTGTTACTAAGATGATATGTACAATAATAATGATAGATAAGAACCATTACAGACTAGTGTAAAAATGCATTCTCATAAATTCTTAGGAAAGAAACTCTATTACATCATCATATATAAAAGAAACTTAATACCATGATGCTACTTTGTACATATCTCATTTCAAATCGGGAACCGTGTAGGTGGATACCACTAAGAAAACCTCCTAAAGTTATCACCTCATCATCTTGTCATGATTGTCTCCTGAAGTTTCGTACCTGTGAACATCTAGTTCTCACCCATGCAATGAGGTCACAATTATACAATAAGTCCTCTTCTTTGGCACTATGTTCCTCCTATGGTGCAACACACCTTTTTTTTGGCATGAAAGCCTTCTAGTGACACTGAGGTATCTTTTATTATGTGGCACCAAGTGTCTTCTATGGTGTAATGCACCTTATATGAAATAAATACATTCTATTATGTGTACCATAATACTTCTATTAACTAAGGACTTATTATATAATATAGATTATGGTTGGGTGTCATTTTCTATTATTTTCTACTATTATCCTATTTTTTATTCTGATTCTATTTCTATTTTGATTCTGTATCTGAACTATTTGAGAGGAATTCTCAAGTATGTAATATGTTTTAGCATTCTAAGTTATAGATTCTATTATGATAAGTTTAAAATCTAGATTATGTATCTAAATCTCATATTCTGAAAGAGAATCTAAATTGTAAATGATTCTAAGGAATCAACAGACTAAAATAAATTATAATCATATATTCCAGTTTTAATAACTCACATGATGATTTCTAACCATTATCCATGAATAATATCTTGAAACTGATATTTTATGAAATCTAGAGATGAGCTATCTGAGGCAGTGTTTCTATTTTACTAGAAAGATCTAAATCTGAAGCTCTTTAATTTAAAAGTTACACAAAAACTTATATCTGAACCTAAAGGCTTGGGAAAATAAACTGAACAAAGCATAGAAGTATTTAGTTTTTAAAAGTGATATAAATATCAAATATCTAAATCTAAAAATTGTGCAACATGACTCAATCTAGAAGAAATCTTATTGCTGAAAGCATGATTGTATATGAAATACTAAAGTTTGAAAGTAACTTAATCTTTAAGTAACTTTGTAGGAAGATGTAGGTTGAACAATAATAATATTAAAACTCAATGGACATGGACCACTTACCTGTTATAGTGAGAAATCTAAAAATACTGTCAGGTTGGTCAAGCATTAGCTTTCTTAAAGACGAACATGATGCTTATATAAAAATTATATTAAAAATCCTAGATTATCTTAATAGACTTTCTAGGTCTTCTCATCTTTGTTGGGATTTCTTTATGCATCAAAAACATGATACCATCATCTAATAAAATTGGATATGATTATGAATTCTCATAATATATGATCTCTACACATTTACATCATTAATAATATCATCAATTTCTTAACCACCCTTACTTAACATCATGGCCTAATTTTTCTAACATTAAATTTTCATAATAGGTAGTTTTCTTCTAAACTCAAACAAAACAATATTTTAATGAGACATACATCAAAATAAAATTTCAAAGATTTTGTACAAATTTTATCTCATCAGCTGATTACTCAAATTACCATATTAACTCTAATGAGTAAACTCATCGTAATAAATTATATTCATCAAAATACTTAGATCAAATCTTGCATTTGTATTTTGGAATCCAGAATAGATCACATGAACTTATTTCTTGAAATTTGGACATCACAATCTATTACATAAAGAGCATCATCATATATATATTCTTATATCAAGTATTTGGCCTATTAAACATCTAAATATCCTCAAAATAGTATATCTATAATAATTTACTCTCTAATATCATTTTCCATGGTTTGATGTCTAAGCTAAAAGATACAAGCTTTTTAAGATTATCTCTTTTTAGAAGATTTGGGGCATTCATCTTGAATCTGACATATTGCATCCCAAATTTCTATTTTTTCCCTTTCCTTTCATCTGGTTCGTAGATCTCCTCCTTGAGTTTGTCTGTCTAGAAACCCAAATCTATCTCGCCCTTGTCACCTTCCTCTTCCTTTACATGTCCACAAGTGTGACGTCTTCCCTAGTTTGCATGTTGGACACACCTTTGAATGTTGCCATACAACTGAGCTATAGAGAGGGATCCATGGCTAAGTAGACTCCTCCATGATTATCTCATGATACTTGCCACCCACATATGAGCCTTCGAACGAGACTAGTTTTTGAGAATAAAGAGTGTCACGTGGTAGTCATTGTTTACACATCACTCCTCAAGAAGACTTCTTTATTAATCCCTTTTTATTTAATACAAAGAAAGATAACTTGACAAAGACGTGATATCCTATGCCTCATATTTTATAATACATAGCTGCTCTGTGTTTTGTCATTATGTTTTAAATTATGCATTTTGAGCGGAAACTGATTCTTAATTAGAATCAAAACTTCTCACACGCATCGCTTCTCTGCAAGGAAGGAGGGTGTTATCTCTTTCCTTTTAGTATTTATTAATTAATTCAAACAGTTTTGGTCATAATAGATCAAATGTCCCCACTATTGACCACATTTTTTTACATAAAATGCACATTGTTGAGTTATTGATCATGCTATTTACACCGTTCATCGACACTTAAGGTAATAAAAACAAAATAAATGTTTTTTTTAATATTATCATTTCTTTTCAATTATGTCCATCGTAAGAATCATAATAGATTGGCCCCAATAATTATACACTTATTCTTTTCATATTTTTTTAGAAGTCTATTTCATTTTTGAAAATTTATACAAGGTCCAAAAATTAGAGATAACATTTTGTCTGTTATAGAAATCAACTAAGTTATAGAAAAAATCAAATGAACAACATAAACCTATGAAATTATATATATTTAACCTCATATTCAAAAGCACCCTATGAACTAGGATCTGGTGAACGAGATTATCCTTGGACTCACATACACGATACTTTAAATCTCATTAAAGTTTCCTTTTTTCATATTTTACTTATCTCATTTAAGACCATAAATTTATCCTGGCTAATGCTAGACCAAGATGTATAATAATTGAGGTGGATCTATATTTCTTTTTATTAAGTCATAACACATAATTAATGAGTTTGATTTGACCTATTATTTTTCCATAATAAGATATCAAGAAAATAAAAGAGATGTTTTCCCATGTTCTCCACTTTTCTATTTTCAAAATCATGGTTTTCCTATTACTAGATATCAACAACTAAATAATTAGTATTGTTTAAATTTGATAACAAATCTAACAATCTTATCTACTTTTAGAATTTATTTACCTTATCAAAATATACACCCAAAGTCATGTTATACTTTCCTAAAAAACTTATTCCATACTTCCTTCTTTAAAAGAATTGAAGTAAAACTGATTTCCAGTTAGCAATAAAAAATAATGAATGCTACTAAAAAAATATAATGGTATTATTTTGAAGACCACTATATCCCCTAATTTTTTTTATTAAAATTAAAGAATCTCACTTTTATCATGTTTGACCAAAACTTTAAATTCTACTTTATTACCGTCTTTGGATATAAAAAAACATGCATTTATCATCTCTCTAACTATTTAATTTAGCTAGCCATTCCCCACACATATTCTTATCTTTCTTGAAGTTATTTTCTTATCTAATCATTAATCAAAAATCATAAAACTTTGACCACTACTATGTATTTATATAAGGAATATAAATAAGGTCTTAAATTATAAAATAAAATAATTAATACTTTTTTTAATCACTCATAATCTCCTTTTTGAAAAATAATACATATCTTTATATATGAACATTAATAAATTCTAAAACTTGGTCTGAATGTATTTCTCACTATTTTGATCATATATAATTTTTTGGATAATTAATTAACATACTCCAATAGCGAAAATGCCATGTTACCCCTATTGTGATTATGAACAATTAATGGGCTCGAAACGCGCCTAAGGATCATCAAATCTAATTTAGCTTATGTGTCATGTATTTGGCTTGGACATCATAAGGATGAAGTTATATATATTAAATTACTTAGAATTTGGGATGTTACAAAAATACTTCTACACCCTCACATTTTTTAGAGAAAAAGACTCCAAACCATTAAATATCCCACATCCTTGGTCTATGGTCACCCAAATAAGGTTGAAATGATATAGCATTTTGTACACAAGTAAAGAAACATATGGAGACTGATAATAAGAACTTAAATTGCAATTTAACCCCCAAATAGGGTAAAATCACAAACTAGTCCACAAATGTTCATGAAATCACATAATTAAAGTAATTAGACTGCAATTGAAATAAAACTAGGTTATCACTTAGCCAATTGAATCTAAGACTTATCCAAAAATGAAATAAATAATTAAACAATGTTATACATAATTTTTTAGTTAAGTCCTCATGTTATGGTGATTTTTCAATTAAGTCCATTACTTATATGAATACTCAAAATTAAGGCATCCAAAGTCCAAATTTACTTCAAATTTGGGTTTTGACTTATTCAATTGAGAAATAATTCTCATCAAGAATCCAATCAAGATTATTAATCAAGATTAGATAGAAAATTAAAATTCAACTAGGTTTATGGTCTCACATTGTTAGTGGACCACTAAAAAGAAAATGGCTTTTTGATCAGTAGTTAAGAAAGGTGGATGAAAACTAGATTTCAATTAGACTGTGCATCAGCCCCCACAGAAGATCCACCTAGAACGTGTCATTGGGCGACCCCTGCCATTTTTATTTTTGTGCCCGCCAATCTTTTTCTCGTATGACTACTCTTTTTTAGAATGCATTGTTGTTGGTGATGGCCTAGACTTTGGTAGGTTACAATGGTGACTGCCATACTTCTCAATTACCTTAGATGTTTGAGCATCCAATTATCTCATTATGTCAACAACTTAACCCATGTTTCCCCTTAGATCCACATCCATGAACTTCAAAACCATATTCCGTGGGAGGTTGGATATGTGACTACATAAGCCTCCTCTATTACTACACATGACACCATTTGTAATATTTTTTGTCTTCTTGTTGATCAGAATTGTGAGATACACTTTATCTAACTCCAGAGATCTACTTTATTTTGACAGACACTTACTATAAAGTAGTCGTCTAGGAATTTACTCAAAGTGGCCTCTCTCAGTAGCAACTAGTTATGCTCGCTTCTCTTCAAGTTGATCATGTACAAGACTCCCTTCTTATTGTTTCCAACAATGTTCTTGATTTATCTATGTCATTCGTAGAGTATTGAGCTATCCTTCAATATCGGCTCATGACCCCTTTTTGCCTAGGTGATGAACACTTCGTGCTTTGCAACACCACAAACACAGACACCTTTGGTGATCTTGTTGTGCATTGTTGTACAAGACATGGCAATAAATTTTGATATGACATACTTTGGTTACTTTTTTGACCTTGTCTCTCAAGCTGAGTTAAAGGTCTTAAAGGAAGCTGTTGTGGCCTCAGTGATACACGACATGATGATCTCCACTCGTAGCGTCTCACTGAATTTGATTGGACAAATGGTTGGCACACATTTGTTAACCTCTCACGAATCTCTCTCCTAACAGATATTTTTTCAAGTAATTTTAAAGCATGCCAATCAAGTTGTGACGTCGTTTGATACAAAATCACATAGCAACTTGTATGTCAATCACCATCATTTTTTTTTCATATTTTACTTTTAATATCTTTAGAGTGCTTGATGACACGAACTCTATTCTGCGACGCCTCAAGTCGAAACCAATAAGGTCATTATGCTACCGATAGACTTCATCAACGAGAGATGGTTGACAGTTCAAATTATTGCTTGTTCGTTTGTGAAAGTGTTTTTGTAATTTTTCTATGTGCCTATGAAAGAGTCGATTTATCCCGATTGTTAGTGGACTATTGCAAAAAAGTGCGCCTTTTGCGGGCCGTTGAGAAGGGTCCAATTCCGAATTGAGGGTGTGTCTATAACCGCCCAAAGAAAAGAGCCACCTTGAGCGCGTCATTGGACAACCCTTGCCGTTTTTCCCCTTAACCCATCAATAGAAATCTGGTCTGTCTGCCGTAGACTTGTCAAACGGGTGGGTGGGTTGGGTTTGGGTTGGGTTATTGCGGGTTTGGGTCTCGCGGGTGTGGGTCAAAAAGATGTAATTCTAAACGGGTCGAAGAAACACAAATCCAAACCCGACCCAGCGGGTGCCCATATAATATGTGTCTAATAAATAAGTATTTTGTAAATTGCTACTGTAACGGTAAAAGAAGACCGTTTGCTAGTATTTTTATGTGAAATATAGCATAAGAACAACCAACTACAGAAGTTGTCACTTCAAAAAAATATTTTATATTTTTACAACCATTAAAATACATACATATATTTAGATAAAATTCTCTAATGTGCAATTAACATTCTCTAATATATGATTATGTTCAATAAACTAGAATAAGTTTATATAACAATTAGATAATGTAGTAGATGTTGAATTTATTTCCCCAATCTCTCTCTGTCATATCAAATCTTGTTGGACAAGTTTGAGTTTGGATTAAAACTCCTTAACTGTTAATAGTTAGTAGTAAATCATTTTATTTATTCTAAGTACTAGTGTATCATTATATTTATTTTTATATAAGTGATTGAGTTATGTGGGTCACCCGCGGGTGCCCGTGGGTCACCCGCGAAACCCGCTAAATAAGCGGGTGGGTATGAGTTTGGGTAATTTCCAGCGAGTGGTAAATTTCATCACCCAAACCCAACTTAAACGGGTCGACCCATGGGTGCCCGCGGATTTTGACCCAGTTTGACAGGTCTAGTCTGCCGCTCTAAATGGACAGGCTATATTCATGGATGCTTTATCTGCGGGCTTGGATTCTCAATTCTCGTGCTGTAAAAGGTTTTCTCGGCTAAACGCCTCTTTCCTGTCTCCACCCCAAGCGGCAGGGCAGAAAAGGTGCTGTTTTTCGGCCAATTCTCACCATTTTGGTGTCGGTTCGATCTTACATCATGACCGGGGATGGCTGGCCTCAACTTCCCTTGGATCTTCTGATATTGATTGTGGAACAACTTCCCGCTGCTGACCGTGCAAGATTCAAATCTGTATGCACTACCTGGAATTCTGCTCCGTAGCCGCAGCATCCCTTGATAGAACCCCCTGGCTCCTGCTTTCTCCCTCTTTACGAGGCCGGTCATCTGATGGTGGTGGCAAACGGAAAGACAATGACAGCAAACGGAAGCAGAAACATGAAGAGCAGTGTCATCCGCAGCAAACCGCGACGTTCTATAGCATCTCTGAGAATAGAACTTACAAATTGCCTGCGAGTTGCAATGTGTTCAGCTTGCTAGCGGCGAACGCATCCACCCTCCTTCTATTACAACATTTCCTGGTTTCATGGGAGTTACAACCAAGGGAGTATCATTAGCTATAACATTGATCGTCTAGGTGATCCTGATGTCAACCATTTCATCACATGTGATAAGTTCTTTTGGTTTTATAGACGAAGCATGATCATATTTCCGGGGTTCCCACCAGACCATCATATAACCTCAAGTACTGGTCACGAGTATGTAATTCTTGCTATATTTGATAACTTGGAGGGACTTGCATTTGCAAAGACAGGAAACTCGTCTTGGACGCCGGATGAGGCTAGACATTTTACTTTATCTAGTTTTATTTTACACAAAGGATCCCTCTATGTTGTCACATATGAAGGCCGGGCATTCTTTCACATTGAATTCAACTCTGATCTTTCTATCCGGTCTACCAATGCTCTGCCAACCAACTTCCGTTTATTGACTTCGGGATTGACCGACCGTGCTACAACTTCTTATTTGGTTCACATAGATGTCGATCTTTGGTTGATATGGAGAAGAACAGATGTACGGGCAGAGCCACATGAAGACGCAGTCTTGGATGAATCTGAAGAAAAGCTTTGGACGGCCAAGACTTATAGCTTCCAAGTATTTAAGTTTGATGAAAGCGAAACGACATGGGTGGAGATAGATACCATAGGGGAGTATGCCATACTTGTTGGTAACAACCACCCATTCGCTATATCAACCCATGAATTTCCGTGCCTGGCTAGGGATTCCATCTACTTCACTGACATTATCTAGAATCTTTTTTTCGTCCCTCTGGCTGGGATATGGGTGTTTATGATCTGGTGGACAAGAGTGTAAGGCAATTCTATGATCCGCTTGCTGCAATGGATCTTCCACAACCAACTTGGGTCTTGCCTTTTCCAATCTGATATATAGTTGCATATACGTGAATAGTCTTTCGCCAACCAGTGTGGGGGATTTAGATAACTAGAAAACATGTCCTCCCTCTTTCAGATGTTGTTTCGACTCTGATAATGGATTGTTATGGTTGTAGGAAAACTGCTGTGTTACTAGGCAGTAACCTTATTTCCTTTTAATACATCTTTTTTATGATGGCAATGTCTAACTTGCAACATGTGAATTTGCCTGATACTGGTTATAGATTACTTCCCTCATCATTACTGTTCATTTTTTATTCTATAGTCAGTGGTAAAAGAATATTTTCTAAGCATTTCTATGATGGTATGTCCTCAAAGTAGGAGGATGAATACGAAGATATAAACCTGGTCTTTTCCTATATGTTTCTTTTTATAGTTTACTAAATAATTTTCTACAAGAAAATGCCACAAATTATAACCCTGCAATGTAGTCTTTGGCCTTCTAGGTACATGGAAAGGAGTGGCACATGTGGGTTTCCATATTGGCACACTAAAGATGGGTACTTTTAGAAGGCTTTGTAATTTGCAATCATCGCATTATTGCAAATTAAATGTATTTTTCATGTGTGACTAAACCTGATATCAATGGACAACATCAGTGCTACTGCTCTAAAAGAATGTTTATGGAAGGTTTTTAAGAAATGGGGTCAGCTAGATTATATAACTCAGTTTATGGTACTCTGGGTTCACTCGATTGTAAAAGGGAGTACTAGTCATTTACCACTTGCATATCAATGTACTGCATTTTCTTCTGAAGCATCACTCAACTTATGTAACTGAGTCTGAAGTAGGAGAACCTATATTGGACAGTATGTCTCATACATTAATGGCACTTGACACTGCAGGTACTTGAGGTAAAAGTTTTCAATACATTTTGCCCTGTACATCAGCTATGTACCAGTTCATGCAAATATTGAGAACGAAAGCCATTCTCTTGCTTCTGAACCATACATCCTGCAAGCACAAAATGCTTAAACCCAGACTAAGACCTCCTAAGCATAGTATCATAAGTCATGTATACGGCTGATGCATCCTTAAATTTGGTGATTCTCAGCCCATTAAGAAAACAAAGTAGCACCAGTAACAACAAATAGCAAACTGAGAAAAATCTCGCGTTCAGCCCTACTGCTACAACAAATACAATCTGCATTAATTTGCTAAGGGATCAACTCCAAGGAGTTCTTTTGTTAACTCATGCAGTTGGAACTCTTGCTCTTAAGGGAGTTAAATGTTGAATATATAGGAATTAAATGTGTACTCTGAACACTAGAAAGCTACATGTCCATTTGTTTTTGTTTTTTTCTCTATGGAAAACTTTGTATACTTCTCTTGATGTGTTACCAGCTGGTTGTATGTACATTGCTTATGCATAATTTTATATATTAGTAAGCAATGCGTTATCTTGAGTTGACTATCATCAGATGGCCCATCACAAGAACTGCATGGCGAAGTAGATTAATTGAACTGGCCCAGTGGACATAAACAAAAAAATATGATTATAAATTATCCAATCCGAACCATGCTTTCACTCATTAGATCGAGCACTAATTTCATCCTTTGCATTTCAGATACCTTTGAAAATAAAAATGTAGAAATTGGTAGTTGAGAAGTCGACTTCTGGAACTACGATTAGTCTTCCTGAATATAATAGTGATTGTATTGATATTATTTCGTTCAGGACTATGTTGTTGTGGATAAGGTGAACAACAATATAAAGCAATATGGACGTGGCAAGATGCATATCCGCCTATATCAGTTCATAGCCAGAATGCAGCTAGTTATACAATGCGGTGTTGTCTAGGCTGCCAATGGATATACCATGACGACTCTTTAACGCCGCCAAGGGCGGAATCAGGATTTTACCGTTGGGGGGGGGGGGGGCAATGACACTTTAGAAGTATGCTAAAAAAGTATGTTAAAAATGTTATCTAGTAGCCCCATAATATTTTATGTTTTATGTATTCAAATTAAGATAGAAATAATTCAATTTTATTATGTTTACCACTAAAATTTTAAATTGAACCATACATATTAATTATAACATGTTCAAAATGAATCCAATCATTAAATGATCCAAAATCAAATCAAACTAAATTTTATTGAGTAATTCGATTTAATTTTGTTTGGTCAAAAACTATAAGACAAGCCATATAGTAGTTTTTAAAATATTTTATTAACGACACAACATTTAGTCATCATATTTGTTTAACAATCTAACATGATAAACAAACACTAATAATACATTATTCAAATTTTGTGCCTGTTTTGAAATTGTACTACTAGTTAATAAGTAGGTATGATTGAATAGTTTAACAATTTTTACATAAACTTTATTGTTGTTTATATAATATTACTTTTACATTTGAACACAAACAATCATATTCCTTACTACAGAATAAAGTTTAGATAAGTATTTTTGCATAAAACAGGTAAATATAGATATGTTTGCATGTATCGTTTGGTTTGATTAATCTTAACTTTTAAACCAAACTGAATTAAATTATATTTAGCAATTTTAAAAATAAAAAAGTAATATTATATTAATAATTTTATAAGTAATAATATGAAATAATGTGTACCATATTTTGTTTCATAGTTGCACAAATTCATATCTGAATGTATATTAGAAAATATTTCAATGTCAACTAATAGCAAAATAAATAAATTCATAAGGAGTTGGACTTAAAGAACTCATTATTTATCAAAAGTTTATATAAAAGATACACTGGGCTAATATAAATAATCATTAAATATCCTCATTATGTTGTGACTATTTTCATGACCTTTGTTTCGGTTGCATCTTGTTTGTAATTTATTGTTATACATTTTAATAATTATAAAAATATAATATAGAAACTTCTCAAGAGTGATCCAGAATGTTCGTTAATAGTAATACAAATTAATTTATAAGGAGTTAGATATTAAACAACTCATTATTAGTCAAAATATTACACACAAAACATATACTATGCTAATAGAAATGATCATTTAATAACTTCATTATGTCATGACACTTTTACTGACTCTCTTTGAAGTAGTTTGTTGTTTGCTAATAGTTGTTGATAACATAAATTTTGAAAACTATAAAAAAAATAAAGTTTTGGTCTCAAGTCTTTGTATAACCACTACATTGTAGAGTTGCACACAATTTTTCTTACTACATGTCTTTCCATGTAAATTTTCACACATTTCTGTGTAACATTTTGGACTTCAATGTAAATTTTTTAGTTTTGTACACTGCAGTTCCCACTCACGCCATAAATTAATTTGGCCAAACTCAAACCCGCTACCTGCGCTAGAGTAGCAGTGGTTTCAGCCACTACGCTAGCAGGGCATTTGGTTATATTATCAGAACTACGCCGTATATATTCTATACACACACATATATATACATATAAATACATAATGTTTATTTTTTTATTTGGGGCGGGGGGCGCTTGCCCCCCTTGGTTCCGACATTGAACACCACCTTCATAGAAAAATGGACCTATTTGTGATCAGACAATCAAGTATTGTGTTTGTGAAAAGTTACTACTGATTCGAGCATTGTGCACGTCATCATTAGCTGTCAATATGATGAAAGAATATGTGACAATAAAAAGGAACTGGCATAGTTGCTGCTTTGTGAGACTAATCGGCCATTTATGTCTGATGATAAGTAACTCGTAACTGTCTTGTTCATAACAATAGTATAAGCACCGTGTTGTTTCTTGTTAATTCTGTAAACACCATTTTTTTGGGAGAAAATATTTAGTGAATGTCAAATAAAAGAATTACATCGAGATGAAAGGGTATATGACAATGGAGAGGAGCTGACAGAGTTGTTGCATCTTTGTGAGACTAATCAACCATTTATATCAGACGACAAGGAACACAATTTGTTCCCGTTAGAGCAACTCTTGTTATTCAAGAATTATGTAGCTTGTGACTGGTTCCCTTCTAATTCAACTACACTTGTACGACCTCTAGTTACAACATAGTGGTCGAAATTGAAGGAACATGGATATTATGTCACCATAAGATTTTAATCAGATTGAAAGGCAAATTGTACGGATTTGTTGGGTCTGTCCAACCATATGTTGTGTTGTAGTCGTTAAACACCAAATAAGAAAGATCATTATACAATAAATATATATTCATGTGGAAACCCCTAATGGGAGAAGGGAAAATTCATGGGAGGTAGATATCTTAAGCCAGAGAACGACTAGAGTTCTTGACTTTTATTTTCTCATCAAAAACTAGGAGGGAGGTGTAACAACATATAGATTAGAAGGGTGTGTTTGTGCATGGTATATGAATATGTTGGGATAATTCACACAACTGGGTTAAGCTGAAAAAGTGTTTGGATGAAAAAAAACAAGAATCATTGTAAAGTGATTCCTCTTTTCTACTTAGACTTAGTGTACCCTTTTGGTTAACTTAGTATCACTTTTAGAATTATACCATTTATATAACCTTTCACACTATCCTTTCAAAAAAATACTTGATTTTTTACCGGAGATCTATGTACACTAAGAACCTTGATTGTGAATGGTATATGAATATGTTGAGATAATTCATACCAATTGTGTTAAGCAAAAAAAGTGTTTGGACGAAAAGCCAAGAATCATCAAAAGTAATTCCTCTTTTCTGTTTAGACTTAGTGTAACCTTTGGTTAACTTAGTATCACTTTTAGAATTATACCATTTATATATCCTTTTACACTATCCTTTCAAGAAATTACTCAATTTATTATCAGAGATCTATGTACACTAAGTATTAAATGGAATCTCCTCTAAGGTCCACCAACCACGATAGAGAAACACAACATATAATATACATCAAATGAATCCCGAGCCATTACAAAAAATATATAGAGATGACTTTACATTCCTAGTAATGACTTAACACTCTCCCTCAAGCTGTGCATACTAGTCAAACGTGCTCAACTTATAGAATATGTAAAGGCAGAGACGCATACTATGCTCCTTCTTTAAGAAATTTTATCGCTTGTCCTCATAAAGGGTAGACAGACAATTGTGATGAAAATCTTCTCATAGATGAAATACAATCTAATTCCACACTTTTGGTCCAAATTTAATCATGTAGAACACAATATTACAAGATTAATGCCCAAATTTTCACCATATACCATTAAGGGAGTCTTTTTTTAGATTCCCAGACCAAGTAGAGGGATTTATTCAAAATATTTTGATGACCCCCAAAGCAATAACTTTGTACTCTTCTTATGCACTAGATTTAGCAAAAAAAATTAATTTACCTAACAACCCAAACCTTGGTTATCTCTAAACCCTAGATTAGTCTCCACACTTAATCTTATCTCTTCTAATCCAAGATAATCTAAAACCCTAATTTGAAGGTCTAATCAAGTGATAACACAACCTTAATTATGAAGCTAAGACATTATGCATGCACTAAGTAATTGGGAACCCTAGTTGTGGATAATATGTAATGATTGTATGCGATGTGGTTACTAAAGTCTAACTTTCTTGTTTCATGTTTTACTTAAATGTAATATTGGATTGGTATGATTAAGAACATGTGTGTTGATTCTATACTCTATATACACAATTTGAAGTGAGCTCAATGTGGGATTTTGTCAAAGAAGAGAGAACATATGTCATGTGTCATGCACTCTAAGATTTGTTTGAGTTGTTACTCAATAACTTAGTGCTTTTGATGAGATATACATGTATCATATTGAAATGGGTTAAGCACACTTCAATACTTTTCATAAGAAGCTTGAATATGAGTTGTTTATTGCACTTTGAAAATTTGACCAACTTCCCATGAATATGACCAAATTCAATGATGAGTTGTGCTTAAGGGTGTGTTGAGAACTCAGGTTGATTCCCCACTAAGTGCATGGTTTTTTTATGTATGGTTGGGTAACTTAGTTTGCTTGTGTGTTGATATCATGTAGTGAATTCAGGAAGAATTTAGCAAATTCGGGTAGGATCCAAGAATTTGGGCTTAGTTCATTTGTATCTGGTCAAGTTGACTGATTTAGTTGTAGACTTGACTTCTCTTAGTCTGATTTTAGGTTTTGATGTACATTTGTCTAAGTTGACTGGCCCATACCACTGACATTTTAAGCACAACAACTTGTGAGTTTGGATTGAATTGACGAATGTGGCCAAATTGACTTTTTGACTAGTTGTATATAAAAGTGAGCCTAAACCTTCCGTATCATCATTTATACATATGACAGGTCAAAATTTTTTGTCAATGAAGCTCTGGAACAGCAGTTCTAGGTGATTTGAGGTGATCAAGGCCAAAGCTTGGCCTTTCCTTGAGGAATCTTGGATAAAAAAATGATTCTTCTTCCTCTTTGTGAATCTATAATTAGTTTTTGCAATGTATGATTTTTAGCATGTTTCCATTCTCTATATCCCTCTCCATCTCATTCTTTGTGCAAGAACGTTGGTCTAAGCTCCATTCTTCCTTGCCTCCAAGCTCATTTATCTTAGTGCATAGGTTGGATAACAGTTTTTGGGGTTGTTCTTCATCAAGATATTCATTTGGAGGAGATTCTTTCATAGCTTACTTAAGCTCTAGGATTTCTTTCTATTTATCTCCTATTTGAACTGAGTAGATCTGCATCTAGATACTGCATGTACTTTCTTATATTCTAAGCTTCCATGTCATCCTAAATGCTTGCTAAATGAACGTTCAAGCTAAGCGCCCTTTCTTGATGCATGAGATCTCATCTGGACATGTCATAGTGTATAATGACTCTATTTAGACATTCTCCTTATTGGCTATATCCATATGTTAAACTGTTATGATACGTTCTAAGCCTTTGGTCTATGTGTGAAATATTAAAATGAGAATCTTAGCCTTGTTGAGAAGATGTAAATGAGTTGTTATATTTTCATCCCTTTTGATGCATTACATGATATGTGTGACCATCGTGAACTAAGCATAACTAAGCCAGTAGCAGAGGGTAACCCAGCCATTCCAAGCTATCCTTAAGTTCATGACACGTTAGCAATCTTTTTTGAGCTCTTGTCGTCCAATGTACATAAACCTGGGTGGAAGGGAACATCACCCAGAACATAGGAAACAATAAAGAGGTCAGCAAAGACTGAGTATGTACATATATAAAACACTTTGGGCATTATATAGGGTTAAAAGTGCAAAAAGAAAGATGTTCCCACAAGAAAAAGGGGCTATTTGAAATTAGGAATGTTCAAGAGAAAAGTAACAAACGAAATGAGGCATATTAAATTTCAGATTACAAACATGATAATAAAAGAGTGTCTTGCCATAACATTCATCCACGGATTCTTTTTAAAACAAGAATATTTGCATGAATAACAATGTAGACTAAATATACCTAAAACAGGGCCATAACACCATAGGATCATGGCCAAAAATAAACAAGGGTGGAAACGCACACCCCGGGCAGAATACACACACCCTAAATAAATATGGTTGTACATAAGTACCGCTATTCTAGATATTCTAGTCATACAAGCATCATGCTATAATAGAGTGGCAAGACTTATTATTTTAGTCATTTTCAATAAAGGCAACATGGCAGGAGGGGTCCAATGACCCAAATGAGCATAGCAATATAAATATCACAGAAACAAAAGGAATTCATATCAGGAGTAATAAATGTCCAAGTATTTGGATTTTAAAAAGGGATTTACAATTCAAGAGATGCCTCATTAAAAGATATATGAATTTCAGTCATTTAATGCCCAAAATAAAAATAGAGAGTGTACATACCTTATGATCAGTCCTAGATATTCAATAACACCTCCTAAGTTTAGGTTCAGGGTTGTCTCAACCTAGTCACAATATATGTGCATACAATTAATATAATATGCATTAAATCCCTAGCTTAAAAATCGACCCTACTGTCGGTTGGAAATCTGGTCATGAAACCTGTCTCAATAAATCAGTCGTATTTTTCTGATCTCGAAAACATATTTATATGTATTATTTGGATAACCCAATAATTACTTATGAATTTTACAAAACTAAGCAATTTCCTGAGAATATGAAAATCAACTGTGAAATGATGACTTTGCCCCCGAAATGAAAATCGTATTTAAGCAAAATGTCACGCAAACCTGACTAAGTCGGAAATACACTGAATTGGGGGTCAACAGGGTCAACATAACTCGACATTCCCATTTTGCCCTTGTGGGCGTGACATGAATGTCACCAGGACCATGGGCGAAGGTGGGCTTTTGTCCCAGGGATTGAAATCCCAACACCCTACGCCATGGCTGCTCCGCAGAGAGCTCGGACAAGGCGCGATCCTTGCGATCTGGGACTTTAGGCAAGTGGGAGCAGGCAAGTTAGCTTCGCCTCTTCGACTTGGACTTGCGGAGCTTCTGCTCATGTTCGTTGGTGCTCGGAGTGGAAGGCGAGTCCCATGGAGGGGATGACCACAGGAGGCCAGGCACTGACCGCGGTGAGGGGGACACATCAATAAACAGCGGTGGTGTTATGAGTTAGCCAGAACCCACCTCATAGAGAGGTTCACGAGGAGGCAGGTTGTGGGAAGTCGGAGACCCGAGGCACTCGAAGGCCAAAGAAAACACCGAAGAACGGCCACCGATCCCAGAAACAGGCGAGGTGGAGATCTAGTCAAAATGAGGTCTCAGCAACCTTGCAGACACCCCAATGCATCCATTGCATCAGAAGCAAGCTTGCGATGGGTCTCAGAGTCCGAAACAAAGTCGGGAGTCATCAGAACTCCCTCCGGCAGTGGCCCAAAATAGGGGAGAATGGCAGCACTAGTCGACCCGGCGAATGAGGACGACTTGGGGCAAAATAAACGTACAGGATGAAAGAGGGAGGTCTGTAGATGGTTACCTCCGACGCAATTGGACCAAGGTGGGGAGTAAAACGACGGCTTGTCATTCTCACCGGAGAAGAAGACCAATGTCGTCAGCAGCTCCACAACGACTAAGCATGCAATTGGCTGAAGACGGCGGTTGAGGGGGTGCCGCAGATCAATACTGGAGCGAACTAGAAGGTGTGATGGCTCCAGGGTGGGGAATGGTGAGTTGGAAGGAGGGCAGCGGTGGCTGCTTGAGGGATGGAAATAGGCGTTTTTTACTTGGGGTTCTATAGGGGCCTAGTAAGGGGTCAATGGGCTCGCAGGGATGTGTGGAGTTTGTTGGCGAAGAAATCGTGAGGTTTGGACGCGTATAGAGATCACAAAGACACCGTCAAAATGCGGCATTCTGTTCGACTCAGCGTGCAAGGAAACCAGAGGTAGGGGACGACCATGTCCCTCTACCCGACTACTCGAGTACCCAACCCGAGCCGTCCACGTGACAAATAATGTCACGGGCACCTAGATTAGGGGGGTATGCGACAATCAACAATGATTAAATAACAGGAAACTTACTACTTGATTGTAGAATCTTCTATGGTCGTATTGAGGGTACAATTGAGACCCAAATAGGCCCAAAATTGGAGGGTTGACTAATAAGAATGTGAGGAACTCGATTATAAGCTTAGATTTGGATTTTTAGGTTACTATAGCTATAATTTTACCATTGTGCATTAATCATTCACTTAATGAAATGATCATAGCCTAATGATCAATTATGGTGAAGCCTTCCACATTCCTCACTCTAATATTCTACATTTATTCTAGGATGTTAAATAATGGTTGAGGCTATAGTTTAATATTAGTATCTACCAATTCTCATCCTTCAAGTATTGGGGTTATCACATTCAATGATTTCATGTGCATGTGATTCGAAAGAGTCAATTAGGGTTATCAGATCCTAATATGGTTTGGTCTATGCTATTACAACAAAATATAGACATTGAGAGGTAGCCAAGCAAAGAAAAGGGACAAGGAATTTTGGATATCCACCTAATCAATTAGGGACCTAGAAGAATGGGAAATTAGCCTATGTGTCTGGAATCGAGTATGTTACAACACTCCACCCCTTAAAGAGGATTTCGTCCCCAAAATCCATCTACCACTAGACCTGAGTGCTAGTTTGTTCTTCATATCCTCATCCTCCCCCACTAAAGCATGAAAACCAATATTCATATTCAAATTCCTCCATAGAAACATTCAGATTGTGACCGCTATATTGGTGAACTTACTCTTACGTATGTACATCAATCCTCAAGCACCGTAATTCCTATCATTATTACCACTAAGGAAAATTTCCTTATCAAAATTGTCGTCGTCATCATCGCCATCACCATCATCCTCATCATCTACTCACCATCATCATCATCATCATCAATATCACTGACATCATCATCAACAACAACATAATCCTCACCCACTCATCATCATCATAAACATCATTAACAGAATTATTCATAATAGATACTTTATGTATGACTCGCATATAAGTCTTGTTTTCCTACTGTATTAGGGTTATATCTGAAATCGAATTGTATATATATATTTTATCAAGGGGGTCAAATTATGATGTTTTACATGACTAATACACCACTATACTTTTGTAGGCATATTAGGGTTGAGGTGTGAGTTTAGGGTTTCATTTTCAATAGCCTTTCTCATTCATAGCCGAGCACTATAGTGTGTTGCATGCAACTTATTGGATTTCTCATCCATGAGCTAACCTTACACATTACATTAGACATGTTTTTATTACTATGTAGTCAATACCCTATCACTTCTATTTATCATGGTATCAAAGGAAATGTTTAGAAATTCCATCATACTTAGCATGTTCACCCTAGCCTACATTGTATAATCATCCTCACAACTTATTTATTAGCAAACTGGGGTATAAAATATTAATTTGAGCCTTAGTGAAATTTTAATTTTACCCTTGTCTGTCTTAAATACTCCCTTTAAGGATAACTCAAGACAAAGTTTTAAGATCCATTTTAATCATCAAAGTAACATGTAGGATGGTATGATTAGCAAGGCTCCTCTAGAGTTCCCAGTTTGGTAGCCCCTACATATGTTTAGCATTATTACTAGGAGTTATCCAAGTTTTACTTATTGTAGCTGTTATTAACCCCGGTTATGCCTATTAACTAGATTGTACGGGAAATCCACCCCTTAAAAGGCTTAAACTGTAACTTAGGGCATAACCTAGAGGGGGAAAAGGTGAATCCACTAGGTCTGGTATATATATATTTGAAACTAACTATGTCAGTCTTAGGCCTAGGGTATTAGGGTTGAACATGCCAAACAAGGTTCTTCACTAAAGAGATTCTCTACTACTCATCTTTCTTGTGGTGGTGACTTGGTTCCAAAAACCATTGATAAAATCTGAAAACTTTTCTTTTGTAAATATAAATTAATAATGAAAATTAGTTTGACGATGCAAAACTTGTAGTGAAAATTTCAAAATTGGCACCAAAATCAACCGGAGAACCAAGGCAACCACCTTATCACAAACCCACACACATACTATTATTTATCATCACATCCTTTTACTTAAAGGGTCTAATCCTTCAGACACCACATAGGGCATTTGATTACACCTCAACTATATTTTTACATGGGAGGGAGAAGGGTATCTTATAATGCATGGTCAAATTCATCAACCTTAATGAGGTAATACATCCGCCATTCCCTATATCACTCTTAAGAATAATTGACACAACCTCATCGTAAGACCTAAGGGAGTCATATGATCATCCAATAATTATAGTAAGGCATATGTGTTCCTTCTACACTTGACGATTTACAACTGTAGTCCCATCAAAAGACAAGATGAACTATATAGTAAATTTACCAATAACATCATTCACTGGGTAACCTAATTGCACCATGGGGGCGAGAGAGGAAAACTCCTAAGAATATTATACAAAACTTAATAGCTTCCACCCACTAAACCTCATGTATGGGGCATAAAAGCTAATCAAACATGGTATCCAAACCTTAGATAAGTGGTCTTGGGACATACCTATGTTGTGATTCTTCACATTGAAGGCAAGGCATGCCTAACAATAACTAAGCTCGTTCATACTATCACTTAGTAACAAGGAAACATCTAAATTCCTAAGATTTACATTGAAAATTTTATATTTATAGCTCATGTGTTCTCAGCACCCCCATAGTATGTGTATGCAAGGCGTGCTAGAGAACAACAAAGGTAAAGGAATTTAAGGTGAGAACTAGAATATGCCTATCTATGACTATTTAAGTCAAATGACACTTCATAGCAATTAGGCTAATATCCTAGAAAATAATGAGATGTAAACCAAACACTACAAGAGTCAGTTCGATGTGACTTCCTCCCACCTCCATAAAGAAGGTGTGGGTGTTACGGGTTACTAAAGACTAACTCACATTCACATAGATGGGTCAAGGAGTGCAAGTGACCAAATTAATCAGGGGTTGAAAACCCTAATTGGTATTGACTACTTGGAAATAGGTTTATCAATAACCTCTAAGGGTCACCTACCTAATTAAGGGTCAACCAAGGATAACTTGAAATGGTCAAGTTACCGACTGCTTAGGCTCTGATACCATTTTGTAAAGAGTGGGACCCAGAAGGGGATCCACTCAAAATGATATAATACAAGAGCCATGTAATAATAAAGCAGCGGAAACAAAACTATTATAAAGTTACAATGGGTATCATTATACAATTGTTCCTCACCATAATAGGTGATTTTACAAATACCTGAACTAAGCATAACTAAGCCAGTAGCAGAGGGTAACCCATCCATTCCAAGTTATCCTTAAATTCATGACACGTTAGCAATCTTTTTTGAGCTCTTGTCTTCCAATGTACCTAAACCTGGGTGGAAGGGAACATCACCCAGAACATAGGAAACAATAAAGAGGTCAGCAAAGGCTGAGTATGTACATATATAAAACACTTTGGGCATTATATAGGGTTAAAAGTGCAAAAAGAAAGATGTTCCCACAAGAGAAGGGGGCTATTTGCAATTAGGAATGTTCAAGAGAAAAGTAACAAATGAAATGAGGCATATTAAATTTCAGATTACAAACATGATAATAAAAGAGTGTCTTGCCATAACATTCATCCACAGATTCTTTTTAAAATAAGAATATTTGCATGCATAACAATGTAGACTAAATATACCTAAAATAGAGCCATAACACCATAGGATCATGGCAAAAAATAAACAAGGGTGGAAACGCACACCCCGGGCAGAATACCCACGCCCTAAATAAATATGGTTGTACATAAGTACCGCTATTCTAGATATTCTAGTCATACAAGCAGCATGCTATAATAGAGTGGCAAGACTTATTATTTTAGTCATTTTCAATAAAGGCAACATGGCAGGAGGGGTCCAATAACCCAAATGAGCATAGCAATATAAATATCACAGAAATAAAAGGAATTCATATCAGGAGTAATAAATGTCCAAGTATTTGGATTTTAAAAAGGGATTTACAATTCAAGAGATGCCTCATTAAAAGATATATGGATTTCAGTCATTTAATGCCCAAAATAAAAATAGAGAGTGTACATACCTTATGATCAGTCCTAGATATTCAATAACACCTCCTAAGTTCAGGTTCAGGGTTGTCTCAACCTAGTCACAATATATGTGCATACAATTAATATAATATGCATTACATCCCTAGCTTAAAAATCGACCCTACTGTCAGTTGGAAATCTGGTCATGAAACCTGTCTCAATAAATCATTCGTATTTTTCTGATCTCGAGAACATATTTATATGTATTATTTGGATAACCCAATAATTACTTATGAATTTTACAAAACTAAGCAATTTCCTGAGAATATGAAAATCAACTGTGAAATGACGACTTTGCCCCCGAAATGAAAATAGGATTTAAGCAAAATGTCACGCAAACCTGACTAAGTCAGAAATACACTGAATTGGGGGTCAACAGGGTCAACATAACTCGACATTCCCATTTTTCCCTTGTGGGCGTGACATGAATGTCACCAGGACCATGGGCGAAGGTGGGCTTTTGTCCCAGGGATTGAAATCCCAGCACCCTGCGCCATGGCTACTCCATAGAGAGCTCGGACAAGGCGCGATCCTTGTGATCTGGGACTTTAGGCAAGTGGGAGCAGGCAAGTTAGCTTCGCCTCTTCGACTTGGACTTGCGGAGCTTCTGCTCAGGTTCGTTGGTGGTCGGAGTGGAAGGCGAGTCCCATGGAGGGGACGACCACAGGAGGCCAGGCACTGACCGTGGTGAGGGGGACACATCAATAAACAACGGTGGTGTTATGACTTAGCCAGAACCCACCTCATAGAGAGGTTCATGAGGAGGCAGGTTGTGGGAAGCCGGAGACCCGAGGCACCTGAAGGCCAAAGAAAACACCGAAGAACGACCACCGATCGCAGAAACAGGCGAGGTGGAGATCTAGTCAAAATGAGGTCTCAGCAACCTTGCGGACACCCCAATGCATCCATTGCATCAGAAGCAAGCTTGCGATGGGTATCAGAGTCCAAAACAAAGTCGGGAGTCATCAGAACTCACTCCGGCGGTGGCCCAAAATAGGGGAGAATGGCGGCACTAGTCGACCCGGCGAATGAGGACGACTTGGGGCAAAATAAATGTACAGGATGAAAGAGGGAGGTCTGTAGATGGTTACCTCCGACGCTATTAGACCAAGGTGGGGAGTACAACGACGGCTTGTCGTTCTCACTAGAGAAGAAGACCAATGTCGTCAGTAGCTCCACAGCGACTAAGCATGCAATTGACTGAAGATGACGGTTGAGGGGTTGTCGCAGATCAATACTGGAGCGAACTAGAAGGTGTGATGGCTCGAGGGTGGGGAATGAAGAGTTGGAAGGAGGGCAGCGGTGGCTGCTTGAGGGATGGAAATAGGCATTTTTGCCTCGGGGTTCTATAGGGGCCGAGTAAGGGGTCAATGGGCTCGCAGGGATGTGTGGAGTTTGTTGGCGAATAAATCGCGAGGTTTGGACGCGTATAGAGATCGCAAAGACACCGTCAAAATGCGGCGTTCTGTTCGACTCAGCATGCAAGGAAACCGGAGGTAGGGGACGACCAGGTCCCGCTACCCGACTACTCGAGTACCCAACCCGATCTGGCCGCGTGACAAATAATGTCACGGGCACCTAGATTAGGGGGGTATGCGACAATCAACATTGATTAAATAACAGGAAGCTTACTACTTGATTGTAGAATCTTCTATGGTCGTATTGAGGGTACAATTGAGACCCAAATAGGCCCAAAATTGGAGGGTTGACTAATAAGAATGTGAGGAACTCGATTATAAGCTTAGATTTGGATTTTGAGGTTACTATAGCTATAATTTTACCATTGTGCATTAATCATTCACTTAATGAAATGATCATAGCCTAATGATCAATTATGGTGAAGCCTTCCACATTCCTCACTCTAATATTCTACAGTTATTCTAGGATGTTAAATAATGGTTGAGCCTATAGTTTAATATTAGTATCTACCAATTCTCATCCTTCAAGTATTGGGGTTATCACATTCAATGATTTCATGTGCATGTGATTCGAAAGAGTCAATTAGGGTTATTAGATCCTAATATGGTTTGGTCTACGCTATTACAACAAAATATAGACATTGAAAGGTAGCCAAGCAAAGAAAAGGGACAAGGAATTTTGGATATCCACCTAATCAATTAGGGGCCTAGAAGAATGGGAAATTAGCCTATGTGTCTGGAATCGAGTATGTTACAATGCTTCATTCGAAGAATCGATTGTCATGTTGATACCTAAGTTGATGCTCTCATTAAGTAGATGAACCAATGGTTTCTATAACACTTGAAGTGATGAATTGTACTTAATGAAGAAGATCTATTTTCACCCAACTTCACAATCGATGTTTTCACTAGATTTTACAAACAATGGTTTGGATTTTCTTGACAAATGATGGTTTCACCTAGTGTTGACCAACGATGGTCCTAGTTTGTCAAACAGTGGTTTCACTAGCTTTACAAATGATGGTTTGGCTTTTCTTGGAAAATGATGGTTTCACCTAGTGTTGACAAACGATTGTCTACCTAGTTTTACAAACAATGCACTATCTAGCTTGTCAAAAGAGGGTCCTTCTAGTATGTGGAACTGATGGTTTGACTAAGTTCACAACCGATGGTCTTTATATGGTTCACAACCGATGGGTTGCTTATTGTTCACAATCGATGGTTTATTTATCTCTCTCAAGATGGTGTGCCCAGTGCTTGCAACCAATGGTTGAATTACCCTAAGAGATGATTAGCCAATTAAGTTCAAGAAATGATGGCTTTTCTAGATGCATCAATGAATGGTTTTTCCTAACATGGGAACCGATGGTTTTGATTCAACCACATGATCTGATGGTTATGTTTTGGCTAAGTGCATCCATGATCCAATGGGGATGTTAGGTATAAGAGTTTATGATTTTTCCTAAGTGTGTCTACAAACCAATGGATTACTTATGGGTGTTGATTTGTAACATCAATCCAATCTACCTTGTTGAACCTAACCTAAAGTAATTAAGTGACGATGGTTAAATATACATATCTTCCTTTTATGTTGTTATGATGGAAGGGCACTCTCATAATGTTATGGTAACCATAATATGTTACCTTGTGAGCATCATATCTCTTAACCTTGATGAAATCTGATGCTAAATTTGTATATAGCAAGTGTGTAGAAGATTGGTAGAACCCACTACAATGGTATTTGAAAGATAATGATGTTCTTGCAGGAGAAAATATGAATGGTCTAAATGGACTTTGGGCATGACTTGAGCCCTAGTGGATGTGCAATCCTCTTCATGATGGACAAGGGATTAGTACCCTATGATGTTGTGATAAGGAATATATCTCATACATTTTATATCTTGGAGTTGTTATATGACAATGTTTTTGTAAAAATCTTTAAGGGGTTGTATTTAATTTGATTGATGCAGTCTAAACTCACCCAATTGGCAATAACTAATCAAGTGAAACCCTAATTATGTAGTGCCCTATGTCATATCTCTATTATAATGTCAGGACTTATTGGATAGTAAAATGAGTATTTTAGAAGGGAAACTCCGAGTCATATATTGTTGAGTACATGTTGGTGCTTGGAGAGTGTATCCTTGTCATCCTGATCCCAAGGTTATGGAGAACGGTCGAGGTCATATCTCACATGAATGATTATATGAATATGTGATGTGATTGAGGACAACTGTGATTGTACCTCGGATAATAGGGTTGAATACCCTGGTTTCTAGTGTTGTGGTGTGTATACCAAGGGCGGACTAGGCTGATTGTAGCTTGACTGATATGTCGCTGCGGCGGACTCATATTGACTGAGGGGAAGAGATCTTGGAATTCTGGCTCTCCTAGATCTTGTAAGGAACTGATTGCGACTTTGTAGTGATCAGTTGGAAGTTTGAGTGGTATGCCTCAAACTCCCCAAGGCTTTTTAAAATATGTAACCCAGTCGTGTAGACAATTTATTAGGGTTACTTGAAGATTCACATTGGTTGATAACCCTTGCATTGCTTCTTGTAATGTTTTTAATGTATAATGCAGTAAGAGAAACTAATTGTTTAGATAGTGACAAATTTATATGTTTCTTTAATGATACCATACTATGTTAATCTTTTAATTCTATAATATTATCTTCATGATCCTTTAACTACATAACATGTTGTAATAAATAAATGACGTTGAGAGTTGTATATCTCGCTAGGACATGAGTCTTACCTCACCACATATTTTCATATGATCGTCAACAGTGTCGTCAAAATTGTGGTAGTGAGGAAGAGCATCTTGGAGATCAGTAAGAGCAGAAGGTTGGCTAGTTGTTAGTGTGTTCTAGAGTCATTCATGTACTCTCAGGTTCAGGCAGTGAAGTTTTGTAGATGATCTATATCGAATCAAGTTTTTGGAAGTATGGTGATGTTGTATATGACATGTATATATATGTCGAACAATGTTTTTGTATACAGGTTGTGGCTGAGGCCACTAGACAGTTGTATAGATACCTGATATGGTATGTGCTATTATGAAAGATGTTGGACTTATATGTAAATGTTCTTGGACTTATATGAGAAGTTTTATTTGGTTTTAACTATCCCCTTTTAGTGATATAGTTAATTAGTGATTAGTTGTGTTTTGGTTTTGAGAAATCTCATTTAGTGTGGTGATCGTCACAGTTTGGTTGGTATCAGAGATTAGGGTTCGTTGAGTCTACATGGACATAATACTTAGGTTTTGTGCTTGTTCTTAAATAATCCAACATATATGATCATAACTTATGTTTATGTAGGTATGTTTGGAGAATGTGGAGAGCATGTTGAGAGTAGCTACATAGCACCAGAAGGTGGTAGTAGGAGGTCAGTACTAGATGGTAGAGTACCTATGATAGGGCCAGAACAACCTGCACCACCTCTGTTTGACCCTTCCTCCATGGCTAATCCAACCTCTAAATCCATGTTTGAATAGCTCATGGTGATGATTACACACTTAGTGGATAGGGCGCCTGCACCTCAACCTAGGGCACCCGTCCCTAATGCAGAATCTTAGGGTCCATGGAAGACATTTGAGAGGTTGAAATGTGTGGAAGCCACCCAGTACACGGGTACAACAGACCCGATAGACACTGACATGTGGATTACTGAGTTAGAGAAGGCATTTAATGTGGGCTCTGATCTCCAAAACCCGAGATAAACACGATTAAACTCAGTGGAAGCGATTCGATTAATAGCGGAATATGAAAATCACCGGAATTTAAAACTTTTTGAGACAAGATCTTGAAATCATGAAACTCCATTATAAGAAACAAGGTAAACATATTACATCTCTGTTAGATCACTTCATGAGTGATTATATACATCCAGATACAAAATCTCAAGATTTAAAACCCAAAATCTCAGACCAAAAGACTCCAAGGACCTGAGAGTACAGAGACGACATAAGACCATCTAAATACATGACTCAGCAGTCAGTATCTCCACCTGAGATTCACTGCTTCTCCTGGTGTTGCTGCTGCTGATATTGGTCACCTGAAGATTGATTCCTTCGTCCTCGACGACCACCTAAAAAGTTGAAATCTACGGGGTGAGACAATTTTAAATAATTGTCCCAGCGAGAGTTATAACTCTCTGCCAGAAGCTCTATAATAGCAACCAAGAATAACATAGGCAATAAAAGCTCTAAGGTAATCAGCAACAGATTGTTATCAATTAGAACAACAACATTTAAGGAATATGAAAAACATGTATACTAGGTAATGTATCATCAACCAATGTATTTCGTGGTTCAACCTAAGCAGATATGCTACGCAGTTGATTATGTTTTACAAACATCATTATGCCCTGCGGAGATGAGATATACCACTCATACTCCAACCGATCACTATTAAGTCGCATCGGTATCATACATAGGTCATCAAAAGAGTCGGATTCTTATGACCTCATCTTCCTCAGTCAGTATGAGGATCAACATGCAGGACAACTAGTGTCTCTGTTACAATAGCTTATCAGGGTATTCTGGTACTTCGCTATTAGAGTCACAGTGGCATTCTGTACTCTCTTCACCATCGAAAGATTTCTTGTTTATCTCTCATCGATGCGGTATAAAAGATTTCCTCGAGAGATTAATGTTACATCATCCCGGCATAAACACATAGTGAAGGATTGATAGAATAAAGATACATCTACATCAATTCCTACACTAGGATGTAAGGAAATTCACATCCATATTACCCCACATATTCAAAAGTATGTGCTCCAGGAATTCCCTTAGGAAAACCTGTTTCACCATCATTTAACTCCTGACAATGATGGATCTATGATCAGGGCTCTACATGGTATGATTATACTTGATTAATTAGGTACATTTCAGTATTCTTTTATCATCATACATGTTTTCAAACATTAATCATTAGCATAGCAGCTATGAAGGAAGAATACTAAATGTAACAAGCCTAACTCTCATCAATTGTCATCTCTTAAAGCATGACGTTGATGGTATTCATGGCTCTCACAGCCTATCAATCTCATAAGATGTTATTAACAAGGCATCAGGATATATCACTATTCATAAAGCTAACAACATGCTTTCAATGAATATAGTATCATCATCCATACCTGGATATGATCATCCTCATAAAGGAACCTGCATGGTTAAATCAACTGATAACAATAAATAACTTATTTAAAGAAGTTGTATCTCCCTACTCATATAAGAGCTGGGTTTCCCTGGTTTTCATCAATTAGGGTTTACTATTCACATTACATGTCATCACCCTAGAATTAGGGTTTACTATTCACCTCATGGTGAAAAGATCTCATAACATCCCCATGTATGAGAAACATCATCATTAAAGACCTCGGATAAGATTAAGATTCATCAATTATCATAATTAGGGTTTCCATGATCTCACATAAGTGGATCATACCTAAACTTGCACATTCAAGTATATTGAAGGTATTTTACTTGAGTTTCCATTATAATTGGTACTTTCTCTCTCCTCTAACTAGTAGATAGTGATTACACCACTCTAGATTAGGTTGGGTTAAGTCCTCATTGATTAACACAAGTCAACTCATCACTATCATGTGATTAGGGTTTGATTAAAACAAGGTATCACTCAATTGAACCTCTTAGGGGCATTTTGGTAAATTACCCATTGATCATCATCATGGGTCAATTCATTAATCACTTGGTACCTTAATATCTTGAGTTACCATTATGGTTTAAAAGATCATCATTGGACCATTTACACCTTCAAGTGATTAAGTATAATCAACCTTGAAAATCTCTAACTGGTTTAGGGTTTGACCTTCAACCTTCAACCCATTTGATTCTTAGATGACCTTGAACTCATTTAACCTCAAACGACCTAGAACCCATTTGAGCCTTAAATGAGTGTGGACCCACTTAAGTCTAAACGGGTGTGAACCCAAAGGAGTCTAAACGGGTGTGAACCCGTTTGAGGTCAAACGAGTGTGAACCCGTTTGAGGTCAAACGAGTGTGAACTCGTTTGGGCTTAAACGAGTGTGGACTCGTTTGGACTCAAACGAGTGTGGACTCGTTTGGACTCAAATGAGTGTGGACTCATTTGGACTCAAACGAGTGTGGACCAACTTGGTTTCAAACCGCATAAACATAAAAGATGACACATAGGTTATGATTGAATAGGGTTTCCTATGTTGAAGCCTTTAATTGGCCAAGGCCATGTTAACCACTTTACAAATTGAGTCAATAAGGATGAGCCTCAATCAATTGGACTCCAATTGGACCCTCAATTGAAAGCTAATTAGGGTTAAGTCTAACTCAATTAGGGTTTCCACTCGGCTAATCACCAATATTCAACAATGTGAAACAAAATGTAAATGAACCCATCAATTGAACTCCAATTGGGCCCAAACTTGGACCAAAAGGTCTTGGGATCGTTTGGATGTCCTCCAAACGGTCTTGAGACCGTTTGCCCAAAGTTTGACCAAAAACCAAGTCGGTTGGATAAGGGTTGAACCCTAAATAGGTCTAAAAACAGCAATTTTATTAATTCATCAACTTATTGTAATTGGACCTTCAATTGATCAATTTTCCTTAACCCTAGACCTCCAAACGGTCTTGGGGTGTCACTAAACGAGTGTGAAACCGTTTGGATGAACCCCCAAACGAGTTGGAACCCATTTGGGTCCTTCAACCCAAAACTCAACAAGTTCTATATTGAAATTCAGCAATTTTAACCCGATTAGGGTTAGGGTGTTGAAGTGCCTTCAACTCTCAATTGGTTAGGAATTAGATTACAATTATTTGTAGGAATGAAATTCAATATATTATGAACAGGTATCCCAAACGGTCATTGCTTGGTCAACTTACTCAAACGGGTTGGAACCCGTTTGCCCAAAAGTTCAAGTTAATTACTTTGGAAAAATCAGTACTTAATTCAATTCTATTACCTAATTGATTGGCCTTCAACCTACGATTCCTTTGGAGTTAACCCCTCAAATTTGGTGGGTCATTAGCCTACATAATTGTGAACAGAAAACCTAAACGGTACATGCTTGGTCAACCCTATAAAATGGTCTTGGAGTCGTTTTGATCCAAACGATCTTGCATGATCGTTTGAGATCAAACGGGTTGAACCCGTTTGACCTTAAACGAGTTGCACCCGTTTGGACCAAAAGGGGTTCAAGGTCGTTTCATAAAGTGACATAGGAATCCACGCCCATCATCCCCAACCTCTGTTCAGGTCAGTTCCTCCACCGTTTTGCTTGCAAAAGAGCAAGGAAGAAGGGAGGTAGAAGAAGAACTAATCATAGAAAATAAGAACAAAGATATGCATAACAAAGCTAAGGGTTAGAGTTATAAAACCCGCCTTAAGGTCGTTCCTTGAGCTCCAAGCTTCCAAGATTCAAGTCTTTAATGGCGTCTTGAGCTCCACAGGTCGGCCAAGGTCAATTCTTCAAGAAAAAGATGGGGATGGTTAGCTAGAACAAGGAATCCTAAGTAAGAAAACTAGCAATTCAACCTTGTAATACGATTTCCTCCATGAATCCAAGCTAGAAGGTGGTGCTCTCTTACCTAGAGCAGGTTGGTCGTCCCCTTGAGCTCCAGAGCTTTTCCTTGGTTGGTTGAGAAAGATGAGAAGTGAGGAAGTGAAGGGAATACGTTTGCTTGGTTTGGAAAGAAAGGTGCTTATATAAATTAGGTTGATTTTCACCATAAGGACCTCTAAAACTTTGAAATTCTCATCCAAGTCCTTTCTTATTTAAGGGATCGTCCACTCTCATCTAAACTTATGCAAATCTCATGAAATCTCAAGATCTAGGGGTAATTAAAGCCAACTTTCAACTAGGGTACATACATGAAAGGTTTCCTTACTCAAACTTAGTGAATTTTATGTACAAAGGTCATTTTTCTTATCTGATTATTCATTGATGTGTCCCTTTCACCATTTCTAATCTAAATGATGACAAGAGTCATAAAAGATGTTCTAGATGGTGTATTTTACAAGTTGCACCCCTCAAATTGGGTAAACTGCATTTTACTCCAAATTAGGGTTTTTAAGCATAAGGATTATTCCACAAGCTGCATCTAAATGCCCAAGCTTGGGAAATCCATCATGTCTCATCTTATTCACTCATATGATGTCTCATTATCAAAAGAACATCTTAACAAGTGCAATTGCAAGTTAACCCCTTAACTGGGTAATTTGCACATAAGCCCCTGCATTAGCAAAATAATACTACAACTTTGTTTAAAAAGGACAAAATTGAAAGTATATGTTCCTGGGGAACTTAATTACATGTCAAAAGATAAACACCAGGGTTTAATTACATATTTAGGCAAAACACCTAGGGTTAGTTTATAACCCAGGTCAGGGATGTTACAAATTATCCACCCCTTACAAGGATTTCATCCTCGAAATCAACAAAACGTATTAGGAGAAAAGAGCAGGGTATTTCCTTCTCATCTCATCCTCTAGTTCCCAAGTGGATTCTTCAACACCACGGTGGTTCCATAGGACTTTCACAAGGCTTATATCTTTCTTCTTTAACTTTTTAATTCTGTTATCAAGGATTGACACCGGTCCTTCCTCATAAGGTATATCTTCATTCAATTCTACTTCCATAGGTTGTAGAACTGACTCGGTATCGGGATGACATTTCCTTAGCATAGAAATGTGAAACACAGGGTGTAGCTTCTGCAACTCTAGTGGTAACTCTAGTCTATAGGCTACCTTTCCAACTCGTTCAATGATTGGATAAGGTCCCATAAATCTAGGTGCTAACTTTCCTTTCCTTCTAAAATGAAGGACTCCTTTCCAAGGCGAGACCTTGAGGTACACTCTGTCTCCAACCTGGAACTCTAACGGTCTACGGCGCTTATCAACATACGACTTCTGTCTATCCTGTGCAGTCTTAAGCTGTTGTTGTATAACTTTGATCTTCTCTGTAGTTTGCTGCACAAGATCAGGACCTAACAACTGATGTTCACCAGTCTCATACCAACACAAAGGGGATCTACAACGTCTACCATACAAGGCTTCATAAGGTGCATATCAATACTATGCTGATAGCTATTGTTATAGGCAAACTCTATCAAGCTTAGGTGTAGATCCCAGCCTCCGGTAAACTAGAGAACACATGCTCTCAACAGGTCTTCCAAGGTCTGTACAGTTCTTTCTGACTGTCCATCAGTCTGTGGATGAAAAGCCGTACTAAACCTTAGCTTGGTTCCTAAGGCTCTGTGTAGCTGCTCCCAAAAATGACTTGTGAACTGAGGACCTCTGTCAGAAACTATGGTGACAGGAACTCCGTGCAAACGCACTATCTCTTGAACATATAACTAGGATAACCTTTCAGTAGAATAGGCTGTTTTGACAGGTAAGAAATGCGCTGTCTTAGTCAACCTATCAACAATTACCCAAATGGAATCATGTCATTTGTTTGTTCTAGGTAGACCAACAACAAAGTCCATGGTTACATGATCCCACTTCCACTGTGGTATGGGTAAAGGTTGCATTGTTCCTGCAGGCTTCTGGTGTTCAGCTTTTACTTGCTGACACACTGGACACCTCAGAACAAACTCAGCTACGTCCTTCTTCATCCCAGGCCGCCAATATATATCTGTCAAGTTTCGATACATCTTGGTGCTTCCTGGATGCATAGCATGCATTGAAGAATGAGCTTCTTCCAGGACTAACTTCCTCAGGTTATCTACATCTGGTACTATCATCCTCCCATGATAGCATGCCACCTGATCATCTGATTCATGAAAACCTTCCCGCTTCTCATCACCATACTCAGATCTGATCTGCTGAACTGCAACATCAACTTGCTGTGCCTCCTTAATATGCTCTCTTAGGGTGGGTTTGATATGCATCTCAGCCAACATCCCGGCAATCCATGACACCTTCATCTGTACATTTTATTGCCTTAAGGAGATAAGCATATCTCTCCTAGGGCATACTAAAGAGTTTAATTGTGCCCTATCAGAGGATGATGTTGCTGATTTCCTACTCAAGGCATCTGCAACTACATTGGCCTTTCCTGGATGGTAATCTATTGTACAATCATAATCCTTGATTAACTCCATCCAGCGACGTTGCCTCATGTTAAGGTCATGCTGAGAGAAGATATACTTAAGGTTCTTATGGTCTGTGAAAATCTGGAAGGTTTCTCCGTAAAGATAATGTCTCCAAATTTTCAAGGCATGAACCACAACATCTAACTCTAAATCATGTGTCGGATAATTATCCTCGTGTTTCTTAAGCTGTCGGGAAGCAAAAGAAATCACTTGTTTATCCTGCATCAACACACACCTGAGTCCATTCTTGGAGGCATCACAGAAAATTATGTATCCTTTGCCTTGCTCAGGTAGCACAAGCACAGGTGCACTTGTCAACCTCTCCTTCAGCAACTGAAGAGACTGTTGACACTTATCACTCCAGGTAAAAGGAACATCTTTTCGGGTTAACTTGGTTAAGGGTAAGGCTATATAACTGAAATTCTTAATAAACCTTCGATAATAACCAGCTAATCCCAGGAAACTTCGAATCTCCGTTGGTGTCTTCAGTTGTTCCCACTGTAGAACAGATTCTACCTTTGTAGGGTCAACACGAATACCCGAGGCAAATATCACATGTCCTAGAAAAGATACTTCTGGCAATCAGAACTCACACTTGCTAAACTTAGCATATAGCTTATGTTTTCTTAGCAGAGTTAGAGCCTGTCGGAGATGCTGTTCATGCTGCTGAGCATCCTTACTATAAATCAGAATGTCATCTATGAAGACGACAACACACTGATCGAGGAAAGGTCGGAAGATTCTATTCATAAGTTCCATAAATGCAGCCGATGCATTAGTTAGTCCAAACGACATAACTGTGAACTCATAGTGACCATATCGTGTCCTAAAGGCAGACTTGGATATGTCACTGTCCTTAATGCGGAGTTGATGATATCTAGATCTCAAATCTATCTTTGAGAAGATTGTTGCACCACGCAACTGGTCAAAAAGATCATCAATCCTCGGCAAAGGGTACTTGTTCTTTATTGTTATTTTATTGAGTTGTCTGTAGTCAATGCAAAACCACATTGACCCATCTTTATTTTTAACAAACAAAACCAGAGCACCCCACGGTGAAGTGCTCGGTCGGATGAAACCTTTCTCAAGCAACTCTTGAAGTTGTTTCTTGAGTTCTGCCATCTCAGCAGGCACCATCCTATACGGTGTCTGAGCTATAGGTTTTGTATCTGGGATCAAATTGATTTCAAAATCAATTTCCCGAGGCGGTGGTATACCTGGAAGTTCTTCAGGAAACACGTCCTTGAATTCCCTGACTATAGGAACTTCAGCAGGGTTGGGACCTTCTTTGGTAACATCTACTACATGTGCCAGGAATGCATAACATCCTTGCCTCAACAGCTTGTTAGCAACCATAGCTGATACAAGACAGGTGGGTAGAATCTTTCTCTCTCCTTGAAAGATCCATGTGCTGCTATCATCAGCAAACACAACCTATTTGGATTCACAATTCAAGACAACTCGATACCTTTCTAAGGTATCCATCCCGAGGATTATATCAAATCCTTGCATATCAAGTGGTATAAGGTCCACTTGAATGCGATGATCAGAAAAGAAGAGGATGCAGGGAGAGCATACCTCCTGCAAAATGGCAGACCCTCTCAACGGAGTCTCCAAAAACAAGCTATTTGCCCTATGACTGACTGTAATATAGCAGTTATGAATCACCCTTCGAGTGATAAAGGAGTGCGTAGCACCCGGGTCAATCAAAACAGATACGATGCAGGATTTAGACATATCATAATATAAAAGTTCCATCTGACCTGTCACTACCCATGGATTGACCACTGCATCTGGTGGGTTAATAGCATAGAACCTCATTGTCGCCTGGTGTTGAGGTGGTGCTGATGATCCAGCTTGAGACGCTTGTCCCCGTCCTCGAGTTGCTCCTTGAGATTGCCTTCTCTGTGATCCCTGTTGACTCTGTCTCGGAGGTTGTGTCACACTGACAGGCCTAGATCGGCAGTCCTTCATCAAATGTCCCACCTTCCCATAGTTGTAACAGCTCCTCTCCAGTTGTTGTGGTCTGGGTGGTCCTGTAACTGTCATTGATGCTGAACTGTGAGTCTCTTATAGTGGTAGGGTTTGTCCCCTGCCTCTACTCGGTGTCCACTGTGTTTGAGCACTAGTTCTGGGTGGTGGAGGTGTAGGTGCAGAGAATCTAGGCTTCTTAAAGTCTCTAGATGAAGATCCCTGGAACTGTGGTTATCTCTTTTGGGTTTGTCTTTTCTCGACTACGGATCTCTCTATCCTTCGGACTGACTCAACAAAGGTAGAGAATCTCTCCCGATTTTCTAGTGCAGACACGGGAGTAGTCATGTCGGCATTCAAACCCTTCTCAAACCTCCTAATCCTTTCTTCATCTGTGATAGCCATATGCGGACAGAATCGCAACAACTCCATGAACTTAGCCTCATACTCGCTAGTGTTCATCATACCCTGTCTCAGTCTCTCAAACTGAGAGATCTTCTCATCCAGGAAGGTCTTCGGGAAATATCTATGAACAAATTCCCGGTGAAACTCTTCCCACGAGATCTCTATTCCAGGCCTCTTCTGCTCTTCCATGGTCCACCAGTGACCAGCACTTCCCTTGAGAAGATAGACAGCATGTCTAACCTTCTGAGTTTCTGGGATGTTGAGGATTCTAAAAGCTTTCTCCAACTCGGTTAACCATAGATCGGCATCTGCAGGATCAGCGGTTCCAAAGTATTCAGTTGCTCTGTCACGACGAAGTCGCTCGAACGTCTTACCGATACCTTGTCCTTCAGGCTGGGCAGGTGCCCTAGGTGCAGGCATGGGCATCCTGTCGGTGATGTGTGTCATAGCAGTCATAAACTGCCCGAACATAGTTTGAACAGCTGGGTCTCCCATGTCAGCTGGGTCAAACTGAGGTGGCTCCACGGGTGGCTCAGGTGCAGGTTGCTCTATTTCTAGGTTCCTTGCACCTTCCCGAGGCGCAGCAACACTACTTTCGGCCTCATACTCCTCATGTGGTCCAGACATCCTTAATTATCTTCTTCTCCTGAGGAGCAGAAGACTCTATTAGATAAGAAAGAAGTACTAAGGATAGACTTGACACTCTAAGTCCTATGTCTCTGTAGACTCAGCGAACCTAGAGCTCTGATACCACTTAATTGTGGGCTCTGATCTCCAAAACCCGAGATAAACACGATTAAACTCAGCGGAAGCGATTTGATTAACAGCGGAATACGAAAATCACCGGAAATTAAAACTTTTTGAGACAAGATCTTGAAATCATGAAACTCCATTATAAGAAACAAGGTAAACATATTACATCTCTGTTAGATCACTTCATGAGTGATTATATACAGCCAGATAAAAAATCTCAATATTTAAAACCCAAAATCTCAGACCAAAAGACTCCAAGGACCTGAGAGTACAGAGACGACATAAGACCATCTAACTACATGACTCAGCAGTCAGTATCTCCACCTGAGATTCACTGCTGCTCCTGGTGCTGCTGCTGCTGATATTGGTCACCTGAAGATTGATTCCTTCGTCCTCGACGACCACCTAAAAAGTTGAAATCTACGGGGTGAGAAAATTTTAAATAATTGTCCCAGCGAGAGTTATAACTCTCCGCCAGAAGCTCTATAATAGCAACCAAGAATAACATAGGCAATAAAAGCTCTAAGGTAATCAGCAGCAGATTGTTATCAATTAGAACAACAACATTTAAGGAATATGAAAAACATGTATACTAAGTAATGTATCATCAACCAATGTATTTCGTGGTTCAACCTAAGCAGATATGCTACGCGGTTGATTATGTTTTACAAACATCATTATGCCCTGCGGAGATGAGATATACCGCTCATACTCCAACCGATCACTATTAAGTCGCATCAGTATCATACATAGGTCATCAAAAGAGCCGGATTCTTATGACCTCATCTTCCTCAGTCAGTATGAGGATCAACATGTAGGACATCTAGTGTCTCTGTTACAATAGCTTATCAGGGTATTCTGGTACTTCACTATTAGAGTCACAGTGGCATTATGTACTCTCTTCTCCATCGAAAGATTTCTTGTTTATCTCTCATCGATGCGGTATAAAAGATTTCCTCGGGAGATTAATGTTACATCATCCCGGCATAAACACATAGTGAAGGATTGATAGAATAAAGATACATCTACATCAATTCCTACACTAGGATGTAAGGAAATTCACATCCATATTACCCCACATATTCAAAAGTATGTGCTCCAGGAATTCCCTTAGGAAAACCTATTTCACCATCATTTAACTCCTGACAATGATGGATCTATGATCAGGGCTCTACATGGTATGATTATACTTGATTAGTTAGGTACATTTCAGTATTCTTTTATCATCATACACGTTTTCAAACATTAATCATTAGCATAGAATCTATGAAGGAAGAATACTAAATGTAACAAGCCTAACTCTCATCAATTGTCATCTCTTATAACATGACCTTGATGGTATCCATGGCTCTCACAGCCTATCAATCTCATAAGATGCTATTAACAAGGCATCAGGATATATCACTATTCATAAAGCTAACAACATGCTTTCAATGAATATAGTATCATCATCCATACCTGGATATGATCATCCTCAAAAAGGAACCTGCATGGTTAAATCAACTGATAACAGTAAATAACTTATTTAAAGAAGTTGTATCTCCCTACTCATACAAGAGCTGGGTTTCCCTGGTTTTCATCAATTAGGGTTTACTATTCACATTACATGTCATCACCCTAGAATTAGGGTTTACTATTCACCTCATGGTGAAAATATCTCATAACATCCCCATGTATGAGAACATCATCATTAAAGACCTCAGATAAGATTAAGATTCATCAATTATCATAATTAGGGTTTCCATGATCTCACATAAGTGGATCATACCTAAACTTGCACATTCAAGTATATTGAAGGTATTTTACTTGAGTTTCCATTATAATTGGTACTTTCTCTCTCCTCTAACTAGTAGATAGTGATTACACCACTCTAGATTAGGTTGGGTTAAGTCCTCATTGATTAACACAAGTCAACTCATCACTATCATGTGATTAGGGTTTGATTAAAACAAGGTATCACTCAATTGAACCTCTTAGGGGCATTTTGGTAAATTACCCATTGATCATCATCATGGGTCAATTCATTAATCACTTGGTCCCTTAATATCTTGAGTTACCATTATGGTTTAAAAGATCATCATTGGACCATTTACACCTTCAAGTGATTAAGTATAATCAACCTTGAAAATCTCTAACTGGTTTAGGGTTTGACCTTCAACCTTCAACCCATTTGATTCTTAGATGACCTTGAACTCATTTAACCTCAAACGAACTAGAACCCATTTGAGCCTTAAACGAGTGTGGACCCACTTAAGTCTAAACGGGTGTGAACCCAAAGGAGTCTAAACGGGTGTGAACCCGTTTGAGGTCAAACGAGTGTGAACCTGTTTGAGGTCAAATGAGTGTGAACTCGTTTGGGCTTAAACGAGTGTGGACTCGTTTGCACTCAAACGAGTGTGGACTCGTTTGGACTCAAACGAGTGTGGACTCATTTGGACTCAAACGAGTGTGGACCAACTTGGTTTCAAACCGCATAAACATAAAAGGTGACACATAGGTTATGATTGAATAGGGTTTCCGATGTTGAAGCCTTTAATTGGCCAAGGCCATGTTAACCGCTTTACAAATTGAGTCAATAAGGATGAGACTCAATCAATTGGACTCCAATTGGACCCTCAATTGAAAGCTAATTAGGGTTAAGTCTAATTCAATTAGGGTTTCCACTCGGCTAATCACCAATATTCAACAATGTGAAACAAAGTGTAAATGAACCCATCAATTGAACTCCAATTGGGCCCAAACTTGGCCCAAACGGTCTTGAGATCGTTTGTATGTCCTCCAAACGGTCTTGAGATCGTTTGCCCAAAGTTTGACCAAAAACCAAGTCGGTTGGATAAAGGTTGAACCCTAAATAGGTCTAAAAACAGCAATTTTATTAATTCATCAACTTATTGTAATTGGACCTTCAATTGATCAATTTTCCTTAACCCTAGACCTCCAAACGGTCTTGGGGTGTCACTAAACGAGTGTGTAACCGTTTGGATGAACCCCCAAACGAGTTGGAACCCGTTTGGGTCCTTCAACCAAAAACTCAACAAGATCTATATTGAAATTCAGCAATTTTAACCCGATTAGGGTTAGGGTGTTGAAGTGCCTTCAACTCTCAATTGGTTAGGAATTAGATTACAATTCTTTGTAGGAATTAAATTCAATATATTATGAACAGGTATCCCAAATGGTAAATGCTTGGTCAACTCACTCAAATGGGTTGGAACCCGTTTGCCCAAAAGTTCAAGTTAATTAGTTTGGAAAAATCAGTACTTAATTCAATTCTATTACCTAATTGATTGGCCTTCAACCTACAATTCCTTTGGAGTTAACCCCTCAAATTTGGTGGGTCATTATCCTACATAATTTTGAACAGAAAAACCAAACGGTCCATGCTTGGTAAACCATATAAAAAGGTCTTGGAGTTGTTTTGATCCAAACGATCTTGCATGATCGTTTGAGATCAAACGGGTTGAACCCGTTTGACCTTAAACGAGTTGCACCTGTTTGGACCAAAAGGGGTTTAAGGGCGTTTCATAAAGTGACATAGGAATCCACGCCCATAATCCCCAACCTCTGTTCAGCTCGGTTCCTCCACCGTTTTGCTTGCAAAAGAGAAAGGAAGAAGGGAGGTAGAAGAAGAACTAATCATAGAAAATAAGAACAAAGATATGCATAACAAAGCTAAGGGTTAGAGTTATAAAACCCACCTTAAGGTCGTTCCTTGAGCTCCAAGCTTCCAAGCTTCAAGTCTTTAATGGCGTCTTGAGCTCCACAGGTCGGCCAAGGTCAATTCTTCAAGAAAAAGATGGGGATGGTCGGCTAGAACAAGGAATCCTAAGTAAGAAAACTAGCAATTCAACCTTGTAATACGATTTCCTCCATGAATCCAAGCTAGAAGGTGGTGCTCTCTTACCTAGAGCAGGTTGGTCGTCCCCTTGAGCTCCATAGCTTTGCCTTGGTCGGTTGAGAAAGATGAGAAGTGAGGAAGTGAAGGGAATGCGTTTGCTTGGTTTGGAAAGAAAGGTGCTTATATAAATTAGGCTGATTTTCACCATAAGGACCTCTAAAACTTTGAAATTCTCATCCAAGTCCTTTCTTATTTAAGGGATCGTCCAGTCTCATCTAAACTTATGAAAATCTCAAGAAATCTCAAGATCTAGGGGTAATTAAAGCCAACTTTTAACTAGGGTACATACATGAAAGGTTTCCTTACTCAAACTTAGTGAATTTTATGTACAAAGGTCATTTTTCTTATCTGATTATTCATTGATGTGTCCCTTTCACCATTTCTACTCTAAATGATGACAAGAGTCATAAAAGATGTTCTATATGGTGTATTTTACAAGTTGCACCCCTCAAATTGGGTAAACTGCATTTTACTCCAAATTAGGGTTTTTAAGCATAAGGATTATTCCACAAGCTGCATCTAAATGCCCAAGCTTGGGAAATCCATCATGTCTCATCTTATTCACTCATATGATGTCTCATTATCAAAAGAACATCTTAACATGTGCAATTGCAAGTTAACCCCTTAACTGGGTAATTTGCACATAATCCCCTGCATTACCAAAATAATACTACAACTTTGTTTAAAAAGGACAAAATTGAAAGTATATGTTCCTGGGGAACTTAATTACATGTCAAAAGATAAACACCAGGGTTTAATTACATATTTAGGAAAAACACCTAGGGTTAGTTTATAACCCAGGTCAGGGATGTTACATTTAAGATCCTGAACATCCCAAAAGAGACAAGGTGAAACATGTTGTTTACCTCTTGAAGGGTAGTGCTGGCTATCGGTGGGCCATAGAAGAGGAGAAGTGACCAAGAGTTTTGGTGAGTTGGGAAGAGTTTTGATGGCAGTTCATGAGCCGTTACTTCCCTGAGACGTACCTAGATGAGAAGACAACTTAGTTTGAACGGTTGCACCAAGGGTCACTATCTACCAATGACTATGAAGCAAGGTTTTTGGAGCTATTGAGGTTTTGTCCTCACATGGAAACTACAGAAAAGGAAAGATTCCAAAGGATTGAGAAGGGTATGAACTCTATGTTGTCTACAACAACATCAGATTTGGAGAATAGGGAGTAGTTCTCTACCCTTGTGGAGTCGGTAAGAAGGATTGAGAGGTCTGATGTTGAGAAGAGAGAAGCCAATGCAAGGAAGAGGCCATCCTAGTTTCGAGGACAATCATATAGTAGCGTCAGGAAGACGAGGTTCTCATCATCATAGTACCAACAATCACAACAAAGATCAACTTCTTTTGAGCCCATAACGTGAGTATAGTCTCAGTGGTCCCCTAAGGTAAAGGGAGAGATTGTAGTTTTCCATTGGCAGGGGCGAATAGTTCAGCATCAGTGGTTAGTAACAGGGTTGTCTAGGCCATAGTACGATACAAGAACGTGCTTTAAGTGTGGGCAAGTTGGGCATGTGAGGTGGTCATTCCCTGTGAAGGATGAAGAGGTGACACAAAAGTCGAGACAGAGTTAGTAGGGCTCATAGCAACAATAGTACAACAGTGGTGGTGGTATAGGACGAGGCCATGCATCACATGCAGGGGTCATCTGGACCAACTAGCAGAGGACAATGACGATAGTAGGGGATGGATAGATTCTATGCCATGAGTCAACTAGAAGGAGTGGTCAACCCATAGGTTGTGATAGGTTAGATGGAATTTTTCATTCCAACTTATTTACTTCTTCTTTCATATATGTTTTGGTTGAACCAAGTGAAACACATTCGTTTATCACAAAAGAGGTGATAAGTAGTTGGTGTCTTCCTATTTGTAGTAGATCTTATATCCTCTTGTTAGAAACCCCTTTAGTTGGTTCTACCATGATGCGAGAAGTGTATCCATCTTAAGTTCTTTCTTTCTCAGGATGCATCATTCAAGTGGACCCCATGCCACTTGCTATTCATGGATTTGATGTGATTCTAGGGATGGATACCTTGAATAAGTACAAGGTTGTTTTGGACTGTAGTTCCAAGGTGGTGACGTTCTATGATAGGGGTGTATCTTAGACCTTACAAGGAGATAGGAAGATTCTTCCTATGTGTTTGGTGTCGTTTGTGATAGCAGATAAGTTTAAGAGACAATGGTGTGTGATTAAAATTGAATCTGTTAGTCTAATTCCTTCTTGACGGGCCTAAATCCTAGTTAGATGGTTTTGGTCACATCATTTCTCTTACCTAAGGAGGTTTAACTGAGGTCTTTTTTGGGTTGTTATTTGGCAAGATATGCTTTTAACTCTTGGTTGAACTCTCTTAATATATGGGTTTACTTATTTCTTTCTTTCACATTTGAGGCGAGTAGCTATGCATCTTGAGATTGCATGTTTTTTTATTTCCTAAGCCTCCCCATCACCCTTAAAACTTTCTAAATGATTGTTCCAATTAAAATTCCTTTCTTGATGCATGCCATCAGATCTATGTGCTTGTATGCGATGAAATTCTAGATTTTTACCATTCTATGATACTCATATTTCTATGAAAGCATATGAGAAATTCTAGTTTCACCATTCTCCTTGATGTATATGCTTGTATGTGATCAAATTATTCTAAAATCTTGCAAGAGATATAGACAAGGAGAGTGGTCACGATGCTAGCACATCATCAAGAAGAAGGCTACTCCTTCCTACCGGCTTAGGAAGTGCAACGTGGAGTTCCAATCCATCTGCATGAACAAAGTAGATATGCTTACGTTGAGCGCTTGCGTTCAGAGGATGAACGAGGACCATCTATACACGCCAAGAGTGACACGCATCACCATGCAAAGGGACATCAACGAACTTGTTCCATTTGCGATGAGGTATATATTGCACACCCTCTTTTTGAATACTTGCTATTGACGAGATCCACTACTAGGGTATGTGGAGAAATTTTTTTATTTCTGTTGCATTTATCTCCTCCACCAAACCTAACAGTGGCATCAGAGCCACGTCAATCTACATCATATTGAGATTTATTTTAATATGATCATGTTTCTATATACCATTTTTTGTGGTTGCATGAGATGCAAACTTAAAATTGTTTATGTGCATATTTTACCTAATTCCAAATATGCCGCAGACCTATTGTCTTTGACTTGAAGGACGAGGTCGACTATGAAAAGAATTCAATTTTTCCTAGTGTGCGAAAGTGAAATTCCATTGACCTTTCAGTGGTGCTACCCCTATATACCCCGCCTAGTTTGTGTGGGAGTCAAAATTGTTTAATGAGGAATGTCCTACATTAAAATAAATGCAATCTTAATATACACATATATACCTATAACATCATATACGTCGCCCTTGAAAATTTTTTATGTTGTGAATGCATGCATGGTTGTGGCCTAGGACCCCTATTATGAATCTTGTAAATGGGTGTATTTGGTTGCGCTTGGATCCTTTTGTATATATATTCGTCTTGCATGTCGATCCACATCCATTATCTCAAACTGTAATTAATTTTGTTCCCTCTAAACTCCCCTCGAATGTAACTCAATGTTCTCCATTTACACATAATGTATTATATATAGGAATAGATTTAATTTTGGAAGACTTATTGTGAAGAGGCAACTTGAAGATCCAACTCCAACGAGCATCCATGGAGAGAAACTTGAAGATTCAACACCAAGGAGCATTCATGAACATGTTCACCTTGATGCTGATCAAATGCAGGTTCATATGATATTCACAGGTTGATGTTGCATGAAATGTAAAAGATCATAAGTGGATAGTAATCATTTATGTCTCTAAAGGATTACAGTAGTATGGCCATAAACAATGCTTATGTGTTTGTGGATTGCATGTGTGTGGATTGTGATATGTGGAAATAGTATGTATATGATACATAATATAAGTCTATGGTGTTTGGATATGTATGTGTATATATACAAACTCATCAAAAAAATATTAAGTCCCAGATGCTTTCCATAAGCAACACACATGAAAAACTTAATCAACTAAGCATACGTTACGCCAAAGTGTGGTGTGTTGTCCATCTCGTGGAAGTGTAATGGTAGATATGTAGATCTTCCAAAGCAGGGTGCATATTCTATCGTGTTGGCTTTTGGGTTTGGCTTAACTAGGTGATCTTAATGAGATTGAGTACCTAGAAGCATAGAGATGGAATATGGAAATGAGTTGTGCATACCATCTATCAAGAGTTGTATATCATGCGATTGGAAAAAGTTGTCTATCTAAATAATTAGGTTTTATCAAGGTTAGGCTTAACTAGGTGATCTTGATGAGATTAATTACCTAGAAGCATATATATAGAATATGGCAATGAATTATGCATACCATCTATCAAGAGTTGCATATGATGCAATTGGAAAAAGTTACCTACATAAATAATCAGGTAGTGGGTGATCAATCAAAGCTGACTCATGATTTAATGAAATATGGATCTTGACTCACTAGAATATTTTATGATCCATGTTTTTTGGATTGGTAAGTGAGGGATATTAATTTGAAAAAAATAGAAGCCAATACTTAATCAAAGTCCAATTAATATCATCAAATCTTTTTAAATCAAAATATTGACCCATGCAAATATTTTCTTATAGAACCAAATGATGACAAATAACACATTTTCTGTGTGATCGATCTTTGAGAAGGATAAGTTGAATGGAAATCATTTCCATGACTGGTTCAGGACACTGAGAATTGTTCTCACATAGGGGTGCAAGCTCTATGTCCTAGAAACACCAGAGCCAGAGGAACCTACTCCCACTGCACCTAAGGCTCATAGGGATGCTAACAAGAAGCACTCTAAAGATGACATGGATGTCAAGTGCCTGATGTTGTGCTCAATGAAATATGAGTTGTAGAGACAACATGAAAACATGGATGTGATTGAGATGATAACACATTTGAAGAACATGTATCAAGATCAGGCAAGACATGAGAGAAATGATGTCTTTAAGGCACTATTAAAGTGCAACATGACAGAAGGAGATCCAGTAGGTCCTCATGTATTCAAGCTTACTGGGTATTCAAAGAACCTCACAAGATTGGGATTTCCCTTGGGTCAAGAGTTGGCCACATATGTGATTTTGCAGTCACCACCAGAGTCATATATCTAGTTTGTTATGAACTACAACATGAAAAAATTTGACAAGCCGTTATCAGAATTTCTTGGCATGTTGAGGACTGCTAGAGTGCAAATATAGAAGGACAAACCCAAATCCATGGTGATGATCAGCAAAGTAAAGGGGAATTCCAAGGGAAAAAGAAAAGCTAAGAAGAGTTCTAAAGTTGGCCAGAACCCCAAGTCTTCTGCACTCAAAGCAAAGGGAGGGGTAAACAAGGGAGGCAATTGTCACCATTATCACCAGCATGGAGATTGGAAAAGGAATTGCACTCTCTACATATGTGATTTTTAGTCACCACCAGAGTCATATATCCAGTTTGTTATGAACTACAACATGAAAAATTTTGACAAGCCGTTATTAGAATTTCTTTGCATGTTGAGGACTGCTAGAGTGCAAATATAGAAGGAGAAACCCAAATCCATGGTGATGATTAGCAAAGTAAAGGGGAATTTCAAGGGAAAAAGAAAAGCTAAGAAGAGTTCTAAAGCTGGTTGGAACCCCAAGTCTTCTGCACTCAAAGCAAAGGGAGGGGTAAATAAGGGAGGCAATTGTCACCATTATCACATGAAAACATGGATGTGATTGAGATGATAACACATTTGAAGAACATGTATCAAGATCAGGCAAGACATGAGAGAAATTATGTATTTAAGGCACTATTCAAGTGCAACATGACAGAAGGAGATCCAGTAGGTCCTCATGTACTCAAGCTTACTAGGTATTCAAAGAACCTCACAAGATTGGGATTTCCCTTGGGTCAAGAGTTGGCTACATATGTGATTTTGCAGTCACCACCAGAGTCGTATATCCAGTTTGTTATGAACTACAACATGAAAAAATTTGACAAGTCGTTATCAGAATTTCTTGGCATGTTGAGGACTGCTAGAGTGCAAATATAGAAGGACAAACCCAAATCCATGGTGATGATCAGCAAAGTAAAGGGGAATTCCAAGGGAAAAAGAAAAGCTAAGAAGAGTTCTAAAGCTGGCCAGAACCCCAAGTCTTCTGCACTCAAAGCAAAGGGAGGGGTAAACAAGGGAGGCAATTGTCACCATTATCACCAGCATGGAGATTGGAAAAGGAATTGCACTCTCTACCTTGAGGAACTGAGGAAGAAGAAGTAGGGGATAGAGATCTCCACTTTAGGTATATACACTATTGAGATAAATTTGTCTACTTCTTCATCTTGGGTACTAGATACCAGATGTGGATCTCACATATGCTCAAATATGTAGGATTTGATAAGAACTAAGTCTTTACGAAAGGGCTATACGTTGCAAATGGAGCAAGAGTTGTTGCCACTGTAGTTGGAATCTGTAATTTATCTCTATCCATGGGGCTTGTAATAGAGTTAACGAACTATTATTTTGTACCTGCCACAAATATAAACATTATATATGTATCTTGTATGGATAAGGATGGATATGAATTTCATATAAAGAATGGTCAACGTTCTATTTCAAAAGATGATATCTATGCCAGTGACATGATGTACTATGATCTTTATTTATTAGATCATAAGACAAATGTTTATAATGTAAATACCAAAAGGTTAAAACTTGATAACTCAAACAAAATGTATCTTTGGCATTGTCATCTAATGCACATCAATGAGAATCCCATACCTAGACTCTTTTATTTTGAATCAATAGAGATATGTTAGTCTTGTATGTTGGGAAAGATGACTAAAACTCCATTCACTGGTAACAATGATAGGGTTAGTGATCTATTAGAACTCATACACACTAATGCATGCAACCCTTGATGGAAGTTTTGCTTTATGCAACACCACTAAAAATCCTAGAGATGATGAGTCTCTAAGTTTAGCCTTGCTAGTACTATGGTAAGAACTCCACCCACATGTGCTAAGACATGTGGAAGTCTTATCGTAGTATAGTTAAGGGTCGAATCCTCGGGACAACGGTCTTGACGAAGTCAAGATGGAAAACGTTTAGCCTTTACTTAACAACTTAAAGATTGATATTTAGATCGAAAGTTTGATTTGGTTGTTTTAAACTAAGTACAAAGAAAGTAAAGCAAGAAAGTAAATAAAGCAAGTAAATCTTAAAAGTTAACAAATGATGATGAATCACTGGGGTTAAGAAGGTATTTACCACCGCTACACATGCATTGTATATGTACTAAGCAAGACTTATAAGCTAGATGCATGGATGTTTCCACAAGACCGATGCCTTATAAGACAAGAGCGATGCGTTGCATCCAAGGGTGTTCCACAAGACCGATGCCCACATAAGACAAGAGCGATGCATTGCACCCTTCGATGTTCCACAAGACCAATGCCCATATAAGAAAAGGGCAATGCATCTCATCCTCCAAGGGTTAAGTAACTCTCATGCGGTACATCACTACGCGTCACTGAAGGATGTAGTCTCCGAAGAGAGAATCTTACTCAACCTCAAGAAACGTGCATCTAAAACTAACAAGCGAGCGATAATTACCAAATCGAATAGTGTCCTTGTAGGCCTAGTCTCCTATTCGGATAACCTAGCTACGAGAAGTGCGGGAATGATGCAACGCCAGCCATTCCCGAACAAATGGTCACATGCTTTACATCATTCCCCTCGCAAAGTGTGTTCCTCGACTTACCAAAGGTCTCTTCCATACAGATGGGAGTGTGCCAAATGATAGTGAGTTTACTCCACTCTTTGAGATACACTTCTAGACACCGAAACGGATGCGTGGTGGATACACACACTAGAAACCAACACTAAATCGGTATTCAAGCCTCGATAGCGGTCGTAGACAAACCACAACGAAAGACAATAAATGCATACAAGAACGTGGCCATCATTCAAGCATGTGTGAAACGATTTAGTATTAAAACGAAATGATAACATCTTTTTTTACAGTACAAAATACAAAACATGGGCAGCGGGGCTAGTCCCCGCGCCCCAGTGGATGGAACTACTCGCTCCTCATAGAGGGAGCAACAAAGAAGGAGGCAAGAAGAGATAGAAAGGACATCATCTCCACTGAGGAGAGAAGGTTGAACCCTTGGTGGAGAGAGCAACGATCTCCACCCCTTGTAGCTTGCTTGATGACGGATCTTCTCCTCTCACCTTCCTTGTTGAAGAGAGAGAAAGTAGCTTGCAATGGACGTGAGTCTCAGACCGGCAGCCTCGAGTGATGGATGGAGTTGTTCTGGTAGTGGAGAGACAGCCTCTGGATGTCTGGAATCTTCCCCATGAACGGCCCTGAGGTCTTATTTATAGGCTTTGAGTGAGATCCAAACGGTTTGGAGACCGTTTGGGCTCAAACGGTCTTGGGACCGTTTGGCGTCAAACGGTCTTGGGACCGTTTGGCGTCAAACGGTCTTGGGACCGTTTGGCGTCAAACGGTCTTGAGATCGTTCGGCGTCAAACGGTCTTGAGATCGTTTGGCGTCAAACGGTCTTGAGACCGTTTGGCGTCAAACGGTCTTGGGACCGTTTGGCGTCAAACGGTCTTGAGACCGTTTGAGCTTCATGCGGTCTTGGGACCGTTTGGCTTCATGCGGTCTCGGGACCGTTTGAACTCCATGCGGTCTTGGGACCGTTTGGCTTCATGCGGTCTCGGGACCGTTTGAACTCCATGCGGTCTTGGGACCGTTTGGCTTCATGCGGTCTCGGGGCCGTTTGAACTCCATGCGGTCTTGGGACCGTTTGGCTTCATGCGGTCTCGGGACCGTTTGAACTCCATGCGGTCTTGGGACCGTTTGGCTTCATGCGGTCTCGGGACCGTTTGAACTCCATGCGGTCTTGGGACCGTTTGGCTTCATGCGGTCTCGGGACCGTTTGAACTCCATGCGGTCTTGGGACCGTTTGGCTTCATGCGGTCTCGGGACCGTTTGAACTCCATGCGGTCTTGGGACCGTTTGGCTTCATGCGGTCTCGGGACCGTTTGAACTCCATGCGGTCTTGGGACCGTTTGGCTTCATGCGGTCTCGAGACCGTTTGAACTCCATGCGGTCTTGGGACCGTTTGGCTTCATGCGGTCTCGGGACCGTTTGAACTCCATGCGGTCTTGGGACCGTTTGGCTTCATGCGGTCTCGGGACCGTTTGAACTCCATGCGGTCTTGGGACCGTTTGGATCTACTCGACCCTTGGGCTGGTTTGTTCTTTTGTTATTTTTTTGTGCTTTTTCTGCAATTATAAAAGGAAAAGTTAGTTTGATGATGTATTTACAAAAAGGTGTAAAATTAGGTTTAAGTACAATATAAATGTAGAAAGAGTATGGAAAACTAAAGAAAAAGACTAAGATAAACTACTAAAATAGGAGGTTATCACCCCCCCTAACTTAGAGTCTAGCTTGTCCTCAAGTTAGATAGAGCTGAGGCATGAAATGGCGCGGTGATCTTAATTAAAATTTCCGTACTCTTGCTTCAATTCTTGACCTGAGTTCCCCAGGGGTCGTATCGAGGCTTATTGCATGCCTTGATCCTTTTGGATTTCGAGAGTTGCTTGGATTTCAGGTTTTTCCGTATCTCAAAGTTCGCCTTGGGACCACATTTATTTTGTGCATGCTGTTGACTCTAATCAACTTTATACCTCTCTGGAGACCTATTGGAAGCTAGAGAGGGTATGAGGGTTGGCTAAAGGCTTTGAAGTGTAACTCCCCTTCGAGTGGGGGAGGGGCTGTCTATGCTTTTTAGGATCTCACTATCGGACACGACACATCTGCCTTTATGAGGGCAGCTGAATGTACCGGCCGGGCAAGTCCTTTATTAGCCTTTTCATATACTTGGAACTTTTAGGGTTTCACTACCGGACGCGACGCATCTGCCTTTGTGAGGGCAGCGGAATGTGCCGGCCGGGTGAGCCCTTTATCAGTTCTTTATATAGGTCCTTATTCGTGGCACAACTCTCATGATTTTATTCGTCTCTCTGGCTTTTATTCAAAAACTCACAGGCTTGGGTTTTGGGATGAGGATTTATTTTGGGCGGCCAAGCCTCTTTTATTTTGAAGAGAGGAAAGTCATTCTTAAAGTTTTTCAGCATGCACTTATTTGGTTTGTGGTCCACTTGCAGAGCTTTTTGACTTGGAAGTTTCCTGATTTCCCTCTCATCCTTGAGATCTCGGCTTATTTCTGCCCTGATTTTGACCTATGGAGAGTCAGATAAAGAATTGGAGCAAAAATATAGGATCCATAGTGGATGGGGGTCGATAAATCGCCATTTGATGTCTAAGTGCTAAATACTTGTAGAGACTAACATGATTCTAGAGTTAGTTGAGGTGATTAAAAAGAATTTGTAAAAAGAATCTTGAAAGAATAGAAAGAATTTGTAAAACAAAAGAAAAGTATGGAAAGTGTTTAGAGAAAAAGAAGGGAGTATAGAAGTTGATACCTAGCCCTTGTCTAATGTATCCCCCCCTAACTTATCACACACTCTGTCCCCAGAGTGGCAAAGTGATAGGTTGAGAAAACATTAGAACAAGGGCTGCAGGTTAAGGTAGATTGTCGGTTGCCCCTGGAGAACGCAGTAGTGTAGATGCGAACTGCCCACGTAAGGCGTGGTAATCCACGTCCGTCATTTCCTCCACTGGTCTTTGGAGAACGATTATAGTGTACATCCAGTAGAGGACGTGGAAGCCGCAGTCGTTGGATTGTCATATTTGCTGGGGGCATTTATGGCAGAAGGCGGGGCGGCTGAAGTGCTCAGTGTTGTATGCCCTAGTGTGCTGACTCAGAAGTTCGATTAATTTCATAGCACACTCCTTTGCCATTTCTTCTGTCGGCGTCTTGGGCGTTACGACGTATTGTCGTTGTCGGGCATTGAACTGGCTGTCGGAACTGTTGTATATTGTAGTGGTTCCGGTGTGGAGATTGGTTGCCAGAAGGAGCCAGTGCTCGTGATGTAGGATCGGTAGCATGATGAACTTCGGCGTTGTATGTTGAAGATATGCAATCAATGCTTCTATTGTGCCGAAGTTTTTCAGTTTGAGCAGATCGTCTTTCATGTACGGGGACGCCATATATGTATCGGGATTGTGTTGGCCAATCTGAGATTGGTAAGCGGCCATGAGGCTGCAAGAAAGTTGCCCCTTATCTTGTAAAGTTTCTCGCAAAGAATCAGCCATTACGATAATGTCTTGAGACATGAATACGATGCCGTCTTTTTCTGCGGAGAGTTTTTCCATGATTATGCGTATTTCAAGGTCGTTTAGACCCTTGCAAGTATCGCGATCGAAATCAGGAAAAGTTGGTGTAGTTGTGTACGCGGGGTCTTTCTTGCTGGTGTCTTCTTTGGGCAACTTGTTTTGTTCTGACTCTTCCAGAACTTGGCGGAAAGGTTGCCGCTGTCGACGTTGCACAGCTGAGTAAAGATACCATGGAACATCATCTGGTGACATAGTCGGATCGTTGAAAAATCTTCTGTCACAGATGAGTTCCATGGCGTAGCGTCCTCTTAGCGAATGGAAGTCTTCAGCTGCCAAGTCTGTGAATGGGATTTCCTGGTTAAGCGCTTGAATATGTCTGATGGTATAGAAGGCGCTGTCCCCGGATCCCGTGGTGGCTTGAACTGGAGGGTTAATGATTCTAAACCATGGTTGGCTCCAGTATTGGCGAAGAGAAGGGCGTACAGCCCAGATTACTTTAAGCAGCCGGAAGGGTATACACCGAGCTTCACCTACTGCGTCTCCGATAAAGTTAATTATGCCGGATGGTAGCTCGGCGGTATTGAAGTTGTAGACTTTGGCGTCCCTTGCCGCGGTGTCCACTATCATAAAGAGCCAGTGTCCCGAGACTTGGAAAGGCAGCGTGATATAGCGTGCCCGACGTGCTAAACCGACACGCAGCCGCTCAATCGACCTCACCTGCAGGCTTTTGTGTAAAAGGCCAAGAGACAGTGCAGGTGAGGCGTTGAAGGCTGGTTGTATCCGTTTTTTACTTTTGTATATTTCTATACAGTTGGCGAGGAGGACACGAAAAATCGACAGTGGCATCGTAGACCGGGGTCGGAGGATGCAACGGAAATCTTCGCGTGTCAACGTACGCCTGGTTTTTGTATTAATGTAAATTGTATCGTCCCCCGCTTTTGCATCGTCTACTATAGTGTTCAGGATGAAAATGTCCTGAGCATCTAAAGTAGAGATGGCTGTCCTGTCAAGATCATGCATTTTTTGTGGAAGAGGGGGGGGGGGGGCGGGGGGAGGTTTTGTGGTGGAGGGGAGGCGTGTTGTTCGAAGGCTTCTTCATGGCCTTTGATATTGTCATCCTGGTCGGAGGCGGAGTCAAGATCTTCGTCTGTATCTAGACTCACTCGGTCCGCGTCGTCCAGGTGAGGGGGAGAAGGTGTTGAATAGGGAAGAGGAGTTTTCGGCGAGGTAGCGCTGGCTCCTTTTATGCACTGTTGGAGCTCAGCGAATGCTGCATCTTTGGCGGCTTCTCCCATTGACCCCATGGCGGAGTAATCAAAGAATTGGTCCCCATAAGAAATGTTGACGTTATCGTGCTGTGGGGACTTGGGGTGATAGTCACTTTCCTGGTGACCTTTATCGGATCCTTTATGGGAGGGTCCTGCAGCATTCCCTGGATCTTCGCCATCATCGTGCTTGTCTCCTGGAGGTGTGTCTTTATTGGAGTCAGCAGATGAATCGGAGTCTTCTTCTTCTTCATCATCATTGTCGTTGTCAGCCGCAGCGTCGTCTGTTTTCTTCTTATTAGACGGCTTTTTACACCGCCGGTGAGTGGCATGTAGCTCATCGAAAGCCACCTGCAGATGCTCGTGTTTTTCGAGCAATGCGTCGTGGGCTTCTTTGAGATCTGTATATCTGTCCTCGGCGGAGAGGAGGCGTGCAATCAGATCTGTGACTTGGGCACGTAGTTGTTGTATTTCATTGATGGTAGCCTCCTCTTGATGATGGTGGAGCTGCGTAATTGTTTCGTCGATGGTAGCCAGGCGCGAGCTTAGCTTGTCTTGGTTTTGCTCAAGCTTGCGGAGATTCTCTTGCAGAGGGTGAGTCTGGGTCGAGATCTCATCGACTTTTCTCGTCGTAGCTTCTTGCTGACGTGTTGCCTCAAGGATCAGGTCCGGCAGGTTGTTGGTGTGGCTGTTGATATGTTCAACTTGCCTAGCCACTTCATCCTGTCGTTGCTGAATACCTTGTAGGACGACAGGAAGAGCTTGATGCTGATTGTCGATCCTGGTTACCTGTTTAGTTAAATCCTGTACACAAGAAAAAAAAGAATGTAATAAGTTAGAAGGATCGGTGAGGAGGTGTCGGACAGCGTCAAATTGACGGCCGAATTCCTCACCGATGTTAGTAAAGGGGGCCCCAGAGGCGGAAGGGTGATGTGGCTGGGGCCTATGTGGGATGGTGGTAGTGTCTTGCGGAAAAGACACTGATGAAGGCCCGAACTGCGTAGTGACTGTTGATGAGGTCACCAGCGGTGTCGGGGTGGTGGCGGATGTGAAGAGTGGTGGAGTTGATGATGAAGGGGTGGGGATTGTGGATGGTAATGGAGAGGTGGTGAAGTCGGGCATGGGGGTGAAGAAAGGTAAGCCCGATGTTGGGGTGGGTGAAAAAGTGGATGTGAATGCTGATGTGGATGCGGAGGCGAAGGTGGTGAAATCAGGCATGGAGGTGGGGAAGGGGAAGCCCGATGTTAGGGAGGGTGGAAAGGTGGATGTGAATGTTGGCGTGGAGGTGGAAGGGAAGGCGGTGGTGGGAGCAGTGGAGAGCTGCTCGTTTAGACTCTGGATGAAAGAGTCAAGGGAGGATGTTGTGAGAATTTCATCGTTGAAATGTTCATCCTCCGGGTTGGGGCGGGATGTTGGCGTCTCCGACAGCTGCTTGGCCTGTAACAACCTTCTAGAGAGCCGTTTGATAGGGATTTTTGTAAGTCGTGCTGTCGGGGCTGTAATACTCATCTCGGTTGGACCCGCAGTTTTTTCTTTCTCGGCGGGTTTAACCGAAGCTAGCAACTTAGTAAGCTCGTCGTCAGAAAACAGGAGTTGTGTCATGTCATAGTGTGCTAGCTCTGGTAGCGGAAGGAGGGTTCTTGAAGATTTAACCATTGGGCAGAATACGTAGTGTATTTTCCCATCCTTTTCTTTGATTATGAACGAGTTTTTCAGAGATTGCTCGTTCGTAAGGATGTCGCCCTTGATTGGCGTGCATTGGGGTAGTAGCCTGTCCATCTTAAGGAATTTTATTATGGAAGTGACATGGCCCCCCAAGCAGATCTCTTTCCCTATTAGGGCAGCAGAAAATTTTTGGACCATCAATCGTCCAATGTTTACTGGCTTGTCGTTGAGGATAGACCAGAGGACAAAGAGGTCAGATATTGTGACGTTTCCTCCTTCCGATCTTGGAAAAAGCACGCCAGATAGGATCTTGTGCAAAGTGCGCACAAATCCGGAATGTATGTTGGACGCTTTACAGGTTTTTGCGTCGTAGGTGGGAAGTCCGGTTAAGCTTTTCCAGAATGTATGGCGGTTGAATTCTGGGTGATCGGTTCCCACTAGCTTGGCCTTTTGTAGCTGCTCCGTGTCGTCGATGAACATAGAATTCAGCATATTTTCTGTCAAGACGACATCGCTACCAAAGATCTGGGTGACAATTCTTCTGTCACCCCCATCCCGTGACCTATCAGCGATGTCAACGGGCTCCTTTCTCAGAAAGGAGAAGAATTCCGCCGTAGGTTCAAAGTATGACACTTCAGGTAATGAGCACAACCTGGCAAGGTTGGCTTTCTGTAGTACGCTGAAGATGCGATCTTGAATTCCCATTTTGACTAGTATGCTGGAGCAAACATACTTAGTCGGTTTGAGGGTTTTGTCAATGGAGATGGAAGGTTGTATGTATAGGTTTTGTGGTGGTGGAATTGGAGCAGTAATGGGAATGAAGGTGGTAGGGATAGTAGCTGCAGGGGTGATGGTGGTAGCAGCGTATGTGGATGGTTTGGCGAAGGGTTGGTCCATGGCGGATGAAGGGTGGACCTATTTTCTTGCCCTTTTCGGAGGCTGCCCAGATGCAGCCTTTGCAGCTTTGCGTTTCCCCTCTGTCTCTTGGGCAGAGGAGTCCTCTTCAGGGTTCGGTATGTAATCCGAACCTTCATCGTCGTCCGAAGAGATATGCTCAATCTCTTCTTCAGGAGCCTCACCCAGGCATTGGGTAAGGCGGGTTATTTCGCATAGGACGTCGATGATCTTGATTTTTGGAGGGACAACTCCAGTGGTGTTGTAGGTGTCCCTGATTTGCACGAGCTTTTCTCGCTCCTCCATCATCTGCTCCCTTGTCAGAGCAGGGGCAGATCCGGAAGTCTTGTTTGATGCCATTTCTGAAAAAGATACAAGTTTCTTAGTTAGAAAAGAGGATTGAAACAATTTAGATTTAGGAAAAAATTTAGAAGTTTCTTAGTTTCAGGACCGTTTGATTCCAAACGGTTTCAAGACCGTTTGGTCTCAAACGGTTTCAAGACCGTTTGATTCCAAACGGTTTCCAGACCGTTTGGTCTCAAACGGTTTCAAGACCGTTTGATTCCAAACGGTTTCAAGACCGTTTGGTCTCAAACGGTTTCAAGACCGTTTGTCAAGACCGTTTGGTCTCAAACGGTTTCAAGACTGTTTGGTCTCAAACGGTTTCAAGACCGTTTGGTTCCAAACGGTTTCAAGACCGTTTGATTCCAAACGGTTTCAAGACCGTTTGGTTCCAAACGGTTTCAAGACCGTTTGGTCTCAAACGGTTTCAAGACCGTTTGGTCTCAAACGGTTTCAAGACCGTTTGATTCCAAACGGTTTCAAGACCGTTTGGTTCCAAACGGTTTCAAGGGCCATTTGGTCCCAAACGGTTTCGAGACCGTTTGGTCCCAAACGGTTTGAGGACCGTTTGGTCCCAAACGGTTTCGAGGCCGTTTGGTCCCAAACGGTTTCGGGATCGTTTGGAAAACCGTTTGGAAAACGAAGAATCGCAGGTTGCCGGCGCAGGGGAAGGCGAAACGGCGCGAAGGTGAGCGCGCCAGCGACCTCGACGATGACGAAGACGATAGGAAAAACGGTGACGGCGATGGAAGCGGTGGAAGAATCGGAGTTTCTTTCGACAGCGACGGTGGTAGCGGAGAAAGAGACGTTGCGCGATGGTCGAGGAGACGACGACTGGTTCAGTGGTGGTGGCGACACAATGGCGCGGCGACGAAGGCGACAGAGGAGTCGGAGAACTTCGTTCGATGACGGCTGCGATGGCGGTGTAGGAAACGTCGGCGTGAGCGGCGTGTTTGGAGTCGCCGGACTACCTTGCGGAAGAAGGTCGAACGAACGGGTGAGCGGCTAGGGCGAATGCAACAGTAGCAGGAAGAAGACTCTTCGCACGAACGCTCTGGAGAATTCGAAGATTCGAAGAGAGAAAGATGGAGTAGGGATGGTGTATATATATAGTGATTGGTTGGTGGTCTTTCGTATTCCAAACGGTTTTGAAGACCGCTTGGTCCCAAACGGTTTGAGGACCGTTTGGTCCCAAACGGTTTGAGGACCGTTTGGTCCCAAACGGTTTCGAGACCGTTTGGTTCCAAACGGTTTGAGGACCGTTTGGTCCCAAACGGTTTCGAGACCGTTTGGTCCCAAACGGTTTGAGGACCGTTTGGTCCCAAACGGTATGAGGACCGTTTGGTCCCAAACGGTTTCGAGACCGTTTGGTCCCAAACGGTTTGAGGACCGTTTGGTCCCAAACGGGCTTAAGACCGTTTGGAGGTAACAAAAGGGGTTATATATTTTTATGTTTTTGAGTATGTATATATTTGTATATTTTTTTGTATTTTGGTTTATGGATTTTTATGTTGTTTGTTTTATATATTGTTTTTGTAGTTTTTATTATGTAGATTTTTTGTATTTTTAGATTTAGTAATAAAAGAACTTAAAGAAAGCAAAACAAAATTAAGAGAGAATAAAACTAGAAAATAGAGAAATTGATGTTCAGGTCTTGGGTTGCCTCCCAAGAAGCGCCTTGGTTTTATGTCGCTGGCTCGACGAAGCTAAAACTTGTTATACTGCTGGCATATTTAATTGTTGATCTTTGTTCAGCCCATGTTTCGGATTTAATTCGGGTTGTCCAGCGAAAGTGCCAGCCGAAGGCTTCAATTGTGCAGCAATCTGAGCAAGCTGTGTTTCAACTGCCTTTTGTTGGGCTTGTTGATTGGCCAGCATGGTTTGCTGAGATTGCAGCATCTGTCTTATTGAAGATAGCTCATCTTCCGGCTGCGTGGTAACATTCTTCTGAGAATTTTGTTGTTGGTATTGTTGAACATGCAATTGTGGGTGAAGCGGGGGGTGAGTGTACTGGTAGTAGGCTGACTGATTTCTAGGGTAGTTAACCCTAGGGAAGTTGTTTCTTGGATTCCCTTGATTGTTTGATAACCCAGGAGGCAACCTACTGTCAAATCCCCCTTGAGTCTGGTGTTGCGGGTTTGCAGTCCCAGAAGGGTTCCCATACTGGAATCCAGGATGGTTCCTTGGTTGACTGGGATTATAGTAGACTTGCCCGGGAATAGTATGGATAGAGTTGACTTGCTCCGGAGTCTGATCTTCAATCTGATTAGTGATGGCCTCATAGGGTTGTGGTGGTGGATGAAGATCCATCATCACACTATAGAGCATTCCGCAGGATAAGGTCGGATGATCTGATGCATGACAAGCTTCACAGGAACCTGTGACAGCTTTGACTTGATGCAGCTGCGGGGTTTGTTTCTTGTTGAATTCCCCTAGAGATGATTCAAGGGTTTGCTGTTTATGGGCGATTGCTTTCAGAGCCTCTGCTATTGACTTTAATTCTGTGGATTCCTCAGCTTTAAAGACTTTGAGGACGCCTTTTCCGGCTGTTCGCCCCCAGTTGGACTGGTTTTCAGCCCCTAAAGTGACGATCTTCCAGGCGTCTTCATAGTTTTTCCTCATGAAATTTCCTCCAGATGAGGAATCTAGGAACTGTTTAATGTCATCATTTACCCCCCGATAAAAGGTCTCAATCAGTTGATTTTGCGAAATCCCATGATGAGGGCATTTTCGAAGAAGTTCTTTGAATCTTTCCCATGCCTCGGCGAGGGTCTCTCCAGGAAGTTGAGAGAAATGGTTGATCTGCCCTCTGATTTCGTAAGTAAGCGAGGGTGGAAAGAACTTCTCCAGGAATTTCTCCTCTAGAGGGGCCCAGGTGGTAATAATGGGTTCTCTATCCAATGAATTATACCAACTTAAGGCCCTTCCAGATAGAGTGAAATGAAACAGATGGAGCATTATTGCGTCGAAAGCAATGCCAGCTTGTGGGACCAGTCGGCATAATGCCTTAAACCGTTTCAGGTGGTCCATGCAGTCGTCTCCAGAACTTCCAGAGAAAGAAATCCCTTGCATAATCTGAATCCATTGGGTCCGGATCTCGAAGTGTGGGATGTTAATGATCGGAGGCCGGACCGGATGGTTATCTTCGTAATTCTTCGGGACGGCGTAATCCCGAAGTTGCTTGTTTCTTAACGCGAGTTGAGCAGCAGCTTGCTCTGCTTGGATGCGTGCTTGTACTTCAGCTCGGATCTCATCTTGCACCTGAGCACGAGTGTCAGCAATGAGTTGTGCTCGTTGTGCTGCTATGGCGGCGTTGACTCTTTCTGCAACAAGGCGTTGCTCTTCGGCCATCTGTCTGGCTCTTTGGCGGTTTAGTCTATTCCTTCGGTGAAAACTTCTTTCTACCTCAGAATCGTATTCTCGTTCAGGGGAGAATCCGATGCTATGCGGGGGTTGCATACACGTTTTCTACCTGAGTAGAAGGAAAATCTCAAGTTAGGAAAAAATGGAAGGAAATGAAAAAGATCAAGAAATATTGGATTGGTTATTAAAAAAAAAGTGTAAAATCCTAATCAACCAAGAAATTGGTAAGTAAAAACTAAAAAGTTCCGTTGTCCCCGGCAACGGCGCCAATTTTTGATGGAAGTTTTGCTTTATGCAACACCACTAAAAATCCTAGAGATGATGAGTCTCTAAGTTTAGCCTTGCTAGTACTATGGTAAGAACTCCACCCACATGTGCTAAGACATGTGGAAGTCTTATCGTAGTATAGTTAAGGGTCGAATCCTCAGGACAACGGTCTTGACGAAGTCAAGATGGAAAACGTTTAGCCTTTACTTAACAACTTAAAGATTGATATTTAGATCGAAAGTTTGATTTGGTTGTTTTAAACTAAGTACAAAGAAAGTAAAGCAAGAAAGTAAATAAAGCAAGTAAATCTTAAAAGTTAACAAATGATGATGAATCACTGGGGTTAAGCAGGTATTTACCACCGCTACACATGCATTGTATATGTACTAAGCAAGACTTATAAGCTAGATGCATGGATGTTTCCACAAGACCGATGCCTTATAAGACAAGAGCGATGCGTTGCATCCAAGGGTGTTCCACAAGACCGATGCCCACATAAGACAAGAGCGATGCATTGCACCCTTCGATGTTCCACAAGACCAATGCCCATATAAGAAAAGGGCAATGCATCTCATCCTCCAAGGGTTAAGTAACTCTCATGCGGTACATCACTACGCGTCACTGAAGGATGTAGTCTCCGAAGAGAGAATCTTACTCAACCTCAAGAAACGTGCATCTAAAACTAACAAGCGAGCGATAATTACCAAATCGAATAGTGTCCTTGTAGGCCTAGTCTCCTATTCGGATAACCTAGCTACGAGAAGTGCGGGAATGATGCAACGCCAGCCATTCCCGAACAAATGGTCACATGCTTTACATCATTCCCCTCGCAAAGTGTGTTCCTCGACTTACCAAAGGTCTCTTCCATACAGATGGGAGTGTGCCAAATGATAGTGAGTTTACTCCACTCTTTGAGATACACTTCTAGACACCGAAACGGATGCGTGGTGGATACACACACCAGAAACCAACACTAAATCGGTATTCAAGCCTCGATAGCGGTCGTAGACAAACCACAACGAAAGACAATAAATGCATACAAGAACGTGGCCATCATTCAAGCATGTGTGAAACGATTTAGTATTAAAACGAAATGATAACATCTTTTTTTACAGTACAAAATACAAAACATGGGCAGCGGGGCTAGTCCCCGCGCCCCAGTGGATGGAACTACTCGCTCCTCATAGAGGGAGCAACAAAGAAGGAGGCAAGAAGAGATAGAAAGGACATCATCTCCACTGAGGAGAGAAGGTTGAACCCTTGGTGGAGAGAGCAACGATCTCCACCCCTTGTAGCTTGCTTGATGACGGATCTTCTCCTCTCACCTTCCTTGTTGAAGAGAGAGAAAGTAGCTTGCAATGGACGTGAGTCTCAGACCGGCAGCCTCGAGTGATGGATGGAGTTGTTCTGGTAGTGGAGAGACAGCCTCTGGACGTCTGGACTCTTCCCCATGAACGGCCCTGAGGTCTTATTTATAGGCTTTGAGTGAGATCCAAACGGTTTGGAGACCGTTTGGGCTCAAACGGTCTTGGGACCGTTTGGCGTCAAACGGTCTTGGGACCGTTTGGCGTCAAATGGTCTTGAGATCGTTCGGCGTCAAACGGTCTTGAGATCGTTTGGCGTCAAACGGTCTTGAGATCGTTTGGCGTCAAACGGTCTTGGGACCGTTTGGCGTCAAACGGTCTTGAGACCGTTTGAGCTTCATGCGGTCTTGGGACCGTTTGGCTTCATGCGGTCTCGGGACCGTTTGAACTCCATGCGGTCTTGGGACCGTTTGGCTTCATGCGGTCTCGGGACCGTTTGAACTCCATGCGGTCTTGGGACCGTTTGGCTTCATGCGGTCTCGAGGCCGTTTGAACTCCATGCGGTCTTGGGACCGTTTGGCTTCATGCGGTCTCGGGACCGTTTGAACTCCATGCGGTCTTGGGACCGTTTGGCTTCATGCGGTCTCGGGACCGTTTGAACTCCATGCGGTCTTGGGACCGTTTGGCTTCATGCGGTCTCGGGACCGTTTGAACTCCATGCGGTCTTGGGACCGTTTGGCTTCATGCGGTCTCGGGACCGTTTGAACTCCATGCGGTCTTGGGACCGTTTGGCTTCATGCGGTCTTGGGACCGTTTGAACTCCATGCGGTCTTGGGACCGTTTGGCTTCATGCGGTCTCGGGACCGTTTGAACTCCATGCGGTCTTGGGACCGTTTGGCTTCATGCGGTCTCGGGACCGTTTGAACTCCATGCGGTCTTGGGACCGTTTGGCTTCATGCGGTCTCGGGACCGTTTGAACTCCATGCGGTCTTGGGACCGTTTGGATCTACTCGACCCTTGGGCTGGTTTGTTCTTTTGTTATTTTTTTGTGCTTTTTCTGCAATTATAAAAGGAAAAGTTAGTTTGATGATGTATTTACAAAAAGGTGTAAAATTAGGTTTAAGTACAATATAAATGTAGAAAGAGTATGGAAAACTAAAGAAAAAGACTAAGATAAACTAGTAAAATAGGAGGTTATCAACCCTCTTAGAACAAATGCTAAAGGTGGATATCAATATTTCATTACCCTTGCTGATGATTTCAGTATGCATGGTTATGTTTACGTGATGAAAAATAAGTTAGAAACTCTTGAAAAGTTCAAGAATTTTATGAATGAACTACAGAACCAACTTGGTAAAATATTAAGGCACTTTGTTCTGTTCGAGGTGGAGAATACTTAAGCCAAGAGTTTAAGGACCTTCTGTGAGTCTGTGGATTTGCATCACAATGGACTCTACCTGGAACACCACAACACAATGGTGTATCAGAAAGAAGGAATCGTACATTACTAGATATGGTGCAATCAATGATGAGTTTGGCTAGTCTTCTGACTTCCTTCTGGGGTTATGCTTTAGAAACCACAACATTTACACTTAACAGTGTACCATCTAAGTCAGTTGGTAAGACACGATATGGGATATGAACTGGAAGCATCCCAAATGTCTTTTATGAGGGTTTGGGGATGTGAAGATTATGTCAAGAAAATGTTTCCTAAAAAGCTTGTCCCTAGATCAGATAAATGTTATTTTGTTGGTTATCTCAAAGAAATCAAGGGGTACTACTTGTATAACCCAAATGACAACAAAGTGTTTGTTGCCAGGGATGTTGCATCCCTGGAAAAGGAATTTATTTCTAAAGGAATTAGTGGGAGGAAAGTAGAACTCAAAGAGTTTCACGACCAACAAGAAAGCATTGAACCTATAGAGGTACAAGAGGAACATAGAGAGTCACAAACTATTATGGAATCTCAAATTCCTCCTATGACACAAGAACCTCAGAGAATTCATAGGACACGCCTCGAGCCAAAATTATTTGGTTATCTACTGACTCAAGAAGGTGATGAGTTGGTCATTGATGATGAGTGAACTACCTACTTAGAAGTTGTTAAAGGACCAAAGTCCAAGAAATGGCTTGAGGTCATGAGATCTGAGATGGAATCCATGTACACCAACAAGGTATGGACTTTTTGGATCCACCTAATGGGGTAAAACCCATAGGGTGCAAGTGGGTCTTCAAGAAGAAGACCGACATGGATGGTAATGTACAAACTTACAAATGTAGATTGGTTGCAAAGGGTTTCATACAAGTTCAATGTGTTGACTATGACAAAAACTTTTATCCAGTTGCCATGGTTAAGTTCATCAGGATCATGCTTGCCATTGTAGGTTATCATGACTATGAGATTTGGAAGATGGATGTTAAAACTACATTCCTTAATGGGAATCTTCTTAAGGATGTGTACATGATACAACTTGAGGATTTATAAATCCAAAGATGCAAATAAAGCATGTAATCTACAAAGGTCAATCTATGAAATGAAGCAAGCATCTCAGAGCTGGAATCTTTGATTGACGATATAGTCAAAAAGTTTGGCTTTAGTCAAAATGAAGATGAACCATGTGTTTACAAGAAGGTTAGTGGGATCATGATTGTATTCCTCATATTGTATGTAGGTGACATACTATTGATGGGGAATGACATCCCTACTTCACATATGGTAAAAACATGGATAAGAAATATATTCTCTATGAAAGACGTAGGTGAAGCATCCTACATCATAGGAATCAATATCTATAGAGATAGATCTAGAAGGCTTCTTGGACTAAGTCAGAGAACATATATTGACTAAGTGTTGAAGAAGTTCAGCATAGAGAACTCGAAGAGAGGCAACCTGCCCATGTCTCATGTTGTTACTATCTCTAGAGCTCAATGTCCCAATTATTGTGAAGAAAGGGAGCGTATGAATAAGATTCCACATGCTTCTGCAATTGGATCTATCATGTACACAATGTTATGTACTCGTCCATATGTCTCGTATGCCTTGAGCATGATGAGCATATATCAGTCAGATCCCAATGAAGCACACTGAACTGCCATGAAGAACATCCTTAAGTACTTGAGAAAACTAAGTATGAGTTCCTTGTCTAAGGCAGAGAGGAAAAGTTAGTGGTAGAAGGTTACACTGATGTAAGCTTCCAAACTAACAAAGATGATTGTAGATTGCAGTTTGGATTTGTGTTTTGCCTCAACAAAAGTGTTGTTAGCTGGAAGAGTTCTAAGCAAGAGATAGTTGTGGATTCTACAACATAGGTGGAGTATATTGTTTCCTCTAATTTCAAGTGGGAGTCTATTGGTATGTATGCCCAGAGAGCCAATCATATGATATTGTAATGACATATCTTGTAAATGATTTGATCAACAATAAACACAATCTTCCAATTTATTTTGTTTTATTCAGTTATGAGACAATGATGTAACATAATAAATGTCTAAAGAATGATATTACTCAATGACGTATGTCTCCGGTTGAGGACCTCGAATAATGAGCTCATACATATGCTAATAGTATACATTCTTGTTATGTCTCTAGTTAGATGTTCTTGTAGAAGGCTAATAGACTTGATTGTGTGTTGGTTGATGACAAAATCTCATTAATCATGATATTTGATATCAAATCAAGAACATAGATACTTGTTAGAGAATAGTGTATCAGACAGACCCACCTTGAGAGTGACACATGGAAACCATGATTGGTAGTCAGAATCATCTCTCATAGTGATGGTGGTGATTGTGGTTCTTAAACCTAAAATCACTACACTCATCACATGTCCTTCGGTGTACTTTGACATCATCCACTGTGATCCTAAATAAGGGTTTCTATAAATGTTGTGATCGGGTGCACTGTGACACATGGGGATGACTGTGAGTGATGTAGACGAGATTTTTCCCTCCTATAGGAGTTTGATATCATGGTCACTTGATAAGAGAGACTGAGAAATGCATGGAAATTCTAGTGTGAGTCAATATGTGATATTGAGCTTACACATATCTCAGACAATCTGCTCTAATTCAAGGAACATGGATTGAACATTGAAGAGGATGACAATTCCATACCTCAAGTTCAATCTAGATATCAGAGACAAAAGAATTATACAATCAATGTAACACCAATTATAGATCATAGATTAAGTTGTTCTCCAACTTCTTCAATTACTTGGGTAGCAATGAAGTATTACTAGATACCAATCATTGCTTGTGAAATCCTAATATAATGTTGAATATCACTGTCAATGTGATTTGGAGCCTACTAGGTCACGTGCATAGGATGTATTGGAATAGAAGTATAATTGTGGACTTGATTTGAAATCTTCTGAATCAAATTGATTAACAAAACATTTAGATAATCTACTAGAATAATATTGGAATATAATCTGAGTTAATTGTTAAAATGTTTAATCCAATTAATTAGATTTAAATTGTTAAGTCAACTAGCTAACCCTAAGCAATTGAATAGAGTTAGATGATGAGAATCAATTAACCAATTAATTTGATTAATTGGTTAATTAATGGATTCCAAATTTTTTATAATAATCTATGAGCGGCTTGTTTTAAATGCAACCACAACCTTTTGTTTTCCCAAGGGTTTTGGGAAACCCTACATCCTTTCTCTGTTATTTATAAGGGAATGATGGCTGGATTTTATATATATGCTCTTGTATGCAAATCCTAGATGTCATCACCTTGAGAGAGAGAGAGAGAGATAAGGAGAGCGATCACGACGTTAACACATCGTCAAGCATAAGGTTACTCCTTCTTACGAGATCACAAAGCGCGACGTGGAGTTCCAGACCATCCGTGTGGATGAAGTAGAGAAATAGACGCTGAGTGCTTGCATTCAGAGGATGGACGAGGACCGTCTGTGCATGTCATGAGAGATGCACGTCACTGTGGAAAGGGATGACGTCAGACTTGTTCCATTTGTGATGAGGTATATCTGTGCACACTCTTTCTGAATACACTGTTGTCGACAAGATCTGCTACTAGGGTGTGGAGAGAAAAAAATTGTTGTTTTCACTAAGTTTATCTCCTCCACAAAACCTTATAGTTATATTCATAATTATATGCTTTTTATGCTTGTCTTACTTCTTCTAGTGAATATTGTATGGAACATTTGTATTGTGAGGTGAGAGAATATAATAGGATCACCACCTTCATATATATGATTGGACAACATGTATCCAAAGGTGAAAAATATAAAAGAGTCAACATGAAAAAATTTCAGTAGGCGGTCGCCTAAGCCTAATTTCATACATACTAGAACCTAGGATACATTTCAAGGATATATAACTTGGCATTGATGACTAAGTTTAATATCGATGTAGACCTTTAATCCTAATGTGGATAGCCTCATCTTGTTTAGTTGAATTTCGAGGATGAAATTCCCTATAAGGTAGGTAGAATTGTCATGACCCAAATTTTTGACAAGTATCCACGTGAGTGTTAGTTATATAAAGAGAAAATTTAACTAAGTGAGATTAGGACAAATGAGCCAAATTCAACATGTTTTAGCCTATTTTGTTTTATGCATATCTAGAACCCAAGGAAATTTTCATGAATTGACCCTCATGGGATGCTAGAAAAGTCATAAGAAAATTTCAGGGTGAAAAATATGATGATATTATGTTTTATTTGGAGATTGATGATAATATGATTACCAATGGATTATATATTGTAACTAAGGGTACTTTAGGAATTTTCTAAATTATGCTCTTAGATGCATGACATGATCAAACCAACGATGATATAATGTTTTTTATGATAAATATAAGAGGTAGTACAATTTTGGTGAATTTTTGAGTTGTATTAATGATTTGAATTGTGGATCTAGGTCGCATAATAAATAAAGTTCTATAAACTATACTAGAGTAATTTAGATAGTTAATTGGGTCATGATAATTTTCTATAAGAGATAACAACTACTTGAAGTATTGCTCAAAGTGTGGGATCAATTGGGTGAAAGGAGTAGCCTATAGAAATCTTAATAGAATTTAAAAGACAAAATATATTATTGGCTTATTTAGGCTTAAACCAAGAAAATCGGAGGCAAACTATTAGTTTGTGGGCATCTTGCCAACTCAATTGAGCATCAACCAATCTAATGGAGTGGCACATTAAAAAAAGGGGGGGATAATCTTGTGAGACTCTGTTCCTTTGGAGAACGAACTCGACAAAAGTCCAGACTATAGTAGATCTCTTCGTCAGATTAGGAAATATGGTGTATATAAAGCTTAGGATGATTGGATCGGAAGGGGGAAAAGTTAAATTGGGTTTTATCATGAGAAATGCGAGAAGAAGTGGGGAGAATCAAAGAAGTAGGTTGGTAGCAGCACATATGGAGGAGTTACAGATCTTTAACCGCAACAATTGGAGCATGGTGATAGTGTCATCATAGTCGGAAGTGAAAAACCACTAGAGGGGGGTGAATAGGGTTTTATGATATTTTAAAAATAATTCAACCAAATTAAGCAACCACAAAAATATTGGACAAGGGGACAAGGATTTAGAGTGGTTCCAACCTTAGCAAATACTAAGGCAATCAATCCACTACCCGGTTGCTTACCCAACTGGGATTTTGAAAGTATTTAATTTTATTACCTCGCAAGGATATTACATAAAATTACAACACATTCACCAAACCCTCCAGACAGCCTTCACCTAGAAGTAGTCTCACCAACCTCGAAGCAGCCTTCCTTGAAGTAACCTCAAGCTCCCCTTGAAGTAGCCTTCCTCTTGAAGTAGCTTCCCGTTGAGACAGCCTTCTTGAAGTAGTCCAAAGTCCACCTTCTCCACCTGAGAAGTCAAACCCTCTCCAATCCACAGCCTCCAACCCTAGGAGTAGCAAGGAGAGTACAAAGGATAAAAAGGAACAAGAAGGAAAAATAGAAATTACAATACCGTTGTAGCACAAGGCTTGATTTCCTATATCAAGCGTTTTGATCTCCTAACCAATGTATATAGAAGTGGTAGTGCAGTGGATAGGAAATGATAGCCTATAAGACACGAAATTGGAGCAATGATAATGAATAGCCAATGTTGGAATTGCTCTATTGCTCAAAACAGATTGCCAATTGCAAGTATGTAAGGTCAAGTATTGCACAAGTGTATGTTGGGTGTCCTAAGGCATGTCTTATTTATAGGAATGGCCTATAAGTGCTTAAGGACGTTCTAGACACTTTCTAGGGGGTTCTAAGTGCTTAACTAGCCGTTAGGTAACCATTAGTTGCTTTAGCAACGACTAGTTAATTAAATCTGAAAATTGCAGACAGAACACCTCTCGGTCGAAGATTTGTCGACCGAGAGTCCTTCTCGGTCGAGGACTTGTCGACCGAGGGACTGTCTGGGGAAAGTGTATATAACGTTCTACTCCAACTGCGAACTACATTGTCTGATGTGTCTAACGGCTACCTGGGTCTTTCTCGATCGAAGAATTTGTCAACCGAGAGTGTCTCGGTCGAGAATTTTGTCGACCGAGATTGACCTTGTTTCAGTGTTTTAAACTAAGTGCTAAGTGTATGTATGAGTGTGCATTTGTGACATTATTGAAGGGGATGACCTATCTAAGTGTTGTGTTTGGTTAGGGAAGATCTAACACTTGATTTACATGATATCTAAGTACTTGTACATTATATACTTGTACAAGTGTTTACATTTGATTACAATCATGAATTAAAGCAATTTTGAGCATATAGATCTTCCAAGTAGTTTGTCACCCACCTAATTCCTGCAACACTCAAGTAGCACGTTAGATCCACAAGAATGAAATGTTTGTCATCATCGAAACAAAGGGATTATACTAATGTCCAATTTAGCCAACAGGAAGGTCCTAGTTGAAGCTTTTGGTGATCTCAGCGTGTGTGACCACAACCTCTACACTAAGATTAGGGTCAACATAGACTAACAAAGTGGCAGCAGCATGCCTCTGTGAATACAGAGTATCACACGAGGAAAGGGGGAGGCTAGACTTTGAGTCAGGTCGTGCGGGTGAGAAACCAGTTGAGTCATGCATGGGGTCCACTTTTGTGTGTGCCTTTGTACCAAGGGGGAGGCTCAACAATGATGTTTCCAATCATGGTCACTGGATTGGCCTTGGACCGTTGATTTTCATAAGAGAGGAGGGGGAAGGTGGCATTTTGTATTTACAAAAAAGTAGCGGCATCACAATTCTTGAATCATGCCCCAATAAGAGAAGAAGCAGGAAGGGTCCAGGGTCCTCCTTGTTGGGACATCAGGTCAAGAGTCCCAACTAGCTTGAAGAATAAGAAAGCAAGGTAATAAGAATGATAAAATTAATTTGTTGAGATACATCAAGAATTAATGGAAATCAATGTGATTGTTAGAACATGGCTTACAAGGACTCATTGGAAAGGTTGAGATATGAGAAATATCCTAAAAGAGAGTCTAAACTCTGGAAAGATATAGATAAGATAACTTTATTTGAGGAATATTTAGATAAGTGGATGTTGTACATACATGTTGATACATTATTGAATCAATGATATAGGTTTGACCTCGTCATTGAAGTTCAAGGAAGTTTTACGTCATAACTTTAAAAGGTATGATGCAATGAGAACTTATAATTTAGTGATTTCATTTATGGTATATAACATATTGGGTATACATGCATTAATGTCATATAGTAAGGTGCCCTAAACATCATGAGCCTTCCTCTATGTGTGTTATGGGATGACAAAATGGGTTTGTCTTTCCTTAGATGAAATCCATAGGGATAAGACCTCGAGTAAATTAAGCCATGAGGGATGCTCGACGGAGGGTTGGGGGAAGATCCTTATATATGGAAGAGAGATTCCCTAGATATCTTTCTATGATAAGATGTGAGGACTAATAGATGAGACCTCAATCTAGGATATGTGACCTGAGGCATGATACCTATATGAAATGTGATGTGATGAGCCCAAACTTTGTAGTGAGGTTAGACTAAAAGGTAGAGAGGCTATGGTATTCTTTATCATGTGCCCTGATATTGTAAATTATCAGCTCCAAGTTATTATTTTTGCATTAACGTCTAGAAATTAGCATCCAATTTCCAAAATTTAGAACATAATGATGACAACTTATTTTGGTATGTTAATTCCTTGTTATCATTTAGAATTTAGAATCTATTTAAGAATATTAAAATTAGATACAAAATCTAGAATTCGAATTTATCACACTTCTTTACTAATTGATTTTTAAAGCATAATTAGAACTTAGAATGGAAATATCATAATATATCTCCAAATTTTAGTTCCTTATAGTTACATTAGAATCTAGATTTCTCACAAAAGTCAAAATAGAATTTAAAAGCAGAATGTTATAATAGAATACCTTCATAGTTAATCTCAGTTACTTGAGATATTGAATCAGAATAAAAACAAAATCAGAAATGGAGTCTATATAAAAAAGAGAAAATGAACAGAAAAAAATAGAAAATGTCACAAGGACATAATTTGATATTATACAATAAATCCTCATAGAATATAAGTATTTTGGTACACTAAACAGAAGGCATTTATGAAACAAAAGGTGTGTTGCACCACATAAGGCACTTTGTACCAAAGAATACACCATGGTATCACCAGAGGGCATTTCATGTCATAGAAGGTGCATTGCATCATAGAAGGAATATGGTGCCACATAAGAGGACTTATTGTACAATAGTGTCCAGGAAAGGATAAAATATGTAAATAAAAGATGTTTACCTCTGTTATGGACTTCGAGTTTTCATAATGCAATCATTTTCTTTATGTTATTAGATTTCAATGCCACTTATTCTAACCTAAGTTTTCCTTTGTGCATGGTTGGGGACGAGATGTCTGTAGGTATAGAGTTTTAGGAGGTAGTCAAGGCATAAGGATACAACCATAATTTATGAGATTTGTTTGGTGGGACGCCATCTACAAGATCCTAAGTCAGAAGTGCATCGATTTGTATATTATTTTTAGCTTTTTTTCATAATTTTTATATAATATTCCATTACTAAGAATATAATAAGTCTTTCTTTTATATACAGTCTAATAGTTCTTGTCTATTATTTTTGTTATGTGTATCATGTTTGTGACTCCCAATTGAAAAAAAAAATATTTAGCTTCCGCTGATATGATATGAAAATTGGGGTGTTACATGTTATATGCCTACCTTTTGAGTTTAAAGATGACAATCATATTTTTATATTTTCTCATGTGCATAATGATAAATATATACCTTGAGTTAAAAGAAAGATAATTGAATAGTAACTGTCTAATCTTTTATTTATCTGCTCACTTAGACATCAGCTAACAAACCAATGAACAAAATATTTGTTCCCAAAGAGGATTCATCACCTACCCAGTTAGATCCCCAAGCCCTACTATTTGGTAAAGTTCTACCCAAATGATGTCATCTAGAGTTCATTGATGCAACCCTATTTAGGGCTTCATCTTGTACCCAAATGATGTCATATCTAGGGTTCATTAATGCAATCCTATTTTAGGGCATCATCTTGTGCCTTTTTGCATTTCAACCACATCTATAAATGTTAGATTGCAAGATATTTTCCATAATAAATGGTGTTCTGTCAAATGCACTTATGGACACTCTTTGCATATTTTTTAGGTACTTGGACCACGCCTTGGATGGATAGGAGAGAAGGAAGGTGTTCTAGGATTCCTCCATCCATGGAGGGGTCCAAAGAAGGCCCTAAATATCCCCCAACCTAGCCCTAGTGGCAAAGGTGTCCATTTATCTCAAAGGATAAAGCTCAAAGTGCAAGAAAAGGACCCATCATGACCATGGTGATGCAGAATAGTCGTGTTGTCAACATCCAAATCACATGTTGAATTCCATAAGTTGACAAGCTACAACAACCTCAACACCACGGTCATTCCAGCTACCACGATCGTGCCAAGGAGCTCCCAGAACATCCATGCTAGCCAGCATAGCCGTGTTGGTGGAAGCAAGAATGCTCATGCCAAAGAAAATGATGGGTCATACTTATCCACCATGACTATGCTACCCAAGACAGTCGTTCTACTCAGATCCCACCACGGACAAGCTATCCTGCATGACTGTGCTACCGCCTCCATTTTCCCACTTTCAACCTGACATTTTCCACTTCCCTAGAATGGTCGTTCCCTCCAAGAACGGCCATGCCACCCTCTACCCACCACGGTCTTGCTGCCACCCAAAACCTAGTTTTTTCTACATTGTTTTTTCCAAACGGCCCATCTTTACCTAATGCTTCCCTACCACCTATATAAACCTATGAGACAAGTGTAGCACATGGGTACGCCCTCCCCTAACATTCATTTCCACCTACCTAGTGCATTGAAGGAGCTCCTACCTACTTCCACCTATCTCCACCTCACTTCCACCTTCCTTCACCTCAAAACTCTAGTTTTCTAGGGTTTTGACCATTTCTATCTATCCTTCCATGCCTGTCATCCACATTGGAGGGAGAAGGAGCTTCACTTTCTGCAAGAGGTGAAGGAGAAGAAAGTTTCCATGAGATTCATGTCTACTTTCCCTTCTTCTACCTCTTCTTTTATTCTTCTTTGTACTATGAATAGCTAAGTCCCTCTAGATGGTTTGTTTGGGGGAGAAAATGTTACTTTGATACCATGTTGGGGGGAGTAACTTATAAACTCTCTATATTCATTTTATGATGATTGTATTCTATATATATCTTATTTCTGATGATTATTCTTGTGGTTTGTCCTTGAAAACGTAAATTGCTTGCTGTTTTATGCTTGAAACCATCTGGGTCTAGGAGAAAATGGCACATGTGAGACTATTTTGGGATTTTCTCCTAGGTCCAACTAGTGGATCCCTAGCTAGCACCTAATATTCCCACACATTTATCCCTTCTCTTACTCCTAGGTATGAGATCTAAGTATCTAGTGTAGGAGTGCTTAGTGCAATTTCCTAGGAGTTTCCTTAAATCTAAATGGTGAGTGATGTGAGGTGAAACACCCTCACCTCCAATCTCCATTCCTACCTTTAGCTCCCAATTTCCCTAAGGACGCCCACACTAGAAACCTAGGCTTGCCAAACCCTATTGGAATCTCACCTAAGCCTTAGTTCGATTGACCCTCGTAAGGTTGGATAGCGTGTACAAGGGTATAGATCCCCTTCACACACCCTATGCCACCCATGACCTACTAATAGCTTAGGGTGATTACATAGAATTTGTCTAGTTGTTTGGTTTGTCAATCTAGAATGAATGAATAGATTTTGCATCTTATACCCCCAATGGAAATCCCAATAACATCCCTCAAATGGCCCATATCTCCATAACTTGCTTAAAACTGTAATTTGATCTTGCAAGTTTGTACTTTTTTAGTTACTTGATCCAATTTCTTCTTAGCTAATTTCCTTTTTCTTGGTAGAGTTGAATCGTTCTAGAGTAGTTAGATCCACTTTTTTGCTTTCTTTGCTTAGGTAACATTAATTTAGCTCTTTGCTTGCCCTAGTTTACTAATTGTTGGTCTAGTGTAGTTTCTTTCTTAGCTTAACTAGTTGTCTCTTCTAGAATTCTAGTTGTCTCTTCCTTTACTCCTCTAGTTTAAACTCCTCCCTTTCTTGCTTAGTTGCATTCCTTGTTATATAGAACTTAACTAGTCTAGGGTTAACTAGGTTTTTGCTTCTTGCTCTTTTAATTACTTGCTTGGACCTTTATCTTAAACAAACTAACTCCCAATTAAACCCTTATACTCTAGACTTCACTTTAGGGACCTAGTTACTCTAACTTAGCTCTAGTACCCCCTCTCTCCCTGCATATCGACCCTATTCTTACTATTTTCCAGTACTATAGCATGACCTCATCAGCTTGCGGGTTAGTGTGTTTGTCTAAGTGAGTGTGTTAGTTTAGGCCCCTTATAAATATTGAAAGATCCCAAGTGTGTTCGATCTATGAGGTGTGCATCTAATCAGGATTCAATTAATTTAGGTGTATAAACCTTAGGGTGAGGAAGAATACACCATTCGTGTATTGAGGTCTTTAGGTATAGATATGGGAATAAAATGTTTTTTTATTAGCATGATGTTTTGTGTATGCAACTTTTTGTATATAAAGTTGAAACCTATTCATTATATCCAATGAAGATTTAGTTTGTGAGGTTTATAAAGTTCAGTTATTTGTTGTTGTGAATCTCGTCACATTGATTTATAGTAAGTCTTCTGTGTTGCTTATGCTTTTTCGAATGTGATTTCTAGGTTAGAATGCTGCTAAACTTTATATATTCTTCTTAACAATCCCAATGTGGTTGATTATCTAGATCAACACCTAGGAGTTTAATTTTGTAAATGACAATATTTCTACCAGGGAAAGCAGATTATTAAGTGTAAGAGTCTTACCAATGGGTACTACCATATCAACAACATTGAAGAATTCTTTTTAAATGGTTACATTTAGTTTAAAAGTAGCAGATACACAGATTGTTTTACAAACAAGCAATATGATACTTTAGAAAAAGACAAGAATCAATCAGAGCACCCAAAACTGGCTTTCAATATTGAAAAACTAGGTTATAACCTTGAAAAGGTAATATAGATTATTGTTCCAATTAAATTTTCATATATGTTCTTTTGTCCATCATCAAGATGATCCATCTTTGATGATTGAAGATGTGATATGTTCCTAGTGTACAATCCATATAATGATTAAAAAGATTTACTTTGTTTCGAGAGCATAGACTTGGACTAAAACCCTAGAAGGAAATATTTTTTACAAATTTTCCAGACATAACATAAAACTTGTATATGATTCCAAAAATATAAAGGTATAAAAAGAAGTCATACAAAAAATGAACTTAATAAAAATTATTTAATCAAGCCTAATCAGTCACTCTTGGGGGCCTTTGGGCCTACACATGGGTTGGATACATAACTAGTCTTGCATGAGCTCCACTTGGCTGAGAAACTCAATTTTCTAATAGGGTGGTGATGACTCCAAGATTCCATCACATGCAATAAATGGATACTTATCATTAGTCTTAATGATGTTGACATTGTTGTGTCACACATGGTATGGTATGTGGTAGTGTAAGTTAGGATATATAGGGTTAGATGTGTTGTTGAAGACCGTATTTAAGTAAACAAAGTGCATGAGTATCATTCATGTAGAGATGTTAAGATATTATATGTGAAATAGTGTATGTATGGAATTAGGCACATGGTGTTTCCTTGTATGGTTAAGATGGGGTTCTTTCATGTTTCTATGAGGGTGAAATCAACGAATTGTCTCAAATATATCAATAAGAATTTCAATGATGGGAGGGAAGCACATTAAGTGTCAGTCTAAATATGCAAGCAAGTTTGATGTTGGTTAGTGTGCAGTGGACACTGAGTGTCATATTGTAGTTGAACTCTATCATTTTTGTAGTTAACCTCTTTTAATCATGCTTCAACACTCTTGAGGCATGCAACTTGCATGATCAATCAACTAAAAATCTTGGTGAAATTAGCATTGTAGACCTCACTTGCATACCATGGATGTGGGATGCTATAATATACACATAGACAAATCTCAAAAATTGAGGATCTTAAGGGGTTGGGTCATAAACCTATGTGTTTGAGAAGTCTTACCACTGGGTGAGTTTGAAGGAAACACACCCCACATGAACTAATAATTCATGTAGGGTGGGGCTAGCCTAACACCACATGAAAGAGGTGAAGAGACTTGGTGTGAGATGGTGCAGATTTTGGTGAGGATGTGATTTTTCTTAGTATGGTGACTAGTGATTGGTTTTGATGATGAGACTAACCAACCCCATAGGTGGAAATGACCCACACTACGACAATTATTGGTGTCAACTATAGAAGGAGGTGAACGACCATTTCTTGAAAGAAACTACCTATGAATGGGGTAGAAACAACAATATGTTAGTCCTTATAAATTACTATTAGATAAGCATGAGTGTGAAGATGTGATCCCTACTATGAGGCCCACTATCTTCTTTGGATCCCTACGTATAGAGTCTTGCACCCATGAAGATGCCAGGGTGTATCTAGGCATAATTTTTATTTGAGGGGTTCACAAGAGGGGTTCATATAGGTTGGGAGGGAGTTGTTATATAATTTTATTGGCAGAGGAAGGTTTTGGACATGGTTGGTGTGGATGAAGCTCAATTGTAGTGGTCTATGTCTAAAATTTTAGAAGGAATGATTAAAATTTTTCCAAGTTTTGAATTGGTCTTGTGCCTTAAGAATTTATATGTGTTTATCAGGCCTTTTGTCCTATTTTAATCTTAGTTGTGTTAATTTTCTTAAGGATGCAGTTTGGTATTCTTAATTAGATGGATCATTATTAAATGATGATAAAACCTAATCCTAAGTATTTTTTGTTGTTAATATTAGTCATAACTATAGTTTTATATTCTAAATTATAGATCTATGATATTAGATTACTGGAAGATGATGCAAAAGCCCTACTTTTCAATAGCAGGGTTTTGTGGGAATTTAAAGGACTTTTGATGCTATTGAAAAGGAAAAAAAAAGAATGTATCTTTAGATATTTAAATATGATGATTATTCATGACAATATATTCATTGTATACTATAATTTTAAACTTTAAGATAAAATATTTTGAGGAAACATGAAATCGATGTATCAATTATGAAAGATGAACTCATAAGAAATGTCGGGAAGATACCGAGAGATATGCATGACTAGATGTGATGATCTCCTTCCACTATTTTCTTGATTTCGGTACAAATTCCTAAAAGGAGGGGATAATTTGTGATGACATGATTCCATTTAACTAGTTAATTAGAGTTCATTAGAGCTTGTTTGATCCTTGTTTAAACTTGATTCACATATATTAGGTTGATTCTAATGTATTAAACTTGTTGAGATATGCTAAGATTTTTTTGTTGGAAATAATTAGGGTTTGGCAAGTGAAAACCCTAGTTTGAGCTTACTGTGATTTTTGGCGTAAGTTCTTCTAGTTGAATAGGTGTATGTTAAATGATGATAAAAACTTGATCCTGATTGTATTTGGTGATGTTAATATTAGTTGGAAAACATACTTTTATATTCAAAGTCATAGGTATGTGATAATTAGACGAGTGAAAGATAATGCAAAAGCCTTAGTTCTCAATATTAGGTTTGAGGGCATTTGTGGGTCTTTTGATGCAATTATAAAAGGAAATAAGAATGAAAATTTAGATTTTTCACTGTGATGATTTAGAATCATGTTTGTAACACACTAAAAGTCAAGATAAAAAATCTAAGTGGCTTAAAGTTATAAGTTTTTTACTCAGTTAAATTCACCTTAAAACAAGCCAAAATGACCCAATTTGACAACAAAATCCCTACTCAAGCCAAACTAGTTCACTTGCCAAACCCTAAATATTTTCAGCCAATAGCATACCTTAACAAGTTCAACACATCATAATTAAACTCATGTTTATTAATCAATCTTAATCAAAGAAGGCATACAATCATATGAGTAAATTTTAATTAGCTAGCTTATATGAAATTGGGTCGTAAAATATTTTTATTAATTAATTACAAATAAACCTTTTTGTATACTAATAAAGTTGTATGTACATCTAGTCATAGTGGGAGGCTCCCACTGATCTTCAAACCGCATCGCACCATCCTTATCCGGTTGATAGGGTTGGGACTATGGGGGAACCAATGTCAGGGGTGAAAGATCATTCTAACATGTCAACTTTGGGAAGGATACATGTGGTGACATCGTGACACCTTGAAGCAGCCATCATTCTCTTAGGCGTGTGGGAGTCAAGGTCATTCTTTTTTAACTTCTTCGTCCTCAACATTGTACATGTGTGCCTATGATGACATTTGTCTTTGAGGTCATGCAGACAAAAGCAAGTATAATACAAATAATATTTAGTAGCATTAGCCAAAGGTTTTCCTTCATCTAAACAAAGTGATACATTACCATGTTTACGATTTTCAATGTAATTTAATGTTCTCTAGCCTAAGCATCACACAATTGTTAACCTAGTATAAGTTATATACCATGAAATACTATTTATTATTTTTCTCATTCGTTTCATTCTTTGCCAATTTCTCCTCCTTGGCAATTCCCATCAAACTGCCAACCTTTCCTTCACTCCTCGTCATGCAATGATTATCTTTTCTTTCCTCCTCCGAGTGAGACCATTGGTGACCCACGGTCGGTACCCCTTATGTAATACCCAAAAAATAAAAAATAAAATACCTTCCGTTGGAAATCCGTGTACATAATGTAGCAGAAATGAGCATTGCACCATCGAGATAGCATCTTTGAAGTATATTCATATGGTGAGGAAGCCAGTCGCTTGGACGAGGATATGCATGGGAAGAGGGATCTGCTTCATTTATAGTTTAATAATATCATCAATTTCAGAAAATATTAGCATTTATTTTCAGTTAGACATTGGGTCAATCAACGAGCTTCCATCATTGCCGAAAACCAGCTGCAGGTTCTTTTTTTTTTTGGAAGAACGGATTTCAACATGTATAATGTTCATATAAGAATCACAAAGATCATGGATGTTAAGTTAGCAACATGGATGCACACAGAATTTAAAAGGCGAAAAAATTATATCTGCATCACTTAAGATTAATGCTTTGCAAAAGAATGGCATGATGCAATCAATGGCCACTGGCAAATGTACAAAGGGCTTGTTCAACCAAAAGAAATACCCAGGAGACTTTAGCCAAACTCGAGAGCAGGATCTGGAAATGTATTTCCTCCAGAAAAGTTATATATTAGTTAAGAGAGTTCTTATAGGAGGAAGGAAAAAAGTGCATGAAGGATGGCTTTCGGGCTTTGTGACTTCACTGGCCTCAGATCTACCTTGCTTTCCTCGTGCATATCCTCCAGTGTCCTCTGCAACACAACAAACTGATGAGAGGGAATCAAATGCGTATTACATGATTGGATCCAGGCACTCCTTGATACTGGATAAGAGATGAGATTTCCAAACAAACTCATGGTTCATTCAGACTAAGATGAACCACAAGCAAAAATTTGCTTCTAATAAGTTGGACTCGATCTCCCATGTTTACCTGCATGGCTTCTTTAAGAGGACCCCAGCATTCTAAGCGATTATACTTTCTTGAAGTGGAATGAAAGTGGACCCAAACAGGAGCATCCAATAGTCCTGGGTGTTCACCAAAAAGATCCGAATCGCCATATACAACTGCATTCAGGACCTAAAATAGTAACCAAAGCAACAAAGAGATCATGATCAAGTCAAACTGCCTCTATGTACTTAATCACGAAAATATGTTTTTCTTTACAGATAATTGATAAAGCATATTGCCGAACAAGCAGTGACAATAGTCATGTCGCTATTCAATATCATGGAATGCTGTATCTCAGCCACTACAGCCTAATTCAAATCTTATATAGAATAGATTCACCTTGCAAAGAAATAAACGATGGCATTAGTGGAGTACAAATTAATATCATAGTTGATGACCATGAAGGACTGCGTGCTGATCTAAGGATTTTCTGGCACCTAGGAGTAGAATTCAAGTATAAATAGTTAAAAGCATGTTTCTCTTTCTTCAGGCCATTTACATCCTAATGACAGTACGCTCGTGTGCGTATACAATAGAACATTTTTTTTGCATCATTTAACCAAAAATCAGTCTCATAACAGGAAGCTGAATTCCACGTTTTAGGCTATGGTAAGGTTATAGTTAGAACTTCGGGCCAAAGACGCCCCTCTTCTGTTTTCAAAGCCCTCAAGATAAAAAGCTATTTTCCAAGTTAAAAACACACCAAAGAATGTTGTCTTTTCGGTTACCAACAAGCAGATGGGTGTGGCTTTCAACTCCTAAACTCAATAAATTGTTTGGTTTACAGAAAAGAACACTGATGAAAGTGCACATCTCATCTCCCTTGGGCTACGTCATTTGGAAGATTTGATATTCACATGTAACCATGTAGGCAGGTTTGAACTGCAAACAAGCATCAAAGGGAATCTTAATGAAGATGGGCACTAAAACATTGTCCATGGCTGAATTGACATGGCAAATTTCAAAGGAGCTGAACAGGAGAATCTAGAGATCTTTTTCCTCTGTGAGAACTCTTGCTCATGGCGTCTCCTGGGTGGAGATTTCGAGTATTTTAAAGATCATTGTGTGCATAGGTGCTTGACACATTCCATTTTGATTTTTATGATGTAATTCTGTTCTCCTCACATACCATCTTACAGTGATGACTTTCTTCTTCCTCCCAAGAAAATTTATTCTATGCCAAATACATAAATGCAAAAACTCACCAGCGGTAGCTCCTTGCAGAAGATATAGTATCTGAATTCTGCAGCAAGATCTTGCAAAAGAGTTGGTCCACTAACATAGCAATGAACATGTAGCGAGACATCTTCTTTAACCTTTTTCCACTCTGCAACTACATCGTCCCGTTGAACATTGGCTTGCCATCTTCTCAACTGTCATTATAAACAAGAAAACTACAGTACCAGCCACAAAAAAGGAAGCAAACACTGGAAGAGGACTGATGTAATAATAGGGATGAACACGGTGAAGTTTTTAACTGTTAGAACAGAATGACTAAACAGTTACCTGTTCAATTTTGGTATCATTGAAGACAGCGAGGGTAAGATTGGCTGTAAAATCACAGTGCGTTAGATTATAAGTCCTTGGAATGGCAGGAGCTGCGCACTTCCCTACCCCTTCTCCCAAGAATACTACCCTCAGTTTTGAGGATTCAAATCTTGCCGGTGGACCCAAAAGCCTTGCAGCCTAACAGTAAACAGCATGCTTGAGATTCGAGCTACATTGAAGCAAATTTTCATAAGGGAAAAAGGTATCTGAATGTCTAAGTCCAAAAATATACATTCTAGAATTTAATACCTAAAAGCTGAAACTAACGCGATTTTAGTAGCCGATGGGGCCAATAATAGCCAAACGAACAACCAACAAGAGAATAAAGTTGGCGAAGAAGACCGCAAAATTCTATTGAGCAACTTCAAGAAGATTACAAGGATTGTCAGTTTTTCACAATCATGCGCCCACAATAGAATCTCGTCACTCACTCTTGCTCTCTCTCTTCTTTTGCTATTTTTTTTACTTTCTCCCTTAGGCACACCCACAACATATGTCTAGTACTCTATTTATAGACCCAAAAGATAGACCAATCCAGATTAGGAGTAGGACATAAAGATACGACTATTCTATTAAGAAAGGATAATGAGAATACAATTCCAAACTTAATAGGAAAGAGAATTGGAAAAGAAAACAATATCTCAGACTCTAAGTCTAACACCAATTTAGACTTTCCTATATTGTTAAGACAATATTTTTATCCTAATAGAATAAGAGACATTATCTCAACATGAATATCCTTAACTTTCTAAATACAGTGTTTTGCGCAACTTAAAAACAGAAATGTCAGTCGTGGCCGTAGCTACCTAAGATCTTGTTTGGGGCAATCAATCAGGCTCCTTGCCTGAAAAACGGTTGCCGTATACAGGATATCATGAAAACTGATTATGGCAGTATTTGATGGAACTGCAGGACTACAATGGATATCATGAAGCTGCATGGTAATATTTCCAGGACTACATACGTTTAATCCGATTAAAACTCGCCACTGTAACAACAAGTTAATCCACAAGGCGGTACTGACAGTACCTTAGTGGAATAAGACACAAATTCAAGAGTTTTCTAGGCTAGCGTGCCACAACAAAAACTTTGCCTGACACCATCTTCTGTTTGTCGACTACTGCCTGGTAATTCTAGCCAAATTCACTGCTCTACCACACATAGCCGATATGCAGAAAAGTGGTATTTCACCCATGAGCCACGGATCACTTCAGTGAGAGAGTTCCAAAAGTTGAACAGCAGCCAACTTCAGTTTCAAGCCAAGTCAAGGCTATGGTTTGAATGAATCCATCTTTTCCTCTGTTGTTGCATTTACAACAGATCTTCCCTTTTCAATATTTCTACCCATAAATTTAACCCCTTCTCTCCCTAAACCCTCAACATGTTGGGTCTATCCATATCCATCTTAACCACTTAAATCCCAACTTTGAATCATTTTAATTTTTTAAAGTATTCAGACTTCATTACTATAATCGAAACCATCAAGCCGATGTAATGCATATAACAAGTCCATTCTTCTCACTTGTAACTAGCAACTAGAGTTTTGCCATTTATGAATATTTTGTTGCTTGATGGCCAATCTTCATTCTCATAGAACAAAATGATATATAGACCTTACAACTAATCAGCATGTTGTATTATATCATTTCTATGAAAACCACAGCCCCATATAAACATCGTTTTGGTGCCCATCACCCGCTTAAGCAAAACTATATCTCCCACCTATGACATGGACATGTGTTTCGATATGGAAATGTGTGTGTTCCCTTTCAACTCCTGTACAGACTTAGGCCGAACAGTTCACTTGAATTGCCAATCCCGCCATGTAGCAGGTAAGGAATTGGGAAGGATAAGCATATGGCATTCTGGGTGGATACTACTGTGCATTAGGACTCCCATCAAGTAACTAAGAACAGTCAACAGATAGTTGGTGCTGGTCCTGCAGCAAAGATACCCATTCGAAGTAAATGGCCCAACTTTAGCAACTCAGCAATACGGTAAACTACTACTAGCCGAGACCGACATAGGTGGCCTACGAGGAGCATACCTCAATCCCTTAAAAGTCGAGAATGCACATCCGGATGGAAGACAACCTGATAAACAAACAAGAGCACTATACCAGAATGGTTGGTAGGGGACTTTCCAGACAAACAGTACGATCAGAGGTAACGGGAGTGGGTGTACGAAGCAAAACGAACCTGGAGCACGAGGGATCCGCGGGAGACATCCATGCGTTCTCCAGCAGGTGGAGGCGTGCCGGAGGCCGAGCAAGCCGCAGAGGAAGAACACGAAGGCAGGCGACGTGCGAATGCGTTGCCGGCAGTGAAGGAAGCCATGCGAGACCACCAAGAGAACAAGAAGGGCGCGCACAGAGGAGGAAACGCGACCGTCGCCTATCGACAGCTAACGGCATCCATGCCGCCCCCTCTTCCTCCCCCGCCGATCAGGGGAGAATGCGGGAGGGTGAACCCGCTTCCCCGTGCTACTGCTACCCCTTGTAGCGTACTGCTTCCTTGTGTGGTGTTGGCCGGCGGCTTCGTTTCTTGGGGGGTTCCCTAAGCCCAGCCAAGCCAACCTTCTCTCGTCCACAATATCTTCTTCCTGTTTTTCGCACAAGTCTCTGCAGCCAGAGAGCTCGTCGTCAGCGGGCGGCTTTCTGAAATTCGGATCGAGTGGCGCCGAGGGGCTCCATCTCGGCAGAGGCTGCGGGCCACGCACGTCCTCGCGGTGTCCACGCGGGCGCCTCTCATTCGCTTTGATCGAAATGGTGTGGATAACGGATATGGATCCCTGTCCGCGGATCCACCCAACATTGCCAGCCAATGAGCCACCTCAGCGCCGGTGATTAAAAAAACCTGTCGTCGCCTCTGTGTTGTGGCTTTCCACGGTCCACGGATCACCCCACCCTAATGACAATATGGGTAGGAAGGCACATATTAATTTAGGTAAGCACGAGCGAAAAACATGAGGTGTCAACATAAAGCACAAATGAGTTTTGTGTAACATATTGTCACACTATGGGTAGGAATGCACATATTAATCTCTCAAACAGGGCACTCAAAGAAGTGAAGCCCAGGAGCCAAGTCTCTCTTACTAAATGAAAACTTCTTCAAGGTTTAGATGATGTTGGAAACGGGTGTCGGCGTAAGAAATCCAAGACAATTAGGGTTTGGAAATGTGATGGTGAGAAATTAGGTTTGGAAGGGTGAAGGGGGAAATTGAGTCCCAAAATTAATAATTACCAAATAAATAACTAAAATTAAGAAAAATGGGTTGGAGGTATGATATAGGGTTTATATTTCACTCTAGGAAGGTTTTCGATCATCTTGCAGATGGTCGGATGACTTACTGGATGAGCTTTAGGTGTACACCCATACATGTGTAGCCTTTAAAGTTCAATTGTTCGTTATGCAAAGAATGGACAGCTTTCTGCAAAAGGTCGAATGACCTTTGCAAAGGACAGTCGACCTATTGCTAGTTCATGTAAAATGAACAAGGATAAAAGATATCGTTCTTCAATTACCTCTAATGGTTCATATATCTAAAACACATAATAACCCTTATTTTTTGCACCTGTGAGTATGAGCAATGAAGGGAGAGAAAGGGGGAGCACATGTTTACTTCTCAAACATCTTACTCAAAGAAGTGAAGTCGAGGAGCCAAAGTGTGTATTTGAATCATGACACCCCTTCCTGATGTTTTAAGGTGAATCATATTCAACTCGATTTATAATGAGTTTATGATCGGTATCATGAGTCACCTCTTACTGAATGAAAACTTCTTCACATGTTGCATTATGTTGGGAATCGGTGAATTGGTGTAACGAATCCAAGATAAGAGCTAATATAATTCATTATTTCTACAACATTTTAATTGAGTTTTGATGATGATGATGAATTATGTTTGGAAGTGTGATGGGGAGGGAATTGAGTCCCAAAAATAATAATTAGCAAAAAAAATCAAAATGTGGAAAATGGGTTGGGATTACACGGTTTACATTTCACTTGATGAAGGTTTTGGATCATTTTAGAGATGGTCGAAAGGCTTTTCGGGTGAGTTTTAGGTGTACACCCTCACTTGAATAGCCTTTTAGGTTAGATTGTCAGTTCTACCAAGAATTTCAAATTTTTTGCAAATTGGAAGAACTTTACAGAGGAGAGTTGACTTTTTGCCCAGTACAAGTTAAAATGAACAAATAGAAAGGTTGTCTTTTTGCAATCACCTCTAATAGTCCATATATATACACAGTCCATATATATACACATACATATACATATATACATATATATAGACACACACACATATATACATATATGTATACTTATATATACACATATTCAAAGCACATGATAATCCTTATTTGCTTCCTTTATGGGTAGAGGAACTAAAGGGATGGGAGGGAGGGTGAATGCTTATATTTTGAACATGAGACTCAAATAAGTGAAGTCAAGGATCCAAAGTATATAGTTGAACTGTATACCCCTTCCTGAGTTTTCAAAGCAAATCATAATGAATTTATGTGTAGCATGATTAATTACATCTTACTGAATGAAAACTTCTTCAGAGTTTGGATCATGGTAAACATCGGTGAACTAGGTTAAGTAACCCATGATAAGAGTTAATAACTCATATTTCATTAACCTTGAATAATTTTAAATGAAATTTGATCATGAGGTTTCAGTTTGTAAGGATGACGAGGAGGGAATTGAGCTCCAACCATAATAATTAGAAGAAGAAAAAAAGATAAAGCTAAGGAATTAGGTTGGGCTATGATATAGGCTTTACATCTAACTCTAGTAAGGTTTTGGATCATCTTGTATATGGTTGGATGGCTTTTTGGATGATTATAGGTGTACATTGTGACTTCTCTATCCTTTTAGGATGAATTGCCTTTGTCAAGAATGACCATTTTTTACAGAAGATCAGGTGACCTTTGCAAAGATGGTCAACTGGTTCCCCATCCTGGGTAAAAATGAACAAGCAGAAAAGATGTCTTTTTGCAGTTACCTCTAATAATTCATATATATCCAAAATGCATGATAATCCTTACTTGCTTAGTCTACATGTACAAGAACTAAAGCAGAAAATAAAAGGAGGGGAGGGCACATGTTTAACTCTTGAATAGGGCACTCAAAGAAGTGAATTCAGTGATCCATAGTGCATTATTGAATAGTGACACCTTTTCCTAAGGTTCTAAGGTAAACCATACATTCAATACGATGTCTGTTTGAAGTTTTGATGAATTTATGTACAGTATGATAAGTCACCTCTAACTAAATGATAACTTCATCAAAGTTTGGATTATGTTGTAAATGGGTGAATCATGATAAGGAAACCAAGAGTTAATAAGTCATTATTCATTAATCCTAAACTTAACTGGAGTGAGATAACAAGGAATTAGATTTTGGAAGGGTGATGGGAGGGAATTGAGTTCCAAAAATTATAATTAAAAAAAAGATAAAATTAAGGAAAATAGGTTGGGATAGATAGGGCTTACTTTTATCTCTAGGAAGATTTTAGATCATCTCAGAGGTGTTGGGGTGGCTTTCGGATGAGTTTTAGGTGTACACACATACCTGTCTAGCCTTTTAGGTTTGATTGTCGACTATGCAAAGAAACAAAAATTCTTTGGAAGAGTTGAGATGGCGTTCGCAAAGGATGGCCGACCTTTTGCTCAGTTCAGGAAAAAATGAACAAGGAGAGTAGATTTTGTTTAGAAGTCACCTATAGTAGTTCATATATATCAAAATGCATAATAGTATTTATTTGCTTCATCTACGGATATGGGATCTTAAGTAATAGAAAATGGGGCACATTTTTATCTATCAAACATGGCACTCAAAGAAGTGAAGTCAAGGAGCTCATGCATAGTTGAATTGTAATACACCTTCCTTAGGTTATAAGGAAAATCATATTCAATATGATGCTAAAACTTAAAATAAGTTCATCTCCAGTATGATAAGTTATCTCTTACTAATCGAAAACTTCTTCAATGGTTGGATTATGTCGTAAATGAGAGTAAGGAACTGAATATTAGAGTTAATATATTTTAATTTATTAATTGTAAATCACTTCTATTGAAATGTGATAATGAGGAATTATGTTTGGGAGGGTGATGAAGAGGGAATTGAGTTTTAAAAGGTGTGGTTGGTTAAAATGTAGATAGTTTAGCAAAATAGGTTGGGATATGATAGTGGGTTTGCATTTGTCTCTAGGAAGGTTTTGGATCATCTTGGAGACGGTTGGATTGCTTTTCGGATGAGTTTTAGGTTTACATACATACTTTTCTAGTCTTTCAAGTTGAATTGTCAGATCTAGAAAGAAAATTTGGTATCTTACAAAAGGTGGATGATCTTTGAAAAGAATGGTCGACCTTTTCCTCAATTCAGGTAAACATGAACTAGGAGGGAAGATGTATTTCTACAATCACCTATGAAGGTTCATTTTAATCCAATACACATAATAATACTTATTTTCTCCATCTAATTGTACAAAAATTGAATGAGAGAAAAGGTGGAAACATGTTTTATTTCACAAATAGGGAACTAAAAAAGTTAATTCAAGGAACCAAAGTGTGTAGCTGAATTGTGATGCCCCTTCTAGATGTTTTAAGGTAAATCATATTGAAGATTATGCTAATTTAAAGTTATAATGAGTTTATGTGTAGTATGATAAGTATGATAAGGTATCATATTGAATGATAACTTCTTTAAAAGTTGGATAATGTTGGAAATGAGTAAATCCAAGTAAGGATCCCAATATAAGAGTTAATAAGTCATAGTTTATAATAGTAAATTGATTTAATAAAAATGTTATGATGAGGAATTAGGATTGTAAGGGTGATGTGGAGGAAATTTGATTTCAAACTGACAATTAAGTGAAATTAGATACAATTAACAAAAGTATATTGGCATATGGTACAGGGTTTATATTCAACTATATGAAGGTTTTGGATCATCTTGGCCATAGTCTGAAGGCTTATTGGATGAGATTTAGGTGTAAACTTGACTTTTCTAGCCTTTCACATTGATTATCAGTTCCCCAAAGAACAACCAGCTTTTTATGAAAGATTGGATGACCTTTGCAAAGGATGGTTGACATTTTTGCCAATTCGGGTAAAAATGTACAAGCAAAAAACATCCCAATTTTCAATCACCTATAATATTTCACATATATACTAAACTCATAATGATCCTTATTTTCTTCATCTACGGGTGCAAGAACTGAAGGGAGAGAAAAGGGGGCACATGTTTATTTGTCAAACAAACATTCAAAGGAGTGAATTCAGGAAGCCAAAGTGCATAGTTGAATGGTGATACCCCTTACCAAGTTTTTAAGGTAAATCATATTCAATAGAATGCTAATTTCAAGTTATAATGAGTTTATGAGCAATATGATAATATCACTTATAACTGAATGAATACTTCTTCAAATGTTGGATTATGTTGAAAATAGGTGAATTTGGGTAAAGGACCCCATATAAGAGTTTATAAATCATAATGGATTAATTCTAAATCACTTTAATAAAAATTTGGTGAAGAAGAATTAGGTTTGAAAGGGTGATGGGGAGGGAATTGAGGTTCAAAAATATTCAATAATAAAAGATAGATAAATTAAATGAAAATAGGTTAGTATATGATTTAGGGTTTATATTTAACTCAAGGAAGGTCTAAAATTATCTTGGATATGGTCGTAAGAATTTTTGGATGAGTTTTAGGTATACACCCTAACTTGTATAGCCTTTTAAGTATTGGTATGTATGCCCTATGAGCCAATCATGTGATGATTGTATTAGTATGTTATGTAACTAATTTGATTAATAATAAAGGCAAATTACATTGATTATGTTTATTCACATAAGATATGATCATATAACTTAAAAGATGTCTAAATAACAATATTACTCGATGATATGGTTTGGATTGCGGACATGAACATGAGATCATATGTATGACTAGAGATTATATATTCTTGTCATGCCCCTACTTGGATATTATTGTTGAAACTGTATAGACAACAATAATACATAAGACTAGAATGTGTGTTGACTGACAACTAAATCTCATTTGTCATGATATTGGATATCAAGTCATACACATAGGTACTTTTTAGAAAACAACTGTACCAGACAGACCCACCTTGAGAGTGATACATGGAAATTATTAAATGGTAGTTAGGATCATCTCTCAAATGTGATAGTGTTGATTGTGCGTCTTAGACCTGAAGTATCTACAATGATCACATGATGCTCAATGGACTTTAACACCATCCAACATAACCTTGAATAAGGGTTGCTATAGATGGTGTTTGGGTACATTGTGACATATAGGATTATTGTGAGTGATGTAGATGGGATTTATTCCTCCTATTAGGGTGATATCCTAGTCATTTTATAAGTGAGACTGAAAAATTCATGGACATGCTTATGTGAGTCAATATATGATATTGAGTCCACTAACATCTCAACATGCTACTCTAGTTCAAGAAACATAGATTGAATCTTATAAGGATTATGATTCCATGTCTCGTTTTCAATCTAGATATTGTGATAAAGGAACTATACGATCACTATAACACGAGTCACAAGTTTAGATTGAAGTTGTCCTCCAACTTATCCATTTACTTTGGTAGCAATGATGTGTTGCTAGATACCCCTCATTTCATGTGAAGTCATAATATGATTATAGACATCATTGCTAACATAATATGAAACATATAGGGTCACACACATAGGATGCACTTGGAAAAGGAATTTCAATCTTGGACATGATTTAATTTGGTTACTTAAAGGTTTAGTTAGTCAAACATAGAAATTATGGAACTCCACTCGACTGACTGGAGAGTCCAGTCGACAGATTGGACAATATCATGTGTAGCTGATAGGACATGCCAGTCAATAGACCAAAGAGTTTAGTTGACCGACTAGAAAGTGTCACCCAACGGATGACATGAATGGTCAGTCGACTGACTGAAGAATCCACTCGATCGACTGATTCAAATTGACCAGTTGGACTAGGTCAAATGATTAATGATAGTCGCAGTTACGCCCATTATTCATTGTGTTAAAAGTCAGTGTTATTGCGCCATTGACCACAAGTCAATTGGCTGAGTGGACGATCCAGTTGACCAATTGGTTGTGCACGACCAGCAGGCATGTTGATCAAGTGGATAGTCCAGTCAACTGATTAACTGTGTGCATCTATCGTCCAACCAAGAGACTTGACCCTTCATCTCCCAGTAGTTATGGGAATGTTAAACGATACACTCCTATATAAAGGGGTGATGACTAAGTCTCTCAACACACCTCTCATTCACATTGTGGAAATGTGAGAGCCTAGCATCTTACATGTGAAAGGGAGAGATAGCAAGGGAGAAGAAAGTTGATGCTAGCACATTGATGAACGAAGGGGCTACTCCTTCCTGCCAGCTCAAGAAGAACAATGTGGAGTTACCGGTGGTTCAATGATGAGCTAGGAGGACATAGTCAACCACCATCTCTATATTGCTCAAGAAGAAAGCACACTTGTGTGCAAGTATAGTCATTGGAATTGCTCCAGGACAAGGTATATCTTTCACCCTCTTTCCTATACATTGTTGTTGGCCCGATCTGCTAGTTATGGAATATAAAATAAGATTTTTGTTTCTTTTTCTATATATTTCCCAACAGTAGTATTACAAACATGTCAATTTATGGTTTGTTATGATTTAATTGATACAATTAGATTTTGTTGCATGCTTTAATGGTTAATGTGTATATCTGATTAGATACCACATACACTAGGGAATGTCCCATAGATCCTATATATATATATATATATATATATATATATATATATATATATATATATATATATATGCAAATCATATGAGTCACCCTAAAATATGTTTTGATGGTGGATGTAAATATGTATGGTTATGGCAAATACCCCTTGGACGCTTGTATGGTTGAATGTTTAATTCCTACTCTACAAATTCAATTTGCATACTAGTCTATGTCATTTATCTCTAAATATAATAAACAGTTAACCCACTACTCCCCTCCAATGCAACTCGAGGTATTCACATTATATAATGTAATAGTAGATAGGAATAACATTTATTTAGTGATCTTGTTAAAGGAGGTAGTTTTGTACATACCAGTCGAGCGATTGGAAGCCCAACTGACCAACTAATGTAGGAAATAGAAAACTGACTAGAGGCCCAACCGACCAATTGGAGGTGTCCATCCAACCGATTAAGCAAGGTTTCATTCGACCGACCATATAAAGGGCCAATCAATCGACTAGAAGAATCTAGTCGATCGACTGACCTATTTCTAACAACAACTTCTTTTTTCTTATGCATGTTAATATATGTGATGATTAAACTTAGATGGAAAACAATTCTTTGTGACTCTAAAGAGTTGTGTTAATGTGTCCATAACCACTGCTAGTATGTTGTGTGATTGCATGTTTCTTTTGTGGATACAATATGTATTTGATACTTATAACACCCAAATGTAGGCATCCATGCTAGGCATTTGTTTATAGTTTTGTGCCATTATAGCCTCAATATGCCTAAAATAATTTTAGACTCTTATCTTTTAGTAATTTATATCTTTCTACTCAACCAGTCGATTTTGGGACTTGTAGGCACGAACTTAAGAAGACGTCAATTCTCCAAGATATCTCCCTGTGAACACAGTCAAATCCACCTCGATCTGATCGGGTTCATCACTAGATTTTTGTAGTAGTATGTTATTCATCGACTTCTAGACATCCATTCTCAACGGCCAATGGAGCCTCATCCTTGGCAACCGATGGGCCTTTCGACATCAGGGATTGTCAAAGATGAAGATCAGCAACCGCTACCACACATCACAATTAGCGACTATTAGGTCTGCATCCGGTCGGGTTCACCAACAGGCATCAACGACCATTGTAACTCCAAATCATCAGTGACCGTTGAAAAGCATGCGACTAAAGCGCAAACGATCGATGAGGAGTCAACGATCATCGAAGGATCAGTGATTGTAGTAACACCAACGACAGTTGAGCACGGACCTGATCGGGTCCACCAACCTAATATTACCGAACAGATTGTCAGTGGCTGCTGAGAAATTGGTGACCACTCATCACATACACTCCACCTACATCTATAAATACCCTCCCCTTGCTACCTAGCAATGGGTTCAGAGGGCTCCGTACTCCGACTCTTTAGGTTCCAAGTTCTAGTTTCAATTCTGAGTTCTATCAGGTTTGAGAGGTTCCTAGAGCCCCATGGGAGAGTTTGGAGGTTTGAAAAGACTAAAGAGCACACCCTACATCTGTCCCTTCAATTTGCTTCCATCCACCATAATTTCCCACCATCATCCATCCACTTTCAACCATTCCCAGCTACCTTCCACCTCCATACATCCACCAAAGTTGTTGTTTTTTGGGGTGGAATCAAGGAGAAAGGAGGCCAAGGAGTCCATGAGATCAAAGAGGACGACCCAAGGATGAGATTCGGCCTTCCTGGAGTCTAAGGAGTGAGAGCCACCTCTCCTCTATGGGCTAAATCTCTTCTTCTTCCTCTTTCTTCTACTTTTCTCCTTAGTTTCTGTACAATGATATTTTTCCATCTTTGTTCGGTGCCAACAACGCTTGTCCATGGCTAGTTGAGCTCCTTCTTAGCTATTGTTGATTGCCAAAGGCAAGCGAGTTTTAAATGATTATTGCCTCAACTCGTCAATCACCCGCAGTACATGATCAATTGTAGTCGAGGTCAAACCAAAGGGATCTAAGCTAGTTAGTCACAAAACTATTAACTTTCTACAATATAGATTGGTTATAATAAGAGGGTTGGTTTTTTATCAGGCTAAATTGCAAATATGAAAGAAAGAAAATGAAAGCACTTATCACTTGGAGAAAGATTAAAGATCAGATCAAGTTGATCTTGGATATGGGATTTCACTTCCACGTCATAACTCAGATAAAAACCACGAATTCACTTATACTAGTCAATCTTCATAGGATAGGTTGATATCATCTAATACATTTCCCAATGATATAAATAGTCCTAACCCTATATAGAATTCCCATGCATATACACGGATTTGAACTACAACCTAGAATCCTCTACATAATCCTAGACATTCCCATGGTCAAGAATATGTTGTCAAAATAGTCATTCCCTGCCTCTTAATATTTCTTCCCAAAATATAATAAGAAGCATAAATCATGTAAACATGATGGCCAACCATGCACACAAGAAGATAAGAACCACAACTCATTTTAAAATAGAAGATTAACCAATAATGAATATGAAATTTGAATCACGTTGAGTTATGAAATGGAAGATACTCTCCCATGTCCAAGAAAAGGAGTTTGTTTTTTCACTCATGGTGAGGAAATACAGGCACAAATGATAAACCATTAAAATAAACACGAGAAAAGAGAGAGGAATAACAAATGGATCTATGGGAGTGAAGAATAGATGGAGATCTCCATCCAAGAGATGGATATCCATCTCTGAAAATACTCCTCACTTCAGCAACCTTCTATTTTTCAGCCTTGGGAAGGAATGGAGAAGAGAATGGGGCTAAGGATGGATTCTCTCTGGAGAAATCCTAGATTTTTCTTCTAGAACGCCTCTCTAGATCTCTGGCCTAGTCATCAGTCTCTAACTGCTCCAAATTATGCATGATCTGCTTCCCAAGAGGTGTGGTTCGTTATATAATACGAAATGAGCATTTGTTTCTAAAATTGTACGGAAAATATGCTTCACATAGCGTGTAAGTAAGTCAACACGGCGTGTGAGATCCAATTTTAGATTCAGCTGACCCATGATTGCAAGTGTTATGGCATGTGGAAAGGCCACACGGTGTAAGGGGATTTTGCTATCGAATTCTGATCTTTCTACTTTATGGCGTAAGAGATCTCCACACGACATAAGAGGACTTTTCTAACAAGTCTACTGTCTGAGAGTTAGACATCGTAAGGGAGGGTCCTTACACCTTGTAAAAGGTTGTCTACTGAGTAATGAACTCCAAAATTTGGGGAAACTCAGGAAATGCCAAATAGACCGGATTTCAACCATTTTTCCTTTTTCTTAGGTAGAATGTGGAGTACCTACAATCCAAAACATGTCAAGGGTAAAAACAATTCTAGCATGAATCGGAACGGAAATGTGATAAAAATGAGTGAAATGTGTGAAAAAAATGGTTAAATATGTGATGTGATTTGTGCACATCAAATGCTAGAAACTTGTTAATTGCCAAAGGCAAGCAAGTTTTAAATGATTATTGTCTCAACTCATCAATCACCCGCAAGTATACGGGATCAATCATAGTCAAGATCGAACCACATGGAGCTAGGCTAGTTAGGCACAAAACTGTTAACTTTCTACAATCTAGATCGATTGTAATAAGAGGGTTGGTTTTTTATCAAACACAATTGCAAATATGAAAGAAAGAAAATAACATCACTAGTCACTTGGAGAAAGATCAAAGATCATTTCAAGTGGATCTTGGATATGGGATTTCCCTCCCACATCACAACTCAGATTGAACCACAAATTCACTTATATTAGACAATGTTCATAGGATAGGTTGATATTATCTAATACATTTCCCAATAATATGGATACTTCTAACCCTATATAGCATTCCCATGCATATACATAGATTTGAACTACAACCTAGAATCCTCAACATAATCCTAGCCATACCCATGGTCAAGGATATGTTTTCAAAACAGTTATTCTCTACCTCTTAATATTTCTTCCCAAAATATAATAAGAAGCATAAAGCATGTAAAGATGATGGCCAGTCATGCATATAAGAAGATAAGAACCATAACTCATTTTGAAACAGAAGATTAATTAATAATAAATATGAAATTCGAGTCACATTGAGCTATGGCATAGGAGCTACTCTCCCATGTTCAAGAAAAGGATTTTACTCATTCATGGTGAGGAAATACAAGCACAAATGATAAATCATTGAAATAAACATGAGAAAAAAGAGAGGTATAACAAATGGGTCCGTGGGAGTGAAGAACAGATGGAGATATCCATCCAAGAGATGGAGATCCGTCTTTGAGAACACTCCTCACTTTAGCAACCTTCTCTTTTTAGCCTTGGGAAGGAACAAAGAAGAGAAATGGGACTATGGATGGATTCTCTCCTGAGAAACCCTAGCTTTCCCTCATAGAACGCCTCTCTATACTTTTGTCCTTGTCCTCAGTCTCTAACTGTTCCAAATAACACGTGATCCACTTCCCAAGGGTTTTGGTTCATTATATATTATGAAATGAGTGTTTATTTCTAAAACTGTATAGAAAATATGCTTCACACAGCGTGTGAGTAAGTCAACATGGTGTGTGAGAACCAGTTTCAGCTTCAACCAGCCCACGATCGCAAGTGTTATGCCATGTGGAAAGGCCATATGTCCCCTTACTTTTCTGTCGAATTATGATCTTTTTGCATTACGGCAAAGAGGTCTCCACACAGAGTAAGGGGACTTTGCTGACAAGTCTACTGTCTGAGAGTTGCATGCCATAAGGGAGGGTCCTTACACCGTATCAAAGGTTGTCTACTGAGCAATGAACTTTAGAATTTTGGGAAACTCAGGAAATGCCAAATAGATCGAATTTTAGGCATTTTTTTTCCTTTTTGAGTAGAATATGGAGTACTGATGCGAGAATTTCATATATAATTTTTGCACACTTTCACACACAAATTCAGTTCATTTTTCTCTCCATTAGACCTTTAATTATATTTAATTTCCTATCTTTTTAGTTGTTTTACTCGTTACATGAATATGATCTCATGTACACAATAAAGATGACGAAATGGAGCTATAATCAAACCCAAATCTGACCATAGTTGGATTCTTTGATGATTTGCATTTGATATAGAGTTGATCCTAAAGAAACTGAAGAAGACATGTTGTGTCTTTATTTGTACACAGTGTATAACTTTCAAAGAAGGGGAGTCCTCGACACAAAGTTGAAGACACAGTGTGTGTTATTTAACACACACTCGTTTAAGTTTCTGAAGGATTTTGTCTCCAAATACAGAACAAAATACATGATGTGTCATTTACCAAGACACGGCGTGTCCACATGTTCAAAAGCCGAGATTCAAAGTTTTTCCAAAGTACATGATGTGTGTTTATTAACACACATTGTGTACCGTACACCCAAGTTGACTCCAGTCACAACTACACAGAGTGTCTTGTTAGTGACACACCGTGTACTCTTTGCGGAGAGCATTCTTCCTGATGGTTGCATTGAGCAACCTACAGTGTCTTTGTTAGTATATGTAGATTTTTGAAAATAACTGCTCCTCATTTTAAAGACAAGACCAGCTATATGGGGTAGTAATCACTTGTCATTTGAAGCACTTGACTAACTAGAGAAAGTTGTAGATCAAGAGAGAGGTGATTTGTGAGAAGAAGGAGAGGTTCCTTGGGAAAAAACCTCCATTATTCATCATTTCCTTCTCTTTTTCTTCTCCAAGGGTGCAGAAGAGCTTCTCTAGTTCACAAAAGCTTCTCAGGAGGGAAGAAAATCTGAATTGGAGTGACTACAATGGTGGAACTTCATCCTCAATCTGGAGTTTTACTCTTTCCACTTCACCCTTTGGTTTCTCTTAGCTTTTATCCTTTCTAATCATGGAAAACTCTAAAAATTGTGACCTATGCTTGTGTTTCTCCATGATGTGCGAGTAGAAAATCTCTTTCTTGAGCATGGGAGAGTAGCTTCCATGATATTACTCTTGTGAACTCATAATTTATATCTAATTTTAGTTAATTTGCTTTCCCAAGAGTTTCTAGGGTGTTTTATTGCTTGTATGCTTGACTAGCCATTAAATATGCATGTTTATGCTTCTTTATACGATTCGGGAGGATGTACGAGGGAGTATGGAGTAGATCTCTTAGCAACAATCTCTTGACCACGGGAGTGCCTGGGGAATGTTGAGGATCCAAGGTTGTGTTTGACTCTAAACATAGACACACGAGTGTTATGTGAAGATGAGAACCATCTCATGTCATCGGGAGGTTCATGATGATGGTGACCTTCCTTGCAAGTTAATTAGCATGTTTAATTTTATAGTTGCACATGATGTAATGGTATGTAAGTGAAATCTTATGTCCAAGATCTCCTAAATTTGATCTAAATCCTTAAAATTTAGTTCTTACTTTTGTTAGTTAGCTAATCTTAATCAAAACTCAACTATCATAATCTGACTTAGATTGTTGAAAGTTAGTAATTTTGCACCTAGCTATCCTAGCTCCTTATGGTTTGACCTCGACTACAGTTGATCCCGTATACTTGATGAATCCTCCAGATTCACCCTCTCAGTCGCCAATTCTAAGGATTTTGTGGCGCATATCGACCGATCTACCCTCGCTTCGGGTTTATTTTAAGTATCTCTTCAGTTTCATGTAAATAATGCTTTACTAGTTCTAATTACTCTAGTTTTCAGTTTATTTGATCTTATCCCCCTTACTCACTTTCCTTTTTCCTTGTAGATCACTCTCAACCATCCGATCGAGATCCAACGGTTCCTTTTCATCCAACCACTCGGTTTTGACCACCATTCGGTCTTGATCCATTCGGTTTCCCCATGCGGTCTTGACCGCATGCGGTCTTGACCTTCATGCGGTCTCGACCTCCATGCAGTCTCGACCTCATGTGGTCTCGACCTCCATGCGGTCTCGACCCCATGCGGTCTCTACCTCCATGCGGTCTCTACCTCCATGCGGTCTCGACCTTCATGCGGTCTTGACCTCCATGCGGTCTCAACCTCATGTGGTCTCGACCTCCATGCGGTCTTGACCTCCATTCCGTTTGCTCTCTTGATCTCAAAACCAAGCAACGCCGCTGCCATCACCAGTCCCAGGTCACACCACCGCTGCCCACGACGGCTTGCTTGCCACAAGCGCCGACGTCGTCTACCTCACCGTCAGTAGCATCGACGATGCCCTCTCATCTACCTCACCGTCCGCAGCAACAACAACGCCCGCTCGTCTGCCTCCAATCACAAGCTATGTACCTACGCCGTCGACATCCACGCTCCGCAGCTCATGCAAACAGCACTTGCAACCTACCCGTCGACACCACTGCTGTCTGCGACCGCCGACGTCGTCTTCTTCACCAACCTTGCTCCGCCGCCATCGCTCATGCACGAAGCAGTGCCGCGGGCACCGGCACCCGCCGGTGTCATCTTCTTCACCAACCTTGCTCCGCCGCCATCGCTCATGCACGAAGCAGCGCCGTGAGTACCGGCACCCGCCGGCATCGTCTTCTTCACCAACCTTGCTGCGCCGCCATCGCTCATGCACGAAGCAACGCCGTGATCACCGGCACCCGCCGGCATCGTCTTCTTCACCAACCTTGCTCCGCCACCATCGCTCATGCACGAAGCAGCGCCGCGAGCACTGGCACCCGCCGGCGTCGTCTTCTTCACCAACCTTGCTCTGCCACCATCGCTCATGCACGAAGCAGCACCGCGAGCACCGGCACCCTCCTCTTCACCAACAGCAGCTAAGATCCAGCAGTAGCGCCGCCGTCATCATCTTCTTCTCACGACTTGCATGCACACGACCGTGAAGGCAAGACTGCATGAGCATGAAACTGCATGAGCTACGAAACCGCATGCTACTGGGATGTGAAACCGCAGGAGCTATGAAACTGCATGCTGCTGGGATGCGAAACCGCATGAATAGATGAGAACGCATGGCCCCACGTGACTTGGAGCGCTGCATCCAAAACCAAATGACCAGTAGCTATTGTGCCCATGTGAATGCAGCTATTGCGAACGCATGAATAGATGAGAACGTGAGGAGGCCAGCATCTTCCAAATCAGTAAAATGCACAAGCACAAGAACGCATGAATATATGAGAACATGAGGAGGCTAGCGGCTTCCAAATCAGTAAAACGCACAAGCACAAGACCGCATGAGCAAATGTGCAGCAAGACCGCATGCACACGCAAACCGCATGGCTAATTGCCTTATGAGACCGCATGGAATTGTTGTGCACACTACCAAACAGTTTTGAATAAACAAAGCAAACCACACAAAGAAAACTGCATGGGACAAAAGGGCACGCACAAGGTGTGACTCCTTGGCCCAAGATATTTTGGCAAGCCTATAAATAGAAGAGTAGAGGCATGGTCTTACACATCTATCTCACTATAGCCCAAGGCTGCCGGATTGAGAACTATTCCAGGACACCGACAGGCTACCTGTACACAGGCTGGATCCAAAACCAGTCTCGTCTACGCCAGTTTCATTCCACCGACTGCCCGTGTTACAATCAAGGAGACCGAGAAGGGAAGGAAGACAGAGTAAGAGAGACTGTTCGGACTGTCTTGGCGTCTCCCGTTCCGTGTCCAGATCTGCTCTGACACGACGTAGAAGACCGCATCATCTTCACCGAGCTACGACTACCTTCTGCACCGAGTTCATGGCGGATTCCTCTCTCTTTTTTATTCTTCTTGTTTCTCGCATGAGGAGCGAGTAGTTCCATCCACTGGGGCACGGGGACTAGCCCCGCTGCCCATGTTTTGTAATCTGTACTAAAAGATGTTATCTTTCCGATTCAATACTAAATCATTTCATACATGCTTGAATGTTGGCCGCGTTCTTGTATACATCTATTGTCTTTCGTTGTGGTTTGTCTATGACCATTCTTGAGACTCGAATACCGATTTAGTGTTGGTTTCTGGTGTGTGTATCCACCGCGCATCCGTTTCGGTATCTAGGAATGCTTTCTAAGGAGTGGAGTAAACTCACCTCCATCGTTGTACTTTTGTACTATGAAATGGAATCAGTTGACGTACAAAAGTGCAACCTTGATAGGTCGAGGAACACACTCTGAGGAGAGAGTGGGCAAAGTACTTGACCATTCGTTCGGGAATGGCTGACGTTGCAACACTCCCACGTTTCTCGTAGCTATCTCCTCGAAAGAGGGATAGTCTATAAGGATACTAATCGAATTGGTAATTATCACTCGCTTGTTAGTTTTCCGATGCACTTTTCACGAGGTTGAGTAAGGTTCTCTCTCTAGAGGTCACATCTCTTCATTGACACGTAGATATGTACCGGATGAGGGTTACTCAACCCGTGAAGGATGTGTGCATTACTCTTGTCCTATAAGACATCGGTATTGTACAACATCCATGTATCTTGCTTACAAGTCTTGCTATGTTTGGTACAGATACAATACATGTGTAGTGGTGGCGAATACCCGCATCACCCCAGTGATCCATCATCATTTGCTAATCTTATATTTTAATCCTTAAACTAGTTTTTATTCTTGCCTTTACTTTTGCATGTTTTAGGTTAAATAACTCAAACCAAACCTTTGGTCTTAGATGATTGACTTGGATCGGTACGAAACGAGAAAAAGACACTCAGATTCTTAACGTTGTCCTTTGGGTTTGATCCTAAATCTGTACTATGATAAGGCTTCCACACTCTTGTGGGGTTGGAGTATCTATCTAGCACCAGTTGTAGGTAAACCTAGAGAGAACATCATCTCCCTAGGGTTTTTGGTGCATATTAGGACTTCCATTGGAAGAGTAATCTTTTGGTGTAAGTTCTAGCTCCATCAATACTTGTGGGTGATTGACGAGTTGAGACTTTTATTTAAAACTCAGTTGCCTTTGGCAATCAACAAGTTTTTTGCACCATTTCTGGGGATCTATGACAATCTTAGTTAGAGTAAAATTGCTAACTAGTATTCAAGACTAAGTCGTCATTTTCCAATATTCATTTTTTGATACATTTTTAGTCTTGTTATTTTCACTCAACATTTTCTTTTGTAGGATGCATGCATCATTCTAAGAGGGGTCTTGAGACATCCATCTTCTTAGACCCAAAAATCGAGTGAGCTTTTTGTAGCTGAAGAAGAGAAAAGAAGGGTGATAGCTCTTCAATTTTGGAGGGATCACAACCATCATCACTTCATTCAACACCTTCACCGCCGCCCTAACCTGATCACTATCAAGAATCAGAGATGGAGGACAACTGCCCGCTTAAAGAATTTTTTGTGTCGGCTGTCATCAACATATGTGGAGCCATTGATCATCCAGCTATTGAGGCCAACAATTTCTCTATCCTCCCTACCATTATGCAGATGATCCATCAAAACTAGTTTGGGGGAACTCCTATGGAAGATCCAAATCTTCACATAACTGAGTTTTTGCACTACATGAACACCTTCAAGATAAACGGCGTTCCAGTTAAAGGAGTACGTCTACTCCTATTCCCGTTCACACTGTGAGACCGAGCCAAGGTGTGGATCTCATCTTTACCCAAGCGATCTGTCAAGAGTTAGGATGAGCTATTGAAGGCTTTTCTTACCAAGTACTTTCCTCCTAGCAAAACAACTCAATTGAGGAGCCAGCTTACCAACTTCAAGCAATAAGAAGGTGAAGCACTCTACGATACATGGGAGAGATTTAAGGATTTGCAATGCCTTTGTCCTCACAGTGGTTTGACTAATTGGCTGCTATTACAAACCTTCTACAACATGTTATTCTACAACACTCGTATATCTGTGGATGTCACTGCTAGTGGAGCATTGATGAACAAATCTTATAGGGAGGCATATGACATCATAGAAGATATTGCACTAAATCATTGTCAGTGGAGTTCAAAAAGAACTGACTAACCTCACTCACCAAGTGGCATAACTAAAAAGTCAAGTGGGAAACACATGATGCAGTTGATATTATTGCAACCAAGCTTGATGCATTGTCATAGAAGTTTGAAAAGTTGACTACACACTCCATTCAATCAGCTGAGCAAGTATATGAAGCATGTGGAACCCTGGGTCATGACTCTTCTTCTTGTTTTTCCCCACAAATGAATGTTGGAGAGGCACATGAGCAAGCCAATGCAGTAGGGAATTTTCCTTATAAGCAACTCTACAATCCCTACTCCAACACCTATAACCCAGGATGGAGAGATCATCCGGATTTCTCTTATTGGAACAATAACCCTCAGAACCAGCAGTCAAATCAAAACCAGTAGAACCAAGGAAAAAATCAACAACATCAAGTGAGCAACCGCCAGCCTATAAATAACAACCAATCATCAGGATTTGACAACAACAGAAACTACAATTAGCCTCAACCCAATTCAAATTTAGAAACCATGCTTGAGACTTTTGCGTCAACACAGATTCAACAAAATGATGAGCTCTGCGCACATGGGTTATCTTGAAGGATGCTATCACTCAACTCTCTTCCAAGGTAGACGGTATTGCTACTCACGCTAAGATGCTAGAAAATTAGATTGCCCAGCAAGCTTTAGCAAATCAAAGAGCCTCTTCCAGTGCATTTCCATGTCAACCAAAGATGAACCCACATGAATGTAAGTCCATCACCTTGAGGAATGGAAACATTGTTGAAAGACCCTCACTGATATATGAGAAGAAAGTTGAAGATGATAAAGAAGTTGATGTTGAGAAAAGTCAAAAGAAGAAAGGTACAGCTGAAGAGAAACTATCTTACAAGCATAATGCCCCTTTTCCTCAAAAGTTTGCACGCCAGAAAGAAGAAGGTAAATTTCATATGTTCTTGGACATTCTTAACAAACTGTATGTCAACCTTCTATAAGAAGAAGTCATTGTTGAAATGCCTACCTATGAAAAGTTCCTAAAAGATCTCTTGACAAAGAAGAGGAGGATAGATCAAGTAAAAATTGTTATGCTATCTGAAAGAACGAGTTCCATCATTCAAAATAGATTATCGGAGAAACTTGATAATCAACGCGCCTTCACATTGCCATGCAAGATTTGTGACACAACGTTTGATAAAGATTTAGTTGACCTCAGGGCCAATATAAGCCTTATTCCATTTACATTGTGGGAGCAACTTGATAGTGGTGAATTGAAGTCAACCAAGATGGCCATCAACTGGCTGATCACACCATTAAGTATCCTAGAGGGATTGTTGAAGATGTGTCAGTTCAAGTAGGAAATTTTTTTATCCCTTGTAATTTTGTTGTGATTGACATTAATGAGATTTCATCCAATCCTATTCTCTTTGGAAGACCCTTCCTCCACATAGCTGATTGTATAGTTTATGTACATGAGGGCAAGATCAGTCCTAGAATAGGAGGGGAGATAATGGAGTTTTCTATCTTAGACGCAATGAAAGCCCCTAGAAAGATGGAAAATATCTACCTAGTTGATTGTGTTGACAAATTTTTGGAGGAAGATGAAGATTTTTCTAATTTCCTTGTTGACTATTGTGATGAAGTAGAATTGGAAACCTCCATGGCCACAGAAAATCTAGATGTTAATTCTAGTACCACATCACCTCTGTCTCATGAAGATGCTTCACTATTGAAGGATGATTCTAGAAAGCTCACCAAAGAGAACAAGATAGAACTCAAACCCCTTCCACCAGGGCTAAGGTATGCTTTTCTTGCCCCGAATTCTACTTATCCTATCATCAAAAATGTTTCTTTAACCGATGAACTAGAAATCAAATTGTTGAATGAATTGTGTTTACATAAGGAGGTAATCAGTTATTCTATTGATGATTTGAAAGGCATCAATCCCTCCATTTGCATGCATAGCATTAATTTAGAGGAATACGCCAAACCTTGTGTTAAACCTCTTAGGCATTTAAATCAAAATATTCTTGAAGTCATTAAGAAAAGATTTTTAAATTAAAAGATGCAGTGATCATTTATCACATTAGTGACAACCCCCGGGTGAGTGTTATTCATGTAGTACCCAAAAAGGGGGTGTGACTGTCATGAAAGGAGACAATGATAAACTGATTCAAACATGTGTTGCCACATGATGGCACATGTCTATAGATTATAGAAGATTAAACAAAGCATCCCATAAAGACCACTTTCTGTGCCTTTCATTGATTTAATGCTTGAGAGACTAGCTAATCATTCTTATTTTTATTATCTTGATGGCTATTTGGGATTTTTCCAAATATCGATTTATCCATCAGATTGGGAAAAGATGACTTTTACATGCACTATGGTACCTATTCTTATAGGCGCATTCCTGTCGGTCTTTACAACACACCAATGAGTTTTCAACATTGCATGATGGCTATCTTCTCATATTTTATTGAACGAATGATGGAAGTTTTTATGGACAATTTCAATGTCTATGGAAATTCTTTTGATGATTGTCTGGACAATTTATCTAAGTCCTTGAGCGTTGTAGAAAGGTTAACCTAGTACTAAACTGGGAGAAGTGCCATTTTATGCTACAATCCACAGTAGTACTAGGCCATATGATTTCTAATAATGTATTGAAGTTGACAGGGAAAAAGTGGAAGTAATTGAGAAGATGTCAACTCCGTCTAATGTCAAAGATTTCAAGAGTTTTCGTGGACATGTAGGTTTTCAAAGATGGTTTATCAAAGACTTCTCTAAAATAGCAAAACCTCTATGTTCATTGCTTGCCAAAGATGTTGAATTTGTTTTTAATGAAGAATGTCAATCCACCTTCAGAAAACTCAAGGATGCACTCATCTTAGCTCCTATAATTCAACCACCAGATTAGGATGCACTATTCAAACTGATATGTGATGCAAGTGACTACGCCATAGGCGCAGTCCTTGGCCAAAGAAAAGACAACAAGCTACGTGCCATCCACTATGCCATCAAGACACTTGATGAGGCCCAAGTAAACTATACCACAACAGAGAAGGAGATGCTAGCCATAGTTTATGCATTCAACAAATTTTTTCAGTATCTAGTGGACTCCAAAGTTGTAGTCTACATTAACCATGCGGCCATCAAATACTTGCTAAACAAGAAGGATGCAAAACCACGTCTGATTTGTTGGATTTTTTGCTCCAAGAATTTGATCTTGAGATAAAGGATAAGAAAGGAACTGAGAATAATGTTGGTGATCATCTATCTAGAGTCACCACATATGCCAAAGACACAATGCCGATTGATATTTACTTGCCCATTGAAAGACTCTATGTCATTGATGCAACACAAGCACATTGGTTTGTTGATATAGAAATTTTCCTTGCCATATGACATCTTCCACCTGATCATACCTACCAACAAAAGAAAAAAATTCTACATGACATCAAATTCTACTATTTGGATTATCCACTGTTGTTTAAACAAGGAACCGATGGACTGATCTTCCGATGGGTGTAGCCGAAGAAGAGATACCAAGCATCATATATGTATGCCATTTTTCTTCCTACGAAGGTCACTTTGGGGGAGAGAAGACAGCTACCAAGATCCTTCAAGCTGGATTCTATTGGCTTACCTTGTTTTGAGATGTTCATGCTTATGTCAAAGCATGTGACCAATGTCAAAGGACAGGTGGAATATCAAAGAAAGATGAGATGCCTCTTAACTCCATCTTGAATATTGAATTGTTCGATATATGGGGTGTCCATTACATGGGCCCTTTCCTATCCTCTTATGGTTACAAGTACATTTTGGTTGCTTGTGATTATGTCTTAAAATGGGTAGAAGCTATTACTGCCCAATATCGGGATGCAAATTCTATACTCAAGTTGTTCCAAAAAATTATTTTTCCCCACTTTGGATTTCCAAGGGCCATTAGTTTAGATGGAGGGACACATTTCAATGATAAATAGATCAATGATTTTCTCTCCAAAAATGGGGTGACAGATAAAATATCTACCCCCTACCACCCTTAAACCGTTGGACAGGTTGAAGTGTCAAACAGACAGCTGAAGAACATCCTAGAGAAGACTGTTTCAAGATAAAGGAAAGACTGGGCACTCAAGCTAGATGATGCTCTTTGGGCATTCCATACAGCCTACAAGACTGCAATTGGGACTCACCATTCTGACTTATCTATGGTAAGTCTTTCCATATTACTTTGGAGTTGGAGCATAAAGCTCTATGGGCAATCAAATTCCTAAGTTTTGACATGAAGAAAGTAGGTGAGAAATTGTTGTGGCAACTCCAAGAGATTGAGGAACTCAGACTAGATGCATATGAGAATGCAAAGATCTATAAAGAGTGGACAAAGGCATGGCATGATAAGAAGATTAGAAAGAGAGATTTTGTTGAAGGAGATCCAGTGCTTTTATTCAACGCAAGATGAAAACTCTTCCCAGGGAAGCTCAGATCCAAGTGGTATAGACCCTTTATAGTCTTAAAGGGTTTTCCATATGGAGCAATAGAGTTACAAGGCAAGCAACCCACCTTGAAAGTCAATGGACAGCGATGCAAGCTATATACATATGGCGAGAAGGTTACCCAGGGAGCCTCTTGCTCCCTCTCTGATGCATAGTTTCAAAAGTTGAAGAGTCTCCCTCTGAACTCTAAATAGAGGACCTTGTGGGAGTTGACCCGCATTAGGATAATTTTCTTTATTAGCATTTACTCAAGAACATTTTCATTCCCCAAATAAATTTTTCATGGATGAATGTAATAATTTAGACCCTCAGAGACATATATAATCATCTTTGCATGTGTTGAGAAAAAGAAAGACAAACCCTGTGGAAATTCATAGAGACACATTGTATCATTTGTCGCACACAGTGTGTCTACCTTCACAGATAGATGATACAAGAAAAACTCCAGAACACATGCGTGTTTACTACAAAAGAAGGCATGTGCGGATATAGAAGTAAGTTGCTGGAAACTCACACGCCGTGTAGTATTTCAAACACGCATTATCCCACAGCTCAATGGATGTTGGGGTTTTCTGGAAAGTAACCCCCTGTGTCTTTATTTGTACACTTCATGTTCTTATCAGTTTGGGAATTTCCTAAAGCTCACTGGAAATATACACGATGTGTCTCTAAAATTACATAGTGTGTCAGATGGTTCATTCGCAAGACAAACATTTTTCTATCAAAACACACGTCGTGTCTTTATTCAAACATTGTGTGTCATTATCAGCTCGAAGAAACCAAGAATTCTTCTAGAATCTTGCATGGTGTGTCTTTAATCAAACATGTCATGTACGACAGTTCATTCGTATGCCTAAAATTATCTGGAAAAACACACGCCATATCTTTATTTGTACACACTGTGTTGTTATCAGTTTGGCAACTTCAACTGTAATGAACTGAATTTCAAATAATAATTGCAAATTCCACCCCATTGTTCATGTTATCTTATTTTCCCTTTCATTTGTCCTTGATATTGAATTTATGGGAATTGAGTGGTCTGGGGAAAATATACATGCCAACATAAGGGTTGGTGCACAATTACCTCAACTAATACTTTTAGTAAGGTCCATGATGCAAATGTTCACAAAAATGAAATGATAATTATCTAAATAAGTAGATAATGTTAATTTAAAAGTTTTATGATCAATTGGATAAGAAGTGTATACTAATGAGATTATAATTTAATAATGGGAGTAATACACCTCTTTCCTTCTCTCTCCCATCTTATGGGATAATAAAACTTAAAATGTGATTAATATGGTGGTATAAGACTCTTGGATTACTTATCTCAAAAATACAACCAAAAGATGCACCAACAAGCATTTCCATTATAATTCACACAATTTATACATTAATATGGACATTAGTGAGCCATATATTGGTTGTAGTCCAAAGGTTGGGTTAAACAAGAAACTAAATATATAGCATTAATATAGACATCATTACTAACCTATGGTTAAAACTTGAAGTTAATTGGACCTTGTTTAACCCCCCAAATGCATTTATCAAGTTTCTAATAAAGTGTGACCTTGTATTAATTAAAATGTCATTTATGCACATCATTTAAGACAAAGTTTGGCTTAAATGCCCATCACGCATGATAGGTCCACGTGGTTCCATCGTGGGCTCTGATCCAGTGGCTCGTGTGAGCCCCGAACCCGATCCAACGGCCTAGAGTCTATCTTCTACCTCCAGCCGTTACATGTGTAACGAGCTCGACTCCTCAGCTCCGTTCTTTATTTTCCAAACCAACCACCTTGCTCTGATGCTTCAAATGAGCTATGGCAAGTCCCCTCTCATGAACCTTGGATGAAATGCCCATTGGCGTCGGTCTAGCCTTCTCACTCCCCATGTTGTTTCGGCTCCTCACCTCACCGCGCCTATAAGTGACACCCCTCTTGACTCCTTCGACCCTCACATGAGTTTTTTTCAGTGCCAATTTGTCTGGAGCTCCCGTGAACATCCCCCGACACCACCGCCATTCTGATTCCCTCCCCAAACTTACGGCGCATTTTCTGGGGTCCTGTTAATAGCATCATATCAATAGATCAGTCTGGTGAGTCTGTCCCCTTTTCCTCTTCATTTCGAGTATCTAAGCTCGGGTTTTCATTCAGTTTTGTGGAAATGCTCAAATGGGCAAGGAGATCCTCATCGCCATGGCAGGGTGCGGGCTGGAGAAGAATCTCAATGGTTGAATGACCATCTTACCCCCACTCGCCCTCCTTCCTTTGTGTTCTTGCCGAGGTCATTTAGGTCTTTTAGCCCCTCTTCTTTTATTTCTCGGCTAGCTAATGGTTATATTCGAATGACCCTTGTGTCCCTGGGAATTGAATGGATTTGATTTTATGACCATGGGCATTTCAATAATTTAGCCCTCCACTCTCTCGCTAACAAATATGCCTACATGGCATTTTCTCGCTTTCTGATTGGTCCAAATTGTTTAATTCGTACAAAATCGATGCTTTATCGGAAAAATGCAAATAAATACTCATTGGAAAACTTGTTTCTTATAGAATTCGATTTTTAGGTTTTTGAATACAGATTCTCAGCCCTATTTCGATATTGATATGTACACCATCTCAATCATATGAAATGTTCTAAAAATGATAACTAATGCATTTTAATTCCAATTTTGAAGAATAAATATGTTTTATTAATTAGAAAAATATCAAAAGTCTTATGGTCAGGTTTTCAAGCCCAAAATTGATGATTCATTTGGAAGGTCCAAATTTGGGTATTTTACACTTAATTACTACAAATCTCTAACACATGTGATAAACACTTGTACCTAGGGTTAAGGTGACTTGGACTTAACCAATTGGTGGAAATTTCAATAGAGGGAATCTAAAATCAGGTATGTGCTTCCTAACACCTAAGTTGGGCATCTTTCTAATCTAAACCACTTTCCCAATGAGGCATGAGCCTATATACTTGTTTCACCATATCTTGCTTATTGTGATTAATTCAATTATTATTGGGTCTTGGACCCTACCTGAAATGTTTCAAATATCTTATATCTGCCATTTGATTATTTAAGCATGATGATGTAAATGACTAATTAACTAATATAGTGTACATTTGTACAACCACCCATAGTGGGCATGTGTAAATTTGCCCAGAGGAATGTGATAATTCTCCCCACTTTAAAAATATTTTCGGGTGCTTGGGAATGTGTAAATTCTCCCTCACCTAGAGGTTGAGGTTAGGTAGGTGCCTCAGCCCTATATTAGTTTAATTTAGTCAATGAATCATGCTTGCACTTTACTTAATATTTTCTTGGCAGAAATCTAAATTGTTAACATGCCTCATACTTTTGAAATCTCATAGTATAGTGAATCTTTACTTTTCCATCTTCTAAAAATAAATGTTACTTGTCCTTTATCATGTAATTAACACATACATTTTTATCTCCTTTTGCTGGGTGACCCCAACCACCCAGAGCCAGGACAAGGGATAGAACCAAAATAAGGAGTAGCTGACCAGGAGTGAGACTACCAAGATGGCTAGGTTACTATTGCTAGATCCTGCTCAATCTTATGTTATAACCTTTGTAATAATGTAGTAGCATAGGTTTCTCATATTTTTCTTCCGTTGCTACTATTGACAATTTTGTATTTGGTCCATGCTTATTTAAATGGAATTATTATGCATGCATCCTTCATCATCAAATCTTATCTAAAGAGGGAAGTTTTGTATTTTTTGTTAAATTTTAGTGAGGGGGAGATCCCGCCTCCTTACATCAACTAGCTCTCTGGAAAGAAACACATCGTGTCTTTAATTGCACATGTCGTGTCTTCATTAAGCAAGTAAAATATCAAAGGGAGTAAACAAATTGTTCATTGGAACACATCGTGTGCTATGAAAGACATGTCGTGTTCACAAGTTCAAAATCGGGTTTTTGAACCCTAATCCCCAGCCGTCAGCCTCATTTTCATACTTTCCTACAGCCGTGTTCGAGCGCCCTTTAGCCATGTGCAAGCCACTTCTAGCTGTGTCCTCTGAATCTGCTCCACTGTTGCTCCTTCCTGATCGATGACATCAAATTCCGCACTCTGCCCTGTGCCAGCGTTGCCTCCATGAGATGATGATCCTCTCCATGCGCTGCTCCTCTCCTCCATCACCTTTGGCACATCTGAAGTTAGTCTGGAGCTCTACCACCATCTTTGTCAAGTTCAGTTGATGTGCAAGCTCCTACACCGTCATCACGCATGCCAACGACACTACATCCTCCTTGAGCTATGTCGACACTGACACCAAGTATCCACCCCGCCACCATCACTGTGCCACTACCAATCTGCACATGAGATGTTGTCAAAGCACACATCCTTCGCCTTCTTCATCACAGGCACGTGAACACACTGTGAGAAAGAAAGAGCACGTCATGCAAGGTCGTCTTCCCCAACCTTCAATTTCTCCCAATCTCTAAAAGATGTGTTGTGTGTTATTCAGAACACGGTGTGTCTTGCTATTCATTTCTGCCGAGTCCAATCTACAAGAAGAAACACCATGTGCAGACAAAGACATGTTGTGTCCCAGATTTTAGAAGCTCAAACTCAGCTCCAATGGATCCAATCAAGCAGGCATCAAAAAGCTGACATGGGGAATACTCTTTCTCAACCCTAGCCTACGTCTCCACTACCCAGTTATGCGTCATTGAAGTAGAAGACCCCACATATCAATTTCTGATTTCACACAGGGTTCTTCCTATAAGATTTGTTTGTCAATAGACTGTGGAAGCTTTGGGGTTCAAGGATGAAGTCCTTGGTCTACTAGAAGAGTTGGGACTAAGGTATACATACTGCATGGTGAGCATTACCTATCCCAGGCGAACCTATGAGTTCCTTACTACTCTTAGGTTTGAGGATGACAAAAAAAGCATCATGAACCCTATACTATTATTCAATTCCATCTTTTGGGTCAAGCTTACAAATTAACATTCAAGGAATTATGTGAGGCAATCCAATTCCACAATAGGGGTGGTCTAACTTGACCTCCTCAGTCTAATAGTGATGAATTCTGGGGTGAAATCACTTACGAGACAAGGCACGAGGCTAAGAAAGCCAGGGCAACAAGCATCCATAATCCTATTTTCCGATATTTCCAACGGCTACTTAGCACAAGAGTTTTAGCTAAGAAAGAAACTCACAGAGTATGTGGGAAGCTCGACTTATTCTTTCTTTGGGAAATGGTGAGTGACTACAAGATCAATGTGGAGTACTTTATTCTCACCAGATTCTTTGATATCAAGAAAATCAAGGAAAGAGAATCAGGTAACATCATGTGTGGGGGTTTGATTACCCATGTTTCTGGCAAGGTGGGTGTTGACTTTACTGGTCTAGAGGCAGCTCTTAGGAGGAACTTGGTGGGCATTCAGTTGCTCGTCTCTTCTGGTCTACTTGTTTGGGTTGCCAATGATGACTCCAAATTCAGACAATATTTCAATGATGATCAATATGCTGACTTGCCTGATTTGAAAGCAATGACACTGATGAAAAAAGACAACTAGAAATGAACTCTTTTTGATTGTGATAAGAATGAGAATGCACCAGATGCACCTACTTCAGTTCTCACCGCTCCACCGCCTCCCTCCATTGGCACGCAGACAGACTACAGTTGGTCCATGTGTGATGTTCAACACCTGTATGGGCTATGTCCAATAGAGGTTTGACCATCTGGATAGTTGCTTTGATCTTATAGTCAGCAGTATTTTATTATGCACAAAATGGTCCAGAGGATGGACATGTGGCACATTTCCAAGGCCACTATCCCATTCCTCAGCCTCCATAGCCACACCTCCACTTCCCTAACCTCAGCCAGAGCCCACTCCTCCAGAGTTGATGCCTGTAGAGAATCCTGACGATGATTATTTGTTGAACTAGTACTTCCTAGTTGGTCATGAGGGTGTTGGACCTTCATCTTGATTCCCTCCGCGACAGGTAGTTGGTTGCTATCGCCTAAAGTTTTATTGATGCAGTGAGGACATTGTAGATTTCAAGCTTAAGGGGGTGCAACTGGTCGGTAATGTAGTTTTAGTTTCTTTTCATCATATTTTCCTCAGTACTTGTTTTAGTTTTTGTTCTTCTTATGACAAATATACTATGATATAAGGCCTATCTTGTGTAGTGGATTGATTTCCTTCTATGTTGAACTATCTTGTCCTCCCTCTTGAGAAACGTCATTTGTGGAAATTGTAAAAGGCATGCATAAATCAAATGAAACTTCATCGCCACCAACATGTGTTTAACTTTAGGTTTATGTTTTAGCCTTAACTTTCATCTTTCACATCTGTGATTGCCTAACACATGTATGGTAACAAATTTTGTGAATAAATTGACTTTGCAACACTACTTCGAACTCAGGATGCCCTTTCCAAACTCTTAGTGCTTATTCAATCACCTTTTTCAGTGAAAATTTTCAAATCAAATGAATGGAATCTAGCTAATGTTTCAACTTAGTTAACTCTCATATCTTTTGGGGAAAAATAAGTGAAATACAATCTCATCTAAAAATCTCTTTTGGTTCACTTCACATTAATTACCCCATGAAAAGATGGCTAAACCACCCACATAACATACTAGCCTAGTGTAAATCTGATCTGGCCATGACAGTTAGGTGGTATGTCTTAAAAGAGGGTAAAATACTCCAACTGACACTCCAGGTGTGCATAAGCCTACAATACAAGCCGTGTTGGAACCCATAATCTGTTGCCATACCTTTTGGAAAACAAGGAGAGAAAGCTAAAATTTTGTTAACATTGACTAAGATTCCATCATTGATATCCTTAATAGCTAAGAGTTATGGTTGCAGACTCACTAATTATTTGACTTGGTAATCCAAGCTCCATTTGGTGTTGCCTGGTTGATTGTTTCATTTAATTTGTTACCACCCCTATTGAATAAAAATTTATTTCTTGGGTGTTTAAGTTGAAATCAAGGCTAGGAGTATAAACTTGTTGATTGTGGTTGGTTTGGTTTCATATCCGTCTTTCATTTTATTTGATCTATGTATGAACTTGACAATTCCTTCATTTGTGTTTCTATTCTCTTTTTGCTTGAGGACAAGCAATATTTAAATCTTGGGGGATTTGATGTGCGCATTTCATATCTACTTTTTTCACACTTTCGCACACAATTTCAGTTCATTTTGCTCTCCATTTGGCCTTTAGTCATATTTAATTTGCCATCTTTTTAGTTGTTTTACTCATTACATGACTGTGATCGTGGGTACACAATAAAGATGAAGAAATGGGACTAATTGAACCCAAATCTGACCTTAGTTGGATTCCCCGATGATTTGCATTTGAAATAAAGTTGACCCTAAATAAACTGAAGAAGACACGTTGTGTCTTTATTTGTACACGGCGTGTAACTTTCCAAGAAGAGTAGTCCTCAACACAAAGCAGAAGACACAGCATGTGTTATTTAACACATGGCATGTAAGATTCCAGAGGATTTCATCTCCAACTGCAGAACAAAAGACACGATGTGTCATTTACCTAGACACGACATGTTCACACATTCAAAAGCTGAGATTCAAAGTTTCGACAAAGTATACAAGTTGTGTTTGTTAAAACACGACATGTACCGTCCACCCAGGTCAACTCCAGTCACAACTACATATCATGTCTTATCAGTGACACTCATGTACTCTTCACAGAGAGCATTCTACTCGACGGTTACATTGAACGACACATTGTGTCTTCCAAAAGACACATCATGTCTTTATTAGTTTCTGTAGATTTTTTAAAACAATCGCCCCTTGTTTTAAAGATGAGACCAACCATATGGGGTGGTTATCACTCGTAATTTGAAGCACTTGACAACCAAATAAAGTTGTAGAGTAAGAGAGAGGCAATTTGGGAGAAGAAGGAGATGTTTCTTGGGAAAGAGCCTCCATTATTCATCATTTCCTTCTCCTTTTCTTCTCCAAGGGTGAAATAGAGCTTCTCTACTTCGAAAAATCTTCTTAGGAGGGAAGAGAATCTAAGTTAGAGCAGCCTGAAAGGGTGGAACTTCATCCTCAAGCCAGATTTTTACTCTTTTCGCTTCATCCTTTGGTTTCTCTTAGCTTTTCTTCTTTCTAATAATGGAAAACTCTAAAAATTGTGACATGTTCTTGTGTTTCTCCATGATGTGTGAGTAGACTTCTCTTTCTTGGGCATGGAAGAGTATATCTCATGCTATTACTCATGTGAACTTGTAACTTATATCTAATGTTAGTTAATTTTCTTTCCCAAGAGTTTCGATAGTGTTTTATTGCTTGTATGCTTGACTGGCCATCAAATATGCATGTTTTATGCTTCTTTATATGATTTGGGAGGATGTATGAGGGAGTATGGATTAGATCTCTTGGAAACAATCTCTTGACCATGGGAGTGGTTGGATAATGTTGAGGATACAAGGTTTCATTCGACTGGTGAACATAAACATAGGAGTGTTATGTGAAGATGAGAACCATCTCATGTCACAAGGAGGTGCATGATGATGACGACCTTCCTTGCAAGTTAATTAGCATGTTTAATTTCGTAGTTTAACATGATGTAATGGTATGGAAGTGAAATATTATGTCCAAGATCTCCTAAGATCTTATCTAAATCCTTACAATTTAATTCTTACTTTTGCTAGTTAGCTAATCTTAATCAAAACTCAACTATTGTAATCTGACTTAGATTGCTGAAAGATAGTAATTTTGTGTCTAGCTAGCTTAGCTCCTTGTGGTTCGATCTCGACTACAATTGATCTCGTATACTTACGGGTCATTGACGAGTTGAGACTTTTATTTAAAACTCGCTTGCCTTTGGCAATCAACAAGTACCTACAATCCAAAACATGTCAAGAGTAAAAAAAAATTAGAAATAGACATTATAGCGTGAATGAGAGTGGAAATGTGATAAAAATGAGCGAAATGTGTGATAAAAAATGGTTAAATATGTGATATGATTTGTGCACATCAAATCCCCCAAGCTCGAGCCATTTCTTATCCTCAAGCAAAAAGAACTGGATAAATGGCTAAAAATGAATAGATGGACACAAATCAAATCCTCGTGAGTAAGAACTATTAGATCTCAAAATGGCAGTTTTCATCATTTAGGTATGTAACCAAACATGAAATCAATTCTAACTCTCAAGTTAAGATTTTAAGTTCAAATAGACATTCAAATTACTTTGAAGGAATCAACTAGAGAACAATTAGTAAAAACAAGATGACAAAGCCAAATATATGATGATTAGCCACAAAGCTCACTAAAATGAAATTTTCTATCGTCCTGTAATGACATTGTTATTCAAGAAAAAAAATCAATTAGAATTCAATGTATGGTACTCTACTTCTAATATAGGCTTATGCGCATGTGAAATATCGATTGGGGATTAATTTCCCTCTCTCATATTTTATCCCTAACCTTCATTGGGTTGGTCGAAACATGAGCAACTTAGCCATCTTTTGTGGGGTTTGGATTTTCAATTGAAGATCATGATTTCCCCTTTTTATGTGATTTGGGCTCCGCTTTGGATCCATGCGGTCTTGTGCTAATTCACCCCCTTATTATTTCAAGTCATGCAGGAAGATATTCACTTGTGAAAAAATTCAAGTAGAGTAGTGGAAAATGCATTATAGGGTTGGCAGAGTCATCTTGTTGCTACTCAAAGCTATAAATTTGAGAAATTCAAAGCATTTAAATCATTACATGGTTTAAGAGCATGAGTGAGAACAAATAGAGTTATTCAGTTGTAGAAAAGATATCGTGTATATTGTTGTATAATCTATATCTGGTTGAATAAGGAAGGGACCTAAAGTTGTTGTTTGGTTGGAGAGTGCTTGTTGAGCAATTTGATTTTCCAACCTTTATGCATGAGTGGCAACTTCATCCACCTTAGAAAAGAGGCAATGAATAACATCCTTCATAAACAGCCTATGACAATTGAACTCATCATTTTGCTTCAATTGAGTTGAAAAAAAAATTCCAGGAGTGATTCCAAGTTGGATTTTGATTGTGGTTGTGGTTGTTGTTGTTGTTGAATGTCTTGTTGTTGAGGAATTTTGGCATTATTGTTGCCTACAACTTCACTTTATTATATGATTTCCTCTAATGGAATGAAAGAAAAAGAACTTGAGGCAGATGCATGCTCAATAGCTTTACTTGCTTCATAGTAAGAATTGATTAGAATAGTTGATGGAGTGTTTGTATCTTGAAACTTTTGTCAAAAGGTGTTCAACTTTGTGGAAATGAAATCTAGTGTACCAAAAGAGTGTATGCGAACTAGCTTCCTAGAAGCAATAGAAGAAAAAGAAGTTTGATCGCTTGTTTCAATACTCCATTGGCAATTATTTATTGCCATATCTTCTATGATATCATAAGCTTCTATGTAGGATTTGTTCATCAAAGCTCCATTTGCATCTGCATCTATTGACATCCTTGTGTTAACAAATAATCCATTATACAAAAATTGATGAAGTAACCAATTTTTGAAACCATGGTGAGGACAAACGTGTTGGAGGTCTTTGAATATCTCTCGTGCGTCATAGAGAGTCTCTCCATCCCCTTGAGAAAAATTAACGAGTTGTCTCCTCAACTGTGTTGTTGTTTGGTGGGAGGTATTTGGCTAAGATGACTTTGAGAAGCTCCTCCCAACTATTAATAGAATTCCTTGGCCAAGATGAGAGCCAAGCCTTGGCTCTATCCTTCAAAGAGATTGGTAAAAGAATAAGGTGAATCAAATCAATAGGAATGCCATTTATCTTGAAGATGTTCAAGTAATGCATAAATTTAGCTATATGTAAATTGGGATCTTCCATAGGAGTCCCTCCAAATTTGTTATGATGTAACATCTATATAATGATGGGGCTGATAGAGAAATACTCTACTTCAATTGGCGATATTCATAGCCCCATTGATGTTCATAATATAAGGAACAATGAAGTCTTTTAGGGGATGATCGTCGTCCATCATTGTTTTATCTTTTTCAAAAAGACGCTCCAACGCAAGTGGTGATGATGAATGTGGTGAATGTTAAGATTCTTCCAAATAGACTGATGTTCACTCCTTGCTTTTTAAAGATCCGCTTACAATCCTACAAGTAAACAAGGCAAGTGAAGCACATCTAAAAATGGAAAATACAAAAATAATAAAAATGACAATGATGATGATAATAATGTAAGTGAAGGTGGAGATTTGGGTGTTCTCTAGTCTTGCTTATTGATTAACACTTTTGCTATAACTAAGAATATTGTAGCTCCCCGACAACGATGCCAAAAAATTGTTGATTGCCAAACTCAAGTGAGTTTTAAATAATTATTGTCTCAGCTTGTCAATCACCTACAAGTATACGAGATCAATTGTAGTTGAGGTCAAACCACAGGTTGCTAGGCTAGTTAGGTGGAAAATTGTTAACTTTCTACAATCTAGATCGGTTATAATAAGAGGGTTGGTTTTTCATTAAACTAAATTGCAAATATGAAAGAATGAAAATAAATTCACTTATCACTTGGAGAAAGATTAATTATTAGATCAAGCGGATCTTGGATATGGGATTTCACTTCCACATCATAACTCAAATAAGAACCATGAATTCACTTATATTAGTCAATCTTCGTATGATAGGTTGATATCATCTAATACATTTCCCAATGATATAGATAGTCCTAACCCTATATAGCATTCCCATGCATATACACGGATTTGAACTACAACCTAGAATCCTCAACATAATCCTAGCCATTCCCATGGTCAAGGATATGTTGCCAAAACAACTATTCCCTACCTCTTAGTATTTCTTACCAGAATATAATAAGAAGCATAAATCATGTAAACATGATGGCCAGCCATGCATACAAGATGATAAGAACCATAACTTGTTTAGAAACAGAAGATTAACTAATAAAAAATATGAAATTTGAGTCACATTGGGCTATGACATGGGAGCTACTCTCCCATGTCCAATAAAAGGAGTTTACTCACTAACGGTATAGGCACAAATAATAAATCATTGAAATAAACAAGAGAAGAGAGAGAGGATAACAAATGGATCTGTGGGAGTGAAGAACGGATGGACATTTCCGTCCAAGAGATGGAGATCTGTCTCTAAAAATGATCCTCGCTTAAGCAACCTTCTCTTTTCAGTCTTGGGAAGGAACAGAGAAGAGAAATGGGGCTACAGATGGATTCTCTCCCAAGAAACTCTAGCTTTCCCTCCTAGAACTCCTCTCCAAAGCTATAGCCTCATTCTCAATCTCTAACCGCTCCAAATGATGTGTGATCCACTTCCCAAGGGGTGCGGCTCATTATATATTACAAAATGAGCGTTTGTTTCTAAAATTGTACAGAAAATATGCTTCACACTGTGTGTGAGTAAGTCAACACGGAGTGTGAGATCCAATTTCAGCTTCAGTCGGACCATAATCGCAAGTGTTATGGCGTGTGGAAAGGCCACACAGGGAATTTTCTATCAAATTTTGATCTTTCTGTGTTACGGCGTAAGAGATCTCCACACGGCATAAGGGGACAATTTTATTGTCTGAGAGTTACACACCATAAGGGAGGGTCCTTACGCTGTATGAAAGGTTGTCTATTAAGCAATGAACTCCAGAATTTGGGGAAACTTGGGAAATGCCAAATAGATCAAATTTTAGACATTTATCCCTTTTTTAGTAGAATGTAGAGTACCTACAATCCAAAACACGTCAAGAGTAAAAACAACAAGAAAAAAATATTCTAGCATGAATGGGAATGGAAATGTGATAAATATGAGTGAAATGTGTGATAAGAAATGGTTAAGTATGTGATATGATTAGTCCACATTAGCTATGTAGCCCATTCTGGGCATACTTATATACTTTTACCTTAAGCAAGTATTTTTATTCTAGATCTAGTATGTTATCTATTCTAACTTCTTTTTTCAATTATGATTGTTGCTTTGGTTGATCACTTTCTTGCTTGAACCTTGGTTTCTACCTAGATCGAGAGATTGGTTGTGGTAATGGGTAAGAGAAGGTAGTTTGGATTGGAATCTTAAAAGAGGACGTCCAAGGGTGACCTATACAGAACAAGAGCCTTAGATCCGGTCAGGCCCAATTGAACCCATCAGGTTCATCTCTGCCCGCCCGGATCTATAGTCCATGTATTGTATAAGTCACTTCCATTCCTAGAATCCTTGAATGTCCTAGACCCATGAGGGTATCTGGGATATTCTAAGGATGTTAGCTCGTACTCCAGAGAGGTTTCAGATCATTGATGGGGATTTAGTCACGCTATGTGAGAGCGAGTGGGATGACCCCCATAGGAGATGTTACTATGATATGTGCTGAGTTTGTACGTTAGTTGTTTGCTAGGGTGTTCTAGGGTTGTCTACACCTGAGAACGGGTGCATAGACTACCCATCCTATGGTTGCATAGATAACAACTTCTTCTTTTGATTAATAGAATTTCATGGATTTTGTTTTCTTTAGTTAGTTTTGTTTTATTTTCTTTCACACCATTTTGCTAGACCGGTTCTAGTTCTCTACATATATCAACTATCGATTTGGCTTAACACGTGTAAGAATGGGATCTTAAGCATCCTAAATATCCCCACATCCATGTGTTCGACCCTGTATATCTACTTTGACCCTATATTGAGTTGTGGGGATCCTTGAAGGTTTCAGGTTATAAATTTAAAAGTCTGATTCACCTTTGGGACTGTGCATGAACTTTTCAGGTGTTGTCTCAGGGCTTATCAACTTTTTGGCATCATTTTTGGGGACATGATTTTCCATGTTTACACGCCCAAAGATTTTATTTTGTCATCCATAAGATTGTATATATATGTATATTTCCTATTTTGCTTTACACATATTTGTTCATATATACATAATGGCTTTCCTTTTTCTTATACATTTTTTAGGCATGGACCTTGATTCTGCAAGGCAGGTTATCTTGTTCACCTATCCTCCTAAATATTTTCACATTTCTAACTGTTGGTAAATAATTGAAAGTCATGTGTTGCAACTGGTCGTGCTATATTCGCCCCCACCATCGTCAACACTAGATGTTTGAGCAAGGGAGATTGTCGATCAGCCCTCAAACCCTACAATGTTGTAGGATCAAGAAGTGATCAGAGCAGTGGTGGTAGCTAGAGAAAGTGAGCATGCACTCACTTCCTCCTTAGCACTTTATCTCCAAGAACAAGTAGACATGCTTTAGCATCTACTACAAAACCAGGATCATCATCTCCAAGTAGCCACCAAGATCGCAGACCGCAGTAGAAATATACTTCAAACTATTGAACAAGGATTGATACAAATGCATCAGTTTGATACAATGGGTTTCTAACAAAAGGCATGGCTGAACTGACAGATCTTGAAAACATTTCTATTCAAGTCCAACACCTTCATGATAAGGATGTTGAAAAAGGTAGGAGACTTCAAGAGCTCATCAATTTGTTGACCACATAGTTGTAAGAACCATCGCATGACCATGAAGATTAGAGTCTTCAAATCCATTCCATTGGGATTGAAGTGGATTCAGACTCACCATCCTATTCAGACCATCAATTGGATTCACCAAGATTTTTTTGTGAAGACCCACCAACCTAGGGAAGCCCTTGATTTTGTCTAGATGATTCAGCTAATCAATTAATGGAAAATATAAGCCATGTGCGTGAATGGTTTTATGATGATGATGATACCTTTTATCCTCCTCAGGGAAGTTAAACAGCCTCGCAACAGGAGGGTCAGTTTGAGGATCCTAAATCAAACTATGATCCAGACCAAGGTGATATCTCTTAGTGTGAGACTTGTCACTTTGCTTTGAGAAGCACGCCAATTGTTATAACCTCAATTTTTCTTGTAATGATTGACATGTAATTTTTCCAAGAAAAGGGATTTGAACAAAAAATTGTATGTTTTGTTTTAAAAGAATGGATTCTTTTGCAAAATTTCCCTTGGATGCATGATTTCGTGGTTTATATTGTTCTAATACATCCAATAATGACAAAAGGGAAAGGAGATAAAAGAAATCCCATAATAAATAAAAGGAAAATAAATAAAGAATAATTGTGTGCATATGTGAGACTTGTGTATAATTCTCTAGAAAGTTTCATGGATAGCCACTATTGATTGACTTTCATTTGCACATGGTTTCTAATAAGAAAAGAAATCAAAATGGAGAAAATAGAAAAGAAAGAAAGAGAAAAGATGAATTTTAATGCATAATATATGCCTTATAAGTGAATGACTTGAATATAAAGAAAAGTCCCTTTTCTTTTTGAATTTTGGTCTCAATCTTTGCACACATCTCAATAAATTCATTGTATACTTTCTCTTAAACTTTAGGAGAAAAAAGATTAATGATGTGAGAGATATGAATTAATTTGTTAATTCTAAAGTGAAAGGGTTTTCAAGAAATGTATTAAATGTCACATTTATTTTGCTTTTGGAAACTAATACTCAGGCCTTTAGATGTCACGCTTAATCTGGACCCTCAGATTGCAAATCCAATGGATAGGGCCTCACCTTCTACCTCCAACCCATTTTGGGAAGCTGGAACATTAAAGAAGTAAAATTGTTTCACACTCTCTCACTCCCTGATCAACCAATAAGGCATGAAAATGATGTTCTTGAACTAATTTGTGAATAAAGACCCTTCATTTGGATAATTTGAGTAATTAGGGTTTTTATGTGGAAAAGTGCTTTTAGGATTTGTTGACCTAAAATGGTAAAATTGGAAAATGAAATTTTAGAAACCAAGAAACCCTAAGGAAACCCTAATAAGGCTTAGAAACCATAGAATGGAATCCCAAGTCAGAAAAAGATGTTCGGATGTGATTATAACAATTAGATGTTATAAATACTTTTTAAGATCAAGTTGCTTGATTTATTGCTTGGCTTGGTTGATTGGACTTCTTGATTGGATTAGCTATTTTTCTTGGTTTTGAGACTTCTAAATCAGGTATGTGGTTATGCTTATGGCTAATTTCTCTAGTTTCATGACAAGTTCTGAGGTTTTACCAATTTCTTAAAATTAAATGCTTGGATGAAGTTTATTTTCTGCAATCTAAAAATTGACTATGACTATGACAAAGTATGCATATAACTTGCTCAAACCTGGCATACCACCTCTGGATGTTTGATTGAAGAGAAACAAAAAGTCATGGCAAGGACTGATGTAGTAGCAGATGCTCTTAGTAAGAAACAGCTCAGGTGTACAACTGTCTTATCTAGCTAGTAGAGAGAACTAGAAGAGTTTGCTAGGTGGACTCTATATCCCTTAGAAGACCGGATTCATGTGGCCAACATCAGATTAAACCCATCCTATTAACTGAGTTGGTAGCTATCCACTTATCCAGCCCAGAGCTTGACAAGATGAAAGGTTTGTTAGAGAAACCTCAGACACATCTCTTAGTGAGAGTAGATGGTGGAATCCTATACCAAAGTCATTTGGGTTCCTGAAGATTCTCCCTTGAGGAATCATATCTTACAGGAAGCTCACGGTTCTAAGTACATGGTACACCCTGGCACTAGCAAGATGTTTAAAAACTTACAGCGGTACTTTTGGTGGCTTGGGATGAAGAGAGACATAGCGGCATATGTGGCTATTTGTCTCATGTGCCAGATGGTGAAGATTGAACGCCAACGACCCAATGGATTGCTACATTTGATTGAAATACTAGAGTGGAAATGGGAGCAGATCACCGTGGATATTGTGGTGGGTCTCCCCAAGACCAAGAGAGGTCATGATGCATTATGGGTTGTGGTAGATCGCCTTACCAAGTTGGCACATTTCCCTGCCTTAAAGATCACTGTCAAGGTGACAGACCTAGATGAACTATATATTAGAGACATAGTTCAACTGCATGGTGTTCTGAGTTCAATTATTTCTATTTGTGATCCTAAGTTCACTTCTAAGTTGTGGAAGCAAGTGCATGAAGAACTCGGTACTAGATTTAAGTTTAGCACAATTTATCACCCCCCTAGACTGATGGACAGATAGAAAGGACACTCCAGACGTTAGAGGATCTATTGAGAGCATGTGTGCTTGATTGGGGTGGATCATGGGAGCAATACATGCCCCTAGCTGAGTTTTCTTACAATAACAGCTACCAAACCAGTAACGGGATGCCTCCGTACGAAGCTCTCTATGGGAGGTTGTGTCGGTCACCGCTTTACTGGGATGATGTCGGTGAAAGGACCTTGTTGAGGTCAGAGGAACTACAATTGTATGATGACAAAGTTGCTTTGATCAAGCAAAGGCCGAAGAGAGCCCGGGATCGACAAAAGTCATATATTGATGCAAAGCGGACTTACTTGCACTTTACGGTGAGTGAACACGTGCTTCTGAAGATTCGACCCCACCGATCTATAGCTAAGAATAGAGGAAAGTTGAGTCCCTGATACATGGGTCTGTTTGAGATTTTAGAATGGATTGGTGAATCTACTTATCGTTTGGTCTTACCCCCCTCAGTATAGTATGATGCATGATGTGTTCCATGTGTCTAATCTGAAGCGTTGTGTGAAGGACTCGAGCCATGTGCTGAGATTTGAACCTATTGAACTCCAAGGGAGGCTGACTTACCCTGAGTCACATGTGAGGGTACTGTATACCAAGGTGAAAGAGCTCAGGAGTAAAAAGATAGATATGGTAAAGGTTCTTTGGAAGCACCATGGAGAGGATGAAGCCATATGGGAGCTAAAGACGGACATGGAAAAGTTTTACCCTGAGTTGTTTGCTTGATTTTGGAGGGGAAAATCCCTATAAGAGGGGAAGGATGTTATAACCTCAATTTTTCTTGTAATGGTTGAAATGCAATTTTTCCAAGAAAAGGGATTTGAATGAAAAATTGTATGTTTTGTTTTAAAAGAATGGATTCTTTTGCAAAATCCCCTTTGGATGCATGAGTTCGTGGTTTATACTATTTTAATACATCCAATAATGACAAAAGGGAAAAGAGATAAAAGAAATACCATAATAAGTAAAAGGAAAATAAATAAAGGATAATTGTGTGCATATGTGAGAATTGTGTAGAATTCTCTAGAAAGTGGCATGGATGGCCACTATTAATTGACTTTCTTTACACATGGTTTCTAATAAGAAAAGAAATCAAAATAGAGAAATAGAAAAGAAAGACAGAGAAAAGATGAATTTTGATGCATAATATATGTCTTATAAATGGATGGCCTACATATAAAGAAAAGTCCCTTTTCTTTTCAGATTTTAGTCTCAATCTTTGCACACATCTAGATAAAGTCATTGTAAAATTTCCCTTAAAATTTGAGAGAAAAAGGATTAATGATGTGCGAGATATGAATTAATTTTTTAATCCTAAAGTGAAAGGGTTTTTAAGAAATGTATTAAATGTCACATTTATTTTTCTTTTAGAAACTAATATTCGGCCTTTAGATGTCATGCTTAATCTGGACCCTCTGGTTGTGAATCGAATGGATAGGGACTCACCTTCTACCTCCAGCCCATTTTAGAAAGCTGGAACAATATCAAAGAAAATTCGTTTCACACTCTTTCACTCCCTGATCAATCAAGAAGGCATGAAATTGATGTTTTTGAACTAATTTGTGAATAAAGACCCTTAATTTGGATAATTTGAGTAATTAGGGTTTTTATGAGTGGAAAAGTTCTGTTAGGGTTTGTTGACCTAAAAGGGTAAAATTGGAAAATGAAAGTTTGGAAACCAAGAAACCCTAAGGAAACTCTAGAATGGAATCCCAAGTCAGAAAAAGATGTTTGGATGAAATTATAATAATTAGATGTTATAAAAACTTTTCAGGATCAAGCTGCTTGATTTATTGCTTGGCTTGGTTGACTGGACTTCTTGATTGGATTAGTTGTCTTGCTTGGTTTTGAGACTTCCAAATCAAGTATGTGGTTACGCTTATGGCTAATCTCTCTAGTTTCATGACAATTTCTAAGGTTTTACCGATTGCTTGAAATTAAATGCTTGGATCAATTTTATTTTGTGCAATCTATAAAGTGACTATGACTATGATAGAGTATGCTTATAACTTTCTCAAACTCGACATACCACCTCTGGATGTTTGATTGAAAAGAAGAAAAAAAAGTCATGGCAAGGACCAACGACTAGGCCCCATATTAGAAAGGTCAGACTAGGCCCCAGATTGGGAAGGTCATATGAGGTCAGACTAGGCCCCAGATTGGGAAGGTCCCAAGAGACCAGACCAGACCCCAGATTGGGAAGGTCATTTGAGGTCAGGCCCCAGTGGAAGACCAACATGGCACATGAGCTCCAGATTGAGAAGGTGGCCTTTTTGTCCACTGTAGGGACAAAACCCTAGGAAAGGATATACCAGAGGTTAGGTAAAAATGGTTTAGAAGTTATGAAGAAAATATAAATTTTGTTTTGTAACAAATAATTGTTGTGGTTATGTTGTTACAACTACTTGTAAACTTTTGTTTCCTCCATTGACTAGTATAATTCAATTTAGGGTAATATACAGTTATGTCTACAAGTTTAACAGAAAGTGGTTGTTCAGTAAAAGTGACATGGAAAAAGAATGAGGATAAATAATGTTTGAAGGATTATAGTTAGCTAGTTCTTCCCTTGGGTAAAGTTCTGATATCCTATTTTTGAAAGGTATGTGAAAAAAAATTATCCTGCTTTAAGCTTAGTTGTGGCAGAATTTATTCATTATTTTTTATTATTTGCAAAACCATATGATCTTGTTTTGGGATTATGGCTCTAGCTTCTTCAACTTCCTTAATTGTGGGTTGCCGGAGGGTAGGGTCATTACACAAATTATGGTTTGGAACAATATGTTTGATGAGGACGAACACAACTATTCACGTTGGGACAGTGAGTATACTAATGATGATGATCTAGAACTTCACAATCCAGCATTCGATACCATTCCATTAGAAAGGGTGGTCGGCATTGAAGGAGCAGAATGGACAACCCATCACAACATGACTACTGATAATGAAGGTACCCCAAACCCCATAGAATGTGACAATCTTGGAGTGTTAGAAGTGTATACAGATTCACTTGGGGATACTTATTACTCAGAATATGATTGGATGACTCTGATTGACAATGAAGACTACTCTAACCATCCAACCTCATGTTCAAAGGTGGAGAAAGAAGAGAGGAGTCTTACAGAAAACTTTCAACCTCTCCCCTCAATCTCATATGGTGTCAACATCCTAGGGCCTACCTATTCAGATTCACAACTTGATGGGTACCTTGAGTATGCTCTGTCGAAGAACTCATTTCAATGTAGTTCAGATCAATCCTAGCACGGAGATGACTTCACCGAGCCGCTGGATTTTATTCATCTATCCTAGACTCGAAAAGGCTCATATCTCCACCAACTATTCTCCTACATGGTGGGCCCAATCAGCAAGGTACAGGTAACCTGGAGCCCAAAACTATGGATTTGGGATCCGAGTGTAGGAATTATGGGGCAGCCACCCTCTCTTACCTACACAATTTTTCTCTATTAATTTTGTACAATAAAAGTCACTTTAATTTCTTCTGCTATAGTTTATTTCCTCGAATTGTTTAAACTTAATTTTTCTCATTTACATCATTTAGATATTCTTCATTACAATTGCATGCATATCTTCCTTTCTACCCTTACAGCTACTACGATACTGTCTTTTTGAATGGAGAATGAATTTACACATCTTTTTGGATAGATTAAAAATCATTTTTTTTTTGTTTCTGTGATGATTTTTGAGTTTTCAACCACCAACCCGACCACCCTTTGGTCGAATTGACCTCCACACAATTGGGCCCAAAAAAATGTTTTCGGCTTCTCTCATTTAAAAAAAAACATAATCAAATTTTCTAGGCCAGACTCGACTGGGCCCACCTCAAAATGGTCGGGTTCACTCCTTATTTTTGCCTAAATTTTCCACCAACCTGTCAACAATCAACACACAAAAAGTTGACCAACAAACCCTCAAATCGACAGTCTGACACATCTGTCAATAGACCTACAATTGTCAGTCTGACACGAGACTTTTAATCAATTTTGGAATCTTTTTATTCAGCTTTTGACTGGATAACAGCCCACCTGGACCTGGACAGGTTGGGACCGATGCTACCTGACAGTTGTCTTTTTGCTTGTAGTCCTCTATCAACGGTCAAAATTCAGTCATACCAACAGACCTATTAGTCTGACAGACTGACGTGTAAGTCAGTCGCTGACAAGACCGTCTTTTTGACCAGTCAAAATGCAACTGACTTTTGATCGCAGGCTTTTGACCATCTTTCCACCGAATCTCGAACCTCCACCCACCCAAGATGGCCTCAACCCACTCGGGCCCAGCCTGACCTGTCGTGTCCCCTGCCTATAAATAAGGTTGGGGTGAGGTTGTTTTCTTCACACCATCTCTCACCCCCTCCTTATCACCCTAGACAAAACCTAGCCATCGTTGTCGGTGGAAACTGTCTCCCTCTACCCCTTAGTCTATGGTAGACCAACAGCAGTCACATCCCAACCTTGTCGGTGACAAAATCGACATCCCCCTCTTCCACCTTAGGGGTCGACAAACATCCAATCGGTAGAAACATTGTCGCCCTTTTTCCCGTCGTTCACCCCACTAGCAACAACTTATCACTGTCACTGTCACTGCCACCCTAGAACCAGTACCAACACCAATGGCAGCAACAACAACACTACTATCGTTCCTTTCCACACTGTGATTCCTTCCTACAGCACTAGCAGCAACCTCCTTCAGCAGTCGGTGGCAACACTGGACGTCAACAATGCCCAACAATATGCACTGCCTTGCCCCGCCAACCGCACCAGGTGTAGACACTTCAACCCGACCGTTCCCAACTCCACCCAGTCAGGCCCAGCGTTGGCGATAACATTTGTTGTGCAACCTAGCCCGCCCCATTCCACCTCCACCCACCTAGGTCTGCTTTGATGCAGTCAGGTGTAGCACCAACATGCCCTCTCCACCTCTGCCAACCTGACCATTTCTGACTCCACATGGTCGGGTCCAGTAGCATCGACATCTCTTCACTAAATCTAACTCGACCATTTCAATTGCAACGCAGTCGATTCATCACCACAGTTTAGTTCACCATAGAAGTAGTAAAGAATGGCCTGAAGAAATTCAAAAAGATTGTAACCAGAAGAAGGGGAGAAGGGAGCTCCTCTTCACTAGAGGGGCATGCAAGTCTATACCCACCTCGCTCCATGCAGACCACAAACCTGACGTATGAAAAGAGACCATGCATTAAGCTAAGAGGATGTCCTCTAGATCTTCATCCTGATCCTAAATTCCACAACATGAATCAAAAGTAGTATTTTGAAGCTCTGATCAAGGACAAAGGAAATATTATGGGACCGACATATGCCAACCCAATAACCCACATCTCGCTTGGCATATAGGATCAAGTTGATAGATACCTAGAAGTTGTTCACCTTACATCCTCTCTTACTCGCATTGCGACACATATCATAGACTCACCTTCAATTTTTATGTTACGCTTGAGCCTCCTAAGGATGTACACCACAAGGTCCTCCATTTCCACCTACTGAACCAAAGCCACAAGTCACTGAAGACCAACTCAATAGCTGGTTGTCACGTACTACATAGGACTACATAGAGATGTCTAGGAGTGGCTAGAGTTAGGAGACAGTGATTTCAATCCCCTCCAAGCCTAGAAGATGATCACTGGGGAGGACACAGACATCACTAGCTCTACTAAAGCTTCATGCATCTACAACCCGACACTCCACTATCTTCAATGAGTAATTGCAAACTACATCTTGGAGAAGCAGGATAGTCAGGGGGCAGTCAGCATGGCTAGCCTCTACATTATGTGGTGTGCGGTGATAGGTAGAAAGGTGAACGTGGCGACCTTCATAATTTACCACTTTCGCAACTCGTTCAAGATGTAGCAGAACTTCATGTTGATGGATGACGTGATAACATTTATGGCACATCATCTTGGAGTCAGAACGACCTACTCGGATTCATGAAGGACAAGGCTATGTGGTCCAAGTTGGACTTGGACCACTTAATGCATGAAGCAGTGATCAAAGACAGCAACAGGGGATATCTCTATATCTTTGGTCACAATAGGCACAAGGTTTTATTTCTAGCAAATGTAGGATTTGCATGTCAGACACTGGTCATGGATGTTTCTCTCATGGAGGACGCTCAAGGCAATATACGTCAGGCAAGTGGCACTGCATGCACATCTTCTTCAACAACACATGTGCCAGAAGCTAAGGATATTGAGCATCACCACAGGGCAACCTTCCACAACCTCCCACATTAAGGAGGGCCCTACTCTGAGATCCCATTTGTTGCTTACAAAATTCTCCTCATCTGAATCAGTACACCTTAAACCTCAACATAGGGCACCTCTATGAGATGATGACATGTTTTAGGGCAGACTCAAACTAACAATTTGATGCATCAAAGTAGGACGTGCAGTACCTTAGGTAGAGGTTTGACACAGTCTTCCCATCACCACCACCTCCTCCCTTCTAACAGCCATTTCAGCAATTTTGGTGGCCGCTCCAGGAGTTTGGACAGTCAATCCAGCACCAGTAGAGGATGAACCCTGAGTATGAGGATCACCCAGGCGGCACTGATGACCTCAACCAATACTTCAGTAGTCAGTACCAGTAGTAGGTGTATCTCTTACCATCCACATTTTGATATTTTCTAAGGATGAGCAAAATTTAAAGTGTGGGGGTGGCACGGTGTACCATCCTATATCTTTTGCATTCCCTTTATCTTTCTTTCATGCATGCATCTTTATCTTTCATGTCCCTTGCACTTAGAGTAAATTTTCAGCTTTGTAAGACTTTGTTTCATAATTTGTAAACCTTTTTTAATCTCTTTTTATATCTAAGTGATTGCACGAATCTTAGAGCTAAATGCTTATTTTTATGCCTAAATACACAATTTTCATCTTAAACTATTTAATCTTTTGGTTGACTAGCTCTTTGACTCTTTCCTTAAGTTTGGAAATGAATCTAAGGTTATGCCCTTTTTCATAGCTTAAAAACATTATTCCTTTGATCTAAGTTGTCAATGACAAACCCATGATATACGCTTGTCAAAAAAAGCTAAATTTTGATCAAAATCCCAAGTTGCATTATTGGCAAATGTGCCTCTACTCTAGGGATCCTTGAATCACAATTATTACTTTTCGCACAGATATTAAGCGGATAAGTATGAGTTTTTGAGCTATAATTAGGTTGAATTATTTTTCCTTAATGGTCTACACGCTCTCTCACCTTAGATTGAGTCAAAAAGATAAAAACTAAAAAGTGTGCAAAAGAGGTTTGGCCACCAAAAAATCCGAAAAATATCAATATAGTTCTCACCCAGACCTATAAATTAGAATGCAAAGAATAGAAGCATGAGTAATAATAATATGAGTGCTTGTTTTCTCTTTCAGGAGAGTTGAGGATGGTGTCCAGCCAGTGTATGACTGCACTCATGAACGCAGATATGTCGTTCCTGGTAGTAAAACCCCAAAAGCTCAATGTAGAGTCCTTAGGAACCCCTAGGAGACCTATTAGATCATCCCAATGGCAAGATTGGTTTGAGCACAATATGAGGAGTTTTTCTCACTCCTTTGGGCCAAATGGCTTAGATTACAGGGATTTTTGCTCGCTACATGGACAAACCTGACGCAGATAAGGATCCTCAGAACTCATTAGAGTCTTTTTTAGTTGCTTCTTAGGGCCTGAACAAGTGGGAGGCATGTTGTTCTGGATTGGTCTATGTGAATACATTATATGTTGGTAAGGTATGCCCAGAGAGCCGATCATGTGATGATTGACATGTCACACATCATAAAAGGAATTGATTAATACTCATAAAGAAAAACTTCCAATTCATTTTGTTTCATCCAGTTATGAGACAATGAGGAAACATCGTGAATGTTTAAAGAATGACAATACTCAATGACGTATGTCTTCAAGTACCTGACTTGGAGAATGAGATCATACGAATGCTAAGAATATGTACGTTCTTATTATGTCCCTAGTCGATTGCTACTGTAGAAGTTAGATAGACATTAGTAACACACAAGACTGGATTGTGGGTAGGTTGACAATAAAATCTCATTTGTCATGATATGGCCATATCAAACTAAGCACACAGATACATGTTAGGGAACAGTGTATTGGATAGACCCACCTTAAGAGTAATACATGTAAACCTTCATTGGTATTCATAGTCACCTCTCATAGTGAAGGTGGTGATTGTGGTTCTTAGACCTAAAATCACTGCACTCATCACATGTCGTTGGGTGTACTTTGACATCATTAAACGTAATCTAGAAATACAGGTTGCCATAAAGGTGATTATTGGGTAGCTTTAAGACATGGGACTGACTGTGAGTGATAGAGATAGAATTTGTCCCTCCTAATGGAGTTTGATATCCTGGTCACTTGATAAGCGAGACTGAGAAATGCATGTGCATGCACATGTGAATCAATATACGATATTGAGGTCACATTATCTCAGACAGTCTGCTCTTGGTGCAAGAAACATGAGTTGAACGTTGAGAGGATGACGATTCCATGCCTTGAGTTCACTCCGGATATCAGAGACGAAGGAATTATACAATCATTACCACACTGTGCACGGATTATAAGTTGAAGTTGTTCTCTAACTTTCCATTCACTTGGGTAGCACTGATGTGCGGCTAGGAACCTCTCTCTACTTGTGATGTCATAAGTTAGTTATGGACACTCATTACCAACATGATATAGGACCTATAGGGTCACACACATAGGACATCTAGAAGATGTGTCTAATCTTGAATGATGATTGGATTGATTACTAAAGTATCAATTCACACAACGGGTCAGCTGACTACACTACCAGCCGATCATATCACAGGGTGAGATGGCCGTTTGGAGTGCCAAATGATCGGCTCAAATGTTGATACAGCCGTTTGGTTGTCAGGCTGATCAAAAATTGAATTAGCTAAGTTCTGCCCAAACTGAGGTGTGAGCTGACCGGTTCATTTTGTTGAACCAACCGGCTCAACTCGACTCACCAGACGATCGTTTGGTGAGCCAGATGACCATCTCTCATGTGCGTGATCACTCAGTTTGTGGAAAAATTTGATTGCATCAAGGATTAGTGTTGACGTCATCTCGTGCATTAATTGCATTCGAATTGGCAAATTCATGTGCGGTCAGGAAACCTGGTGAAATAACCATCTATCTGTACCAGACGACTGTTTCACATGTGAAACGACCATTTTGGGTGTTGCAGGTTGTGAAAATTCAAGATCTTCCAGTCCCTTCCACTCTCACACAGTTCCTGAACATACTGGGAACCCTAGCCCTAACCCTGCCTATAAATAGAGGGGTACCTGAACCATTCTTTCATCATACAATGACTATATCTTAGGACATGATGCATCATATTAATACTCAAATAGGACTTCAGTGCATTCACCTAGAAGAAAATTGGTGAGCATATACTCTCTTGTGTATCCTTTAAATAACTCAATATTTGTCACTTCAACTTTGTAATTATATTTTCTACCATGGAGGCCAAGTTAATGGGTGTAAAAGTGAGTTTCAATCTCAATCTGTCTCAACCTGCTATCTCTACCTTAGCCTCCTAGTGAGAAATCCTATCTAAGTTTGTACATTACTCCACAACAGACTAATAAAGTAAAAGGCTTCATCCAAAATATTAGCAAAATAGACCAATATTATAATCTCATTTCCATCCCGATAGTGCTACCACCAAGTAATCATCTCTCTAAAACAACCAAGAAACACTTTTCCACCAGCCATTTATCTTCATTTTCTCCTTCTTTCTTCCTATCCTTTCCATCACCCTATATCAAGTTTGTAAAGTGCCCAATGGTACCATGATACGTTTTTGTGTAAGATTCAGTATTATCATAATCAAAACAACATGGCATGCCATCTAATCTCACAAAACACCAAATCAATCTGAAACACTTTTTGTGACACCCTATTTTTATAGTAGATCTTTTTAGTCCTTATTTTTGTAACAGATCCACATGAGCATATGCATGAATTCATGCAATAGGATGCCATCTTATTTAATCTCATGAAAAAAGTATAATTGGCAATAAAACCAATCTACAATGATGGCATTCTCATTCCCAATTGTTCCACACAAAAAGGTAAAGACCTAACAAATAGCTCATAACTTATTTGAAAATCTAAACATAAATTGAAAATAGACCTAAAACATATATGAAAATATCAAAGGATAATGGCACCCAACCACGGTACTTACAATTTTTTATTGCATAATATTTGGTTTTAGCCTTAATCCTCCTTCTCTTCTCTGCCTATGGATATCTTTTTCACATCCATGCAAAGCAAATAGGAAACTTTTTGTATGTTGACCTAAGTATATTATTCAATTGAAAGTAAGATGTATTCATTAAAATAACTTGAAATACAAATAGACATTTTCATAATCTTGATTGTTATCATATTCTTAATATGTGTAATTTAATTGAGCATTTTTATTGATATCTCCATATGACCTTGCACAAAATTACTCATTGCTCCCAAAATCTCACTGCGCCCAAGTGTTTATTTCTCTAGAGTGTTCATAAAAATATAGAGAGTCAGTTAATAAACAACTCTTTACATAACCATTGAGTATGAATTTTATATCTTAAACCTTGAATTTTGAATAATGAAACATTTTTATGGCTTAGTATTACACCTAAAGATGAGGAGACATGTGGAAACATATAATTTCTTAATTAACAATCTTGGAGTTATCACATGGAAATTAGATACTTTATACTAAACAATATCAAGTCATATACATAGTTGGATAAATAGAAATAATTATCCTTAAATATTACTCAATAGTACATGTATGCTACCTAAGAATGAATTAGTGTCCTAGTAATTCTCGTCAAGTTGATGGACATTGTAAAGACTTATTCAATGGATAACTTTCATTAAAAATTAATATGTGACCAAATTTCTAGGGTTTAGGATACTTTAATAAATTAGAGGACTAAGGAGTCAGACATCTTGAAAAACTATGCTATTAAAGTTCCTTGTTTTTTATAACTTCTATCGAATACTTATGTATAAATCAATGATGATGTATGTATTTGTTGAATATTTTACTAATATTGACCCTTCACAAAACTTTGCAAATTGTTTTTAGTATTTAATAAAATTTGGAACTCTTGTTTAGGGTACCAAGACCCCCAAGCCCATTGAGAAATTGTAATGTTGCCCCAATACCACCTTAATAGTTGTGTGCATCGTATCAAAATATGTGCAAAAAATACATATACACCCATCATTGTGCAACTTTCATCACGGTCGGTTGAGGGAGATGGGGAATCTAATACATGGTATGTTCATTCATAACACAGGTATAAATTTTTGAAACAATGATTCAACTCACATAATTAAGCAAAAATCACAAATATAAAAACACCAAGACTGAGCTCCTCAAAGTAGAGCAGTCTCAATGACCCCTGACTCAAGCTCTTTAATTGCCAAAAATGAAAAAAAAACTCTTTTACATGATCATTTTTAGGAAGAGATCATAGATTGTAAATTTGACAAGATTAGAGAAACAAAGGGGATGGAGGTTTTCCGAACCTCATTTGGAGAATGCAGTGAATTAAGCAAATAAAAAGAGAGCCATTTATGGTGAAATGTTAGTTAGGACCCATGACTAGAAGAAAACGTTGTAAAAAGTTGAAAGGAGTTTATCATGTTAATTAACCAAATTCACTTTGTTGGAGGCTTTGTGAAGGTTCATCAAGGATTTCCCAATCTCTTAAGATTTTCATAGAGAACCTCTAGGGGTCAAAGTAGATAGTAGGTTTGGATGATATGTAGATGAAAAATCTAGAAGTTTTTTAAGCAGCAAGAAAGATTTCTGGAAATGACCAGAACAATTTTAAGCATTGGTTTTTATAAATGGAAGTGTGAGGAGACCTAGATTTTTCTTGGAGAAGAAAACACAATTTTTAAGGTAGGTTGAGTTTGTTAGGAATTTTTGTTACAAAAATTCTATAAAGTCTGGGCTCATCCTAAATTACACCCTAAGGCAAAGTTAATACAAGTTTCTATTGGGATGAGATTGGAATATGAGGTAGATTGAGATAGAGACAAAGAAAATGTATTGTATATCCCTATTGATAGAGGGAAAGGGGTGAGGATAAAAAGTTTGTGGTTATAGGATGGAACCATACAAACATAAAAGAGGTGGGTAATCCACATCATTAGATCAGTGGTATAAGAATTGAAGTACAAGTTTATATCTTTTTACTTTACTCTTTCATTGTATATGCTATTACCTACGGACACAAATTTAGGGGGATCAATGTAATAAAGTGAGTTTTTACTTATATTTTTCTCTCTCTTGTGTTTTGGTTATTTCCCTAAAATGCCCTCAACCATCCCCTTCACTCTTTGATTAGAAAGGAATCACAATTTTCAATACAAAAAAGCCCTAGTTTCATATGAAGGTGAATTGTAGGTATTAATGTACTTAGTCCATAACTGATCAATGTTCAAATTTCACCCTCAAATTTATACCATATAGGGTAATGACATATTGAATCTCCACCTAAATTTTGTTACAATTCAATAAACCAATGAGGAGTTATTAGCAATTGAAAATAAGGCATATTATTCCATTTATTTTAACCACACACCTAAGTTTGCAGGTTATAAAATCAAATATGTGACATATTGATGTCACGCGGCTAGGTCATGTACCCGGCCCCTATCGGGGCCGTCGGATGAGGCAAATCGTGGATCAAGGGAGATCTGATGACTCTAACCTTGTCACCTACCTCCTGCGCGACCCTAGACTCCTACCTAACTGATCGGCCTACCGATCAGGGACTCACGTGCTCGACTCCCACATTATCTACACGAGATAATGGGAGGATAATCTCCTCTCGCCACGACAAGCCAAACGACCCCCACCATATCACCTCTATCCTCTTGGTTAGCTACAACAAACCCCACCCTTCTTGCGGCTCTCAACTAGCGGTGGCACAAATTTTAGGGCTTCCTCCTACGCCCTCTCTCCAACCTATTTTAGGGACCCATTAGCACCGCCTGCCTTCCATTTAATCATCCTCAACCCTAAAATTGCACCGAAACTCGCCCCATCATCCCCTACCTTACCCCCTCCACCGAGCCTGACTGAAGGAGCCCCTCGCTCCTATGAACCCCCTCCTTCCAATCAAGCGGAGCCTCACACTCGAGGGACCGTGGCGAGAAGAACAACACCTTCAGTTAGAACCGCGAAGGCCCAAAAGCCTAGGTCGATGAGCCCTGCAACTGAGCTCCAAGAACTCCATCGCCGAAGAGGTTGGAGCCACCTCTGAGCCTCAAGAAGGTTGTAGACCCATCGAAAGATCTTCGCAGAGCTCCTAACTCCCTTGATTCAACCAGAGGGGAGGTAATGCTTGAACTCCTCCTTTTTTATCTTCTTTACCTGCTTTGGTCAAAACCCAACCTCTAGATCATCTCCGACCACCTTGTGAGGCTCCCCGACACCGAAGTGACCTCATAAACTCAACCCACACCACAACACTACCCAACACCCACCTATCTATCCTCGACCTCACCTCACATGCATCCATTCCCTCGTTGCGTCCATGGCACGCGAGAAGGAACAATCGAACAGGTGGAGTTACCACCTTGTCCATGCAGATGACATATGTGCATCAAACCCCCATGGGCAATCTCGCCCTATCACCTATCGCTGACCCTCACTGATGGGTGTTGACTCGTAGGTTAGTGGGAGGGTCTGAGAATTTAGATCCCTCACCTGATCCACAAAGTCAAGCTCGCAAATCCTTTTTTTGTTTTTTGTTTATTCTTCTAGAAATTTCCTGATTGTCCAGTCTTGCAAAATCCTTTATATATAGCTCCCATGTCTGAAAAATGCCCACCAAGTACCCCTATTCTAAGAAAAATGAGGAGAACCTATATAAATTATCACATGTACCTAAATCCAACCATAGATTGATTTATTTCCTTATGAATTTGTTTATGTCTTTAATGGTGGAAAATAAATATGAAAATAAATGACAGTATATTTGTAAGATCTTGAAGTATCAGATCTGACCCTGATTGCCTTGAATCGAAACCCTAAAAATGAAGACCAATAATAAGTTCACACTCATCACATGAGGTGTTGAAAGCCCTAGCAAGACAAAACCCTAATATGAGGTGTTGAAAACACATTATGACTTTAGGTCTTATTTCTCTTTTAGGGTGATCTACTCTCTCTCTTAACATAGCTTTTTGGAATCAAGATCTGAGATCCAAGGTACATGGATATAAGTATAAGACTAGTTTTTGTTGGATGATAACTATGAGTAATTGCTTGCATGTATTTGAATATCTTATTGGATGTACATTTATATGTATTGCCATTTCTGCCTTGAACACTAAGAACACTAAGAGAAAGAAAATGGAATGTAGTTACTGATGGTTCGTTAATCCCCCTATTAGAGAGGGAAGGTATTAATGTTGACAAGAACCCCCCTAATGGTACAAGGTACGTGAGGATAGATCACAATAATATATGTTTGTGCTAAGTCCACCATAGTAATACATGTTCATTGAAATATGATTAATAACTTGGGTTTACCTAATTTTTCGTCATTAAATAATGTTTTCTTTTCTGCAACTATTTTAATATTCCAACATAGTATAGTATTTTTGCCACCACATACAAATGTTTGTTGATGATTTTTGCTTCTCGTATTTTCTAAGTACAAGGAACAATTAAAGCATCTCAAAGTACCTGAAGCTATCAAATAAATGGACATTGAGGATAGACTAGATAGATTTCCATTTTTATCTCTTTTTTAGTTAGATAGCTTATCTCTTTTTCAGTTAGATAGTTGCTTTTCTACTAGATGATGTATAGGATGTTCTAAATCCTATGTACTTTCTTTTATAGAACTATTCACTTCTTCTATCCAGAATAATATATGTATGACTTTATTATTATCATTGAATGTTGTTCGTGTGGCTATATAATGATGTTGTGGACAACGATCCGGCTCCTTTTTATGTTTCAGTTGACTACCACAATCTCTTGTATTTTCCCTTCTGACATCTATAGATATGAGTGCACACATATCTGTGAATGTCTCTAAGGAAAGTATATTGAAATTGAGGTCGTCACAATCAAATTAATACATAATGACTTTAGAATCTGATTATAGGCTCATTAAGGCATCTAATATACTAAAATATATTATATTCTATGATTTAAAATTCTTATATGTTGGTAAATCAATCACATATGTTTCTAAATTGATGATTGTGAAGGAATTATAAATATTTTCTAATTTTGTCCAGTATATTTTGTGAAATGTTGAAACTAAATAAAGTTCCACCAGATAATTTTCATTAAGATTTAAACCTAGGTTATATCTAGTACAAACTTTATTTAAGGTACAAGTATTTTCCTAAGTAAGAATTTTAGGTATATTTACTTGTGGAATTGGCAAACCATGACACACTATATCACTATTTACATGTTGTGTCAAATATTTTAACTCAATTTTTTTATTTACTTATTAATTCAAAAAATGCATATAACTCCAAGAAATTTATTTTAGTGTGAAGATGATAATAGGAGTGTACTATGATAATATATAGCCTCAACAAAAAATCAAAAATTCTTATCTTGTATATAAGTATTTATATTTAATCTTTTTTTAGAATAACTAACTGATGCCCTATTTTATTTGGTCAATTCACATAGCTATTGACACTAAAAATCATAAAAATTGCAATGATTATAGTTTTGACTCCGTAGCTCCAGCAAAATTATAGGATATAGTTTCCTTCTTTCTCATCAAGTCATAATTTTCATTATTTGTAGTGTATACTATTATTAAAGACAAATAATAAACTTGGAAATCTGACAAAACTTGAATTATAATTTCGTTTGACCATATTCCACTATTTATTGTTGATACAACACTATGACATGTATATGTCTATCATTATTTCCCTTTTTTGAACCTCATACTTTGAATATACTAAAATATAAATGTGTTTGAGGTAAGGTGCTACCATGCAGGAAGCAATTAGATTGAGGTGTCTAGGAATGTCATGTTTGTGAATATTCTACCATAACTACACCAAATCAACTCGAGGTGGTGGTTTTTCCTAAGTTAAGAATTTCATATAAATAACATCAGTCGTGCTAATTTGGTAAGCCTAAACCTTATATTTAGACTCTTTTTAGTATACTTGAGTTTTGTAACTATCGATATGCAATATGTTTTGATCATCACTAAGATCTAGTTATAAGCAAGTCATATCATTAACAAAATAATGCATGTGATAACTTGTTTTCATGAATCTTATTAAAGAGTAGATCTTGTAATACTTATATTCTAGAGTAAAATACTTTAGTATGAGTGCGACCAGTACCTAAAATCCTAATAAATATTCTAAAGCATAGAAATACAACTTGAATTTGATGATGATTCCAAGTCACTAACTTAGAATCCTTGCTTATATACTTATAGACTTGCTAGAAATCCCTCTAGTAAATTTGGATTGTTTTTTATATTCCTTTGAAATAAATTGAATATCAGGTCCTAGACAAAAAACACTTTGGAAAATATATCTTACTCTTGTTGAAATTTATTGTTGTCAAAAATTATATGCACCTTTGGCATTTCTCTTTGAATACTCCCAATAATAGTATGTGTAGATCCTATCACTCTGCTTGTATTGTTTGTATTTTCAATACTTTAAGATCTTTATCTTACTTGTTTCGTGGAATGGCACTTCCACTACTATCATAACCATGATTTAGCTTAACTAACTAATTAGGATTTATGTGGCTAATCGTATGCTACATGGATAACCCTTGTTTGAGATTAATAAATAGATTGTAGTCCAGTTGAGAAGTATTTAACATTTTTAAGTTCTAGACACGATTGTATTGAAAATAATTAGGTATTAATAAGTTCAAACCCTAGTTCTGAATAAATTGGTAATTTAGGGTGAATTATGCATAGATGGATGAATGAGTGTTGAATATTAATGGAACTCTAGATGTTGTTGGATTTTCTAATGTTATTTTTAGATTAAGATCTTTATATTGTAATTCATACCTAATGATAACTAGATTAATGGTATATGATACAAATATGTTCTCTCTATATTAGGGTTTTGAAAAAAAAATTAGGGTCTTCTAATGCATTGGAAATGTGAAATAATATTGAAAGTTAAACTACCTAATATTCAATATGGAAAACATGTTTCAAAGTATATATAGTTTGAAAAAGTTTTTGTATTTCTATCTAGTTGGATTTTCCTTAAAATAGGACAAAGTGGTCAAAACATACCCCCAAATGTAACCTATGACAACTAAAGATATTCTAGGAGTACTCAGATGACTGAATTTAGATCTGGACAACCCTTGTTACAGCTTGATAATAATATTTTACCAAAATCAATCCTATAAATAACCAAAATTCCATGGTTCGATGAAGATGTAGATGCAGTATTCAATTGAGTATTTTTGTAAGAAAAATAAAATATTTTTTTGGAAGATTAATATACTAATAAGCTAACATCTTAGTACCTATCCTATTTCTTCATCAAACCCAGAGTTATTTATTTCTAGATGGGGATAATTTGGATTTGAGTGGAGATTTCAGTTGGAGAATCTAGATAAGAATTCTTCCTTCCTAGAAGTGGAGAAATATAGTAATTTCTTCCTATTTTGCTATTTTTCCTTGGTTTTTATTATATTTTAGGTAATAATCATGTCATATTCATAATATGTGGTAAAAACATCTCAAATGAACATCTTGTCTCATACTTTCTCCAAATCTAATTTTTCTAAGGTACTGAAGAGTAGAAGAAGTGGGAGAGGAATTAACAGGTAGTAGTTTGGATATGTTTACAAATAATTGGAATTTAGAATACAAATATGAGTTCTTGATATCGGAATTAATTGGATTTATCATGTATATACATTCAATCATGTATAAATCTAGATTTACCAAATTGAAATCAAGAGAAATTATGATATCTTTGTGTGGGGCTTATGGATACACATTATGTGATTAGGGACTTATTTTGGATTGGATGTATGATAAGGTTATAGGATTATAAGTATGTCCTATAAATTGAAACTCATTAACAAGAAACTTATAGATAATTTACCAGCCTCATGGTAAATCACTTGTATCATTCTAAATCAGGAAAATTGTCAATTTATGTGCCTTTCGAGTGCACTTGTTTGATTCCATGAAATGTGATTTGCTATATGTTCTTATTGAATTGCTAACAAATTAATATTTTTTGTGTGTGCATATTCAATAGGGGACTTCATATAGAATTTTCCATGTTTAGGACGCATAGAAGAATAGACTCAAAGGAGTGTGTTGTATTAAGTTTATTTACAGTATATGATTTGATCATGTGGATTTACAAAAAATGATGCAATCACATCAAAATAGGAATTTCGTTTTTTATATGTTATGTGTAACTTTATAACTTCCTTTATATAATACTCTAATTCTACTGGGTAGTATAATGCTCCTAGTGACGTAAAAATATGTAATGAACTATGCAAATTTCATTAAAATTCTAAAATCCACAACTACAATGAAAATGACAGCTAAAGCCCAAAATTTTTGGATAAGATATGTGGATTGAAAGAAATACTACTACTTAGTATGTGTTACTATTTAATTCTAAGGTATGAAATTCAGTTAAGATGATGTAACCCTAATACATATAATATGGAGGACTTTAAGGATAAGTAGACTAAACAACATGAATTTAAGTACTCTTTTCTAAATTGTATCATGTCAGTTAAGAAGATATAGTTACTAGGGTAGAATAAGAAGTAAACTAAAACTAATCTATTCTTGATTTATATGAATTACTTAAAATAAACTAACATTTTTTTTACTTAATTACAAAAACTTCATTGAAGGTGAAATGTTTGGGATATGAGGATCTAAGAGTAAAAGCGGGAATAAGATAAGTGAAGTGGACTGGAAATGATTGGAGTGGTTAGATCTTAATTAAATGAGACTCAATATGATATCAATATGTTTCATATAAATATAATCAAATTATCCTAACTTGAATAAAATAAATATAAGATAATATTATAAAGGAACTTAGTCGGGATATTATATTATGAGAAAGAGATGAAGAAGTAAATGAACCATATAATTTATGATGTTAAAATCTCGGACCTACCCTTTGAAAATGTAGAATTGAGGTATAATAATGAATAACGTTCTATGATTAAGGATTGGTAAAATGTGAAACAATAGTTATAATTTAGTCCAGTTAAAATTATAAATACATGGTTGTTGAAGGGAAAACACAAAAATATATTTTGGTATGTTAACATATTGATTAGATTATGAAAGTAATGAAATGACTCCTACATGAATTTGAGTAAATATTTCTAGTCTAAGCTTAATTTTTTTTTACCCTAAGTCATGTATATGAGTTAAGTTTGTTGGCAGAAGGCTTTGTAACATATCGCAGCCTTTTTAGGCAACTCTTTGGCAAACCATGGTCTGTTGAAGCTACATTAGGATGGCTAGCTAAACCCTAAGATACTAATGATGAGTCATTAACATGATAATCATGTGTTGTAACCTCTACTTGGTTAGGAATGAGACAAATAGTTTCAAGGTAAAAAAAATATAAGAGGATAAGAAATGTAGTGAATGAAGTGATTGTAATTTATATTACAATTGCCACCGATTGATGTTCTACAATGAATGTAAAATATTTCTAACATGTTTGTTTTTATGATTTTTATATAAAAAGGATACATTATTTCTTTAACTTAATCTTATTTTGTGTACTTTGTGAATAATCATTAGCTAAAAGTTAAGAATTATTATGTTTAGTTATTATGAATGTATACTCATCCTACATCCAGCCACATTTTTAGCTTATATTAGCATCTAGATTGTGCATTTTGCTTCAATATTAGATATGTTTATGTTTTGTAGTTATATGTTATGTTTTAAGGCAATTATTTATTATTCGTGAAAGAAAATAGCACTACATTGATTGATACTTGGCATTGGCCATTAACACACTTTGACTAATGCACTGCCATGACTAGATCCATCCATTGGTCGAGGCTTTACACCAGATTGTCTTTGTTCACCTGATGTGGCTCATCATATAATTCTATGTGTTGATGGATGCACTACATTGTTTGTGGCCCTCTAACTTACCAATGCTTCCCATTGGCTAATGCCCTATGTGGTCGATCCATACTAGGAATTCATGCAAACCATCACTTGTTTCAAGGGAGCCACTAATGCATTCTCTAGCAATCAGCCACTTCCCTACCCTAAATAGTTTGACTTCATTCTTTGATACCCAACACGTTCATGAGATTAGGTCAATGCCCATGCCTAGAGGCTCCTACCCCATTGTTCAAGACACATAAAAGTCGTGTGTAAGGTGTGGGACCCCAGAGGGATCCACTCCTCACTAAATTTTGGAATATACCCATCTAAACTACAAACACTAACATGTATGATGGAATTGGTGTATTTTTTTCATTTACCAAATAAATGGATTCCAAGAGCAAAGTATAGCAGCAAAAATTCAATGACTATATTCAATTTCAAAATTTTACATTATAATCTCCCACTTGGGGCTTACATGATAGAAACAACTTCAAAATGTAGGTAGTGGGAGATCCAACATATCTCAAGTATATCTCTCAAGAGTCATTCCTCTGAGCAAGTCCATGTCATCAAGTTAGGTCCACCATGTCCTTCACTTAAGGGGTTGGAAGCATTCCCCATGAGAGAAGACAAAAGTGTCAACATAAAAGCCAATATGTGCATATTAATAGAGATTGAGCAACATTATAGAAAAAGGACATTAACAAAATATTCAAGGCTTCCCAAATCAAGAGGGATAAATGACATCTGACTAGATATCAAAGAGAACATCATGAAGAATATATTCATTGAAAGAGTTTCTTGTCTTAAATAATCTCACAACAAATTATCATAAATATAAATAGTGTTAAACAATGCATGTCAAACAATCAAACTAACATTATTTAAGCAGGGATGAGACCCATTAAATATTAAGCCTAAAAGTATTTGGTGGAAGAGGCACACCTTAGGTGGAATACATGTGCCCCTTATATACATACAAGTGAAATATGTGCATTCAAGACAGAATATGCACGTCCAAATGTTATGAAGGTACATGGATACCGCTACAATAAATAAGTTTAGTCTAATATACATGCACAAATGTAGATACAAGAATTAAGTTCAAGCTGATATATTAGGATGAGAACATACAACAATTATCATTTGGGGTCAAAGGACCCATGAACAAATATCCAATCATGTGGCACAAGTATGGTGCATCACAAGATATAGTATGAACAAAGTACAAATTCATAGTCAACAAGCATATCCAACAGATTAAGATAATTATAAGATCGGCATCAACACATAATTTCTCACATAAGTTAAACTCTCAAAAGAGAGAGAATGTGTATAGGATAATATGATCCAAAAGATTGAGAGAGAGAGAGAGAGAGAATCATGGATGATTGCTCAATATGATAATAAGGGATGCAATATACCTAATATCGAGTCTACATGTGTCCAAGGTGAATCTTAGATCCATGTCAGGGCCACAAGCTGCTTATCACATGTATATATAAGTTTAGGTTTAAGTTCATGTTAATTACATAAACCCGAAAATTGTATCTTTATTATTGATGAATTAAGTTATAAAAACTTTACCATTTTTAGATTATATTTTTTGAGTTTAGATCATATCTTAATTTATTTTTATAAATTATAGAATACTATATATGAATTTTAGAAAATCTTACCAATTAGGGAAATTCATAAAAAACATATATTTATTAGATTGAATTAGGCAAGATAACTGATATCATTGAAAAGGACTGATTTTTTATTCCAAAATGTATTTGTACTTGATTTTATGGACATCCAAAGAAATTTAATGATCTATCTATGTTAATCATGTTTTCCTTATTTATAAAACAAAAACAGCAATATACACCAATGTGCCCATATATTAGGATTCTTGACTTCAAGCATGATGAGGGAAAGTAGGTAATATTGTGATGCAGAAAACTTGTGTTTTTGTCCACAAGACAAAATATGAAATGACTAATGCACCCTTTAATGTGTGACAAAAATTAAAACATGATATCAGATGCCATACTGCAAAAACAAAAACACCAGGAGCTTAATGGAATAGGTTTGTAACTAGAAAATAGCAATCTTCCTCTTGAGATGAGAGTATATATGAATCTTCCATGGTGTGTCGATCTCAACAAGCCCAAGGATGGACAGATTGAGGATCATATTCAACCAGAGAACTTCAACATGACTGAGGACAAGGGTGAAGTTTGAAGATAAGAAGAAGGTGAAATGCATCAAAAATAAAACACCTGGATTGACTCCTATATCAAAATTGAAGAGGGTGGTGAAGAATCCAACCATGAAGAACATTTAAAACTTGTTTTTAACATACTAGGTAAAAACTGGGTAGAAAGGGGCATATTTGCATACCATGAATGAGAGAAAAATTGGCAGTGATTGTGACTTCCAAGTGAAAGTGGATGTGCACATGAGTCTCTCTCTGATGTGAAGAGGACCTTGAGGTAGAGAGAGCAGTGGAGGTGCCTGGTCTGATATCAAACTCGACCCAGGTGGAAAGGCGAGGCAAAATTGGGAAGATCCACCCTATGGTGTTGGAGGTCAAACCAGTTGGCAGAAGTCACAACAAGAAATGTGGGGAAGGTTGGGGATTATTTTTGTAAGGATCTGAAAGCCTTATGTTGATAGGTGGAGGAAAGGATGAGGGAAATATAACATAAACATGGGAGAAAAGTAGGATTCATGTCAGTGATTAAGGCCTTAAATACTATCCCAATTAGGGCTTATCTGGTTCGCGGTATCAAGATAAGGATCAGTGAGAAAATATTGCTTGCCACCATGTACATTATGCATGCCACAGTCGTGCTGACTAGGGTGCAGAATGGTCGTGCTAGGATGGAATGACCGGGTGGGAATGATGAAAAATTCTAGGTTGCAAATTGGAGTTGAAGGACTTCGTGGCATGATCATGGTGAGCACCATGGATGTGGTGGGGAGGTGATGTCACGGGAGTTCTAGGCCACAACGGTCATTTTTGGATGAATGAGTACTAGTCGTTCTTCTTGCCATGGACCTGCCGGGGTCTCAACACCACGACTATGGCAGGTTGTACAACTATGATGGGTCCTTATTGGCATGATTGTGGCGCTTGCATGAGTGCACTTGTGAGATTTTCTTTAATGCTTAACTATGTGATTCTTAACTTTGGTAGCATGGCCATTCCTTGGCATCACGGCCATGTTGTGTGTCTTCTAGTGCACTTTGCTCTTCTACTTTGGATTTCTGTGGACTTCCATGTTTGACTTGACCCTTGGCCACTCAGGTTAGGTTGGGGAAGCTCTTTGACCCTCTTTAGGCTTCTCTAGGGGTAGAGAAAACCTAGGATCATCCTTTCTCTTTCCCTTCCATCTAAAATGTGGTCCAAGTACCTAAAAACATGCAATGTACATCCATAAATGCATTTGACAATAATATACATATTGGAGTGTGATAAGAGATTGGAGTGTTGTTGCATAGGAGCACTCTTATTTCCTTTATTTAGATGTTATTACATAGGAGCATCTTATATTTTCTCTTTGCATTTTCTTTTTCTTTTCCCTTGGTGTAGGTAGGGCACATGGTGGTAAGTTTGAAGGGGCAAGATATATATATATATATATATATATATATATATATATATATATATGGCCACCCCAAACTTTTAGATGGTGGCCAAGGCTAATATGTTCTCTTTGGCATCTATTTATGACATGGAGAGGTAAGGAATTGTGAAAAAAAAGTGAGTCAAAGAGGGGTCACTGGTGTGAGTTTTAACATGAGATATCCTACATGAAAATTACTCTAGTTCTTTCATCAAATAATGACACACCGCCATGAATGAGAAAAATGAAAACCACGTTTTTATCATGAGATTCAACAAACCCTTAGCACTTGTGTCTTTGTTAGATCACAGTTCAACCAAGCATTTCAAAAACATGAAAGAGGTGATTTATATTTTAAAAGTCAATAATTGAGACCATTTAGCAACATTTATGAGAATGTAGCATGCATTTATCAAAGGTAAACATTTAAATTCCATATGTATAGATTGGGTTAAAACATGCTTTTAGGCAAGAAATTCCAAGTTTGGGAAAAATTGGATGAAACAATGCCGATTTAACTTCATTCACTTCGAAACCTACATAATGAAACAACAACAAATAAAAACTAAAAACATACAAAAAATTATAAAAAAATACACGAAATGCAATGAATGGCATGTAATGGTATGAAGAGATTTTTTTTAATTACACAAAAATTCAAAGAAATGAACTGCATGATATGCATGTATGCAAAGCAAAACTAAAATCTAATCTAGATAGAAAAGTAACAAAACAAAAGTGAATGGTAGGGTGAAATGAGTAATGAGTGAACAGAGCATACCGCCCCCACCACCCCAAACTTTTGAATCATGCTACCCTCAACATGATACTAAAGTCTAGGAGTGATAGTGTAAGGAGTGGGACCAACTAATGGAACACTCTAGCAATTCCCCAAACATTCAGTCATAACATATAGATAGAAGGGGAGCTAAATCACTCTCAAAATAATATGGCAAAATAGAGCACAACGTCATAGCAACAGAAAATAAGGTTTAATTATTACATAATCCAATTATTTCCAAGAACTTGTCCACATGGACATAAAGGGAACATAAAAGAAACTAAAACTAAATGGATCAGTTGCAGTGGCCAACCTAGACATCTCAGAAACTTTCACGAACTACTGTTGAACAGGTTCCTCAAACCATGGATCCTCCAGTACATGTTCCTCCTATAAGGTCATCATAGGCTTCTCTACTCCTTGGTGGAAGGGGACATCACCCAGAACATAGGAAACAAAATAGAGGTCAACAAAGGCTGAGTATGTACATATATAAAACATTTCGGGCATTATAATGGGTTATAAGTATAAAAGAGATGTTCCCACAAGAAAGGGGGTTATTTGCAATTAGCAAGTTCAAGAGATATGTAACAAAAGAAATGAGGCATGTAAAAATTTAGGGTACAAGCATGATAATAAAGGTGCCTTTCCATAGCAGTTATCAACAATCTCACTATAAAACAACAAATTTTGCATGCATAAAAATGTAGAGTAAATATACTTTAAATAGGGTCCTAACACCATAGGATCATGGCCTAAAAGAAATAAGGGTGGAAATGCACACCGCGGGCAGAATATGCACACCCTTTAAGTATGATTGTATATAAGTACCACTATTCTAGATATTCTAGTCAAACATGTAGCATGCATAAATAGAGTGGCAAGACTAGCATTCTAGTCAATTTCACATAAAATGACAACCACATGAGGAGGGGTTCAAGAACCCATGACAATAAAATATTTCAATCAACCACATGAATATAATGTATTAAGATCAGGAAATATAAATGTCCAAGCAATTGAATTTTCAAGTAGAATAACAGTTCAAGAGATGCCTCATTAAAAGAATCAGGTTTAAGTCAAATAATGCCCAAAATAAAATAGAGGATGTACATACCTTAGGATTATACCAAGATATTCAATATCACCTCCTAGGTTCAGGTTCAGGGTCAGGGTTGTCTCAACCTAGTCACAACATATGTGCATTTAATTAATATAAAATGCATTGAATACCTTGCTTAGAAATTGACCCTACTGTAAGTTGGAAATCTAGTCATGAAACCTATACCATTAAATCAATCACATTTTTCTGATTTCAAAAATGTATATATTTGTATTTTTATGCTGAATCAATCATTAGTTATGATTCTTTACAAGTAAAAATCATATTATGTTTAGGATGGAAAAGAAAATATGAAAGGACCAGATTACCCCTGAATGAAATGGATTATATATAAAATTTTGAGCTGAAACCTTAGTGGCAAACATTTGATAACCCCTTGGTCAAATGCGGGTCAAAACATGTTAAAAGATGGTTTCACCCTTCTTAGGTGACACTAATGAAAAACTTCCATCAGGGCTGAGATGGAACTTTCATTCTAGGGATTGACTCCCCACCTCTCACGCCATGGGCGAGTTTCAGGAGCTTGGCTCCTGAACTTGGCTTTGAGGGGTCAACATCCTTTGTTGCATCCCTGAGAGAAGATGGGTTCCTCGTTCTCAATTCTAGATCTTTGGTGTGAGATCTACGCTCGCCTCCAGTGTTGGTCCTAGAGGAGAAGCGTTGACATGGGCAAGGAGATGCCCCGACATGCTAGAGTAGCAACAACGATCAAAATAACAAACCAAAGCAAGGTCAAATTTGGCTAACATTGGAAATGAAGGAAGGTCCCCCAAGGTTCACATAACATTTAACTATCAAATCTGTAGTTGGGGAACAAGTAAAAACTCACCTGCTCTGTTCAGTTACATACGACAGGGGAGGATGGATCAAAACTTGAATAGGAGGGACATCTCAAGGGAAACAGTAGTGGCGAGACTAACAGATGTTCGTCCAAGCTCCATTGAGCACTAGCGAGTGGTATTGTCATGTTTTCAGGACCCAGGAGCCAACCAAGGCCCTCTCGATGGGAAGCCAGAACAAAGCAAAACAGTGGCATTTGTCGACTGAGCAGATCAGGTGATTCTATGGTAATATGAGTACACTAAAAGAAGGAACATGGTTCCAAGATGGTTACCTCGAGCAGAATTATGTCGAGGTAGCTCTGATCGCTAGCGCTTAGGGATCTTCTCCTGGGAAATATGACCACGGACAACGTCCTCTACATGGCTACAAGGGAAATTAACCATAGGGCGAGATTCAGAGGTGTCTAGTGAATGCTCTTAGATCAGAAGCAGGGCTCTTGGGCACCAGACACGGTGGTTTATGGGGAGTCGACAAAGCGGCTGAGATAGTAGGCTAGGGCTAAAAGGGCATCTTTGATATACTCTCTCACTCAGAATGAGTAAGGGGTCTATAGTCTTGGAGTGGAAAGGGGAGTTTGTTGACAAAGAAAGTGCAAAGAATGAGTCAACTAGTGAGAGAATGGTCAGGAAGGGGATTTTGGCACTGAACAGATTGCACCCGCGAGGAAGCCGAAGGTAGGGGATGACTGAGTCCTGCTACCTGACTACCCAGTTACCCAGCCCAAAATGCTCATGTGACACACTATGTCATGGGCTCTAAATTTAGGGGGCATGACAAATAATGTCCACTAATTTGAATGCAATCATAGGTTTATACATGCACTTTATTCTAGGTTAAATTTGGGGTAAAAACGACATCCGCTTGGACCCAAAATTGATGTGTTGCACAATTAGGACAAGCTAATTATGAATTTGGACTTATATCCAGGCTTTGAGGTTAACTGAGTTATAATTTTACCATTATGCATGAATCACCCACTTAATGTAATGAAAATAACCTAATGATCAATTATGGTGAAACCTTCCACCTTAACTCGAATCATGTTCCTTTGAAATCCAAAGACTATCCTAGTACACAATCTAGGGTCAAGACATGTAGGTTAGTATTGTTACAAATAAGTTTCTCAAATTCAAGTGTTGTGGTAATAATATCATAAGATTTCATTTTCTATGGAATCCCTAATGAGTCAATTAGGGTTAAAAGATCTGAATGCTAACTAAATCACTCTAAAGAAGGAAAATATGGTCTTTAAGGGGTGACTAATAAATTAAGGGACAAGCAAAGAGAAAAGAAAGGTTTGTACCTAAAATTGGGGATGTTACAACACACCACCCCTTCAAAATTACTTCGTCCCATAAATCTCAAGCAAAGAGGGAGGGGTAGGTCCGCAACATATCATCCTTCAACTCCTAGGTAATTTCCTCAAGGCCATGGTACTTGTAGAGAATCTTCACGAGATCAATCTCCTTGTTCTTTAACTGCTTCATTCAAGAGTATAAGACCTTCATTGGAAACTCTTCATAAGATAGATCCTCTCGTAACTCAATAGGCTCAATAGTCAGCATATGAGAAGGAACCTTCACATACTTTCTCAGAACAGATATGTGGAACACATTGTAAATCTTGTCATCAGTGGGAGGAAGGGCTAGACGGTATGCACACTCCCCAACTCTATCTAAGATCACAAATGGTCCCACATATCGAGGGATCAACTTGCCTTTGACTTTAGACCTTTCTATGGATCAGATTGGGTTTATCTTTAGAAACATGTAATCACCAACCAAGAAACTCACATCAAATCTCTTCTTATTAGCATACACCTTCTGTCGATCTTGGGCAGCCTTCATCCTCTTCTTGATCAAACAAATCTTGTTAGTCATCATATGTAGGTTGTCACTCTTCATCAGAGCTCGTTCACCCACATCATCCCAGTCTAGTCGTGAATGACAAGGTCAACCATAGAGTGCTTTGAAGGGTGGCATACCAATGTTGGTTGGTAGCTACTGTTGCAAGCGAACTCAGCCAACAAAAGGTATTTGTCCCAAAACACTCCCAATCCATCACACAAGCACATAACAAGTCCTCCAGAATCTGTACTATCCACTTAGACTGACCATCTGTCTGAGGGTGGTAAGATGTGCTGAAACGTAGGTCAGAACCCATCTCCTCCTGTATCTGTTTCCATAAGTGAGAGGTGAACTTCAGGTCACGATCAGAAACTATCACCTTGGGAACTCCATGTAGGCAAACAACCCAATCCATGTACAGTTGTGCCATATTAGGAACCTTTTATGTACTCTTGAATGGAGGAAAGTGAGCTGACTTGGTCAAGCGATCAATAACAACCCAGATTGCATTGTACCCATACTTTGACTTTGGAAAACCTATAACAAAATCCATTGTGATTTTCTACCATTTCCACTCTAGTATCTCAAGTGGATGGAGAAGACCATCAAGACGTTGATGTTCAATCTTCACCTACTGGAACGTCAAGCACTTTGCAACATATGTAGCAATAACCTTCTTCATGTTCTTCCACCAGAAACCTCACTTTAAGTCCTTGTACATCTTCGTGGTACCAGGATGAATCGTGTACTTAGACCCATGGGATTCACCTAGAATTTTCTGTCTTAGATCAACAACATCAGATATCCACATACTATGGCCAAAGAGGATAACACCATCCACTCTAATAGAATACTTGGACTGTGGTTTCTATGTCAGCATCTTCATCTCATCCAACTCAGGACTATCCAACTATGAAGAAACAACCTCAAAAATCCATGTGGAAGTGACAGTCAAACTAGCCATCTGCACTCTCATCTTCTCCACAGAGGAGTCATCACTAGCATCTGGCAGAGTCTCTATCTCGAAGCCTATTCTAAGCTCCTCCATAAGAAACAACTGATAGAAGCACATGCTACATCCTTCATCCTACTCAGGGCATCATCAACAACATTGGCTTTACCTGGATGATAAGTGATGGTAAAGTCATAATCTTTGAGGTACTCCATCCATCATCTTTGACGGAGGTTCAAATCCTTTTATTTCATCAAGTAAGGTAGGCTTTTGTGGTCACAGAAGACTTCAAACTGGACCTCATACAAGTAGTGTCACCATATCTTCAGAGCATGAACTATAGCAGCTAGATCCAAGTCATGTGTAGGCCAATTTCCTTCATTAGGCTTCAATTGGCGAGAGGCATAAGTGATCACTCATCCTTCTTAAATAAGGACACAACCCAACCCTAGTTTAGAAGCATCAGTGAAAATAACATAGAGTTTACCCTCAACAGGAAGAGAAAGCACAGGAACAGAAGTCAAACACTTCTTCAACTCTAGGAAGTTCCTTTTATATTTAGGAGTCCATACAAACTTTACATCCTTACGTGTCAACTTTGTCGTTAGAAGAGCCAACTCGGAGAAATTGTGCACAAACCTCTGATAGTAGCCTGCCAGACCCAGATAACTACATATCTCTGAGGGGTTCTTTGGTGACTTCCACTTTGTCACAGCCTCAATCTTGATAGGATCAACAACAATATATTCCACTGAGATAACATGGCCAAGGAACATCACCTTGTTGAGCCAAAATTCACACTTCGAGAACTTTGTATAGAGATGGTGTTCTCACAAGGCCTGAAGAACAACATGTAGATGCTCGTAGTGCTAGTCCATAGTCTTGGAGTAGATAAGCATGTCATCAATGAACACCACCACGAAGCTATCTAGGTAGGGATGGAAGACTCGATTCATCAGGTCCATGAAGGTGACTGGAGCATGTCAAGCTGAATGACATGACTAGGAACTCATAATGCCCATAACGAGTGAGGAAGGTCGTCTTTGGTATATCATCATCCTTCACACACATCTGGTAGTAGCCACTATGCAAGTCCATCTTCGAGAACACAATAGCAGACTTCAGTTGGATGAATAAGTCATCGATGTGTGGCAGGGGGTAATGATTCATGATCGTCACTAGATTTAGCATACAGTAATCCATGCACATCTGCAAGGACTTGTCTTTCTTCTTCACGAACAGGACAGGATCTCCCTAGGGAGAGACACTAGGGCATACAAACCCCATATCTAGGATCTCTTACAGTTACTTCTTGAGCTCAACAAGTTCCATGCGATAAGGTGGCCTAGAGATAGGAGTCGTGCCTGGTACAAGGTCGATAGAAAACTTGAATTCTCATGTGGGAGGAAGTCTAGGTAGCTCGTCGGGGAATACATCAGGAAAATCCTGAACCACATCAATGTCATCTAATGTCGGTGGCGTAGGGTTAAGAACAATCGATGCCAAGTAGGCTATACAATCATGTGTGATGAGCTTCTCCACCTTGAGTATGGAGATGATGAATTGTTGATGTCCTTGCTTCCTTCCCTTGATACAGATTTGCTCGCCATCAAAGTGCAACAAACTAACCTTTTTATCTTCACAAAAGAGGGCAACCTTTAACTTCTTCAGCCAGTCCATCCCCAAGATAAAGTCAAAGGCCGTCGTATTGAGGAGGATGAAGTCCGACTTGAACATCTTGCCAGAAATACACATGTCTACCTTAGGGATTTTCAAGAAAGTAGAAGACATCTTACCAGTAGGGGTTTCAGCCTCTAGGATATAGTCTATATACATAGATTCCAATCCTAACATGGTTACAAGTTTAGAAGATATGAAGGTGTTTGAGGCTCCAGAATCAAATAATGCTTTTATAGGTTGTTAAAATAAGTACACAGTACCTTCAATAACCATGTTATCATTAGTGGCTTCCACAACGTCCATGGCAAAAACATGTCCTGCACGTTTCTCAATAGGTGGGAGACGTCCTTGCTGATTGTTGTTCTTCAGAGGTTGTTGTGGATGAGGTTGTGGTTGCAGCTGCTGGGGTGCCCATGGATGAGGTGGTGAAACAACTCTTTAGAGATTGGGATACTATAGCATGATGTATCCAGTCTGGTCACACTCGTGGCATGTCAAGTTCTTCACAGCTAGTCGAGCTCCAGGCCGCATGGTAGGGCACCTTCCAGGAGGGTCGTGACACTGGCAACGATTGCACTTGTCACGACGATCATCGTTGAAGTTCCTCCACTTGTTGTGACTCTAAGTTGAGGGCTGAAAACATGGATAGGCCTCAATAGGGAGGGACTTATCCACCATCTACTGGAAGGTGAGAGGGAGTTGTGGAACAAGAACTCACTCGACTTGGCAGCTCGATCCATGTAGGAAGTGTGTAGCTCGACGGTCCTTTCCAAGACCTGTAGCATAGCGCTCCAACATTAGGAACCTCTGAACATAAGTAGAGACACATAGGGATCCATGCTTCAAGTTGTAAAACTCTACTTCCTTCTTCCTCAAGACAGCGGCGTAGATGTACTTCTGACATAAAAGTGCAAGGAATTGCTCCCAAGACATGCTGGAAGTGTCGCGAGTGTGGGCGACACCATTCCACCAAACGTGTGTTGGCACGTCCAACATGTAGGTGGCAAAGCAAACCTTCTAGTGAGGAGGGCACGCCATGCCCTCGAAGGTACGCTCAATGGCCAACATCCAATCGCTGGAATTGTCCACCATCTTGATCTCTTCTTCACCCTTCAAGTAGGGTGAGTGCATCTTGATGAACTCCATGAGGGAGTACTCTTTGGGCTTCTCATGAGGAGGAATGGCGTTGACACGCCTCATCACAGAAGTGGTTAAAAGCTAGCATAGGACAACCAACTCCTGCTCATGAGTAAGTGGAGGTGGAGGGAGCTTTGAAAAAGGAGGAGTTGCGGAGAAGACATGGTGACCCCTAGAGGTGGCATGTGCATCTGGTGTTGTCAGCGACAACTCCACGTGTAGCATCTCAAACTGTGGGCTCATCAGTGTAGAATACCCATCTACTAATCTCTCATGGGACTGGGATGACTCACTGCTCTTGTCCCCAAATAGATTGGTTCTCCTAAAAACATAGATAGAGATAAGAATCCTAATATAAGTTTTGAGATACTAGACTGCCGACTGCTAATGCTCTGATGCCATTTTGTAAGGATTGGGACCCACTAAGGGGACCACTCCCTACACTATAATTTTTTGAACACTCTAGCAATTACCCAAACATCCATTCATACATTTAGATAGAAGGGGAGCTAAATCACTCTCAAAATAATATGACAAAATAGAGCACAAAGCCATAGTAGTGGAAAATAAGGTTTAATTATTACATGATTCAGTTACTTCCAAGAACTTGTCCACATGGATAGGAAGGGAACATAAAAGAAACCAATACTAAATGGATTGGTTGCAGTGGGAAACCTAGACATCTCAAAAACGTTCACTAACTATATCTGAACATGTTCCTCGAACCCTGGATCCTCCAGAACATGCTCCTCCCTTACGGTCACCACATGTTCCTCTGCACCTGGGTGGAAGGGGACATCACCCCGAACATAGGAAACAAAATAGAGGTCAGCAAAGGTTGAGTATGTACTTATATAAAACACTTTGGGCATTATAAGGCGTTATAAGTATAAAAGAGATGTTCCCTCAAGAAAGGGAGCTATTTGCAATTAGGTAAGTTCAAGAGAAATGTAAGAAAAGAAATGAGGCATATAAAAATTTAGGGTACAAGCGTGATAATAAAGGTGCCTTGACATACTAGCTATCAATAATCTCAATATAAAACAACAACTTTTTCATTAATAAAAATGTAGACTAAATATACCTAAAACAATGCCATAACACCATAGGATCATGTCCTAAAAGAAATAAGGGTGAAATGCACACCCTAGGTAGAATGCACGCCCTTTATAGGTATGGTTGTACATAAGTACCACTATTCTAGATATTCTAGTCAAACATGTAGCATGCATAAATAGAGTGGCAAGACTAGCATTCTAGTCAGTTTCACATAAAATGACAATCATGGGAGGAGGGGTTCAAGAACCCATGACAACAAAATATTTCAATCAACCACAGGTCTATAATGTATTAAGATCAAGAAATATAAATGTCCAAGCAATTGGATTTTCAAGTAGAATAATAGTTCAAGAGATGTCTCATTAAAAGAATCAGGTTTAAGTCAAATAATGCACAAAATAAAATGGAGGATGTACATACCTTATGGTCAGACCTAGATATTTAGTAACACCTCTTAGGTTCATGGTCGGGGTTGTATCAACCTAGTCACAACATATATCCATTTAATTAATATAAAATGCATTGAATTCCTTAATTAGATATCAACCCTAATGTAAGTTGGAAATATGATCATGAAGCCTATCCCATTAAATTAGTCACATTTTTCTGATTTCAAAATTGTACATTTGTATTTTTTTACTGAACCAATAATTAGTTATGATTTTTTACAAGTAAAAATCATTTTCTATTTAGGATGGAAAATAAAATATAAAAGGACCAGATTACCCCTGAATGAAATGCGATTATATATAAATTTTGATGTTGAAACCTTAGTGGTAAACATCTGATAACCCCTTGGTCAAACGCATGTCAAAATAGGTTAAAAGATAGTTTCACCCTTCTCGGGTGACACAAAAAACTTCCATCAGGGGTGAGATAGAACTTTCACCCTAGGGATTGTCCCCACCTCTCGTGCCATGGGTGAGGTTCAGGAGCTTGGCTCCCGAACTTGGCTTTGAGGGGCCATCATCTGCCATGACATCCCTGAGAGCATATGGGTTCCTCGCTCTCGGTATGAGATCTTGGATGCAAGATTTGTGCTCACCTCCAGTGTTGGTCCCAGAGGAGAAGCGCTTACAAGGGCAAGGAGATGTCCCGACATGCTCGGGCAACAGCGGTGATCAAAATAACAAACTGGATCAAGGCCTAAGTTGACTAACATTGGAAATGAAGGAAGGTCCCTCAAGGTTCCCAGAACCTTTAACCATCAAATCCATAGTCAGGGAACAAGTAAAAACTCACTGGCATTGCTCGATTATAGACGACAGGGGAGTATGGATCAAAATTTGAACAAGAGGGACATCTCAAGGGAAATAGAGACGACGAGACTAGCAGATGTTTTTCCAAGATCCCTTGAGCATCAGCGAGTGGATTCGTCATCTTTCCAGGACTCAAGAGCCAACCAAGGCCCTCTCAATTGGAAGCCAGAACAAAGCAAAATGACAGCATTTGTTGATCGAGCAAATCAGACGATTCTATGGTAAGATGAGTACACTAAAAGAAGGAATATGGTTCTAAGATGGTTACCTCAAGTAGAATTGTGCTAAGGTAGCTCCGATCATCAACACTTTGGGATCTTCTCCTAGGAAAGATGACCACTGACAATGTCCTTTATGCGGCTATGAGGGAAATTAACTGTAGGGTGAGATTCAGAGGTGTCTAGTGGATGCTCCTAGATCAGAAACAGGGCTCTTGGGCACCAGACACGGTGGTTTATGGGGAGCCGATGAAGCGGCTGAGATAGCAGGCTAGGGCTAAAAGGATGTCCATGATATACTCTCTCTCACTTAGAATGAGTAAGGGGTCTATATTCTTGGAGTGGTAAGGGGAGTTCGTTGGCGAAGAAAGCTTGAAGAATGAGTCATCCTAGCGAGAAAATGGCCAGGAAGGGGATTTCGGCGCTGAACAAATCATGCCATTGAGGAAGCTGAAGGTAGGGGACGATTGAGTCCCGCTACCTGACTACTCGGTTACCCAGCCCGAAATGCCCACGTGACACATTATGTCACATACTCTAAAGTTAAGGGTGTGTGTGACAAATAATGTCCATTCATTTGAATGCAATCATAGGTTTACACATGCATTTTCTTCTAGGTTAAATTGGGGGTGCAAACGACATCCGATTGGGCCCAAAATTGGTGTGTTGCACAATTAGGACAAGTTGATTATGAATTTGAACTTAGATCTAGGTTTTGAGGTTAACTAAGTTATAATTTTATCATTATGAATTTATCACCCACTTAATGTAATGAACATAACCTAATGATCAATTATGGTGAAACCTTCCACCTTAACTCGAATCATGTTCCTATGAGATCCTAAGACTATCCTAGTGCACAATATAGGATCAAGACATCTAGGATAGTATTATTACAAATAAGTTTCCCAAATTCAAGTGCTAGGGTAATAATATCATAAGATATCATTTTATATGGAATCCCTAATGAGTCAATTAATGTTTAACAATCTGAATGCTAACTAGATCGCTCTAAAGCAGGAAAAGATGGTCTTTAAGAGGTGACTAATAAATTAAGGGACAAGGAAAGAGAAAAAATATTGTGTACCTAGAATTGGGGATGTTACAAATAGCGTAGAAGATCATTGTTGATGTGGTGGCTCGGGAGGTGCTCATCCCTATGGTGAAGGGTAGTGGTAGTAACTTGTAAGACCCCTTATCGGTTTAATGCTTGAACATACTTGTTTGATTTAATTAGGTTCTTAGTTTAATAATGTAACCCTAGATTATGTTTTGATATCAGTTGACAAAACTATGTTTCAAATTTGTTCCAAATCGGACTTCGTTAATTTGCTCAATTTTTGCAATTTTATGTACTTGTGTGGACCTATATGCAATTTTTCCTTTTCCAGGGACATAACTGAAATTTTAAAACATGAATATTTTTATATAGTATTCATTATAATCCTGGTAACTTTCATTCCATTTGAATGCTTCGAAACCTTGTTGCATAAAGGTACCAACCTTAGATGTTAGTTCTATGTGGAATTGGATGGCATGTGTCTTCCAATGGTTGGTTTGGGTGTGCCTTTCGATGGTTGTACTGGGTGTGCCTTCTGATGGTTGGTCTGGGTGTGCATTCCAATAGTTGTTTTAGGTCTGCCTTCTGATGGTTGTTCTAGGTATGCCTTTTTATGGTTGTTCTAGGTGTGCCTTCTGATGGTTGGTATAGGTGAGCCTTCTAATGGTTTGTCTGTGTGTGCCTTCTAATGGTTGGTCTGGGTGTACCTTTCAGTGGTTGTTCTTGGTATGCCTTTGAATGGTTTTCCTAGTTGTCTGCAAATCAATGGAGGTTCTAGTTGTACAAATTGAATGGAAGCATGACCTTTGACTAATGGAAGCACAGTTTAGACCCTTAACCTCCTTTCTCTTTCAACCTAGCTATAAATACCCCCCTCTTCCTTATAACTAACCTTTCTACCCCAAACATATTCTTACTGGTGAAGACCATCAAAAGCAATTTCTTGATGAAGGATAAACTTCTTGAGGTTGAAGCTTTGTGAGATTGTGGTTGCATGTGGGTGCAAGCACTCTTAGGACCGTTTGAAACTTTCTTGCTTAGTTCCTTACTTATTACACATAAGATCTTCCCTCATAACCTCCTTTTCTTATTGTTTTCCTTCTTCTCTCTTCTTACATGGGTAGAATCCATGATGTTCCTTTCTGTAAACTCGAACATATGGAGGAAAAACCCTCTTTCTTCTCTTTTTTGCTCTAGATCTACCCCGTTCTCAAAGATAAGAGCTTCTTGGATATTTTGGAGGTAAAAGTTTGAATTTTCCCTTATATTCATTGTGAATCCTTTATGTTTATACATTTTTCTTCACTTTAAGGTGAGTGATATAACTCTTAATATATTTCTTGCCTACTCATAACCTTATGTAAATCTTGTTTTAGAAAACCTGTAAAATGAGAAAAGATGGCCTTTGTATATTGTTTGACATGAAAACGATGATAATACGAGTCCTTAAGCCTTTTTAGACCTTATGAACATTTTTCTTCTATAATATGAGCTTTTCTTTGAACATGTAAGGTCCAAAATTTGAAATGTAAGTGTAATGACCCCTAAAAATGTCATACAGGTGTTGTTTTGGTACCCAATGAATAGAAATCTGACTCATATATTAAACTTTTCTATATAGTGGTTAACATATGGTGGTTGAAATGATTTTATCTTAGGCTATGTTTCGGAAATGACAATTGGACGAAAAAATAGTACTGGAAGTAACTCATCCATGTTAAGATGCGGACATATGAATGCCTAGTTCTTAGAAATATCATAACTTTTACGTCTGACAAACTTTTATGCTAAAATTTTAGTTGAGATTTTGTTTATGACTTGTTAGACTTTCTACAAAATTTCAGAGGATAATGATGTTCCTACATGTCTTTATTACTATTTTAGTATAAATGGCTTTTTGAGTTGTTTTGTGCCCTAGCTTGAGGTTTAGTCCTCTTTATGGATAATGATGAATCAATGTACCATGATAGAGTAACAACAAACATGTTTCATACGTATTATATATTTTGAAGTTGCAATCTACAAATTATTTTATAAGAATTGCATAGGATCTTGTATGTAACTTGACTGATGTTGCTAAAATACTTAACGGGTGTAATTAACCAAGTGTAATCTTAATTATGTAGTGCCATGTGACTGTAGAACTATCTTAGTGTCTAAACTTGTTGAATAGTGAAACAAATAAACCCAAAAGGAACTTGGAGTCATATACTTTTGAGTATATCCAGGTGTTGGGTAGGTATATCCCTAAAATCCAAATTTCAAGGTTTAGAGAGCACTTGAGGTCGCATCTCAAATTATGTGTGTTTGAGAGTGGTTGTGGTTGTCACTCAGATTTTAGGGTTTATACCTAGTTTCTCATGTCATGGCATGTGTACCCATGGAATACTAGTATATTTTAGTAGTTAGGACGATGTGCCACTATGGTTGTTACTCATACTGATCAAGGGGAAGATATATCAGTATTTTAGTCATCCTAGATCTTATGCCGGACTGATTTTGACTTTACATCGGTCAACTAGTAGTTTGAGCGGTATGCCTCAAACTATCCAAGACATAATAGAATGTGTAAGTACACTAAGTCGTGTAGCTTAATTTTTAGGTTTACTTGGTGTTATCACATTAGATGATGATATGCCTTGTTTCTTTTAATTTTGTGGATAGTTTGTAAGGTAGTATGAGAAATCAACCGTACTTCTAATGCTATCTATACCAAATCTTGATGCAAGTTATATAACTTTTCAACTCTTTAATACTATATTCTTAGAGTGTTTAACATTACAGGCAAGTGATGTTCTTGGAGTTATATCTCTCGCTGGGGCATGGGTTTCACCTCGTGGGTTACCACATCTTTTTAGGTATTGGTAGCACCAGTAGATGCATAGTAATGGGGAGGAGTTATTTGAAGATCAATAGAGGTAGAAGGTTGGCTATTTTGTATAGATTCCTAGAGTCATACTTGTACTCTTAGGTCTGGGTGGGTAGTTTGTAGATGATGTACAACAACTCGAGATTTTGGTGGTGAAATTACCCTATGTAAATGTTGTAATTATGTGAACATCATCTTTGATATACATGTTATGGGTGAGGCCACTTGACTTTGTAAAGGTACCTAGTATGATATATGTGAGGTTGGAGCTTTGTGTAAAATGTTTCTTATGGAATGATGGAATTTTATTTGATTTTAGTTCTGCACCTTTTTAGTAATATGATTATTTAGTGACCAATCAATGCTTTGATTTTGAGTAATCTCATTTAGCATGGCGGGTTGCCACATAACTATCCTAGTAGTCCGCCTATGGAGGCGGGTATGTTTCCTGATATCTGGACAGTGCTCTGCACCAATCTTGCCCCTATTGGGGGTTCCTTTGCACCTATATGCGCTGAAATCAATACATGTGGTTTGATTGATAGTGCATCTATTGTTGATCTAACTACATTTCATCTTGTCTCCTCCGAATGCCCTCCTTTTCTCTCTGAATGCCCTCTGGATGCACATGTATAGTAGAAATATCATAGGCCTTCACTGTGAGCTATTGTGGTGCCATCTCTATCTCTCATCTCCTCACCCAATGTACCTCTCTCTCTTTTTCCACTCTCCTCTGGTTCTCTACATGTGATTATCCTACTCCCTCATGCAAAATTATAGGGTGTTGTTTTTTCCATGTGTCTCTAGGATGCTCATCTCCCATATCCTCAAAGTATCCAAGAAACTAAGAGTAGCGGTCATACTCGTCTAGGAGAGGTGTAACATGGTAATGCAGCTCATGTGAAACTCCTTCACAAAGGGGGTTGACTTGGTATATGATTTTTCTATCAACTATGGAGATCATAGATGAGCGAATAAGGTACTACATGTCAACAAGCTTGCCCCCTTCTACCTCTTTGTATCTAATCAAGTCATGATCTAGGGCTAGGGAAAATGAATTCATAATCCCTCCCATTACAAAAATGTTCTTTCTTTTAGATGGAATTATCTTCATGTGATCAATGAGAAGCACCCCAAGATTGACATCTGTAACATCCCTGACCTGGGTTATGAACTAACCCTAGGTGTTTTGTTTAATTATGTACTTAGATACCTGTGATTATCTTTTAGTATGTAATTAAAGTTTCTGAGGAACATATATTTCCAATTCTACCCTTTTTGAACAATGTTGTAATATTGTTTTGATAAAAGTGGACCTATGTGCAAATTACCCTATTAGAGGGGTTAACTTGAAAATTTCACATGTTTAGATGTTCCTCTGGTGATGAGACATCATAATAATAAATATGATGAAGTGTTATGGATTCTCCAAGCTTGGGCACCAAGATGCATCTTGTGGAGCAATCCTTGTGCTTGAAACCCTAATTTTGGTGTAAAGTGCAATTTACCCAAAACATGGGATGAAATATGTAAAATACACCTTCTAGAGTATCTTTTATGACTCTTGGTATCATTTAGAGTAATAATGATGAAGAGGGAACTTCAATTGAATAATCAAATAAGAATGATAACCCTTGTAATTAAATCACCAAGTTGTAAATGAAGAGATCCTTCTTATATATGCACCTTAGTAATAAGTTGACCATCTTTGCCTTTAGCCCTTGGTTCTAGAAGGAGTTTTGTTTAAGTTTGGAGAAGGAAAAACGTGCTTGGAAGAGGAGAAGGACCTAGATGAGAAATGGAGAAACTAGTGGTCCTTATGTTGAAAATTCACCCAAAGTATATATACTCCATTCCTTTGCAAACAAGAGACCGTTTCCCTTTCTCCTTCACTTATCCCCTTGCTAAACCGACTGAAGGTAGAGCTTTGGAGTAGAGGAGAACGTCTAAGGAGTTCTAGGTAAGCTTGGGTCATCTTTTTGCTCGGATTCATGGAGGGATGCATGATACAAGGTTGGTAGACTAGCTTTTCTTACTTGGTTCCTCTTTCTAGCCGTCTTTTCCCAACCAATTCTTGGAGAAACGACCTTGGCCGACCTGTGGAGCTCAAGACGCCATTAAAGGCTTAGAATCTTGGAAGCTTGGAGCTCTAGGGACGACCTTAAGGCGGGTTTTATAACTCTAAACCCTTTTGCTTTGTTATGCATATCTTCTTTCTTGCAATTAGTAGCTTGTTCTTCTTTCCCCTACCTTTCCTTGCAATCTTGCAAGCAAATCCGTGAAGAACAGACCTTAATCTCAAGGTAGATGATGATGGGCGTGAATACCTAGGCAACTTTATCAAACGGTCTCCCACCCATAGTCCAAACGGTTTGCAAAACCGTTTGGGACCAAACGGTTTGAAAACCGTTTGATCTCATGCGGTTTGCAAAACCGTTTAGACTCAAATGGTTTCAAAACCGTTTGAGGGGTTTGACCAAGTGTTGACCGTTTGAGGGTCTGCTGGACACATCATGAATTAATCATCTACAAAGAATCATCATCTAATTGCAAAAGCCACTTTAATCACCTAAACCCTAATCGGGTTCAATTGCTGATTTTATGGACCAATCATGTTGAAGTTTGGGTTGAGTGGCCCAAACGGTTTCAAAACCATTTGGGGATCACCCAAACGGTCTCAAGACCGTTTGGTGATCACCCAAGACCGTTTGGAGGTCTAGGGTTAAGGTAATTTGATCAATTGAGGGTCCAATCACAATAGGTTGTTGATATAATCAAAAGTGCTGATTTGTGACTTAATTAGGGTCAACCCTTAAACAATGGACTTAGATTTTGATGGGACTTTGAAAAAACGGTCTCAAGACCATTTGGAGGGTGTCCAAATGATCTCAAGACCATTTGGGTCAAGTCATGGCCCAATTGGGTGTCAATTGATGGGTTCAACTTCAATTAGAATCATGTTGATGGATGTTGATGGTTGATCGACTACAAACCCCAATTCAATTGGTTCCAACCCTAATTGGCTATCAATTGAGGGTCAATTGAGTGACCAATTGGTTAAGGATAACCCTAATTGGCTCAATTGATAAGTGGTTAACATGTATGAGACTAATTGAGGGGTTCAACATTGAAAACCCTAATCGATTGCAAGTGTTGATGCACCTTCTAGGTCCATGCGGTTTTGAGACATTTGGACCAAACGGTATCAAGACCGTTTGGGGCCAAACGGTCTCAAGACCATTTGGGGCCAAACGGTCTCAAGACTGTTTGGGCTCAAACGGTTTCAAAACAGTTTAAGCTCATGCGGTTTGGTCATGCGGTTTGGTCATGTGGTTTGGTCATGTGGTTTGATCAAACGGTTTCAAAGTCAACTATGTCCAAACGGTCAACATGATGAAATGGTTTCAAGACCGTTTAAGGTCAAATGGTCTTGAGGGTGAATATGTCCATGCGTTCTTGAAGGTCAAAGGTTCCAAACGGTCAACCCCTCCATGCAGTTTCAAAACTGTTTGGAGGTTGAAGTGTGAAACCGTTTGGGGACTTTTAGGGTTAAGATTGCTTAATGAATTGAAGGCTTTGATGGTTCAATGGTTGATTAACTCAAACCCTAATGATACCTAAATACATTAAGGGGTTAAATAATTAGTAGTTTGACCCATGTTATGGTTAATGGTGAATATTACCCATGTGCCCTTGAAGAGTTCAAGTAGATAACACCCCTTGATTGAACAAACCCTAATGACATGATGATGATGATTTAACTTATGTTTATCAAAGTTGACTTGACCTAACCTAATCTAGAGTGATGTGATCATCATCTATTAGTGAGAGGAGAGAGAAGACTCCTAATGTGAATGAAAGTCAAGTAAAATACCTTCAATATGCATGAATGCACATGATTAGGGTATGATCCACCAAAGTGAGATCATGGAAACCCTAATTATGGTGATTAATGAATCTTAAACTTAATTTGAAGGCATCAATGATGATAATCTTCATACATGATGATGCTATGATCTCAATTCACTATGATGTGAATAGTAAACCCTAATTCTAGGGTAATAACATGTAATGTGAATAGTAAACCCTAATTGAAGGTGATGTGATAAAATGTACAATAAACCCTAATTCCAGGTTATGCTTTTAAGCATGAATCTTCATGATTAAAGTATGAGGTGAGGAATCATTATTCCTAATCATAATGAAAGGGGTTGGATAACCCTAATTTATGTAAATAAGGGAACCTAGCCTTAATGAAGGCATGAAGGTACAACCCTTAAATTGAAAAGTGATTTCTGCTTTATAAATTGCTGATCTGGAAATGAATTGTTTATTGTTATCAGTTGAATTAACCATGCAGGTTCTTATAAGAGCATGATCATAACCAGGTAAGGGTTATGAGATTATATTCATTAAAAGCATGTTGTAGGCTTTGTGTATGATTGACATATTCTATGTTGCCTAAGCATTAAGTGACAAATATGAGATTAATGGGCTATAAGAGCCATGAGTAACATCAAGGTCATGCTGATTAGATGTCTTATGATGAATTGAGGGTTTGAATACCCCTATTCTTGAATCATAGTAATGACATGATTAAGAATTGATATCCATTTGATAACTGATGTGAGCTAAACTTGATACATTTAGTATTCTTCTTTTAAAGCAGTGTTTAATATCTAAATGTTTGGAAACATGCTTGATGTTAAAAGAATGCTGAAATGTACCTAACTAATCAAGTATAATCATATCATGTAGAGCCCTGATCCTAGATCCATCATTGTCAGAAGCTAAATGATGGTGAAACAGGTTTTCCTAAGGGAATTCCTGGATCACATACTTTTGAGTATGTGGGGGAATATGGACGTGAATATCCTTACGTCCTAGTGTAGGAATTGATGTAGATGTACCTTAATCCATCAACCCTTCACTATGTGTTTATGCCGGGGTGATGTTTCACTATTCTCCCGAGGAAATATTTAATGTCGCATCGATGAGAGATAAACAAGAGATCTTTCGATGACGAGGAGAGTACAGAACGTCACTGTGACTCTGATAGAGAAGTTGCCAGAATACCCTAGAAAGCTATCTTAGCAGAGACATGAGATGTCCTGCATGTTGATCCTCACACTAACTGAGGAAGATGAGGTCATAAGAATCTGTCTCTTTTGATGACCTAGGTATGATACCGATGCGACTTAGTAGTGATCGGTTGGAGTATGAGCGGTATACCTCATCTCCGCAGGGCATAATAATGTTTGTAAAACATAATCAACCGCGTAGCATATCTGCTTAGGTTGAACTACGAGAAACATTGATTGATGTTGCACTGTTCATACTAATATTTTGTTCAAAGTATTTAGTATACATGTTCTTCATATCCCTTAATGAAGTGTTTGCTTAAGAAGAAGCTGCTTTACTTAATAACAATCTTGTTGATGAATGTTTTAAATTACTTTGCTTATGTTATTCCTTCCTTGCTATAATAAAGATTCTGGCGGAGAGTTATAACTCTCGCTGGGATAATTATTCAATTGTCTCACTTCCGTAGATTTCAACCTTTTAAGTGGTCGCCGAGGACGAAGGAACCAATCTGAGGGTGAGCAGTATCAGCAATAGCAACACCAAGGGCAGCAGTGAATCTCAGGTGGAGATACTGGCTGTCAAGTCCTATAGTTAGTATGTCTTATGTCGTCTCTGTACTCTCAGGTCCTAGGAGTCAGTATATCTGAGATTTTGGCATGATGCCTCGAGATTTTGTATCTTACCTTGTACAATTAACAAGGTGATTGATGTTTTAATTCTCGAGATGTGTTTATTACAGTGAAGTAATGACGAATCAGTTTGTAAATGACTTATCATGTTTCTTTATGAAAGAGTTTTATCTTTTGAAGATCTCTTTACAAAAAGTTTTAAATTTTTAGTGATTTTTGACAATTCCGCTGTTAATCGCTTCCGCATTCGTTGATCTCGTTTTCCATGACAGATTGTCTCAATTTAGTGGTATCAGAGCTCTAGGTTCACTGAGTCTACAGAGACATAGGACTTAGGATGTTGAGTCTATTCTTAGTGTTTTCCAGTATATCTAATAGTGTCTTCTGCTCCTCAGGAGAAGAAGATAAGTTAAGGATGTATGGACCACACGAGGAGTATGTGGTAGAGAGTAGTGTTGCTGCACCCTGAGATGGTGCAAGGAACCCGGAGATAGAGCAACCTGTACCTGAGGCACCCCAGTTTAATCCAGCTGACATGGGGAATCCGGCTGTCCAGACCATTTTTGGACAGTTTATGACTGCTATGACACATATAACTGATAGGTTACCTATGCCTGCACCTAGGGCACCTACCCAACCTGAAGGACAAGGAATCGGCAAGACGTTTGAACGACTTCGCCGAGTCGGAGCAATTGAGTACTTTGGAACAGCTGATCCCGCAGATGCCGACTTGTGGTTAACTGAACTAGAGAAGGCCTTTAGAATCCTGAATATCCCATAAGTTGAGAAGGTTAGACATGTTGTGTACCTTCTCAAGGGGAGTGCTGGTCATTGGTGGACCATGGAAGAGCAGAAGAGGCCTGGTGTGGAGATTGCCTGGGAAGATTTCCGACGGGAATTTATCAATAGATATTTCCCTAAGACGTTTCTGGACGAGAAAATCCCTCAGTTTGAGAGGTTAAGGCAAGGTCCGATGAACATTAGCGAGTATGAGGTTAAGTTCATGGAGTTGTTGTGGTTCTGTCCGCATATGGATGCTACAGATGAAGAAAGGATCAGGCATTTTGAGAAGGGGTTAAATGTTGAGTTGACTACTCCCGTGTCTGCTCTAGAGAACCGGGAAAGGTTTTTTACCTTCGTGGAGTCTGTCAGAAGGATAGAGAGGTCCGTAGTTGAGAAGAGGCAAACCCATAAGAGGATGTATCCTCAGTTCCAAGGATCTTCATACAGAGATTTCAAGAAACCTAGGTTTTCTGCGCCTACACCACCAGCTAGACCCAGTACTCAGACACCGTGGACATCAAATAGGGGTAGAGGACGAAGCCTACCACTAGAAGGAGCTCGCAGTTTAGCATCTGTGTCGGTTACAGGACCACCCACACCACAATAACTGAATAAAAGTTGTTATATATGTGGAAAGATGGGGCATTTGATGAAAGACTGCAGAGCTAGACCAACAAGTGTAACACAAACACAGAGGCAGAGTCAGCAAGGATCTCAGAGGAGACAGTTTCCAGGAGCAGCTAGAGGACGTGGACAAGCGTCCCAAGCTGGATCGTCAGCACCTAATCAACCACAGGCAACATCAAGATTTTATGCAATGAATCCACCTGATGCAGTGATCAACCCTCGGGTTGTAGCAGGTCAGATGGAGTTGTTATATTCTGATATGTCTACATCCTGCGTTGTATCTGTTTTGATAGATCCAGGTGCTACGCACTCCTTTATCACTCGAAGAGTGATTCATAACTACAATATGACAGTCGATTATAGGGCAGATAGCTTGTTGCTTGAGACTCCGTTGAGAGGGTCTGCTGTGTTGCAGGAGGTTTGCTCTCCCTGCATCCTCTTTTTCTCTGATCGTCACATTCAAGTGGATCTTATACCACTTGAGATGCAAGGATTTGATATAATCCTTGGGATGGATACCCTGGAAAGGTATAAGGTTGTTTTGTATTGTGAATCCAAGAAAGTTGTGTTTGCTGATGAAAGTGACACATGGATCTTTCAAGGTGAGAGAAAGATTCTACTTACATGTCTTGTGTCAGCTATGGTTGTTGAAAAGCTGATGAGGCAAGGATGTTATGCATTCTTAGCCCATGTGGTAGATACTACCATGGATAGTCCTAATCCTGTTGAAGTTCCTGTACCCAGGGAATTTGAAGACGTATTTCCTGAAGAACTTCCAGGTGTACCATCGCCTCGGGAAATTGATTTTGAAATTAATTTGATCCCAGATACACAACCCATATCACATACACTGTATAGGATGGCGCCTGCTGAGATGGCAGAACTCAAGAAACAACTTCAAGAGTTGCTTGAGAAAGGTTTTATCTGACCGAGTACTTCACCTTGGGGTGCTCCGGTCCTTTTCGTTAAAAAGAAGGACGGATCAATGCGGTTGTGCATTGATTACAGACAACTAAATAAAGTAGCAATAAATAATAAGTATCCTCTGCCGAGGATTGATGATCTCTTTGACCAGTTGCGTGGTGCAACCATCTTCTCAAAGATAGATTTGAGGTCGGGATATCATCAACTTCGTATTAAGGACAGTGACATACCCAAGTCTGCCTTTAGGACAAGGTATGGTCACTATGAGTTCACAGTTATGTCATTTGGACTAACTAATGCACCAGCTGCATTTATGGAACTCATGAATAGAATCTTCCGACCTTTCCTCGATCAGTGTGTTGTTGTCTTTATAGATGACATTCTTATCTATAGTATAGATGCTCAGCAGCATGAACAACATCTTCATCAGGCTCTAACTTTGCTAAGAGAACACAAGCTATACGCTAAGTTTAGCAAGTGTGAGTTCTGGTTACCGGAAGTATCTTTTCTTGGACACGCGATATCTGCCTCGGGCATTCGGGTTGATCCTAAAAAGGTAGAATCTGTTCTACAATGGGAACAGCCGAAGACACCGACAGAGATCTGTAGTTTCTTAGGGTTGGCTGGCTATTACCGAAGGTTCATTAAGAACTTCAGTTCTATAGCCTTACCCTTGACTAAGTTGACCCAGAAAGATGTTCCTTTTGTTTGGAGTGATAAGTGTCAGCAATCTTTCCAGCTACTGAAGGAGAGGTTGACAAGTGCACCTATACTTGTGTTACCTAAGCAAGGCAAGGGATACATAGTGTTATGTGATGCCTCCAAGAATGGACTTGGATGTGTGTTCATGCAGGATAAACAAGTGATTTCTTTTGCTTCTCAACAGCTTAAGAAACACGAGGAGAATTATCCGACACACGATCTGGAGCTAGCTGCTGTGGTTCATGCCTTGAAGATCTGGAGACACTATCTCTACGGAGAGACATTCCAAATTTTCACTGATCATAAGAACCTTAAGTATATCTTCTCTCAGCACAAACTTAACATGAGGCAACGTCGCTGGATGGAGTTAATCAAAGACTACGATTGTACAATTGATTACCATCCAGGGAAGGCCAATGTAGTTGCAGATGCTTTGAGTAGGAAATCAGCAACACCAGCCTTAGATAGGGCACAACTAAACTCTTTAGTATGCTCTAGAAGAGATATTCTTATCTCCTTAAGGCAAGACAATGTACAGTTGAAAGTGTCATTGTTAGCCGGGTTGTTGGCTGAGATGCATATAAAACCCACCCTAAGAGAGCAGATTAAGGAGGCACAGCAAGTTGATGCTGTGGTTCAACAGATCAGATCAGAGTATGGTGACGAGAAACGAGATGGTTTCCATGATTCAGATGACCAAGTAGCCTGCTATCATGGGAGGATGATAGTGCCAGATGTGGATAACTTGAGGAAGTTAGTCCTGGAAGAAGCCCATTCTTCAATGTATGCCATGCATCCAGGAAGCACCAAGATGTATCGAAACTTGAAAGATATTTATTGGTGGCCTGGGATGAAGAAGGATGTTGCAGAGTTTGTTATGAGGTGTCTTGTGTGTCAGCAAGTTAAAGCTGAACACCAGAAACCTGCAGGAACAATGCAACCTTTACCCATACCACAGTGGAAGTGGGATCATGTAACCATGGACTTTGTTGTTGGCCTACCTAGGACAAGCAAAGGACATGATTCCATTTGGGTAATAGTTGATAGGTTGACAAAGACAACACATTTCTTGCCTGTCAAAACGACCTATTCTGCTGAGAAGCTAGCACAGTTGTATGTTCAGGAGATAGTGCGACTGCACGGAATTCCGGTTACTATAGTTTCAGACAGAGGTCCCCAGTTTACGAGTCATTTTTGGGAAAGACGTCATAAATCTTTAGGCACCCAATTAAGGTTTAGTACAGCCTTTCATCCTTAGACTGATGGACAGTCGGAAAGGACTATACAGACCTTGGAAGACTTGCTGAGAGCATGTGTTCTTCAGTTTATAGGGAGTTGGGATCTGCACCTAAGCTTGATAGAGTTTGCCTATAACAATAGCTATCAACATAGCATTGACATGGCACCTTATGAAGCTTTGTATGGTAGACGTTGTAGATCACCCCTATGCTGGTATGAAGCCGGTGAATATCAGCTGTTAGGTCCTGATCTTGTGCAGCAAACCACAGAGAAGATTAAAGTAATACAACAACAGATTAAGACTGCACAGGATAGACAGAAGTCATATGCTGATAGACGTCATAGACCCTTAGAATTCCAGGTTGGAGACAGAGTGTACCTCAAATTCTCACCTTGGAAAGGAGTCCTTCGATTTGGAAGGAAAGGGAAGTTAGCTCCGAGGTTTATGGGGCCTTATCCATTCATTGAATGGGTTGGAAAGGTAGCTTATAAGCTAGAGTTACCACCAGAGTTACAGAGGTTACACCCTGTGTTTCACATTTCTATGCTAAGGAAATGTCACCATGATACTGAGTCAGTTCTACAACCTATGGAGATAGAACTGAATGATGATATATCTTATGAAGAAGGACCTGTATCAATCCTTGATAAAAGAATTAAAAAGCTGAAAAAGAAAGACATAAGTCTTGTGAAAGTTCTCTGGAATCACCGTGGTGTTGAAGAAGCCACATGGGAACTAGAGGAAGACATGAGAAGGAAATACCCTGCTCTTTTCTCTTAATATGTTTAGTTTATATGTTTGTTGATTTCGGGGACGAAATCCTTGTAAGGGGTGGATAATTTGTAACATCCCTGACCTGGGTTATGAACTAACCCTAGGTGTTTTGTTTAATTATGTACTTAGATACCTGTGATTATCTTTTAGTATGTAATTAAAGTTTCTGAGGAACATATATTTCCAATTCTACCCTTTTTGAACAATGTTGTAATATTGTTTTGATAAAAGTGGACCTATGTGCAAATTACCCTATTAGAGGGGTTAACTTGCAAATTTCACATGTTTAGATGTTCCTCTGGTGATGAGACATCATAATAATAAATATGATGAAGTGTTATGGATTCTCCAAGCTTGGGCACCAAGATGCAGCTTGTGGAGCAATCCTTATGCTTGAAACCCTAATTTTGGTGTAAAGTGCAATTTACCCAAAACATGGGATGCAATATGTAAAATACACCTTCTAGAGTATCTTTTATGACTCTTGGTATCATTTAGAGTAAGAATGATGAAGAGGGCACTTCAATTGAATAATCAAATAAGAATGATAACCCTTGTAATTAAATCACCAAGTTGTAAATGAAGAGACCCTTCTTATATATGCACCTTAGTAATAAGTTGACCTTCTTTGCCTTTAGCCCTTGGTTTTAGAAGGAGTTTTGTTTAAGTTTGGATAAGGAAAAACGTGCTTGGAAGAGGAGAAGGACCTAGATGAGAAATGGAGAAACTAGTTGTCCTTATGTTGAAAATTCACCCAAAGTATATATACTCCATTCCTTTGCAAACAAGGGATCGTTTCCCTTTCTCCTTCACTTATCCCCTTGCTAAACCAACTGAAGGTAGAGCTTTGGAGAAGAGGAGAACGTCTAAGGAGTTCTAGGTAAGCTTGGGTCATCTTTTTGCTCGGATTCATGGAGGGATGCATGATACAAGGTTGGTACACTAGCTTTTCTTACTTGGTTCCTCTTTCTAGCCGTCTTTTCCCAACCAATTCTTGTAGAAACGACCTTGGCCGACCTGTGGAGCTCAAGACACCATTAAAGGCTTAGAAGCTTGGAAGCTTGGATCTCTAGGGACGACCTTAAGGTAGGTTTTATAACTCTAAACCCTTTTGCTTTGTTATGCATATCTTCTTTCTTGCAATTAGTAGCTTGTTCTTCTTTCCCCTACCTTTCCTTGCAATCTTGCAAGTAAATCCGTGAAGAACAGACCTTAATCTCAAGGTAGATGATGATGGGCATGAATACCTAGGCAACTTTATCAAACGGTCTCCCACCCATGGTCCAAACGGTTTGCAAAACCGTTTGATCTCATGCGGTTTGCAAAACCGTTTAGACTCAAACGGTTTCAAAACCATTTGAGGGGTTTGACCAATTTTTGACCATTTGAGGGTCTGCTGGACACATCATGAATTAATCATCTACAAAGAATCATCATCTAATTGCAAGTAAATCTCAAGTTGAAGGCACTTTAATCACCTAAACCCTAATCGGGTTCAATTGCTGATTTTATGGACCAATCATGTTGAAGTTTGGGTTCAGTGGCCCAAACGGTTTCAAAATTGTTTGGGGATCACCCAAACGGTCTCAAGACCGTTTGGTGATCACCCAAGACCGTTTGGAGGTCTAGTGTTAAGGTAATTTGATCAATTGAGGGTCCAATCACAATAGGTTGTTGATATAATCAAAAGTGCTGATTTGTGACTTAATTAGGGTTCAACCCTTAACAAATGGACTTAGATTTTGATGGGACTTTGAGAAAATGGTCTCACGACCATTTGGAGGGTGTCCAAATGATCTCAAGACCGTTTGGGTCAAGTCATGGCCCAATTGGGTGTCAATTGATGGGTTCAACTTCAATTAGAATCATGTTGATGGATGTTGATGGTTGATCGACTACAAACCCCAATTCAATTGGTTCCAACCCTAATTGGCTATCAATTGATGGTCAATTGAGTGACCAATTGGTTATGGATAACCCTAATTGGCTCAATTGATAAGTGGTTAACATGTATGAGACCAATTGAGGGGTTCAACATTGAAAACCCTAATCGATTGCAAGTGTTGATGCACCTTCTAGGTCCATGCGGTTTTGAGACATTTGGACCAAACGGTCTCAAGACCGTTTGGATCCAAACGGTCTCAAGACCGTTAGGTCTCAAACGGTTTCAAAACTATTTAAGCTCATGCGGTTTGGTCATGCAGTTTGGTCATGCGGTTTGATCAAACAGTTTCAAAGTCAACCATGTCCAAACAGTCAACATGATCAAACGGTTTCAAGACCATTTAAGGTCAAATAGTCTTGAGGGTGAATATGTCCATGCGGTCTTGAAGGTCAAAGGTTCCAAACAGTCAACCCCTCCATGCGGTTTCAAAACCGTTTGGAGGTTGAAGTGTGAAACCATTTGGGGACTTTTAGGGTTAAGATTGCTTAATGAATTGAAGGCTTTGATGGTTCAATGGTTGATTAACTCAAACCCTAATGACACCTAAATACATTAATGGGTTAAGTAATTAGTATTTTGACCCATGTTATGGTTAATGGTGAATATTACCAATGTGCCCTTGAAGAGTTCAAGTAGATAACACCCCTTGATTGAACAAACCCTAATGACATGATGATGATGATTTAACTTATGTTTATCAAAGTTGACTTGACCTAACCTAATCTAGAGTGATGTGATCATCATCTATTAGTGAGAGGAGAGAGAAGACTCCTAATGTGAATGAAAGTCATGTAAAATACCTTCAATATGCATGAATGCACATGATTAGGGTATGATCCACCAAAGTGAGATCATGGAAACCCTAATTATGGTGATTAATGAATCTTAAACTTAATTTGAAGGCATCAATGATGATAATATTCATACATGATGATGCTATGATCTCAATTCACTATGAAGTGAATAGTAAACCCTATTTCTAGGGTAATAACATGTAATGTGAATAGTAAACCCTAATTGAAGGTGATGTGATAAAATGTACAATAAACCCTAATTCCAGGTTATGCTTTTAAGCATGAATCTTCATGATTAAAGTATGAGGTGAGGAATCATTATTCCTAATCATAATGAAAGGGGTTGGATAACCCTAATTGATGTAAATAAGGGAACCTAGCCTTAATGAAGGCATGAAGGTACAACCCTTGAATTGAAAAGTGATTTCTGCTTTATAAATTGCTGATCTGGAAATGAATTGTTTATTGTTATCAGTTGAATTAACCATGCAGGTTCTTATAAGAGCATGATCATAACCAGGTAAGGGTTATGAGATTATATTCATTAAAAGCATGATGTAGGCTTTGTGTATGATTGACATATGCTATGTTGCCTAAGCATTAAGTGACAAATATGAGATTAATGGGCTATAAGAGCCATGAGTAACATCAAGGTCATGCTGATTAGATGTCTTATGATGAATTGAGGGTTTGAATACCCCTATTCTTGAATCATAGTAATGACATGATTAAGAATTGATATCCATTTGATAACTGATGTGAGCTAAACTTGATACATTTAGTATTCTTCTTTTAAAGCAGTGTTTAATATCTAAATGTTTGGAAACATGCTTGATGTTAAAAGAATGCTGAAATGTACCTAATTAATCAAGTATAATCATATCATGTAGAGCCCTGATCATAGATCCATCAATGTCAGAAGCTAAATGATGGTGAAACAGGTTTTCCTAAGGGAACTCCTGGATCACATACTTTTGAGTATGTGGGGGAATATGGATGCGAATATCCTTACGTCCTAGTGTAGGAATTGATGTAGATGTACCTTAATCCATCAACCCTTCACTATGTGTTTATGCCGGGGTGATGTTTCACTATTCTCCCAAGGAAATCTTTAATGCCACATCGATGAGAGGTAAATAAGAGATCTTTCGATGACGAGGAGAGTACAGAACGTCACTGTGACTCTGATAGCGAAGTTGCCAGAATACCCTGGAAAGCTATATTAGCAGAGACACGAGATGTCTTGCATGTTGATCCTCACACTGACTGAGGAAGATGAGGTCATAAGAATCCGGCTCTTTTGATGACCTAGGTATGATACTGATGTGACTTAGTAGTGATCGGTTGGAGTATGAGCAGTATACCTCATCTCCGCAGGGCATAATAATGTTTGTAAAACATAATCAACCGCGTAGCATATCTGCTTAGGTTGAACTACGAGAAACATTGATTGATGTTACACTGTTCATACTAATATTTTGTTCAAAGTATTTAGTATACATGTTCTTCATATCCCTTAATGAAGTGTTTGCTTAAGAAGAAGTTGCTTTACTTAATAACAATCTTTCTGATGAATGTTTTAAATTACTTTGCTTATGTTATTCCTTCCTTGCTATAATAAAGCTTCTGGCGGAGAGTTATAACTCTCACTGGGACAATTATTCAATTATCTCACTTCCATAGATTTCAACCTTTTAGGTGGTCGCCGAGGACGAAGGAACCAATCTGCGGGTGAGCAGTATCAGCAACACCAAGGGCAGCAGTGAATCTCAGGTGGAGATACTGGCTGTCAAGTCCTATAGTTAGTATGTCTTATGTCGTCTCTGTACTCTCAGGTCCTAGGAGTCAGTATATCTGAGATTTTGGCATGATGCCTCGAGATTTTGTATCTTACCTTGTACAATTAGCAAGGTGATTGATGTTTTAATTCTCGAGATGTGTTTATTACAGAGAAGTAATGACGAATCAGTTTGTAAATGACTTATCATGTTTCTTTATGAAAGAGTTTTATCTTTTGAAGATCTCTTTACAAAAAGTTTTAAATTTTTAGTGATTTTTGACAATTCTGTTGCTAATCGCTTCCGCATTCATTGATCTCGTTTTCCGCGACAGATCATCTCAACATCATTTCCATTTTCCATCCATTCTAACACAAATAGATCCTTCTTAGTGCAACTCTATTAGTTCTCATACTAGGCAAATATGGTATTCGGTAAGACCTTCTGAACATATCTCAAGTAGGGGTTATGGGTATTTTTTTTTATTTCCCTGCCACAAAATTATTGTGCCTGATTAGCTTCTTCCGCATAGATGCATAATTCACACTAGGAACGTTGTCTATACTCCCTTAATCAAGGAGGGTTTCTATTTGAATAGTGGGAGCAAAAGTCTTGTTGAGTATGGGGTAGTGAGGACGTGAGAATCATTCCCTAAATGAAAGCGGAGAGCTTCTTCCCCTTCACATGTGACTTTCTCCAGGGTAGTAGAGAACCGGTGTAGAAGCTCCATGTAAGCCTCATAGAAAGTCGTCGTCACCTCAAACAAACACAAGGGTTTCATGATATCTTGGAAATAAGAAAAGATGTCCAATTTGTGACGACTCGACATTAAATCAAGTCATCACCAATAATTAGTTGTGGAAATACCATAAGTAGCAGAATTAACAAAAATCACTAAGAATTAAAACCATTTTGCACATAGATCCTCTTGCAAGAATTCTTACTGAAAGAACTAAAACTTTATATTTATCATGATTCATATTGTACAATCACTATACCGTCTCAGCTCGAGGATAACAAGTACCATTTGCTCCACTTAGATACATACAATAGCAACATAAAATCTCGAGGTAATCAAACCAAAATCCCAAGTCGTTCGTAAAAACCACTAAGAACTATCTCCTAAGGACCTGAGAGTATAGAGATGACACATAGGACTTCTATATAACAGACACGACAGATAGTGCACTCAACCTGAGCTATTACTAATGTCCTTTCTCATGTAGTCCTCCCTCTGCAGAATGGTCTCTACCACCTCATGCACGTCCACCTAAAAATTGTGGATTCCACAAGGTGAGACAATTGTCCCAGTAAGAGATATAACTCTCCGCCAACAATATTATTTTCACAGGAAATAGTATAAAACTGAGTAGAGGATTCTTTTACTTAATAAGCAGGATTAATCATTATTATATGCAGAACTGAGTAATCTCTTTTCTTAAGGTAGTGCAACTATCTATGATAGAGTAATGAATCAACTTTTTCACTATACAAGGAATATAAGGAAACATATGTAACATCTATTCATCTAAGCTGTATAAAAGAAGTGTACATCAACCAATGGTTTATGTATTTGGTCCTTAAGCAAATACGCTACACGGATGATTACTTATTACAATCACACTTATGTCCATAGGAGATGAAGTATATCGTTCATCCTCCAACTGACCACTAGTAAGTCGAAATCAGTACCATACAAGATCTGTGGCAGAGCCGACAGTCAAGACCTCACCTGTCTCGGTCAGTACGAGACCACTTAGACTTAGCAGGACATCTTGTGTCATTACAATTTAGCTATGTCGGGGTATAGCAACATCTTCACTATAGAGTTACAGCCGTAGCATGTACTCTCTTCGGGAGAAGACCACTAAGCTTTCCCAGATTATTTTTCATCAGGAAGACCACTAAGCAACTTGGTGTATTGGGGGAGTCCACTGAGCACCCTTGTTTAGTTGGGGAGTCCACTGAGCACCCTCATTTAGTTAAGGAGTCCACTCAGCACCCTCGTTTAGTTGGGGAGTCCACTAAGCACCCTGATATAATAATTACATAATCAAAAATATGCATACCGAGTTAAACTCATTTCACCATTCAACAAATCCTGACACCGAATGGATCTATGGTCTGGGCAACTACATGATAATATTTAACTTGCTTAATTAAGTACATTCCAGTATCTTTTAGCATCAATCAAGTTACAAACAAGAATTATATCAGATGCTACAAAGAAAGGCATAAATATGTTTATGAAGTACTTTCATGTTCTTTAGAACACATAGATCTCTTAGAGTCTCAATCTCTTATCATTATCATGCTTGGGTATTCAAACCCTTAGTTCATCACTGAGTACTGTCACCACTTAGCAGATAACCATTACCTCTAGGTCATCAGACCAAGGTATTAATTCACATAGTTCACATAGCTCACAAAGCCCATTTAAATATCTTGTCACCTCTCACTAGGCAACAACCATCTTTTAAGATATCAGATTATATGATCATTATACTTGTTGTACATGTATTTCACATAGCTCACAAAGCCCATTTAAACATCTTGTCACCTCTCACTAGGCAACATCCATCTCTAGGTCATAAGACCTATATAAACATCATACTTGTTATACAAGTATCACACATGGCTCACAAGGCCCATTAAACATCTTGTCACCTGTCACTAGGTAACAACTATTCACATGACTCACAAGGCCCATGCAATAAGAGAAATACAACCTTCCCATTAGGGTTAGGGTTCCCCTTACTTACCGATTAGGGTTTCAAGTCATATCAACTATGTGATACAAGGGCAACACATCCTTTCCATCATTAGGGTTAGGGTTTTCCATTCTAGCTGATTAGGGTTTCAAAATCATATTATCAGGAATCAAACCCAAATTCATACTCCACTTATATTAGGAGTATCAATGTATGCTCATAACATGATTATCAAACATGTATAAGTTTCTCTCTCATCCTCATTAGGATGTTGATTACATCATACTTTATTATCTTGGCTTAACCCCTTTCTTAAGGTATGTTAGCCTTCACTTATCAAAGTGCATTCAACCCATTACATCTTAATGTAACAATTGTCATGACATACTCCATGTGTTACTCACCCAGGTATATTGGATTTGAGGTACAACAAGGTGTATCAACCTTGAAGTGCTGGATGTGATATTTATCATGCCTTGGTGTATCACTTCCCTCATTACATTTAACTTACTTAGTTCATCAGCTTATCTTATATTAGGGTATTTCCCATCCTAATACTTTATGTACTAACTCATCACATTTACCTTGTAGTGTATTGTTCATAAGTCACATAGTTAAATTACTCATCTATCATCAAGTGATATGAACTCATCTTGGGTTACAGCATTATTGATATAGGGTTGAACATTATCAAATACTATAGGTATTTCACCTAACAAGGTATTAACCACACCATGACTTAGCATTACACTCATCACTACTAAGAGTGTCTTGTCATCACCTTTACAAGGTGTATCGGGTTGAATCTTGTATCTCAAGTTGAACACATGTATTGGGTTAGGTGTATATCAAGCTAGGCATCATCATATCTCTCATCACTTACTCATTAAGGTATTAATCTTACCAATCATATGGTGTATCACCTTGACCATACATGGGTGTACATCCTTACCTCTCTTGAAGGTATTTCCCACACCTTACTTTATTATGTTTGACTTAATCCTCCTCTTGAAGGTACCTTAACTCACAATTATCAAATTGCACTAAACTTGTTACTTCTTAATATAGCATTTAACATAACCCACAATATATATCACTTAGTCAAATTGGACGGAAGCATACCGGGCATCATGGTGTATATATGTTATCATATTGTGTTTGAGGCACAACCTTCACATCCTATTGTGTATCCATATTGAGCATGTGGTGTAACCACATCATCATATCATGTAGGGTGTATCCCCTAAGACCATATCATGTAATCATCTCGGATTAGCTATCACTTAGTTCTTATTATCTCAAATCAACCTCATATCGTGTATGGGTTATATTGAGTTCCTATATCGTGCACAAGGGTGCACCATATCGGGCATAGGGATATACCTACTGCCTTATTGTGCACCATATCATTCATCGGGTAGATACTTCATCATAGTATCGTTCTATACATCATGACATATTGGGTCACCATGTTGGATCCTCATATCGGGTTCCCATATTGGGTGTTCATATCGTGTTGGCATATTGGCTAACCTATCGAGTTAGTATATCGGGCAACCCATTATACTCATATTATTTTCATTCATTTCCAAGGGTTAGTTATAACATATGATTAAATAACAAGATGGGGATCTAGTTGAACTCTTCAATCCATTACAAGTGATAAAGACATGTCGAGTTTTCACAGGCATATCGGGTTTCCACTTCTTCAACTAGGGTTTCAATCTTCATATCGGTTAATGGTACCATATTGTGTAAAAAATAAAATCTCAAACTTGTATCATGTATAAGGTATAAGTAGGTACTTCCCATATCATCATAAGACGTCTCATACCGTGAATGAGGTGTCTCCCACTTCTATATCAGGTGAACCACCATCTTGGGTTCCATATCAATTGTTTTAAGATACTTCAACCCCATATCAGGTTGTACCATGATGATGTCATCATCATCAACCTCAAGACCTTTGTCTTGCTATTATAAACCATGGACGACAGTCCTAAATACTTATTTGGAACTCATAAATATATCTATTAATCAAAGGAAATCCGAATTTGAAAGTAATCAACAAGTTCAACAATATTGAAAAGGAATAATAATATAGTTGGGTTCAAGTTATATAACCCGCCTCTAAAGCAACTTCCAAGCTTCAAACTCCAACTCCTCACGTTTACAAGGTTAAATATGAGCTTCCCCAAGATCCAAGACTTGAGCTCCTTAGCTTTTGCACGATATCCTCACTCCTAGTGCCAATATCACCTTGCTAGGTTGTTATGACCTTGCTTGGACGATATCCCTCTCTATGGCCGATACCAAGCCTTTATACTCAACTCTCCTCATTAATGCACGATAAAAGAGTGGTATTCACGATATGTAAGGGAAGGTTGATAACAAGATTTTGAAAATTCTACTAATAGGTGAAGGGAAGGGTATTTATACTTGGGTTTTATGAAAAAGAGTGTAAGAGGTGTCATTATCTTAAGCTACTAAGTGCCACATAGCCATGCATGGATCGACACATGTATTTGCATGCATGCTATCTTTAACTTTCCATGAAAAAATAAAAGCTCAAGGATAATGTAAAGGATAAGGTCCGTCCCCGTTGGTTATCTTCTAGGGCAAGTTTTCTTCCACTCACTTTATTATTATATTCAACACAATCTTTTCCTAAGAAAAGTTGCAAGCCGATACATATGACTTTATTGAGTGTCTATCCCATCATGGGAAAAGAAAAAACTCAACAAACCTGTAGGTGACTCCCTTTATGGCTCCATGGCCGATAGGGACTCCCATTCTAAGTCCACAACTTGATATAGCTCATATAAAGCTTCAACTATACAACTTCCTTGGTCTTTTATTACCAAGAGTGCTACCATTCTAAAAGTGATTCGAAAATAGTGTCTCCTTATTTATCTCTCCTCTATATGATACTATAAGGGAGTAAGGACACTCTAAAAAGTGGTAATTTGCACATCAACCCTTTATTTTGGATAAATTACATTTCGTACCAAAATTGATGCACAAAGCACTTGGCATTATTCAACAAGTTCTTACTTTAGAATTTAGGCTTTCCACAAGCCACCACTTAGCATCATTCTCTCTATTATGATGTTAAAACACTTAGAGTACATTCAGCATGTGACATTTGCAATATAACCCCTCATCTTGGGTAAATTGCACTTTACACTCAGACTATCATATAATACACACATAGTTTACAAATAAGCTTAATCTTGAAAATAACTTTCACAAAGAGTCTTAATTACTTTTCAAAAGATTAGAACAAGTGTGTAAATAACTTATTTAAGTAAAACTTCTAGGATTAAACCATAACCCAAGTCAGGGATGTTACAATTATAAACCCCTAACAAGGATTTCGTCCTCGAAATCCCAGACGAAGGAAAACAATTGCCATTTATGCATCATATCAAGTTTCCACATCACTTTTGATGTCATGGAGATGCCATAGAACTTTAATCAACAAAAAGTTCTTTTATTAAAGATTGTCATAAGATCGGTCACACATGACACATACTCAGCTATCTTTTCTATTACTAACTGAAGAGTCAACTCTGTGTTATGTACCAACTTACTTAGTTAGAGAAGCATTATACATACCTTATTCAACTCAGGTATCACATCTCACTCATTATCACCTTCTCAACTTGCAACTTATGTGATAAAATTCTTGACCTTGGGAGTCTTCCATACTCCTCACTTAATTTTAACATTTTCATTTTCAAGGAAAGACCAGAGTCACGTTTTGTTACCCATTTGGAACAACAAGTCTTATCATACATCTACCATGTCATTCTAATCTGATGACACCACACTAAGCTTTTCTTATAACTTATGCCAATTATCTTGTTATCATTTTATTTTTTTGTCATAAGGAAAAGTTACTTATCAGAGAATAACTTATCTCAAAAGAATCTCTAGATGTTATGTATAAGCTATCTTAATAGATCTAGATAGGGATATTCTAGGGAATTATATTTAGCTTAATAAGCTTTTCCCAAAATGATTCTACAATTGTTCCTTAAATTAATACATCCTTATTGATGTGATGTTTATGCAGAGCATAAACCTCTAACATGTGATATCCATACTATAGATTATTTCTAATCTAGGCACATCAAATGTCATATCTTTGAAAGGAAAGAACACAAAGAAACATATTCCTCTTATCACCCCATCATCACCCAGGGTTATTTAGAGAAGAGATTATCATCTCCTCTGATTATTGTATGAACCTTCAACTGTTCATTAAACATTTACTTCTCGTTTCATCCTAGATTCCTTGCCATCATCATAGGAATTATAAGGATGATTATATGTCATCATTCCTTTCTTTATTCTTGTCTAACATGTTCATGATCATTTTATGATTTTATCACGTTTCTCATTTTCACATTATAAAAAAGATCTTTACTATTCACACAGTCTTTATTGAATAGGGATCATCTCCCTTGTTCCTTTTCTCTTATTATAAGGATTATACTTTTTACCTCCTCATACACACAGATTGATCTGAGATCATCTCAGATTCCATTTCATTGCACTTAGGATGTGATAAAAATATCCATGACATATTTCCAGTTTCGTTATGCTCACTAGATTGTCTCAAAATGACTACTTGATCAGAGTAATCAGAAAGATAACAATCTACGAGTTCCATACTTACATTGCCTTCAATAGTTGAATACCTGGACAGGGTATACAAGTATTGAGATTAGGTCGTATGCACCTTGTTCAATATCATATACCTTACTTTTCATTTTTTTATCCAAATTATAGGACTTAGCATCCCTGGATTTTCTCCAAGCATCACTTTACACCTCATCCTCTTTCACACAGATAAAAGAAATTATAAAGCATTTTAAAGATTACTGAGCAGAATAAAAATTCTGAGCAGAATATAAATTCTGATCAGAATATAAATTCTGAGCAGAATATATGTTCTAGTCCTCATCATTTCTTCCCCATGTTCCCATAGGACAACCAAAGGGAAGTCAACAACAACAATCCTTCTTATAATTATCATATAAAATTGAGAGAAAACATTTTAGAATGAAAAATCTCTTATCTCACTGTCACCCCTCGGGGTCATCTACCACTTTAGGTTGACTCAAAACATAGAGTCTACATGTTTCATGTGGTTTTTTTTGCCTTTTTACACTATTGGGCTGTAACTTTCGTAAGCCCTTCCGAGTCTTCCTCGGTTGTTGGATCATTTCCTCCTTTCTTTTTTAACAAAAGGGTTTAGTATGCTCAACATGTCCATATCTATAACATATTTTGTCTTCGTACTAGGGTCTTATCAGTCTTATTACCAATGTAGAAGCTAAGTCAGGAGTTCTTAAGGTAGAAAGTTAGGACCTTTGCCTTTACTTAGTGATTGTTACACTGGTGCACTAGGCATTTATTGTACTGGTGGCACCAATAGCCTTGGCTTATTAGAACTACTAAGAAAATGTTTCTAGAATTGTAGAGACCTTTCCTTAATTCTCATCTCATTGCCCCTCATTGGGCATTGCCATCACATATTTACTATCTGTCTATACTTATGGCAGAGTCTATTTCCTTGCCATATATTAATTCTTCCCATATTTCTACTGTTCCAACAGGACTATGTCATTCAGGAACCCTTTCAGAACCCAAAGTCTCTGTATTGAGGACTGGTAACCTAGATTGTAATGCTAGTATCCATTCTACTATATGCATCACTGTTGTCCTAACCTGCCCAACAAGAGCATAAAAAGCATGTTTCTCTATCTTGATTGGATCAAGATGGGAATTCTCAGGCACTCGTTCTTCTCTTACTTGATCCCTTACACCTTCTCATGGTGCAACAACATTGCTCTTAGCAACGTGTTCCTCGTGTTCTCCAATCATTTTTAAACTTCACCCTTTCTTCTGCATAAGCAGAAGTCACTATAGGGTATATTAGAGGACACTACAACAGACTCAACACCTTGGTCCTATATCTCTGTAGACTCAGTGAACCTTAAGCTCTGATACCAAAACTTTGTGACGACTCGACATCAAATCAAGTAATCACCAGTAATTAATTGTAGACTGATGAATGCATATTCATCATGATTTTCAGTCGCTTTCTTGGGCTCTTTTTTATTCAATACATCCAATTACAACTACTAAATATCAAATGTGCAAAATTTCCTAATTGGTTCAATTATCAAGGTTTCTAACTGAGTTTAAATCGATTTTATGTAGGTCTTGATGAGGTTGAACAATCAGCTGGGACCCACCTATATCTGCCCTTGATCTACTCTCACTCACCCTCAGTCTTAACCATACGGTCTTGCCCATACGGTCTTGCCCATACGGTTTCATCCATACAGTCTCAAGACCGAATGGAGATGCTCACGTCGAGACCGTTTGAGGATTACCGGTCTGCAAGACCGTTTGAAGAGTACCGGTCTGCGAGACCATTTAGAGCTGGGGCTGCGAGACCATTTGTAGGTGGGAACGCGGGACAGTTTGGAAGAGGTCGCGAGACCGTTTGACGCAGCTGCAAAACCATTTGGAAAAGGCGGGACTGCGAAACCGTTTGGGCACTTGGCCGCCAAACCAAATGGAGGTCTGTACAAAACCATTTGCAAAAGCAACTACGTGAAGACCACATGAGGACCGCATACAAAGCAAGACCGAATGATAAAGTGGACAGCAGCAAACCGTTTGATAAAGTTACGTATGAAACCGTTTGCAAAGGCAAGCATTGCAAGAGCGAATGGAAAAGTGCATGGCGAGAGACCGTTTGATAAAGCAGCCTAAAGCTACGTGCATGCGAGACCAATTAGTACATTAATCACATGAGATCGTATGGATCAAGAGCTATCAAACCGTTTGAGCCAATAGAAGCAAGACCGATTGGAAAAGCAATCAAAGCAAACCGTTTAATAAAGCACTTTGCAGTCGACCGTCTGGAGAAAGCATTACGAAACTGGTTGGATAAGGTTGCGAGACCGTTTGGAGAAGTCATATGCATGCAAACCGAGAAGGCCCTCACGGTCTCAAGACTGTGAGGATGTTAAATCGATTTCCAAACCGAATAGATCCAAAGCAACATACCGAATGAAGGCAATTATTCCAAAACCAAATGGGCACATTTACTACGAGACCATTTGATAAAATGGCTTGCATAAATCCGATTGCAAAAGCAATCACGTGAAGACTGTTTGATAAAGTGGACCATGAAGACCGTTTGTTAAAGTGAAAGAAATGCAAACCGGATGATAAAGTGCTAGTATACCAAACCGATTGATAAAGTAAATGCATGAAACCGCTTGGAGACATGCACGTAAGATTCAAAACTGTTCGGTCAACTTATAACTAAACCGTTTGGAGCAAAATATCTCAAGACCGTTTGGGCTGAAATCACACCAAAAATGTGAGGGCCAGACCCGAGCCTATAAATAGGACCAACAGGGTCCTCATTTGATCATCAGTTCCAGGACGCCAATAGGCTGCCTATACGCTGGTCTGACCCTGCCACTGTCACTTCACCTGTCGTTCCTGCTGCAACTCAAGGAGACCAAGAAGAGAAGGAAGGAGGGGTGAAAAACACTACCCGGTCTGTCTTGGCATCCCTCGTTCTTCGTCCAGATCTACTCCGACATGACGTAGGAGACTACATCATCTTCACCAAGCTGCGACCACCTTCTACATCATGATCATGGTGGATTTCTCTCTCTTTCTTATTCTTCTTATTTCTCGCATCATGAGCAAGTAGTTCCTTTTCGCTGGGGTGCGGGGACTAGCCTCGTTGCCCATGCAACCATGTCTTTTCATTTAACATTTCAAGGCAATGTATATAACTTTTCATTTCGTTGCTAATTGATATGCTTGTAATTGATTACCTGCTTGCTTTCATCTTGTTCTTCTCTTTGTAGTATAGAATGTTGATCAATGAGGTAGACTCCTTGACAAGAAATATGATAGGGTTCCTTGAGGTTGTAAGTGTATGATCTGTGAGGGGACGAGCCATCTAGCCTACGGTGACGCTTCTATGGTCTAAACATCCCTCAGGGAGGACCACAGCCTTAGTTGGATGTTGTATCTTCTTATTAATCGTCGATGTTTGCTTACAGACTAATCACCTACATATATGTTGATTAGCATGGTTGACTCCCAGACTAGAAATAGAATTGGGTTCCTTGAGGTCGTAAGTGTATGATCCGTGAGGGGACGAGCCATCTAGCCTACGGTGACGCTTCTGTGGTCTAAACATCCCTCAGGGAGGGCCACAACCTTAGTTGGATGTTGTATCTTCGAAACCGTAAGTGCATGATTCGGATGGCGATGAGAAATCTGATGCCTAAGGGGATGCTTATGCGGGCCTAAACATCCCTCCGGGAGGGTTCGCAGTAGTTCCATTTGGATAGTTAGATGCTTTCCTAGATGTTATGTGTTTGGATGTGTTTGCATGTGCAGTGGTGCTGAAACCCGATACCATCCCAGTGATTCCATATCATTAATCTAGAACAAACTTTAATTCTGCTCTTTTACTTTCTTGCATTTAGTTTAATTAACCTCAACCAAATCAATCATTTTAAATATTAGTCTTACTTGAGCTAGATTCGACTAACAAAGATTCTTAAAAACATTGTCTCTTAGGATTTGATCCTTAACTATACTGCGATAAGACCTGTCCGCTTGCGGGTGGTATTATTGCACGAGGTTTTGGTAAAAGCTCAGGGATTTTAACCCCGAGTGAATTTGTTAGTGCGATATTTGCCACATCAAATTCTAGCACCGTTGCCAGGGACAACGGAATCAGTTAGTCAAATCTAGTTCTTTTAAGGCTAATCTAGGATTTTACTTTTTCTTTTTGAAACCATTGATCATCTACTTGAATTTCACTCTACTCCATAAATCTTACTTCAAATCTTTTTATTTCAGGTACTTCAAGAAGGACTAGTGCATGCACCGTTTGAACAGCCCCGGACTCACTGCCAGCTTTGATCCAGAGATTGACAGAACCTTTCATCGTCAAAACAGAGAAAATCAAGCAAGAATGGCTCAAGAAGAGGAAGTAGCTCGAAGGGTGGCTCAAGCCATCAATGCACAAAGAGAAAGGCTCATGCAAGAATCCAGAGCTGCAGTTCAAGAAGAAATTCAAGTAGAACAAGCAACAACACAAGCAATAGAACTACAAAAGGATCTTAGAGAGTTCTCAATCCCCAAAGCTACGAATGTTCATTATCCAGTACAACCTCCTCCCATCAATGCTGCCAATTTTGAGATTAGGACACATTGGATCACATTTCTTTAAAACAGTCCATTCTATGGCAAACAAGGAGAGGATAGTCAGGAGCATTTTTTGAGGTTTATTGATCTATGTGCTATGACAAAGCAAAATGGAGTATCCAACGATGCCATTCATCTCCGTCTCTTTAAGTATTCACTTGTTGATAGAACAATAAGATGGTACAATTCATTGCAAAGTGAACCCATCACCACCTGGGAACAACTCCAAAATGTTTTTCTGGAAAAGTTCTATCCTCCATCCGTCACCTATGAATTTAGGGGACGGATAACAAATTTCACTCAAGTCCCTAGAGAAACCCTTGCAGAAGCATGGGATACATACAAAGAGCTTCTACGCAAGTGTCCACACCATGAAATTCCTAAGAACCAACTCATCGAAATTTTCTATAGGGGTGTGGATGATGATATCAAAAGATTTTTAGATTCCTCATCTGGAGGAAACTTCATGTGTCAAAGTTATGACAGCGCATGGAGGGTCGTCACCCTTGGAGCTGAAAATCAAGCTAATTGGGGTAGATCTGTAGGTAAAGGAGTCTTGAAAGTAGCTATGGCTGAAGCTACTCCCGAGTACAAGTCTATCACTGAAACCCTAAAACTCTTAGTTGCCAAGCAAGACCATATTGAATCGTATCTTGTTGTAATTGGAAGAGGACGTTCACCCACTCAACAACAAGAACAAATTAAGTCTGCTTCCCTATTCTGTGAAGCATGTAAAGGAACTGATCATTCCACCTTAGCATGCAATGTTCTCTATGATGTTGTTTTAAGCAACATTTGTAACCAAGGGATAATAGTCAAATAGAAAACCTTAATGCTGTCAACACCATCCCTGGTCAAGGATATTACAATCCGAATCAGAATAGAAACCATCCTGATTTTCAATATGGAAATCCTTCAGGAGCAGAAAACTCTCGACAACTTGGTTCAAACAATCAACAACGAGGTCCGCCCGGATTCCAGTATAACAACCAACAACAAAATTTTGGGAATCAAGGAAACTATAGGGGAAACTTCTAGAATAGGAATTTCAACAATTATCAAAACAATTCCCAGTACCAGAGTCTTAATCAAGTTCCTTATCAACAACAAGGACAACAAGAAGGTCCTATATCACCTGATGACAAGCTATCAGCCATTGAAAATATGTTGCAAACTCAGCAAACTATGATAGCTAACTAGCAAGCTCAGCAGAAGGCTATTGAATCTCAACTAGCTCAACTTGCAGCTAGCATTAAGCCACCAGCTGGGGTTTTTGCTGGCCAACCCGAGAATAATCCTAAGCATCTTGAACAATTGAAGGCAGTCACCACCAGGTCAGGAAAAGATTATTCTGATCCTCCTATCAAGACACCTGTGGTTATTACAGAAGAGGATGAACATGGGATTGACCAAGAATCAACAACACCTGAGTCTCAACTAAAAGAATCAGTAACCACTGATAAGACAGACAAGGGAAGTCCTGAGAAACCTATCGATGGAGAAACTGAGTCACACTGAGTGGAAAGAAAACAATCGTGATGTGAAGATGAGGCAATCACACGAATTGAAAGTATTCATTTGGTGACCGTTTTAGATTTTGTGTTACTCGAGGAAGAGCAACGTTTAAGTTTGGGGTGTTTTGATGAATGCATATTCATCATGATTTTCAGTCACTTTCTTGGGCTCTTTTTGATTCAAAACATCCAATTACAATTACTAAATATCAAATGTGCAAAATTTCCTAATTGGTTCAATTATCAAGGTTTCTAACTGAGTTTATATTGATTTTATGCAGGTCTTGATGAGGTTGAACAATCAGATGGAACCCACCTATATCTGCCCTTGATCTACTCTCATTCACCCTCGGTCTTGACCATACGGTCTTGCCCATACGGTTTCATCCATATGGTCTCAAGACCGAATGGACATGCTCACGTCGAGACGGTTTGAGGATTACCAGTCTGCGAGACCGTTTGAAGAGTACCAGTCTGCAAGACCGTTTGGAGCTGGGGCTGCGAGACCATTTGGAGGTGGGAACGTGGGACCGTTTGGAAGAGGTCGCGAGACTATTTGACGCAGCTGTGAAACCGTTTGGAAAAGGCGGGACTGCGAAACCATTTGGGCACTTGGCCGCCAAACTGAATGGAGGTCTGTATAAGACCGTTTGCAAAAGCAACTACGTGAAGACCGCATGAGGACCGCATACAAAGCAAGACCGAATGATAAAGTGGATAGCAGAAAACTGTTTGATAAAGTTACGTATGAAACCGTTTGCAAAGGCAAGCATTGCAAGACCGAATGGAAAAGTGCATGGCGAAAGACCGTTTGATAAAGAAGACTAAAGCTACGTGCATGCGAGACCAATCAGTACATTAATCACACGAGACCGTATGGATCAACAGCTACCAAACTGTTTGAGCCAATAGAAGCAAGACCGATTGGAAAAGCAATCAAAGCAAACCGTTTAATAAAGCACTTTGTAGCAGACCATTTGGAGAAAGCATTACGAAACTAGTTGGATAAGGTTGCAAGACCATTTGGAGAAGTCATATGCATGCAAACTGAGAAGGCCCTCACGGTCTCAAGACCGTGAGGATGTTAAATCAATTTCCAAACCGAATAGATCCAAAGCAATAGACTGAATGAAGGCAATTATTCCAAAACCGAATGGCCACATTTACTGCGAGACCGTTTGATAAAATGGCTTGCATAAAATCGATTGCAAAAGCAATCATATGAAGACCGTTTGATAAAGTGGACCATGAAGACCGTTTGTTAAATTGGAAGAAATGCAAACCGAATGATAAAGTGCTAGTATACCAAACTAATTGATAAAGTAAATGCATGAAACTGCTTGGAGACATGCACATAAGATTCAAAACCGTTTGGTCAACTTATAACTAAACCGTTTGGAGCAAAATATCTCAAGACCGTTTGGGCTGAAATCACACCAAAAATGTGAGGGCCAGACCCGAGCCTATAAATAGGACCAGCAGGGTCCTCATTTGATCATCAGTTCTGGGACGTCGATAGGCTGCCTATACACTGGTCTGACCCTACCACTATCACTTCACCTGTCGTTCCTACTGCAACTCAAGGAGACTGAGAAGAGAAGGAAGGAGGAGAGAAAAAGACTGCTCGGTCTGTCTTGGCATCCCTCGTTCTTCATCCAGATCTACTCCGACATGACGTAGGTGACCGCATCATCTTCACCAAGCTTTGACCACCTTCTACATCATGCTCATGGTGGATTTCTCTCTCTTTCTTATTCTTCTTGTTTCTCGCATCATGAGCGAGTAGTTCCTTTTCGTTGGGGTGTGGGGACTAGCCTCGCTACCCATGCAACCATGTCTTTTCATTTAACATTCCAAAGCAATGTATCTAACTTTTCATTTCGTTGCTAATTGATACGCTTGTAGTTGATTACCTGCTTGCTTTCATCTTGTTCTTCTCTTTATAGTATAGAATGTCGATTAATGAGGTAGACTCCTTGATGAGAAATCTGATAGGGTTCCTTGAGGTCGTAAGAGTATGATCCATGAGGGGACGAGCCATCTAGCCTACGGTGACACTTCTGTGGTCTAAACATCCCTCAGGGAGGACCACAGCCTTAGTTGGATGTTGTATCTTCTTGTTAATCGTCGATGTTTGCTTTCAGATTAATCGCCTACATGTATGTTGATTAGCATGGTTGACTCCTAGACTAGAAATAGAATGGGGTTCCGTGAGGTCGTAAGTGTATGATCCGTGAGGGGACGAGCCATCTAGCCTACGGTGACACTTCTGTGGTCTAAACATCCCTCAGGGAGGGCCACAGCCTTAGTTGGATGTTGTATCTTTAGAACCGTAAGTGCATGATTTGGATGGTGATGAGAAATCTGATGCCTAAGGGGATGCTTATGCGTGCCTAAACATCCCTCCGAGAGGGTTCGTAGCAGTTCCATTTGGATAGTTAGATGCTTGCCTGGATGTTATGTGTTTGGATGTATTTGCATGTGCAGTGGTGGTGAAACCCGATACCATCCCAGTGATTCCATATCATTAATCTAGAACAAACTTAAATTTTGCTCTTTTACTTTCTTGCATTTAGTTTAATTAACCTCAACCGAATCAATCATTTTAAATATTAGTCTTACTTGAGCTAGATTCGACTAACAAAGATTCTTAAAAATGTTGTCTCTTGGGATTCAATCCTTAACTATACTGGGATAAAACATGTCCGCTTGCGGGTGGTATTATTGCACGAGGTTTTGGTAAAAGCTCGGGGATTTTAACCCTGAGTGAATTTGTTTGTGCGATATTTGCCACATCACGAACACACCATAAGCAGTAGAATTAACAAAAATCACTAAGAATTAAAACCATTTTGCACATAGATCCTCTTGCAAGAATTCTTACTGAAAGAACTAAAACTTTATATTTATCATGTTTCATATTGTACATTCACTATACCGTCTCAGCTCAAGGATAACAAGTACCAATTGCTCCACTAGATACATACAAAAGCAACATAAAATCTTGAGGTAATCAAACCAAAATCCCAAGTCGTTCGTAAAAACCACTAAGAACTATCTCCAAAGGACCTGAGAGTACAGAGACGACACATAGGACTTCTATCTAACAGACATGACATACAGTGCACTCAACCTGAGCTATTATTGTTGTCCTTGTTGATGTAGTCCTCCCTCTGTAGAATGGTCTCTACCACCTCGTGCGCGTCCACCTAAAAATTGTGGATTCTACGGGGTGAGACAATTGTCCCAGTGAGAGATATAACTCTCTGCCAACAATATTATTTTCACAGGAAATAGTATAAAACTAAGTAGAGGATTCTTTTACTTAATAAGTAGGATCATTATTATATGCAAAACTGAGTAATCTCTTTTCTTAAGGTAATGCAACTATATATGATAGAGAAATGAATCAACTTTTTCGCTATACAAGGAATATAAGGAAACATATGTAACATCTATTCATCTAAGATGTATAAAAGAAGTGTACATCAACCAATGGTTTTCGTATTTGGTCCTTAAGCAAATACGCTACACGGTTGATTACTTATTACAATCACACTTATGCCCAGATGAGATGAAGTATACCGTTCATCCTCCAACTGACTACTAGTAAGTCGAAATCAGTACCATACAAGGTCAGTGGCAGAGCCGGCTGTCAAGACCTCACCTGTCTCGGTCAGTACAAGACCACTTAGACTAGGGATGAGCATCGGGCCGGGTTATACCGGGTTTTTCCTGTCCCAAACCCAAACCCACATTTTAAAGTGGGCCACGGGACGGGTTCGGTCCCAGATAAAAATGAAAAATGTCAGCCCATACCCGACCCATATAAGAATGCTGGGTTTCGGGCCGGATTCGGGTTTGCCCATATAACATCGAATGAACATACTAAATTTTGCTAGATCCAACTTGCTAACATTGAAAGTAAACTAGTATGATATGTATTTTGTGATCAACCTTCAAAACAATATATATATTTTGTGATAAATGTAGTTGGAATATGTACACCTTAGTTGTATGATCCCCTACAACAATGAATGGATATTGAAAGAGCAACAAAACATTTTCTTGTACATGTTTAAAAATCAGTGGAATCTATGATGTTGTGGCTTTTGCTTCTCATCCTATATGTATATACAACGAAATGGGTTTTGGAAGGGTAAGAGATCATTTGTCTCCTATAGGTGGGCATATGAGAAAAAAATGAGCATAATCTACTATGCATTGAGCAAAAGATCATTTGTCCCCTACATGTGGACAGAGTGAGATCAAAACAATGAAATCAAGTATGTCTATCTATGTCAATGATAATTATCTTACTAGTATCAATTCACTAATCATGTTGATTGATTACAGATTTTCTATGTTGCCATTGATTGGATACATACTACATATTGCATCAAGAAATATGTATGTTTTTCTTTCAAGACAAAGATAGATGTATACATCTATAATGTACATAAAATCTAATCTGGGTATTCGGGTTTTCGGGCCTGGGTTTACCTCCGCCCATACCCAGCCCAAATAAAATATGGGTTTAACTTTTAGGCCCGGCCCGCCCATATTATAAATCGGGTTCGGGTCTGGATCGGGTTATGCGGTCTGGGTCGCGGGTCGGATCGGGCTGGCCCGACCCGATGATCATCCCTAACTTAGACTTAGTAGGACATCTTGTGTCACTGCAATTTAGCTATGCAGGGGTATAGCGGTGATCACATTTTTACTGTGTGTATAACGCAAGTGTACGCGTCAATGTAGTACATGCCCTTGTGAGGCCCGAGTCGAACTCAGGGACACTAAAATTATCAGTAGACTACTACTAACTACTCGCAATCAGCTAGACTAATAAAAAGGTTATGAGAGTTGTTGTGAAATAAAAGAAAATAAAATAAAACAAAGCAATTGATTAAGTGTTTAGTTTAATCAATTCAAATGGAGATCTTTAGGATTGCGGTTTCACCGCGGGTTTTCATTGCATGAATTTCCATATAATAATTTAGGTTCATCTCTCAATCCGGGTAGTGGCCTGTAGTCAGAATTGCCCACTGTCGTGGTACAATTCACTACCTATGTCTAGGTCGGTTCCACTGTCATAGTAACCTATACCCTAAACTAGGTGCATTAGAATCGACCTCTGGGTTTCCACCATTAACCGTACATCGCCTTATTCAAGGGATTTGTTAATTAATGTGAATTTCGTCTCTTTTCAACCATTAATTCTTCTTTCAAAGTAATTAAGGGCATTATATTATCATTATGGTGATCAAGCATAACAATATAATTGAGAAAATGAAATTATACCACAGATTTAAGAGATAAATGATGAATTACTATGATAAAAATGTCATACAATGCTTCCCCGGGTTACTCCCGGTCCTAAAGACAAAGGGGATTATCCCCGCATGTTCATCTCAGAGCAAAATGTGGTTGAAGAAAGGGGAAACATGGAGAAAAACATGAATAAGTAATGAAACCCCTGAACGGAGAAGATCCAAGCGTTCCTCGGCATAGAATGCGCGATCTACAGCCTTTCGGCTGTAGAAAACATCTTCTTCGGCTTCTGGAATGGCTGGGGCGTGCTTCTGTGCTCCGTTCTTCTCTCCACACCTTCTCGGGACGTGTGCAGCGGCTAATGATGTGATAGATGGCTCTTGGACGCCATCATTAGGTATAATCTCCGAGTTAGGTCGCAAAAATATCACAGCCCTCGGATTTGGATCGATTTGAAACAAACTTTAATCTGACGGAATCGATACCATCGACGCGGGTCGATGGTATCGACCCTGCACGATATCGGCAAGTCTTCTTTTCTTTTCGTCGTTGCGCCTGATGCTGACTCGATACCATCGACGCGGGTCGATGGTATCGACTCTCTAAGGCGTCAGTTTTATCCCTTTGCCGTCGTTGAAACTCCACGTGTCGATAGTATCGACTTTTGGGTCGATAGTATCGACTATCTGCTCGCCAGCAACCTGATGGTAACTCGATACCATCGACTTCCCTGTCGATGGTATCGACGATGTGCTGCTCCTTGCGGCTGGCTGCCTGTGGTTGTGTCGATAGTATCGACAGCTGTCGATGGTATCGACAACTGCAGATATGCGTTTTTCCTGAAATTGCAAAACAAAACCACATAAGTCGAAATAAAATCTATAATTGTAATCATTTATGCTCAAAACAATAAAATAAGAGAGATTTGACACTGAGAAGGATCATAGACTAAAGTAAGTGAATTATGCAATATTAACCACCAAAGTGACCAATAAATACATAAAATGCAAGTAAAACAAGTCTATAAATGCGACTCAAAATCATCGCATCAAACTCCCCTAAGCTTGAACATTGCTCATCCTCGAGCAACAAAACTCTAAAATATAATTGCGAGGGTCAACTAAAGAACAGATTATCACAACGGACTGCGCCATCTGATCCCCACCAGACATTCACATTCCGGCCCTCACTAACCACGGAATGATAATTACCCTAAAGGCGACAATAATCATCCATAAAAGATATCTACCTCAAAATTGATGAACACTATCATATAAGGCAGTTAACATAATAAAATTCTCCAGCTCAGACTCAATGCATCTTGTGATCTCCTATTCTACATTGCTCGCCCTAACTACCATCTACATGGAAGCAGCTCTCCTGATATTTAACAAGTGAGGAGAAAATCACGGTGGCCTACCAATTCGAGCAACGGGTGGATGGAATGGGTGGCTAGTGGAAGAAATGGAAGCATTATACAGTTTTGACATGCATAAAACAATAATGACCTAAATGATGCATATGCACATGAAAATGACCTAATGCCTACATTCGGGTGGAATGATGCATGCACTATCATCCCGTCTCAAGGTGAGATGGAATATCTAAGAGAACTACATCATGTACTTGTTCTTCTTAAGATGCGGGTGAGACTGTGTTCCTTTCTCCCTCTTATTCCTTGTTACTTTTCAATTCTCTCTTCTTCTTCGTTTTTTTTCAAAACCTTCTTTTTTTCTTTTTTTATATATATATACCCTTATTTTCATAGCTGACAATAAATTATTTGTCGGGCTCACTTATTGCTGCATAACTTATACATTTGAAGCATTCAGAAGGTATGGAACAAGTTCATCACCTTTTATGTTTCAGAAGACATAAGATGCATGATGTACTATATGCACAAAAGATATGAATGCAGCTACAAAATGATAGTTATGCAACTAGATGACACGCACCTAAGGATAATGTGCATGTATAACTACTCTATATTTTTTCTCATTTCATTTTCATGCAAAAATATGTGAAAATAGTTGCAATGCAATGCCAGACCTATCTACATGGGATGCAATCAAAGAGATGAAAACTGTAATGTACTTCCAGTTCTTATGGTGGAGTATGAAAACAATGGGGTGGATAGATCACAAGATTAATTGACTGAACCTTTGGAAAATATTATGGGTCCCTCCTTATTGACTTGTGTAGTAATTAAGAGGTTTCTCTCTCTTATTTCAAATTAAGGTCTCATTATCATTTGGTCAGTTTAGGCTCAAACAACCAATTCCGTCCACTTTTCATGAATCATAGGAAAGTACAGTTGTGATTTCCTATTTTAGAGTTGACAAACCCAATTATTTCCTTAAGTTATGTGCTCAAAGTTGAACAACACAAGCTTGTAAAAGCACTAAAAAAATTCAAATTTGCCCCTAATTCCCATGTACAAGTAACGAGATGACACAAGACATTAGACATCCACAATTACACTAGATAGAGTGTGGATCCTACTAACAAATAGAAAACTAATAAAAGCAAATGACAAAAGACAAAACAATAAAAACTAAAAACTAAGAAAACTAAAGGATAGAGTTGTTCCAACTCCCCCCCTAAGCTTGAATTCGACTATGGCCTCATAGTCAAAAACAACCTTAAAAGGTGGAACAGAGATACCAATCATTCTTCAGGAGGAGGCGGGTACTACGGGGCCGTGGGGTCCCAAGATGGGTACTGCCCCTGGAAACTCAGATCGTACTGGGGCATTGGTGGAGGTTGTGGATACCCCCCAAAATAATTATGGCTCCAATAATGATCGTAGAAAGGCTGCTGCTGCATCTCCATCCTATGCAACATGTCGTGGATGTGCTGTTGGTTGTCGAGGAGGAGGCGCTCATTCTCAAAAATGGCCCTCTGGTTGTCTAACAGTCGGTTTGTGGCATCCTGAATACCGACATAGGAAGATGTATGCTGCAGCTGGGTGTGCTGGATCTCTTGCAGCATTGTATACATCCCTTGCATGGAGTAGGCATCCTCTCCTTGATGAGAGGGTTTTGGTGGCAGAGGCTGCGAAGATGAAGATGCACTCGGATGCATGCGGGGACGCTTCCGGGGTGCTACTCATGCCTGAAGAGGAGTGAAAGCCTCCTCTTCCTCTTCATGCTCGTCGCCGTCATCATCATTGTTGTCATCACCTCCATCTTCATCAGAGTCCTCGATGGCAATAACAGTCCATCAGAAATGCTGAGCGCCCTCGATGTTGAAGACGGGGTCTGGAAGCGAACACTCTTGATATGCGTGATTAATGTGGCAATGTGCATATGCCAAGCCATCACGGAGCAAGAGGAGGTTGGAGCAATGTAGATGCTGCAAGTTGACCTTGCTCTTGCTGGAAAGGGGAGTAAGCTGGGAAAAGTTCAACCCAAGGTAGTGGGCCAACGGTGTGATGAGCCCTCCAAAGTGGATAGGAGCCTTCCGCGTACTCCTCTTTACAGCCAACACACACGTCAAGAAGAACGCGCCCCAGTTGCACTCCTCGCGCTTCAATAATTTATACAGAAAAAATAAATCTAACTCCTGAAATTTACTAAGAGACAGATCTCCGCGACCAAAAAGTGTGGTGCAGAGCATGCGGTGCAGAATCCGCACAAACGGATGCTCAAAGTCGGCGACTGCAGCGTTGTGGTAGCTCATGGATTTGTCGGGAGGCGCAGTCACTAGCTCAGTGAAAATAGCATCATAGTCTGTCTGGTTGTCTGGCCTCCGATACTGGTCTCTCCCATGATTCCAGTTGTAGATGGAATTGAACTGCCTGAGGGTGAGAGTGTAATCGTTGTTGTACAGCCGAAAATAAACGTGGTCCTTGATCCATTCCCGATCAATAGTGATGATGTCGTTTGGCACGACGCATATGTCCAGCGACGCCATGAACTCTGCCACTAGCTCCTTGTATGTCGGCCATTCACCAAAGAATGGCTGGCCTTCGGCGTGGAATTCCATCTCATCGTGCCTCCTGCCCGTATGCCTTGCCCGCCCCTTGAGAACATAGGCAAGATTGGGCTCGAACCCAAGATAACGAACCATGTCCCGGTCGACATAGCAGGTGGGCTCAATCTTCCTCTTTATTAGTTCCTCGTAGACCTTCCAGACCTCCATGAAAGGATGTACTATCCTTGGACGAGGAATAGATGCATTCGGTGGAGGAACAAACTCGGGAATCTCCATAGGATCCGCCCGTGAAGAAGAAGCATCGGCTGTACGCACCATCGTCGCAAAGAAAGGAGGAATAGAAGACGGAGCTCGGTGAAGGTCGGAGAAGACAATCTCCGCTCGGTGAAGGCTCGGGGAAGAATGTGCTCCTTAGATGCTCGTAGCTGGGCTTCGATTTCACAAAAATACGCACGGCACAAGTGGAGGAGAAAAGCTCTGAAGGTGTGACGTCATCTGACAACAATCCCTCCCTTTTATAACCACGGCCGGCGCTGCTGTGCACCTGTTGATACCATCGAGCGGGTCGATGGTATCGACACCTGTAGCACAATCTGATCTTCCGCTAGTATCGACAGTTGTCGATGGCCGGATGTGGGGGCCCAGATCGATGACGCATCGATACCATCGACGGATGTCGATGGTATCGACCCATCCCACGGATCGAATCTCTTGATGTAGCGATCGTCGTTGATTTCCTCTCACGGATCGGTGACGTGTCGCGTCGATACCATCGATGCAAGTCGATAGTATCGACTCTGCTTAGGTCAAACACCCTCGCGAGGCCCGGCCGCCGCTTTCTGCCTATAACCGGGTCGATACCATCGACATGCCCATCGATGGTATCAACTTCACTGAGACAACTTTCGTCTGAAAATCTTCAGGAATCTCACGAGTATAGACGTCCATGTCGATACTATCGACCCCTTTCTGGAGAGCAACCTGATAGTAGGTCGATACCATCGATGAGGCCGTCGATAGTATCGACTCAGAGAGATTTTTGCAGCCACCTAACTGTACTCGTGTTGATGCCATCGACACAAGGGTCAATAGTATCGACCATGCCTCAGTCCTGCACACTGAACAAACGATCAAGGTATCTTTTTTACACTAAAAACAAAATCGAATCAAACTAACTTACAAATGTAAAAGAAACTAAATGAAACTACCGATGGCTGGGTTGCCTCTTAACAAGTGCCCTTATTTAACGTCTTAGGCTAGACGAAATCAAGCTCCTCATACATTCGTAAGTGCAATGAGTTTGACCTCATGCACTTTCCTCGTATAATCTTCACCGAAGTACAACTTCAATCGCTGTCCATTTACCAAAAATGATATCTCACCATCACTCACCATGATTGCGCCATGTGGCCTGACCTCCTCTACAGTGAAAGGTCCACTCCATTGGGATTTCAATTTCCCAGGATGCATCTTCAACCTTGAGTTGAACAAGAGCACCCGATCACCCTTCTTGAAGGCACGCATCTGAATGTGTCGATCGTGAATCAACTTTGTTCTTTCCTTGTAAATCCGCGAGCTTTCATATGCATTCATCCTCAGCTCATCAAGTTCATTTACCTCTAACAAACATTTCTTCCCTGCCTCATCATAGTTCAAATTCAGCTTCCTAAGCGCCCAATGCGCCCTATGCTCCAATTCCACTGGAAAATGGTAGGCCCGCCCATAAGCCAACCTAAAAGGCGTAGTGCCTATAGGTGTCTTATATGTCGTCCTGTACGCCCATAAAGCGTCTGGTAACAGAGTACTCCAGTTCTTCCGTGTCGAATCCACAGTTCGCTCCAAGATCTTCTTAATCTCTCTATTGGAGACTTCCACTTGCCCCTGTGTCTGCGGGTGGTACGGGGTACAAATGTTGTGCTTCACCCCGTACGTTCTCAACAATGCCGTGAACTTTTGATTTTGGAAATGTGTACCTCCATCACTAATAATCATTCTCGGTACACCAAACCTACAGAAAATGTATTCTTTGACAAACCTGCACACTACAACGGCATCATTAGTCCTAGTGGGTATTGCCTCTACCCACTTCGATACATAGTCAACAGCTAATAGAATGTACAAGTTAGAATTGGAGGACACAAAGGGTCCCATAAAATCAATACCCCACAGATCGAACACCTCGACTTCTTGAAATACATTGAGGGGCATCTCCTATCTTTTTGAAATGTTACCTGTCCGTTGGCAGGAATCGCATTGCCGCACATAGTCATATGCGTCCCTGAACAATGTAGGTCGGTAAAGGCCACTTTCAAGTACCTTGGCCACAGTTTGAGAACTAGCATGGTGGCCACCCGTCGGTAGAGTATGGCAATGACAAAGGACACTTTCATATTCCACTTCCGGTACACACCTGTGCAACACACCATCCTTGCACTGCTTCAACAAAATAGGGTCATCCCAGAAATAATAACGCAAAGAATGGAAAAATTCCTTTTTCTCTTGGTATGTCCAATCATCCGGGATAATTTTGCAGGCAAGATAATTTACAATATAAGAGAACCATGGATCTTTAGATTTCACAGTTAGAAGTTGTTCATCAGGAAATGTCTCGGTAATGGGTATATGCACATCCTTCTCATCTACCCTTTCCAACCTAGACAAATGGTCTGCAACCACATTTTCTATTCCCGCCTTATCTTTGATTTCAATATCGAATTCTTACAACAGTAAGATCCACCTAATCAGTCTAGGTTTGGCATCTTTCTTCTCCATCAAGTACTTTATGGCGGCGTGGTCCGTCCATACCACGACTTTAGATCCTAGAAGATATTGCCGGAATTTTTCAAAAGCAAAAACAACGGCGAGAAGCTCTTTTTCAGTTGTCGGGTAATTCAGTTGTGCTTCATTTAAAGTTTTAGACGCATAGAAAATCACAACGGGTTTATTGTCCACACGTTGTCCTAAAACAGCCCCTACTGCAAAATTTGACACATCACACATCAATTCAAACGGTTTTGTCCAGTCCGGTGTTTGCACAACCGGAGTAGAAATTAATCTCTAAGCACATTAAACGCATGTAAACACTTTTCGTTAAAATCAAACACATCATCCTTCTCCAGCAACTCAGACAATGGTTTGGCGATTTTTGATAAATCTTTTATAAAGCGGCGATAAAAACCGGCGTGGCCTAGAAAACTCCGTACCCCTTTTACCAAATTCGGTGGGGGTAATTTGGAAATAACTTCAATCTTTATCGGGTCTACCTCCAACCCCTTGCTAGACACTTTATGTCCAAGCACGATCCCTTTGCTAACCATCATATGGCATTTCTCCCAATTGAGAACCAAATGTGTGTGCTCACACCGTTGCAAAACCTTATCCAAATTGTATAAACATTCATCGAAAGACGCACCATAGACGGAGAAATCATCCATAAAGACCTCCAAACAGCGTTCAACCATATCAGAGAAAATGGCTAGCATGCAACGCTGAAAGGTTGCCGGTGCGTTACACAATCCAAAGGGCATACGGCGGTATGCAAATGTTCCATAAGGGCAAGTGAAGGTGGACTTCTCTTGGTCCTTAGGGTCAATGGAAATCTGATTGTAACCCGAATAACCATCAAGAAAACAAAAATGAGATCGACCCGCTAATCGCTCTAAAATCTGATCAATGAATGGGAGAGGAAAATGATCCTTAAGCATAGCAGCATTCAATCTATGGTAGTCTATGCATACACGCCACCCGGTTACCAGACAGGTTGTGACTGTCTCATTCAACAAATTATGTGTAACTATAATTCCCCCCTTTTTAGGGACTACCTGTGTAGGACTCACCCATGTCGATTCGGATATCGCGTAGATGATACCAGCAGAAAGGAGCTTGATCACCTCCTTCTTGACGACCTCCATCATGCTAGGATTTAGTCGACGCTGTGGCTGAATTACCGGTTTAGCTCCCTCCTCGAGCCGGATCTTGTGTTGGAACAATGTAGGGGAGATCCCCTTGATGTCTGTGATCGACCACCCGAATGCACCTCGGTGGTTCTTCAGCACGATCAACAATTGATCTTCCTCCTCGGCGCTCAGATATGCCGAAATAATCACTGGCAGCTTCTCACCCTCAGCTAGAAATGCATATTTCAAGTGCGGTGGCAGTGGCTTCAATTCTAAATTTGGCGGGCTGATCAAGGATGACTGAAGCGGTGGTGGAAGTTCTCCAAGGTCTTCATAGTACCTAGCGTAGAAACACGGCAGCACCTGAAGCATCTTGGCACATTCTTGCAGTGACTTGCTTCTCATCCAATCATGTGTTATATTAACCAGGCAGGCTTCAAGAGGCAGTTGTGGATATGCATTGAACATAGAACTTTCTATGGCCTCATCTTCAGTAGAAGGAGGGATGTCCTCCTCTTCATCATTGGGAAAACCCACAGCCTTGCTAAGAGACACAACCTTGGTCTGCTCCATGATATCTACAACCAGTGTCCCCTTCTCCACTTTAGTCATTACATGAGCCATATCTAAAAATGGCTTCCCTAGACAGAGAGAGATATTCTGATCAAAATTCTTCACCATGTGGCATTGCTCCTTAGCTTTTGATTGTGTTGTGCTAGAGAGCATGACCATTTCAAACCGATCATCAGTAATACCCAAGGTCAAACAGCCTCTTCCCATCTCAAGTATCATTTCAGCAGTGGCTTGGAAAGGTCGCCCAAGGAGTAATTCATTTCCTTGCTCGTCCTGCATTTCCATTACAACAAAGTCTGCTGGAAATACAAACCGATCAACTTTAACAAACACATCTTCGCAAATACCATATGGCTTCACCACGGAATTATCCGCCAACTATATTGTCATATTGCTTGGCCTTGATTCTTTCAGTCCCAGCTTCTTGAATGTAGAGAGAGGCATCAGGTTTATACTTGCCCCTGAATCACACAGTGCTTCGCCGAATTTCACTTTACCAATGTAGCATGAAATATTGAAGCAGCCCGGATCTTGCCTTTTAGGTGGCAATGTGCCCATGATGAAGGAACTCACTTGTTCCTTGAGAACCACAACCTCGGTATCTGGGATTTTTCTATTCTTTGTAATGATGTCTTTCAGAAATTTGCCATAAGAGGGAATCTGCTCGATTGCTTCTAAAAGTGGAGTGTTGAAAGAAAGCTTTCTAAAACTATCTAAAAATTTCTTGAACTGTGCGTCCACTTTCTTGGCTTTCACGCTATTGGGATATGGGACCGGGACAGTTTGTGCTCTTTGATGTGGCGGCACATATGGTGTCCTCTTCTGTATCTCCTCCTCAGCAATGACTGGTTCTGTTGCGACATCCTCTACTATATCCTCAACCGGCTCGGTGATTGGGATCGGAACCTCCTCAGTGGCCTCACCTGTGGTTTCTGGCTGGGGTGTGCTTGGTTCATTGGCCCTGAGGTTTAAAATCTTCTTACCACTCCTTAGCAAGATTGCCTTAGTCTATTGGTTTCCTCCTGGAATGTTTGTATTACCCAGAAAGCCTTGCTGCGCTGGCTTCTTCAAATTTTCTATTTCGGCTGCCATCTGCGCCAAAGATGTCTCTATTGTCCTCATCTACGCCCCATGGCTTTGTAGGGTCTGACCGAATTGATTCATGAATTCCCCTTGTTGCTTTATCTGCTGGCCAAACGTGCTCATTAGTTCTTGATTTTGCTTGATCACTTGGTTGAGCAACTCATTGCTCTTATCCTCAAGCGATGGTTGGGGTTTTGCATCGGGGTCCTGCAAGAAATTATTTGGGTCCTTCCAGGAAAATTTCTTATCTTTCCTCCATGAATAATCGTTGTTTCTGTACCCCTACTTCTGGTTCATGAATTTTACTTGAGCCTCATCATCTGATTCTGCGTCCTCTTTTGCAAACAGTTTCTTTACTAGAAGGTCCATCTTTTCATTTAGCTCTTTGATGGCCTTTGACTCTCCTACAGCCCGAACATGCTCTATGGCGTCTCTGTCGCCCCAAGATTGCTTCTTAGCCATGTTCTTCAAAATTTCCCAACACCTCATGCTTGTGTTGTTTAAGAAGAAACCTGAACCCACAGAATCTAAGTTACTTCTATCATGCTCGGAGAGAGGAAATAGAAGATTTTAACCTACTTCTCCTTGTCGAGCCCATGATGCGGGCACCTCCTTAGCATGATCTGGAACCGTTCCCAGGTCTCAGAATAAGTCTCCCCTGCCTTCTGGCTGAAATTGTGGATTTTTCTGATCATATCATTTGTCTTCTCGGGCAGAAAGAATCTTTCAAAGAACACTTCCACCATGTGGTTCCATGATTCTACATACTCATCATCCAGATTATGTAGCCATTCTCGTGCATTTCCCGCCAGAGAACTGGGAAATAGCTTCAAGTACAACGTCTCCTGTGGAAACCTGTCTATCTTGATCATGTCACAATTCTCCACGAACTGGCTAATGTGAGTCACTGGGACCTTGTTCTTCAGCCCATGGAATGCATTTGATTTGACCAAGTTGATTAGTGCAGGATCAAATTTTATAAGTTGGAATATTGACTGCCTGCTTCTTAATCGGCCCTTGAGATGCAGATGCGGAAGACGCCTTGATCTTCTCCCATATCGTCTTCTCTTCTGCCATGGCTTCTTGTTCTGAGTCGGAATCTATTTCGTCTGGTTGGTCTTGAATATGGTTCTCCTTGTCGTCTGGTCCCAGAAGTGGAACCTCTGGTGATTGCTGTGTGTACCTGCAAAATGGTAATTTCAGTTCAGTACCGTGCTAGACGATTACAAAATATGAAAGATAACTATGAATTTCAAAAGTGATAATAAAATAATAAAATAAAGATGTGGCCTAGAGTGGCCGCTTGCAGCACTCGTAGTGCCGACAATTGCCGTGTCCCCGGCAATGGCACCAAAAACTTGATCACGTTTTTACCGTGCGTATAACGCAAGTGTACGCGTCAATGTAGTACAGGCCCTTGTGAGGCCCGAGTCGAACTCAATGACACTAAAATTATCGGTAGACTACTACTAACTACTCGCAATCAGCTAGACCAATAAAAAGGTTATGAGAGTTGTTGTGAAATAAAAGAAAATAAAATAAAACAAAGCAATCGATTAAGTGTTTAGTTTAATCAATTCAAATGGAGATCTTTAGGATTGCGGTTTCACCACGGGTTTTCATTGCATGAATTTCCATATAATAATTTAGGTTCATCTCTCAATCCGGGTAGTGGCCTGTAGTTAGAATTGCCCACTGTCATGGTACAATTCACTACCTATGTCTAGGTCGGTTCCACCATCGTAGTAACCTATACCCTAAACTAGGTACATTAGAATCGACCTCTGGGTTTCCACCATTAACCGTACATCGCCTTATTCAAGGGATTTGTTAATTAATGTGAATTTCGTCTCTTTTCAACCGTTAATTCTTCTTTCAAAGTAATTAAGGGCATTATATTATCATTATGGTGATCAAGCATAACAATATAATTGAGAAAACGAAATTATAACACAGATTTAAGAGAGAAATGATGAATTACTATAATAAAAATGTCATATAATGCTTCCCCGGGCTACTCCCGGTCCTAAAGACAAAGGGGATTAGCCCCGCATGTTCATCTCAAAGCAAAATGTGGTTGAAGAAAGGGGAAACATGGAGAAAAAGGTGAATAAGTAATGAAACCCCTAAACGGAGAAGATCCAAGCGTTCCTCGACGTAGAATGCGCGATCTACAACCTTTCGGCGGTGGAAAACGTCTTCTTCGGCTTCCGGAATGGCTGGGGCGTGCTTCTGTGCTCCGTTCTTCTCTCCACACCTTCTCGGGACGTGTGTAGTGGCTAATGACATGATAGATGGCTCTTGGCCTCCGTCATTAGGTATAATCTCCGAGTTAGGTCGCAAAAATATCACAGCCCTCGGATTTGGATCGATATGAAACAAACTTTAATCTGACGGCGTCGATACCATCGACGCGGGTCGATGGTATCGACCATGCACGATATCGGCAAGTCTTCTTTTCTTTTCGTCGTTGCGCCTGATGCTGACTCGATACCATCGACACGGGTTGATGGTATCGACTTTCTGAGGTGTCAGTTTTATCCCTTTGCCGTCGTTGAAACTCCACGTGTCGATAGTGTCGACTTTTGGGTCGATAGTATCGACTATCTGCTCGCCAGCAACCTGATGGTAACTCGATACCATTGACTTCCCTGTCGATGGTATCGACACTGTGCTGCTCTTTGCGGCTGGCTGCCTGTGGTTGTGTCGATAGTATCGACAACTGCAGATATGCGTTTTTCCTAAAATTGCAAACCAAAACCACATAAGCTGAAATAAAACCTATAATTGTAATCATTTATGCTCAAAACAATAAAATAAGAGAGATTTGACACTGAGAAGGATCATAGACTAAAGTAAGTGAATTATGCAATATTAACCACCAAAGTGACCAATAAATACATAAAACGCAAGTAAAACAAGTCTATAAATGCGACTCAAAATCATCGCATCAAGCGACATCTTCGCTATAGAGTTATAGTTGTAGCATGTACTCTCTTTGGGAGAAGACCACTAAGCTTTCCTAGAATATTTTTCATCAGGAAGACCACTAAGCAACCTTGTGTATTTGGGGAGTCCACTGAGCACCCTTGTTTAGTTGGGGAGTCCACTGAGCACCCTCGTTTAATTGGGGAGTACATTGAGCACCCTCATTTAGTTGGGGAGTCCACTGAGCACCCCGATATAATGATTACATATTCAAAAATATGCATACTGAGTTAAACTTGTTTCACCATTCAACAAATCCTGACACTGAATGGATCTATGGTCTGGGCAACTACATGGTAATATTTAACTTGCTTAATTAAGTGCATTCCAATATCTTTTAGCATCAATCAAGTTACAAACAAGAATTATATCAGATGCTACAAAGAAAGGCATAAATATGTTTATGAAGTACTTTCATGTTCTTTGGAACACATAGATCTCTTAGAGTCTCAATCTCTTATCATCATCATGCTTGGGTATTCAAACCCTTAGTTCATCACTAAGTACTATCACCACTTAGCAGATAACCATTATCTCTAGGTCATCAGACCAAAGTATTAATTCACATAGTTCACATAGCTCACAAAGCCCATTTAAACATCTTGTCACCTCTCACTAGGCAACAACCATCTTTTAAGATATCAGATTATATGAACATTATACTTGTTGTACATGTATTTCACATAGCTCACAAATCCCATTTAAACATCTTGTCACGTCTCACTAGGCAACATCCATCTCTAGGTCATAAGACCTATATGAACATCATACTTGTTATACAAGTATCACACATGGCTCACAAGGCCCATTAAACATCTTGTCACCTGTCACTAGGTAACAACTATTCACATGACTCACAAGGCCCATGCAATAAGAGAAATACAACCTTCCCATTAGGGTTAGGGTTCCCCTTTCTTACCGATTAGGGTTTCAAGTCATATAAACTATGTGATACAAGGGCAACACATCCTTTCCATCATTAGGGTTAGGGTTTCCCATTCTATCCGATTAGGGTTCAAAATCATATTATCAGGAATCAAACCCAAATTCATACTCCACTTATATTAGGAGTATCAATGTATTCTCATAACATAATTATCACACATGTATAAGTTTCTCTCTCATCCTTACTAGGATGTTGATTACATCATACTTTATTATCTTGGCTTAACCCCTTTCTTAAGGTATGTTAGCCTTTACTTATCAAAGTGCATTCAACCCATTACGTCTTAATGCAACAATTGTCATGACATACTCCACGTGTTACTCATCCATGTATATTGGATTTGAGGTGCATCAAGGTGTATCAACCTTGAAGTGCTATATGTGATATTTATAATGCCTTGGTGTATCACTTCCCTCATTACTTTTAACTTACTTAAGTTCATCAACTTATCTTATATTAGGGTATTTCTGATCCTAATACTTTATGGACTAACTCATCACATTTACGTTGTAGTGTATTGGTCATAAGTCACATGATTAAATTACTCATCTATCATCAAGTGATAAGAACTCATCTTGGGTTATGACATTATTGATATAGGGTTGAACATTATCAAATACTTTAGGTATTTCACCTAACAAGGTATTAACCACACCATGACTTAGCATTATACTCATCACTACTAAGAGTGTCTTGTCCTCACCTTTACAAGGTGTATCGGGTTGAATCATGTATCTCAAGTTGAACACGTGTATTGGGTTAGGTGTATATCAAGCTAGGCATCATCATATCTCTCATCACTTACTCATTAAGGTATTAATCTTACCAATCATATGGTGTATCACCTTGACCATACATGGGTGTACATCCTTACCTCTCTTGAAGGTATTTCCCACACCTTATTTTATTAAGTTTGACTTAATCCTCCTCTTGAAAGTACCTTAGCTTAAAATTATCAAATTGCACTAAACTTGTTACTTCTTAATATAGCATTTAACATAACCCACAACATATATCACTTAGTCAAATTGGATGAAAGCATACCAGGCATCATGGTGTATATATGCTATCATATTGTGTTTGAGGCACAACCTTCACATCCTATTGTGTATCCATATTGAGCATGTGGTGTAACCGCATCATCATATCGTGTAGGGTGTATCCCCTAATACCATATCATGTGACCATCTCGGATTAGTTGTCACTTAGTTCTTATCATCTCAAATCAACCTCATATCGTGTATGGGTTATATTGAGTTCCTATATCGTGCATAAGGGTGCACCATATCGGGCATAGGGATATACCTACTTCCATATTGTGCACCAAATGTGCACCATATCATTCATAGGGTAGATACTTCATCATAGTATCATTCTATACATCATGACATATCGGGTCACCATGTTGGATCCTCATATCGGGTTCCCATATTGGGTTTTTATATCGTGTTGGCATATTGGCTAACCTATAGAATTAGTATATCGGGCAACCCATTATACTCATATTCTTTTCATTACTTTCCAAGGGTTAGTTATAACATATGATTAAATAACAAGCTGGGAATCTAGTTGAACTCTTCAATGCATTACAAGTGATAAAGACATGTCCGGTTTTCAAAGGCATATCGGGTTTCCACTTCTTCAACTAGGGTTTCAATCTTCATATCGGTTAATGGTACCATATCGTGTAAAAGATAAAATCTCAACCTTGTATCATGTATAAGGTATAAGTAGGTACTTCCCATATCGTTCATAATACATGACTCATATTGTGAATGAGGTGTCTCCCACTTCTATATCAGGTGAACCACCATCTTGGGTTCCATATCGGTTGTTTTAAGATACTTCAACCCCATATCGGGTTGTACCATGATGATGTCATCATCATCAACCTCAAGACCTTTGTCTTGATATTCTAAACCATGGACGACAGTCCTAACTACTTATTTGGAACTCATAAATAAATCAATTAATCAAAGGAAATCTGAATTTGAAAGTAATCAACAAGTTCAACAATATTGAAAAGGAATAATAATATAGTTAGGTTCAAGTTATATAACCCACCTCTAAAGCAACTTCCAAGCTTCAAACTCCAAATCCTCACATTTCCAAGGTTGAAGATGAGCTTCCCCAAGATCCAAGACTTGAGCCTTAGCTTTTGCATGATATCCTCACTCCTAGTGGCTGATATCACCTTGCTAGGTTGTTATGACCTTGCTTGGTCGATATCCCTTTCTATGGTCGATACCAAGACTTTCTACTCAACTCTACTCATTCATGCACGATACAAGAGTGGTATTCACAATATGTAAGGTAAGGTTGGTAACAATATTTCGAAAATTCTACTAATAGGTGAAGGGAAGGGTATTTATACTTGGGTTTTATGAAAAAGAGTGTAAGAGGTGTCATTATCTTAAGCTACTAAGTGTCACATAGCCATGCATGGATTGACACATGTATTTGAATGCATCCTATCTTTAACTTGCCATGAAAAAATAAAATCTCAAGGATAATGTAAAGGATAAGGGTCGTCCCCTTTGGTTATCTTCTAGGGTAAGTTTTCTTCCACTCACTTTATTATTATATTTAACACAATCTTTTCCCAAGAAAAGTTGCAAGCTGATACATATGACTTTCTTGAGTGTCTAGCCCGTCATGGGCAAATACAAAACTCAATAAACTGATAGGAGACTCCCTTTATGGCTCCATGGCCGATAGGGACTCCCATTCTAAGTCCACAACTTGATATAGCTCATATAAAGCTTCAACTATACAACTTCCTTGGTCTTTTTATTACCAAGAGTGCTACCATTCTAAAAGTGATTCGAGCATAGTGTCTTCTTATTTATATCTCCTCTAGATGATACTAGGAAGGAGTAAGGACACTCTAAAAAGTGGTAATTTCCACATCAACCCTTTATTTTGGATAAATTACATTTTGTACCAAAATTGATGCACAAAGCACTTAGCATTATTCAACAAGTTCTTACTTTAGAATTTAGGCTTTCCACAAGCCATCACTTAGCATCATTCTCTCTCTTATGATGCTAAAACACTTATATTACATTAAAAATGTGACATTTGCAATATAACCCCTCATCTTGGGTAAATTGCACTTTACACTCAGATTATCATATAATACACACATAGTTTGCAAATAAGCTTAATCTTGAAAATAACTTTCACAAAGAGTCTTAATTACTTTTCAAAAGATTAGAACAAGTGTGTAAATAACTTATTTAAGTAAAACTTCTAGGGTTAAACCATAACCCAGGTCAGGGATGCTACACAATTCTTCCATTGTATCCTGGTAGGCATAGCATGTAGCAATGATTCTACGAGTCAAGCACTCTGGATGCAGTAGCTTTATCAATCGGTTGTCTCTCCTGTTCAAGTTCTCCTCATGTTGTTCATGTTGCACTTTCACATTCTATGCATCCTCAATTTCTTCATCCTCATTAGCAAGAGATAGTCACCTTTGACCTTGTGGTTGTCGTTCTAGTTGCGGCACAGTGGAGGAAGTCAAATGCCAAGCTGATGTGAGTGGTAGTGGTGCTTGTAGAGAAAATGGAGTTGTAGCTACTCATCCACATCGTGGCTAGTTCTGAACTCCTCCATGATGGATGTCTTGTTGTGAGAGTCAGAGACTGGACCTGTTGGCGATAGAGGAGCAAGAGATGTAGTCATGGTTGTAGAAGAGACATTTTGGGCCGATGAGCATATGAGATGATGCCCTTGGATCCCTCCTTCAATTGCTTCCCAAATGCCTTCATTTTGAATGGATTTTGGATGGGAGATGTGAAGAATCTAGATTTTTCAAGTGCTAGATATGTGGGGTGGATTGGAGAGATATGGGTAGATTTTGTGGTGGGAGTGGAGTAGATAAGGAAGGAGGATGTGGGGTGGAAGTTTTTGTGTGAATTTGAGGTGGAGGAGGAAGAAATTGGGGTCTAAATAGGCTGGAGCAATGGTTCCATCGCACGGTTGTGCAACATGGTCATTCTTACTCACAAAGAATGAATGAAGTGTTGTTGGATCAGCTAGATTGGGTCACTTAAATGGGTCAGACTCGCAGATGGTGTGGTCACGCTATGCGCCACAGTTGGCATACGGGTGCCACGTCCGTTTTGCACCATAGGTCGTAGTGACTAGCTTGACATGTGACCGTGTTGTTGAGCATGACCGTTCTATTGACTGTGTAGTTTCTGTAATTTCCTTGTTGAAATGAGCATCTCACCATGACCATTCCATGGTACCACAACCATGGTGGGTGTTTTTGATGTTCAATTCAACTCAAATTTTCACAAATCATTGAATTCTTGAACCAAATGATTTTTCATCCATTCTCTTCCACATTCCAGCCAATTTGTCTCATTTCATCACTCTTTTCACTTGCACATCTAAAATCTAAAGAAAAACTATTAAAAATAAGTGTGTGTGTTTTCTTGGAAAAGTGTAAAAATAATCGAAAAGTATCAAAAATTGAAAGATGGGTGAAAATTTTTCCCAACCTTGGTCGGTTGCCTCCTACTAGCACTAAGTTTTGTGCCTTCAGCTTGAATTATTATATTTCTATCAATCAATCAACCATTTGGAATTATTGTGTGTCCACTCTTGAAATAGATACCTCTCTCATTTACATTCAACAAATGTTCTTTGTTCCACTGACCATATAAGCTATCACAATTTGTTCCATCTAGTTCCCTATCATTCCAATAATCAATTGGATTCTTCAAGTGACAATGTTACAACCTGTTCCTAGCTTTGCTGGTAATCCAAGAGATTTAAGATAATCTTAATGCTTATTATGTTTTGTTAGTAATATTTTATGTTGTGCTTTATCTTAACCTTAGTGACCTTAAATACTTGTTTGGGCAACTCATAATCATAACTTAAGCATACTATAAAGATTTGAGTTGGAGTTAATATGGCATTAACCCATACATGTATGCAGGAAGAGAGTTAATGACATTGGAGGAAATAATTAATAAATGATTTTTCATTTGATAATATTATCAAAATAATATTGTAGGATTGTAGAGAATTCAATTATGAATCTAAGAAAAAAAGAATGAACCAAATCAGAGCTAAAATGAGAGAGTTATGCCTTTTTTAGTAAACATATACAGAGCACCGCGACCCGTGATGCTAGGACCGCAACCGACGCTACGTCGACACTATGACCACAATGCTACGTCGACACCACAACCCATGATGCTAGGACCGCGACCGATGCTGCGTCGACACCGTGACCGTGACTGACGCCGCTCAACACATCCAATCGTAAAACGATCATATCTCGAGCAGTACTTATCCGTTTTCATCGAAACAAAGTACGTTGGAACCACAATTCAATCCTCTATCATACCAGATCTTGCTCTATGAGAGAGAGACCTAGAGAGTGATTTTTGGGGAAGAACGTGAAGAAAAATGAAAATCCAAAAGGGTTGTTATAGATTCGACTTGGTAAGTAGTTTTAACAGTGGATTCCTCCTCTTCACTTCCCCTTGATCGGAACCCTTGATCCAGTGATCTTGAGGTTTGGATTAACCTTTGACCTTTTTCATCTACCTTCAGCAAACCTCATTTAGGGCTAAAAGGAAGAAGAAACTACGGGTTTTGATAGAGTCTTGCTATGGATTCGATATCTTCAGATATGGGCTACGTTCTTAAGGTGTTTTCACACCTTAGGGTGAGTGGGTACTTCCTTTAAACAGTAGAATGCACAAAAATGAGTTAAATCATCATTAAGTTTCAATTGCTTAGTATGCATGAACAAACCGTACATGGTCTTTTTGATCTGGCCTTTGCAAGTTGATATGAAATGGATGATTGATCTATTGTGATGAATTTCATATGATGAAATCATATTAGAAATGAGTACAATCCATCTAAATGATAATTCTTAAAGTGTCTGTAGAGGTTATAAAAGTAAACTGAAAGTTAGGGTATTTGGCTATGACTGAAATTGATGTATAATTGAATAAAGAAGTTTGTCTAGTTGAATACCCTTGCTTACGAATGATTGTTTTATTTGTATGTGTATTATATATATGTCAAATAAGATCTTGCATTTCATTTGGCATGGAAACCCTAGTTCAGTTTATTATAGGGTTTCATATATATTCGATTACTATGTGAACTGTTGAGAGCAATTCTTATTGAATGATGTTATGATGTATTCAATCCTTATGCGAGTTATGTGATAAGTGAATGAGGTAAATGAAACCCTAATGATAGGGTGTTCAGTGAAACAAGTATTGTGATTTCAATGTTTCTCAGCTTGAGATGTGGTGATGCTTCACGGTTCAGTTGTGGTATATGTTATCAGATGGTTTATGAAATGAATGATTTACAAAGCTGAACAAAGTTACATTTATGTGATGATTGAATTGTGAATTTAAAGAGTGAATTAGACATGTAGATGCCCTGAACACTGTGGAATCCTCACAGGATGAGGCCTGCGCTGTGAGGAGGAAACAGTTTCCCGACTGGAGGTAGTCCAGATCGAGGTAAGCCATAGTGCACCAGTAAGGTGTGGGGGTCTTGACCAGTAGGGAAGACTCCTTACAGTTGTGTGGTACCCAACACCAACCAGGGATGCCGTTGGTACCTCTGTTACATGTTGAGTGATCAATGGTTAGTAGGTCCATTGATGCACAATAAGCCTGAGGGCTTTGACTCTCCGCCTGAGTACCCAGGTTGAGAGGTGGAGTCTGAGATATCTGACCGCTCTTATTAGCCGCTGAGAGGCAGACGTGTCGAGGCCCGGTGCAGACGGGGTCTTACTCAAGAGATAGGCTTAGGAACCTGGGCATGCTTCTAAGCCTTGTACAGTGAGATCATAGCTTGTTGTAATTCTTTCACATGCTGTGGTACACCTCATGTGGGTTCAGTGCATAATAAGATGAATGAGAGGTTAAACAAGTGTGCACAGTTATTCAATTATTCTTTATATATTTTTGAATTATTAGTTCTCTTTATGATCAATCAAGCATGTTCATATATTGATTCACTCTTGTAGATATCTAGAGTATCCTACCATATCTATGATTGTCAATGATTAGACTCTTTAAAGCTTACAGTTGTTATAATTGATATCAGTTGCTCGACAATATATCTGCAATTATATAAGTTCTTTAAACTATTTCTTTGAAGTACTCATTCATTGAGCGAGTAGGCTCACCCCTCTACTCGCAATTTTTAGGGAAACCACGTGGATTTGAAGAAGGTCAAAGCATCAGAGTAGATCTACCACATGAGTTAAGTATGAGATTAGTTAAGTTTAGTCGGTCCTTGTCACTCTAGGTCCTTGTTTAGATGTGAGAGAGTTGTAAATGATGTTTTGTATCTTTGTTTCCTTAATAAGAGAGAATGTATCTGATTATCATGTTGTATGTACATGGAAGTATGAGAAACAAAATGAATGTATGCATGTGTATCATTAATGTAGAGATCTTATTAGAGTGATCAAAGTTTCATTCTCTTGTAAAGTTTGTTTATGTGATCGGATGCGAGAAAATAAAGAGTTTGAAATAAAAAAGGAAAAAAAACGGGAGTGAACTTTGTATTTAGTATAATCCTCAAACTCATGCCCACGTCTCATGATTAGTGGTAATCTTGGGATGCGGGTGTGTCAGACAATGTTCAACATCCTCATCTCAATCTCATCAGGTTGGGGTCTTGAATGTAATGTATCTTCATGTCCATGAAAGAGAACATCATCGTGCCACTACGTACATATATTTTGGCACTAGGTGTAGATAGAAAGGGTCTTCCCAATATGATGGTAATCCTTCTATCCTCCGGATCCATATCAAGAACAATGAAATCATCCAGGAACACCGCTCCACTTTCTTTGTTTATCATAACTAAGACATCATCCACTCTTTCTCTGGGCACTTTGATGGTACAGTCTAGCAATTGGATGGTATAATTGGTCAATTTTATCTTGCCTAAACCCAGCTCAACATAGACACTATATGGCATCAAATTCAAACAAGATCTCTAATCAGGTAGGGAATGGTCTATGCAATTCCCCCCTATGTAACTATGTATGAGTGGGGATCCTAAGACTTTCCTCTTCACAAGAAGTGAGTGTTGTATGATAGAGCTTACTTGCTTTGTCAACTTAATTTTCTTAGGCATCTTCCATGTTGACTTCCTCTTGAAAGTGCACACATCATTGAGAAACTTGCATAAGATGGGATCAGCTTAATGGCATCCAACAAAGGGATATTCACCTTCACTAGTTGAAATATTCTATAATGTCAACATTGTTGCCTCCTTTTTTATGATGGAGGCTCATCCAAAACCTCATGCAATGGTCACTCCCTTGCATTTGACTTACTTGTCAACATGATTTTCTTGAGCCATAACATGAGGTACTCTCGGAATCATGGGTGGAACACTAGGGAATGTAGAACTTGCAAATTGATAATAGGGTGGAACACATGTATCACATACTCAACACGAGGTACCACATGATCATTTCAGCTGAATTAATCATGGTATAACCACTTGGTTTCTCTATCCCTCTTTCCTCAACGTAACCTTGGTTTACTTGATCATCGCCCATTTGACTTGTTGGATGCTCAATGATTTTTCTACTCTTTAGAACTGCCACAAATTAACTTTCTCGTGGTGGAAAAGGGGAGCTTGTTGTGGTTGTGGATGTGGCCCCTAGTGTTGTAATTGAGGTGGAGAATAAAATTGAGGGTGGTAGGTGTATTGATAGGATGGTTGTGTTGATGCAAGTGTTGAGGCAGATATGGTCTTGAAGAGCCTGGAAATTGATTTACGGGTTTCACTTGCATTGGAGGTGGACTATAGGAGCCTTGAGTGACACATATTGGTCGACTTGCTTCATTAAAGTTCATTATAGGTTGGGAAGGCCTTTTTCCTTGTGCTTGAAGAGCAAGTATAGAAAGGAGTTGCTCTACTTTTTGTTCAAGATTTGTCACATTCTTTTGAACATCATTAATACTTTTCAACCTAGAAAGAACTTCATCTTCAAACATTGAACCAGACATGTACTTGGTTGTTCCCGACTGTCATGAGAGTTCAGGAACTTCACTTCTTCACCAAAATACTCAATAGAATTTGTTAGAGAGTATATTTAGTTAAATTGTTTTAGTCTACTCATAATATGGGCCTAGTTGTGTCTTGGCCCATTAGGGTTCGTCTTGAGTTTGTATGATTCCCCTTTATCCTATATATAGGAGAGCGTAGCTTCCCTTCTATCAATAAGAAACCCTACACAGAGGGGAATTTCCCTTTCCCACTTGATTCTTCATAAGATTCATCATATCAACAAGAATATTCATCCTTTGTGGGCTTGGATCATTAGGAGTTGAAGGTGTCACATAAAAGTTTGGTCACCATCACTGACCATGCTAGAAGCTCAGTTCCTTGAATTTTCCACCAAGTACTCAAAAAGTGGCCATGACTCTTTCAGTTGGTTAGCCATGAAATCTCCTCCACTACAAGAATCCACTATTTCTTTACTCATTTGAGAAAGTATGGAGTAAAAGGATTGAACAATCTACCACAAAGGAATTTCATGTTGTGGACACTCTCTCAACATCTTCTAAAATCTTTCCCAAACATTATGGAATCACTCATTACCTATTTGGCTGAAACTCAATATGGCACATCGCATATGTGTCAACCTTGCAATGGAATAGAACTTCTTCAGAAAGGCACTCTTCATGTGTCCTCAACTCATGATGTCCGTTTCTTTGGCCTTATCTTTGAGCAAGAAGGAGAACAATGTAAGCCAGATGGAGTCATCAATAGCCGCTAACGTCCTAAATGTAGAACATATTTCAAGAAAAGAATCTAAGACCAACTCTCCAAGCCATAAAAGGTGTGTAGGAGCCCAAGAAGACTAGGAGGGATGAAAAAATGCTCCCCTGGAATTTGATCAACTTTATTTGCAATGGCTGAATTGTCATTTCTAGGCATGAAGTATTCATGAAGTGGCTGTTGAGGTGCATTCTAGACTGCCATCTTGTCTTCTATGGGTTGCTTGTCACATGAACAAGGCACAACAAAAAAAGGACAAGTTAGCAAACCAATATTCAAAAATAACACAAAGAATAAAGAATAACAACAGTGATGGTAGTAGAAAAAGGAAATCTAAACTAACTAGCTAGGTCGGGCACCACTCTCTGCGGCAACGATATTAGAAAGCTTGATGTGCTTCGCCTATGGGTGTACACCCAAGACAATGTACTAGATGCCTCTAAACTTGGTACTTAGAGCTCTCACCTAGGTATACAAGAATTGATTAGCATTTAGGAAGATGGGTATCTAGATAGGGACCCACTAATGGGACCTAGGAGTAATTCCCAAAATAGCCACGTATAAGCAATGTCCCTAGAATTCTAGGTGATTTCAATAAAAAACCAAAAAGCAATTTATGGGAAATGAGATGAAAGTATAACATGATCATTATCAAATGAGATCACAATGTTTACTTATCACTTCCCCCAACATGGTATCAGAGTAACATTTCTAACCCCAAACATCCCACCTAAGGGTCCTAGAATACTCATTACAACCAAAAATACAAAAATGGAGTAGAAAAAGGTAGAAGTATCCATGGATCTCGATGTACATGAAGAAATCTCCTTCTCTAATAGTTGTAATCTTGAGCACCTCCCTACTTCAAGGTGGAATGGAATTTAACGGTGATGGAAAGTGCCCAAAACCCTAAGTGGAAAATGGTGAAATGGAAGTGATGGAGAGGTGAAGAGTGGTTGAGAGTGAGTGAAAAATGGCTAACCTCGTGCTCCAGCCGCCACCCAAGTATATATAGGTGATGAGTAAGCACTAGGTCAATTGGGGGTATAACGGGTAATGCGGTGAACAAATGTGCAAGGGTTGCTGGCCACCACGACCATTCTGCACAGCGAGACCGTGGTGACTAGGGTGCAGAATAGCCATGCAAGGATGGAATGGCTGAGGTGGGAATGGTGGAAAATGTCAGGTTGCGTTGGCGTTAGAGGAGTTGGTGGCATGACCGTGGTGGAGAGGTCATGCTACGAGCATTCTAGACCAAATAGATGTTTTGGGAGGAGCGAGTATTGGCCATTCTTCTCTCTACGAGCTTGCTAGGGTCTCAGCGCCATGGCCGTGGCAAGCTGTACGGCCATGCTAGGTCCTTCTTGGCCCAATTGTAGCAGCGTGCATGGCCGTGCTAGGTCCTTCTTGGCACGATCATAGCAGCTTGCACGGTGTGCTTCTGAGATTTTCTTTGATGCTTGACTATGCGATTCTTAACTTTGGTGGAACGATTGTTCCTTGGACCCACGGCCATGTTGGGGTGTCTTCTAGTGCACTTTGCTTTTTTACTTTGCATTTCCATTGACTTCTTGGCTTAATTGATCCTTCACCACTAGGGGTAGGTTGATGAATCTCTTGGGCCCTCTTTAAGTTTGTCTAGGGGTGGAGAACCCTAGGATCATCCTCTCTCTCTCTCTCTCATCCACCCAAAACAAGGTCCAAGTACCTGAAATATGAAAAGAACATCCATAAGTTCATTTGACAATATATGCATATTGAGGGAAGTAATGTGTATTATAACGTGTTTAGATGTGAATAAAGTACAAAATGGCACAAGATGAAGCCCTGAGTGATATAGTATAGTGGTTAGTATTCCCACCTATCACACGGGTGACTCGGGTTTGATCCCTGGAAACAACTCCAGAAAGCTTGATGTGTTTGCCTAACACTACCAACTAAATTAGAAAGAGACAATGCTTAAGAGGAGAGTCACACTACAACTACTAAGGAGCTATGGCACTTTCAATCCCCGACAACGATTCCAGAAATCTTGATGTGTGTGTGAGACACACACACAATCTTTCAAAATTTATAAGACCCTAATGATTGGATACACTTCAAAGACTCACCCGCAAACACACATGCTCCTATCGTAGTATAGGAAGGTGGCAAGTTAGGGTTTGATCCTTAGGGATAGAAGGGGAACTAGAACTCAATTAGTTTTGGTTAGGTTCTTAAAGCAGAGTCTATGGTTGAAGGGTTTTAAGGATGATTTTGGTTTGAATACACTAAGGTTGGACAAGTAAGAAATTATAGAGAGCAAGAGTCAGAGCCTAAATTACCCTAGACAATTCGTTCTAATTAGAAAGAAAGGCATACCAAGCAAGTAAGGAATCAAATTACACTAAGACAAACAATTAAGGCAAAAAGGCAATTAAAGACCTGAATTAACAAGAACAAGGAAAGAGCAAGGCGAGAGGCTAATTAAGCAAGTAAAGAGCTAAGTAAGCTAACACAAACTAAGCAAGACGGCAAATTAGGATTTTAATGCAGTAATGGGAAGTGTGGGTTGTTTGGGAGAATATACTTGTCAATTCAGTTGGTGGTAATAATATGCAATCATTACTCTTTCATTTAGATTACCAAACGAAACAACAATGTAGATGCTAATGAATTGCCATGAATTGCTAATTGGCCATGGATGGAGTAGTGTGTGTATAGGGGAACTAACCCATAACACCTGTTGGTTGTTTACACTAACGAGTTTCAATCCAAACAAAGGATAGTTTACCCAACTTAACCAATCTCTGCAAGTATACGGAGGTAGTATATTCGAGGTCGAACACAAGGAGCTTAACTAATTTAATTGAGCGCAATAGCACTAAAGTTCAACAATCTAGATCGGTTTTAAGGAAAATGAGAATGTTTGTCTAAAAGCAGAGAATTTAGATTTTAACAACAGAAAATTCAGATTCTAACTAGCAAGCAAGAAGCACTAAAAGAAGTTTGATTTCAGAAATATTAGGAATCTTGGACATTAGGATTTCATTCACATATCATAGCAATCAAAGGAACACAATAATTTAAACATACATAAGTTCTTGTTTCAAGGAAAGGTTGTGTTACATTTCACCTCCCGGTGTGAATGCAACGATCACAACTCAAAACAACACTCTCGTGTGTGAATTTCATTTTTGATCACAAACTGTTCCTCAACTCATTCCTTTCTACTCTCATAGAAGAGGAAGAGTTGCCAAGAAGAGCACCTCCATACATTCCTACTTATCTTCTCAGATCAAGCAAGAAAGCATAAAACATGCATATAAAGTGGCCAGCAATACATGCAAGAAAAGAGTAAACTGGTACTTTCATGGTTAAGAAACAAGAAGTATAGTATTTAGTACGAAATTACTTGTTCCATACATGCTACGACATGGGAGCTACTCTCCCATGCCCAAGAAAAGAAGGATTACTCGTCCATAACCATGTCTTGCAGATTTGTTACAAAAATTTCAGTTCTAAACATGATTTAGAAGGGAAAAGACAAAGAGAACTAAAGATGTAACCACAAGAAGGAAGAATTCTGGCTTGAGGACAAAATTCTCCTTCTTTAGCTGCTCGAAGACGGACTAGTTGCTTTCCCAAGAAGCTGCTCGAGGTTGGGGAAGCTTGGCTGCACCTTGGAGAAGACAATGGAGAAGTAGAGAAGAAGAAATGGTCTCCTTATGCAAGAAACCACCTTGGATCTCTTCAAAATCGCCCTCCTCTGGTCTCCTCTAGTTCTGGGATGAGAGAAAACTTCTCAAATGACCGAACATAACTGCCCCTTGCCTTCCCTCCTTGTTTTAAAATCGAATCCTGAATTTTTGTATTTCTGAAACTGTCAGGTGCATGTCGTGCACCTGCAGTGCGGTTTGTATCAGGATGAACTGTGCACGGCGTGCGCAGAGGATATGCATGTCGTGTGACTTTCCAGAACTTTCTTTGGCTGTTTACGTTCCAGGTGCACGCCGTGCATCGGTATGCACGCTGTGCGTTTGTCTTTCTGTGCACTTCTGGAAACTCGCACGCCGTGCGTTTTCTCCATGCACGTCGTGCGTTCTCCTAGCTGGCGAATAGAATTTTCTATGGAAAGGTGCACGTCGTGCATCTGGCCTGCACGCTGTGCATTCTACTGTTTCAGCAGAATTAAACTCTGAATTCAGTTCTTTTTGGGGCAAATCTGCAATGCAAGTTATGAAATAAGTAGAATAACAAAAAGATGGAAAAAGTAATATGAAAAGAGACTGAATTATATCAGAATGAACCAAATTTGTGTGTGATAGCATGTGAAAAGATGATATATAAATCACACAACAAATCCCCCTAAGATTGAACTATTGCTTGTCTTCAAGCAAAAAGGAACAGGGCTATTTTCAAGGAGAAAAAATTAGTTCATGCATGGATGAAATGAAAAGAAGATATGCAATCAGCTCAGTCAACTATGTACTTTGTGCTTGTGTTCATTGTTATCATCTCAAAATTTTCAGCATCCAAGATAGATAAATTAAGTTCAGCATGGTTGGTTTCAAATTAAACGAAAGGCTCAACTGGACAACACTAGATAGAATTTGGATAATCAAGCCAAACAGTCAGTGCATGTACATTACAAGTTTTCAGCTAGTATGGATATAAGATGATCAAATCAATGTTAATATTAACAAGAATTAGTTGCACTCTTTTTCATAAGGATATGATAATGACATTTTTGGGTTTTCGACATTCGGCTGCTAATTTAGACTTATGCTCATGAGGAATGCTGGTTGGGGTGTTGTTTTTACCCTCTTTTGATTTTCATATCACCTAACCATCATTGCCAGATCAGACTCACACTAGGCTAGCATAATATGTGGGCCATATGCCATCTTTTATTGGGTAAAGATAAACTATTGATGGTGCAACACCAAAGAGTCAACAAGAATGTTAAAGTTAGCAAGATTTTGATCATTCTTTTGAAAAATTTTCACGGAAAAATCGATTGCAAATGGACTAAAAATTTGGCAAGAGTATCACGTATTCTAAAAAGTGTTGCAAGTTAATTAATCCGCAAAAATTTGAAACCGTTACATGTATTAAGTAGTCCAGGATGTAAAAATTGAGATATCAAACCACAAACACAATTCACATCAATGTACATAGGAATTTTCAACTTCCATTTCATTCAAACATGCTCTTAATTTTTCTCTCTTAAATATAGCCAAAACACATAGAGGACAGGGAATTTCAGCATGCTAGAGGGGGTTCATTCTTAATAAGATAGTCTCAAATCATATAAATTTTTGCCATCATGGAAAAGAACATGGAATAAAATGGAAAAATAGAAAAACAACTGACACAACTGACTTGAAAAAGGAAATGCTGTATGAAAACTACAACTACTGGCCGGTTGTGCCCCCCTAAGCTTGAAATCAGCAGTGTCCTCACTTCCTCAATCGAACTTACGGAGTTCACAACCAGATACATGTCGTGAAAGGGATCAGAAAAAGGATCCTCTGCTCCCCTGCTCAGGGAAGAACTGACTGATGATATCAGGGATGTCCATCGGCTGGGCGGATGATTCGGGCTGCTGCTCTTGGAATTGTTATGGCTGGTGATCTGCAGGCTGTGGTTGGTGTTGGGAAAAATCATGCTGTGGAACTTCTGGAACTTCGGTCTGCTGTCGGGGAGGAGTCTGGAAAGTTTGTGGTGCAGGGTAGTGGCCCTGAGAGATATGCCACACATCCATCCTGTTGACCATGTCGTACATGGTAGTGTACTACACACTCAAGTGGTCAAAACGGGTGTCGTATTGTATGCTCATCTGGTCAAGGTGGGTGTCGATGTGGTCAAATCTCTACTGCACGTAGCCGTAAAGGTGATGCACGTCCGGCATCCTCCAACTGTACTCTGTCTGAGTATTGGTGGACGGTGGAAGTGGAGTAGGGGCTGCTGGTGTAGGCGCTGGTGTAGAGCTGCTGGCACCTTGAGTGGGTGTCTCCTCATCTGCCTCTGGCTGTAACTCCACCTTCCAGGTGGCCTTGTTCTTGATTTCGTTTCGAGCTGCATCAGGAATGGTTATGAACTGCTTTTTGGTGATAAAAACCTTGAATTTAGATGTGCTGTGTCCATGTCTTGATATCAGACCACAAGAAATGAGATAGTTGATATCTACAAGGTTCTTCCCCAGTGCAGGTTCTAAATCACCCACATCTAATCCCAACTGCATTGCGAGAATATTTATCAGCCCCCCGCACATAATGTCACCAGCCTCCCTTTTCTTCTGTTTTTTTGTGTCAAGAAGCTTATTTACAATGTAGTAGCCAGTACTGATTTGTTCATTGTTCACCAAACACCATAAGAAAAAGAGATCGGTCTTTCCTACTACACCCTGAGTTTCATTTTTAGCAAAAGGCCCTGTGCTAAGAAGACGATGTACAACTCGGAAAACTGAATTATGGATTGCTGAAGCCCGAGCGTTCCTTGCTCTATGCAGCGTTTCACAAGTGATCTCAGACCAGAAAGAGTCTCTATGGAAGGCGGGAGGATAATCAGTGTAGCCGCCATAATTGCATTTAAGAAAAACACAAAACTGCTTAAGATCCATAGAAAACGATTTGTCCAAAAGTCGAAAACAACCCAATTTGTTAAGGGTTTCCTCGCACATGTAGCGGGAGGGCAGAACACGCCTGGTGATGAGGAACTGGTAGTCGGCATCCTCCTCGGATCTGACCCTGTACTGTGTAGAGGGTACAAACGCTGCAGGTGCTTGTGTGGAAGGTGGTGCATCAGCGGCGGGAGGTGCGGAAGATGAAGCAGCTACTCCATTGCATCGGCCTGCCTTGTGCTTAATTGGTGCCATTCAATCAGCAGCTAGTGCGGAGCAAGTGCACGGCGTGTATCTGACGTTCACGGCGTGCAAATTGCACTCTTCGTCTTCTTCAGACTGGCTGACGCACGGCATGCAAATTTGGTGCACGGCGTGCGCCTGGAGATCTGTGGCAGATCTGAATCTGCTCCGACGGCTGTGTTTGTGGGGTGATAGGGCAAAATGATTGGTCATGTCGCTGCTGCCGCACGTCGCTGGCGTGAGGAAGAAGAGCACCGACTGATTGGTACTTGGCTATGGAGGGCGGCGCTTGGGATGACGGCTGGGTTGTAGCTTGGTGATAGGCCGCTGCTACTGCTCGTGTGTCGTAGAAGAAAGGAGGTAGCGACGAGGGCTGCACTACGGCAAGGCATAAGAAGAACCAGCGAAGACGGCGGCGAGGTGGCTGGATGCAGGCGCTGCTGCTGCTGCGGTGAGGTGCACGGTCGTTGAAGAAAGGAGGAAGGCGGCGGCGATTGCACGGCTGCTAGGTGTACGGCAGGTGCACGGCGGAAGGAAGAAGAAAGGGGGGCGCACGGCGTGGGCATGGCGGAACGGCGTGCATTTTCTCGGGCTCCGGTGGATGGCGGCTCGCACGGCTGGTAGGGTTGGAGTGCACGGTTGCTGGGTGTGGGGAGAAATTAGGTCGTGCACCTTAGCCCTTTTTGTCTAACCTTTATGAGAAAGTGCACGGTGTGTACTTTCAAAAATTTCATTTTTGAATTCTCCTTTACGACCAGGTGCACGACGTGCGCTAAGGATATGCACGTCGTGCGAGTTTCCAGAAAGTTTACTGCAACTTTCGAATACCAGGTACACGGCGTGCAGATACGGAATGCACGCCATGCAAGTTTCCAGAGAGTTGCTGAAATTTCCATTTCCCAGGTGCACACCGTGCATATGGATAGCGCACGCCGTGCATATGGATAGTGCACGCCGTGTCAGTTTCCAGAAAGTTTCCGAAATCTCAAATTCCCAGGTGCACGGCGTGCATATTGATAGCGCATGCCGTGTCAGTTTCCAGAACATCTTCTACTGCAATTTTTACTGAGGTGCACGACGTGTCTTCAAAAGACACATCGTGCACTTTGCGATTTCTGTAGAAAATTGCAGTCAGTCAGCAGTAAACAAAGACGGATAGGGTGGAAATCAAGTCTAGATTATTACATTCATCCATGACATGCTTATTAACGAAATTAAAGAGTGTTTTTTACTCGAAAAACTTAAAAGAAATCTATCCTAATGTGGGGTCAACTCCCACAAGGTCCTCCATTTAGAGTCCGGAGTAAGACTCTTCTAATTCTTCAAGCATCTTGGAGGGAGCAAGAGGCTCCTTTCTCCACTTCATCCCCGCAAGAGTAGCATTTGCAACGTTGTCCATTTACTTTGAAGGTTCCATCTTTGCCTTGGAGTTCCACAGCTCCATATGGAAAAATCTTTAGCACTAGGAACGGGCTGGACCACTTTGATTTCAGCTTTCCTATAAATAGCTTTAATCTAGAGTTGAATAACAATACTCTATCTCCTTCTTGGAAGTCTTTCCTACGAATTCTTTTATCATGCCAAGCCTTTGTCCTTTCTTTGTACAACTTTGCATTCTCATAAGCATCGAGACAGAGTTCTTCAAGCTCTTGCAACTGCAATAGACGTTTTTTCCCTGCCCTCTTCATATCGAAATTCAAGAACTTAATTGCCCACAAAGCACGGTGTTCCAACTCGAGCGGAAGGTGACATGATTTGCCATAGATCAGCTTGAATGGAGTAATCCCGATGATGGTTTTGTAGGCTGTGCGATATGCCCATAGTGCGTCATCTATCTTTAGTGCCCAATCTTTCCTTGAACTAGAGACAGTCTTTTTGAGAATATTCTTCAGTTGCCTATTTGAAACTTCTACTTGCTTGTATGTTTGGGGGTGATAGGGTGTAGAGATCTTATGAGTCACACCATACTTGGAGAGAAGATTGTTGAATTGTTTTTCAACAAAGTGTGTGCCTCCATTAGAAATTACAGTACGTGGAACTCCAAACCGAGGGAAAATAATCTTTTGAAAAAGCTAAATTACAGATTTGGCATCCGATGCTTGGGTTGGGATGGCTTCAACCCATTTAGACACATATTCACAAGCAACAAGAATGTATTGATACTCGCAAGAAAATGGGAATGGTCCCATGTAGTCCACTCCCCATACATCAAACACCTCGACCTCTAAGATAAAGTTGAGTGGCATGTCTTTGCGGTGGGATATGCCTCCTGTCCTTTGGCATCTATCACAAGATTTGACGAATAGATTGACATCTTTGAATAATGTGGGCTAATAGAAACTAGCTTGAAGTATTTTGGCAGTAGTCTTTTCTCCCCCGAAATGTCCTCCATAAGGAGAGGCATGGCATTCAACAATGATGTTTGGGATCTCCTCCTCAACAACACACCTCTGGATTAGCCCATCACTTCCCTGCTTGAATAGCAATGGGTCATCCCAGTAATAGAATTTTACATCATGAAAGAATTTCTTCTTTTATTGATACGTCAAGTCCGATGGGAGTTGTCCAGTAGCAAGAAAATTGGCGATGTCTGCAAACCATGGTGCTTGAGTGGATGACAGTGCGTAGAGCTTTTCAATAGGAAAATGATCCTCAATTGGCAATAGATCTCCAGCCTCTGTGGTCAGTCTAGAAAGGTGATCGACAACACTATTTTCTGTACCTTTCTTGTCTCGGATTTCAAGATCAAACTCTTGCAGAAGTAATATCCAGCGAATAAGGTGTGGTTTGGCATCTTTTTTGTTCAGCAAATACTTTATGGTAGCATGATCAGTATATGCAATCACCCTTGATCCTACCAAATACTTCCGGAACTTGTCAAATGCATATACAATTGCAAGCATTTCTTTCTCCATGGTTGTATAGTTGATTTGTGCTTCATCGAGAGTTTTGCTAGCATAATAGATGGCATGGAGTTTCTTGTCTCTCCACTGTCCTAAAATAGCTCCCACTGCATAATCACTTGCATCGCACATTAGCTTGAAGGGAGAATCCCAGTCTAGAGGTTGAATAATTGGGGCTGAAATGAGAGCCTCTTTGAGCTTGGAAAAGGCTGCATGACAATCATCATCAAACACAAATTCTGCATCCTTTGCAAGTAGGGAACACAGCGGCTTTGCAATTGTAACGACCCTGACCTGGGTTATGAGGTAACCCTATTTGTTTTGACTAAGTAAGTTGCTTAGAACTCTAATAAAATCCTCTAAGGAGTTTTGTCATCATGTGACACACTTATGTTTCAAGTTTGGTCCTGATTGAATGTTGTTTGAGCAATGTTCCTTTGTTTTGGACCAAAGTGCAATTTACCCAAGTTGAGAGGTTATATTGCAATATGTCACATGTTGAATGTGCCTTATATGTTTTAGCATCATAAGAGAGAGAATTATGCAAGGTGGTGGCTTGTGGAAAGCCTAAATTCCAAGATTGAACTTGTTTTAACAATGCTAGTACCTTGTGCACCAATTTTGGTACAAATTGTAATTTACCCAAAATGTGGGGTTGATATGTAAATTACCACCTCTAGAGTGTCCCTACTCCCTCATATCATCATGTAGAGGAGAGAGAAATAAGGAGACACCATGTTTGAATCAATTATGAATGATGGTATTCTTGGTGATGAAATGACCAAGAAAAGGGTTGAATATGAAAGCTTAACTTGAGTTGTATCAAGTTGAAAAGCTTATATATGAGTGCCTATCGGTCAAGGAGCCATAGGAGGAGTCTCATATCGTCTTGTGAACTTTTGGAAAAGTCCATATCATGCAAGCACCTCAAGGAGGTGAGTTGTGTTGGTTACAACTTCCTTAGCAAAATTGTGACGAGTTGTGAATAAAGTGATGAATTAATTGATATATCTTATTCAAAAGGATATGTAATGGACGAATCTTTATCCCTAAATGATCCTCAACTGTTTTTCAGGACAAGATAAATGTTGATGCATGCATGTACACGTGTCACCCATGCATGACACGTGGCACCTACTAGCTCAAAATGTTGACACCTCATTTTTGCCTTCCTTCATGAACAACAAGTATATATACCCTTAGTTTCACCCCTTGGTGCAATTTTGCGACCCTTACCACCCTCCTACCCTAAGGTATCGTGCATAGATCTCCCATATCGTGAAGGTATTTTGTGGTATCGTGCATGGGCCTTGGGATATCACCCATGGCAAGAGCATATCGGCCAAGTAGGTGAAATTGGCCATATAAGGTGATATCGGCCAATAGGGTGAAGAGTTGAGTGGCATATCGTGAAAGTGAGTGCCATATCGTTCAATAGGGTTGCCATATCGTGCAAGGACACTAGTGTATCGTGCAAAGGTGTTAAGGAGCAAGAAGGAGCTCATACTTAACCCTAAGGTAAGGATAAGATCATCTTTAACATTGAATTGAAGCATGGAACTAGGGTTACGATCTACCTTTCTTTTCTTCTTCACCAATTGCTTATCCATGGTGATTCTTTGTATATAGAGGAGTTTTTAAGTTCATCTTCAACCTTAGGAACGTGGAGCTTTGGAGCTTGGAGCTTTGAAGTTGTTCTTAAGGCGGGTTATATAACTTGAACTCAACCATGTTATTATTCATCACCTAAATTGCTATATTTAATGATCTACTTTTAATTCTGAAATTTCCTAAAATAGTTGATGAAATTATGAGTTCTAGTAGTTGCTTATACCTTTTTCCATGAACTATAACAGTTATAACAAAGGTCTAGAGCTTGAAGATGATGATATCACTTTATAAAAGTGATATCAGGTGCAAGCACATAAGCAAGCACCTCTAACCTGATATGATGATGCACCTACTTCACTAAAACGATATGGATATGATTGTATACCTTCTTGCACGATATGGGGGTGTAGTATACACCTCTTGCACGATAGGAAGTCTATTATAGACTCCATGCACGATACAAGGTCAATTGTATATTTGTAAGTTGACAAGAAACCCTAATTTGGGTAACCTGATATAAGTGAAGAGTAACAAGTGCTAATGCGCGGTATGATACATCATTGGTACTTAGTACCATGAGGCCTACATGACCTTGCAAGACATGGTTTCATGACACATGACCTTGCACGATAGGGTTGCACGATACACAACCCTAGACAATATGGTAGCCCGACATGGAGATGAGTTGATACCTCTTAAGAATCATGGGCGACACATATGTGTACCATGTGCCCGTCACAATCAACCCTAACCCAACATGGGTGTTGCAACCTAATGTTTGATGGTGTATCCCAATATGATTTGGTGCCCTACACTCCAATTAACTTGTATATTGGGTTGAGCCCTATATGGCAAACCCTAATCTGTCACAGTCAACCCTAGATGGTGTGCCACCCGATATGGTGATTGAATGCACCTCTAGTCTGACATGGTGATGGTTAAATACCTCATGCACAACATGGGTAACACATACAAACACCTCTAGCCCGATATGGATGATGGTCATATACCCCTAGCCCGATATGGTGAGTGCTCATACACCTCCAACCCGATATGGTGGTGCTTGTATACTTACAACCCGATATGGTGAACATATGCACACTTCTAACCCGAGATGCCTTGTAAAGGTGAGGGAAAGACACTCTTAGGAGTGATGAGTGTAACACCAAGTAATGGTGTGGCTAATACCTTGATAGGTGAAGCACCTAGAGTGGTTGATAATGGACAACCTTATATCAATAATGCCTTAACCCGAGATGAGTCCATATCATTGATAATGGTTGAATAATTCAAATGTGTGACTTATGACCAATGCTTTACATGATAAATGTGATGAGCTAGTGCATAAAGTATTAGGATGGGACATACCCTAATACAAGATAAGTTGATGAACTTAAGTATGTTAAAAGTGATGAGGGAAGTGATACATCAAGACATGATAGATATCACATCCAGCACTTCAAGGTTGATGCACCTTAAATCCAATATACTTGGATGAGTAACACATAAAGTGTGTCATGTCAATTGTTACATTGATATGTAATGAGATTAATGCACTTTGATAAGTGTAGGCTAACATACCTTGAGAAAGGGTTAAGCCAAGTTAATAAAGTATGATGTAATCATTCCCTGGTAAGGATGAGAGAGAAAATCATACCTTGTGTTGATGATCATTTAATGATAAATGATGAGAATAAATATGTATGATTGAATACTTATGATATCAATATATGCTCCTAGATGTGTGGAGCAATGAATTAGGGTTTGGATCAATAAAATGAACATGAAACCCTAATCGGTTATAAAGGGGAAACCCTAACCCCAATGATGGGAAGGCTGTAATTCTCTTATTGCATAAGCCTTGTAAGGCATGTTAAATACTTGTATAAAAAGTATAATGACTAACGGCCTTGTGAGCCATGAGAATAAGTTGTTGCCTAGTGAGAGGTGACAAGATGTGCAATGGTCTTGTGAGCCATGTGAATAAGTTGTTGCCTAGTGAGAGGTGACAATATACTTAATGGGCCTTGTGAGCCATGTGAGATGCTTGTATAACAAGTACCATGTATACCTTGGTCTGAGGACCTAGAGGTATTAGTTACCTGATAAGTGGTAACAGTGTTCTATGATGAACTAAGGGTTTGAATGCCCAGATCCAGTAATCATGATAATGACGATGTGAAGGGATGATAATTCCCAATAATGTGATAAGGGACTAAGATCCCAAGTATCATGTGTTTTAAAGATTTTGAAAGTACTTGATAAATGTATTACACCTTTCTTTGTAGCATCTGTTATAATAATTCTTGTTTGAAACTTGACTGATGCTAAAAGAATATGGTAATGCACTCAATTAATCAAGTGGAATTTTATCATGTAGTGCCCTGGCCATAGATCCATCATCGTCAGTAGCTGGTGATGGTGAAACAGGTTTTCCTACGGGATCTCCTGATGAACACATATTGTTGAATATGTGGGGGTGATGGGCGTGAATACCTTACGCCCTAATGTGGGATTGACATGAGATAAACATGAGATCTATCAATCCTTCATTATAAAGGCCGGGATGGATGTATCACGAATCTCCCGATGATGATGATGATGAATGTCAGATGATGTGGAGATAAACATAAAATCTCTTGATTCTGAAGAGAGGCAGCTGACGCTGTAACTCTGTAGCAGTTTCCAGTATACCCTGGTAAGCTACGATAAGCAGTTGACATAGTCCTGCTTGTGGTCTCGCACTGATCGAGACGTGGGAGGTCATAGCAGCCGGCTCTGTTAGATGACCTATGTATGGAACCGGCTTTCGGTTTCGCAACCGAAGGTTGGAGTATGAGCGGTATACCTCATCTCCTCAGGGCATAAGTGTGATTGTAAAATGTAATCAGCCGAGTAGCATATCTGCTTAAGGATCAAATATGGAAAACATTGATTGATGTGTACTTCAGTTATACATCTTAGTTGATAGATGTTATTTATGCTCTTTACATTCCTTACAAAGTAGATAGATGATTTATAACTCTACCATGGGTAGATGCAATGTTCTCCTCGAGAAAGGAGAGTATTTCATTTTGTTCATATAGTGAATTATCATGCCTATTAATATAAAAAGAACCTCTGCTCAATTTATAAATGCTTTAACTGTGATAATAACATTGTTGGCGGAGAGTTATATCTCTCGCTAGGACAATTACAATAGTCTCACCCCCGTGGGATCCAAAATTTTTAGGTGGACGTGCACGAGGAGGTGAAGACCTTCTGTAGAGGAGGAACAACATCTGAGGCAGCAGTGACAGCTCAGGTTGAGTGTACTGTCTGTCATGTCTTGTAGATAGAAGTCCTATGTGTTGTCTCTGTACTCTCAGGTCCTTGGATTTAGTATGTGTTGGTTTTATGAACAATATGAGATTTTGGCTTGTATGCCTCGAGGTTTGATGTTGCTTTAAATGTATGTGTTTTGATAAAGCAATTGTTATATGTTATCCTCAAGAAGAGATGGTACAGTGTATTTACAATGTGAACAATGATGTATATAAAGCTTTGGTTCTACCTTAAAGAGTTTTTCCTAGAAATGGATCTCTTTGCAAAATAGTTTTAATTTTTAGTGATTTTTGTTAATCCGCTGTTTATGTTTAATTCCGCTTAATCAGTATCGGTTTTGTCACCTGTCACTACAACAATTTTGGAGAAATCTTTAATGTCATCCGGCCATAGTAGCCCGGGTGGTAAGAGCTCAGTAAGTCCCAATGAAGGACCCGGGTTCGAACCTCACCGAAGGTACTTTGCGAACGGCAATTCATGCTGATTAGGCGCGGGAGGGGGGTGACCGGACCACACCCTCTCATGCCTCGAGAGTTTACCATGTCGGCTTCGCCCGGGGTGGGTTCTCTCGGTCATAAAAAAAAACATGCATGTCCTAAAAAACTACAGATGTCTTTAACTGAAGATGGAGTAGACATCTTCTCAATTGCTTCGACCTTTGCCCTGTCCACTTCAATGCCCTTGTTAGATACAACATGTCCTAGTACTACACCAGATTGTACCATGAAATGGCATTTCTCCCAGTTTAGCACTAGGTTAACCTTTTTATAGCGGGCTAAGACTAGAGACAGGTTCAATAAACAATGATCAAAAGAGTCACCGTACATGCTAAAATCATCCATAAAAATCACCATTATATTTTCAATAAAATCAGAGAATATGGCCATCATACACCGCTGAAAAGTAGCGGGAGTGTTGCAAAGACCAAACGGCATACGGCGATAAGCATATGTTCCATAAGTACAAGTGAAAGTGGTTTTCTCTTGGTCGGGAGGATAGATAGGAATCTGAAAAAATCCGGAATACCCGTCCAAATAACAAAAATAAGAGTGCTTGGCAAGACGTTCAAGCATCAAATCAATGAAAGGCAACGGAAAATGATCTTTGCAGGTTGCCTTATTCAAACGTCGGTAGTCAATACACATACGCCAGCCGATAACCATGCATGTTTGTATTAACTCGTCATTGTCTCCTTTAATGACAGTTGCACCCCCCCCCCTTTTTAGGTACCACATGAATGGAACTAACCCAGGGGCTGTCACTTATAGGATAAATGATTCCAGCATCAATTAATTTGAAAATTTCTTTCTTTACCACTTCAATCATATTTTGATTTAGGTGTCTAGGTGGTTCGACAGTTGGTTTGGCATCATCTTCCATATTTATTATATGCATACAAATTGAAGGATGAATGCATTTTAAATCTTCTATGGAATAACCAATGACGTCTTTATACAAACATAATTCGGCAAGCAATTTACTTTCTTGGTCATTGGTTAATTCATTATTTATTATAACAGGGGATGTAGAATTTGGGTCAAGAAATGCATACCTTAGCCCGGGTGAAAGGGCTTTTAGTTCTACCTTTTTGCCCGCTATACTTTCATCAACTTTATCTTCAACAAGTGGAGCATCTTCATTGATAGCTGCTGCTTTAGAAATAGACAGTGCTCCAGAAATTTCAGAATTGTTGAGTTCAGTTACATCATCATCATAAAGATTAATCATCAAATCAGCATCATCTTCATTATCATTCTCAATAGGATCAATAATATCAAGCAAACATATTTCTTCAACACATGTGGGTGCTTTCATGGCTTCATAAACAGAGAACTCCATAGCCTCTTCCCCAACACGTAGAGTGAGCTTTCCTTCCCGAACATCAACAAGACATCTGGCAGTCCTCAAGAATGGCCTTCTAAAAAGGATGGGGTTGGAAGGAGCTTTTGCCATGTCAAGAACAACAAAATCACAGGGTATATAGAATTTCCCGATTTGTACAAGTACATCTTCCACGATACCTTTTGGATATTTAATAGAATGATGAGCTAATTTAATAGCCATCCTTGTGGGTTTCAAATCCCCAAGATCTAGTTCTTGCCATAAGGTAAATGGAATGAGACTAATACTGGCACTGAGATCTACTATACCTTTAATCAAAAGTTGTATCATTGATCTTGCATGGCAGTGTAAACGCTCCCAAATCATCAAGCTTTTGTGGAAGACAATTTTGAATAATAGAACTCACTCGTTCTGAAAGCATTACTATTTCTACTCGATCAATTTTTCTTCTTTTAGTCAAAATATCTTTAAGGAATTTAGCATAAGAAGGCATCTCAGCAATAACTTCAGCAAAAGGAAGATTGACATGCAATTTGTTGATTATGTCCATAAACTTCCTGAATTTCTGGTCTTCCTTCTTATTGGCTAACCTTTGAGGAAAAGGTGTAGTGGCTTTGAAGGAAGGTGGTGCTTCAGCTTTACCTTTCTCCTTGCTGCAATTTGGAGTGTTGGACTCCTCTTCATCAGTTACCTTCATATTCTTCTCCTTAGATGGAGAAGGTCTTTCGATCTCAGCTCCACTTCTTAGGATAATTGCATGAGCTTGTTGCCTTGGGTTCACTTCCGGTTGGCTTGGAAGAGAACCGGATTGCGGAGTCCTTTGTTGGTTTAGAGCTTGTTGTGCTATTTGGTTTTCTAACATCTTGGTGTGAGTGGAAATTCCATCCACCTTTGCAGAGAGTTGAGAAACAGCATCTTTTAAAAGTTTGTCATTCCCCCAGAGTTCCTCATTCTATTGCATTTGTGTAGATATGAATTTTTCCATCATAGCTTCTAGAGAAGAACCTTGGGGTTGTTGTGGTTGTTGATAACCTCTGTTGTTGAAACCCGACGGATTTCCTTGACGGTTGGCATGTTGTTGTTGTTGCAGTTGTTGTTGTCCTTGTTGGAAGTTTTGAGTGTTGCTTGCATTCCGGTAGGAGAAATTAGGATGATCTCTCCATCCCAGATTGTATTGGCTGGAATAGGGATTGTATTGCTTATTTCCTTGCATCCCAACAACATTGACATGTTCAAAGTTTCCTTCCACTGCATTAGGGGCAAAACATGAAGAAGAAGTATGTCCTGCATTACCACAAGCTTCACATGTTGCTTCAGCGGATTAAATTGGCAAAGTGGTCATCTTCTCGAATTTCTATGTAAGCACATCTAGCTTGGCAGCAATAAGGTCAATGACATCAACAATGTGTTTTCCTCCTTGTTTTCCGGTTGAAGAACTTGCTGTAGAGGTTGATTTTACTCCTCTATCTCCTCCCCATTGGCAGTGATTTAGTGATATATCTTCAATAATATCATAAGCCTCTCTATAAGACTTAGTCATTAACGCACCACCAGCTACGGCATCTAAAGTCAACCGAGTATTGTAAAACAGTCCATTATAGAAAGTTTGAAGTAGAAGCCAATTTGTCAAACCATGGTGTGGGCAAAGGCGTTGAAGATCTTTGAACCGTTCCCATGCGTCATATAGAGTTTCTCCTTCACTCTGAGAGAAATTGGCGAGCTGGTTCCTCAAATGGGCTGTCTTGCTTGGCGGAAAATACTTTGCAAGGAAAGCATTAAGGAGTTGGTCCCAACTTTTAATTGACTTCTTGGGAAGAGACAAAAGCCACGCCTTGGCTCTATCTCTTAAGGTGAAGGGAAATAACATGAGTCTAATTCCATCAACAGACACTCTGTTAATCTTGAAGGTATTCAGATATTCCAAGAACTCAGCATCATGAAGACTTGGGTCTTCATTGGCTGTACCCCCAAAACGATTCTACTGTATCATTTGCATCATAGAAGGAGCAATTGAGAAGTTATTTGCTTCTACAACAGGTAAGTCAATGGCCCCACAGATGTTTGTGGCGACCGGCATTGCAAAATCTTTTAAAGGACGGTCGTCTTCCATGGCTGGATTGCTTGGTGTAGCTACTACAGAAGGTGAAGAAGACGGTGGTGGTGATGATGGTGTCGGCGGAGTACCCCCTAGCAGCGGCTGTTCTACTCTTCTTGTTCTTCTCAAACTTGAAAGAGTTTGCTCTATTTTAAGGTCTAACAAAGTGGATGTTTGAAAACCTCGTTGTGAGCGACGCATACAACCTGAAAAATAACAAGAGGAATTAAGAACACAACTAAAAGGTATATGGAAATTTGAAAAATATGAGTGATGATCTAGTCTCGAATACTAATTAGTACTTATTACTCCAATTAAATTACCGTAGCTCCCCGACAACGGCGCCAAAAACTTGTTGGTTGTTTACACTAACGAGTTTCAATCCAAACAAAGGATAGTTTACCCAACTTAACTAATCTCTGCAAGTATACGAAGGTAGTATAGTCGAGGTCGAACACAAGGAGATTAACTAATTTAATTGAGCACAATAGCACTAAAGTTCAACAATCTAGATCGGTTTTAAGGAAAATGAGAATGTTTGTCTAAAAGCAGAGAATTCAGATTTTAACAACAGAAAATTCAGATTCTAACTAGCAAGCAAGAACCACTAAAAGAAGTTTGATTTTAGAAATATTAGGAATCTTGGACATTAGGATTTTGTTCACATATCATAGCAATCAAAGGAACACAATAATTTAAACATACATAAGTTCTTGTTTCAAGGAAAAGTTTTGTTACATTTCACCTCCCGATGTGAATGCAACGATCACAACTCAAAACAACACTCTCGTGTGTGAATTTCATTTTTGATCACAAACTGTTCCTCAACTCATTCCTTTCTACTCTCGTAGAAGAGGAAGAGTTGCCAAGAAGAGCACCTCCATACATTCCTACTTATCTTCTCAGATCAAGAAAGAAAGCAGAAAACATGCATATAAAGTGGCCAACAATACATGCAAGAAAAGAGTAAATCGGTACTTTCATGGTTAAGAAACAAGAAGCATAGTATTTAGTACGAAATTACTTGTTCGATACACGCTACGACATGGGATCTACTCTCCCATGCCCAAGAAAAGAAGGATTACTCGTCTATAACCATGTCTTGCAGATTTGTTATAGAAATTTCAGTTCTAAACATGATTTAGAAGGGAAAAGACAAAGAGAACTAAAGATGTAACCACAAGAAGGAAGAATTCCGGCTTGAGGATGAAATTCTCCTTCTTTAGCTGCTCCAAGACGGACTAGCTCCTTTCCCAAGAAGCTGCTCGAGGTTGGGGAAGCTTGGCTGCACCTTGGAGAAGACAATGGAGAAGTAGAGAAGAAGAAATGGTCTCCTTATGCAAGAAACCACCTTGGATCTCTTAGAAATCGCCCTCCTCTGGTCTCCTCTAGCTCTGGGACGAGAGAAAACTTCTCAAATGACCGAACATAACTGCCCCTTGCCTTCCCTCCTTGTTTTAAAATCGAATTCTGAATTTTTGTATTTTTGAAACTGCCAGGTGCACGCCGTGCACCTGCAGTGCGGTTTGCATCAGGATGAACTGCGCACAGCGTGCGTAGAGGATATGCACGTCGTATGACTTTCCAGAACTTTCTTTGGCTGTTTACGTTCTAGGTGCACGCCGTGCATCGGTATGCACGTCGTGCGTTTGTCTTTCTGTGCACTTATGGAAACTCGCACACCGTGCGTTTTCTCTGTGCATGTAGTGCGTTCTCCTGGCTGGCGAATAGAATTTTCTCTGGAAAGGTGCACGCCGTGCATCTGGCCTGCACGCCGTGCATTCTGCTGTTTCAACAGAATTAAACTCTGAATTCAGTTCTTTTTGGGGCAAATCTGCAATGCAAGTTATGAAATAAGTAGAATAACAAAAAGATGGCAAAAGTAATATGAAAAGAGACTGAATTATATCAGAATGAACCAAATTTGTGTGTGATAGCATGTGAAAAGATGATATATAAATCACACAACAACACCCCTTATCCAACGTTATCAGGCTCACTTGGATCGGGGTTTAAGTGGAAATCATTAGGATCTAATCAAGACTATGTTTGTAGGATAGAAGCTCCTAGGGCAATTGGGGGCCAAGGGTAGTAATGGTGGGTGGAAATGAGGGTTTACGCCTCAGTTCACGTACTATATAGCATTTAGGAAGCTCTAAGCCAATTGCACTAGATGTCTCTAAATTAGCTACTTAGATCTCCTGCCTAGGTATAGGAGAATTGATTATCATGTAGGGAGATGGGTATCTAGCTAGGGCCCACTAATTCGACCCAGGAGCAATTCCCCAAAATAACCACATATAAGAAATCCCCCTAGCATCCTAGGTGATTTCAAGCACAAACCAACAAGTAATTTATGGAAAATGAGATGAAATTAGAACATAATCATTATTAAATGAAATTACAATGTTTACATATTACTTTCCCCCAACGTGGTATAGAGGTAACATTTTCTATCCCAGCCATCCCACTTAAGGGGCCTAGCTACTCATGACAATGGAAAATACAAAAATGGATTAGAAAAAGGTAGAAGTAGCCATGGAGTTCGGTGTAGATGAATACATCTCCTTCTCTAGCAGTTGTGATGTGATGATTTTGAGTCGCATTTATAGACTTGTTTGATATGTGTTTTATGCATTTATTAGTCATTTTCATGGTTAATGTTGCATAATTCATTCACTTTGGTCTATGCTACTTCTTTCTGTCAAATTTCCCCTATTTCAGCATTTTGAGTATTAATTATCAAAAGAATATGTTCTGTGTGGATTTATGTGGTTTCGTGTGTCAATTTCAGGAAAAACGAGTATCTACTACCGTCGATACCATCGACGGTGGTCGATACCATCGACAGGACCACAGTTTGCCAGCCGGAAGAACCAGAATAAGATTGATACTATCGACAGGGATGTCAATGGTATCGAGCTACCATCAGGTTGCTGGCAAGAAAGGAGTCGATACTATCGACACATCTGTCGATACTATCGACGGGAGGAGCTGCAGCGACACAAAAATACAAAACCGTCACTACAGAGTTGTCGATACCATCGACCCGTGTCGATGGTATCGAGATGACATCAGGTGCAAAGACAAAAGAAAAGAAGATCAGTCGATACTGTGCAGAGTCGATACCATCGACTCGCGTCGATGGTATCGACACCGTCAGATATGAGTTTGATTCAGATTAATCCTAATCGGATGGCTGTGAGTAATTTGCAACTTAACTCAGGAATTAAACCTAATGACGGCGCCCAAGAGGGAATTATCACGTCATTAGTTGCTGCACACATCCCGAGGAGTAGGGAGAGAGGAGAACGGAGCTCAGACCTACGCCTCAGCCGATCCGGACGCCGAAGAAGATGATTTCCACCACCAAAAGGCGGGAGAACACGTATTCTACGCCAAGGATCGTTTGGATCTCCTCCGTTCAGGGGTTTCACCACTCAATCACGTTTTTCTCATGTTTCCCCTTTTCTCTACCATGCTTTGTTTTGAGATGAACATGCGGGGCTAATCCCCTTTGTCTTTAGGACCGGGAGTAGCCCGGGAATTCATTGTATGATGATTTTATCATAGTAAATCATATCTTATCTCTTAAATTCGTGGTATAGTTTTGTTTTCTCCAATATATTGTTATGCTTGATCACCATAATAATAATCTAATGCCCTTAATTGCTTTGAAAGAAGAATTAATGGTTGAAAAGAGACGGAATTTACATTAATCGACAAGTCCCTTGAACAAGGTGGTGTAAGGTTAATGGTGGATACCGAGAGATCGTTTTTAATGCACCTAGTTTAGGGTATAGGTTACTACGATAGTGGAACCGACCTAGACATAGGTAGTGAATTGTACCACGACAGTGGGCAATTCTGATTTCAGGCCACTACCCGGATAGAGAGATAAAATTGAGTGATTATATAGAATTTGATACAATGAAAACCCACAGTGAAACCGCAATCCTAAAGATCTCATTTTGAATTGATTAAACCAAACATTTAATCGATTGCTTTGCTTTGTTTTATTTTATTTTCTTTTAATTTAACAACAATTCTCAATTATTTAATCAGTCTAGCTGATCGTGAGCAGTTAGTAAGAGTCTCTGACAATTTCACATATCCCTGAGTTCGACTCGGGCCTCACAAGGCCTATATTACTTCGACGCGTTCACTTGCGTTTCTACGCACGGTAAACCTACGTCAAGTTTTTGGCGCCGTTGCCGGGGATACGGCAAAATTGTCAGCACTACGAGTGCTGCAAGCGGCCACTCTAGGCCACATTTTTTTTATCATTTCAAAAATTCATAATCTATTTTCTGAATATTTGCAATCGTCAAGCACTGTACTAAAGTTAATTTTTCTATTTGCAGGTACTGTGCATGGTGCAGATGCGTAGTACTGACTACACGCGCCACGCACCTGAGGTTCCACTGACGGGACCTGAAGACGAGGACGGGTACAATCAAGACCATCTAGAGGATACAGATTCTGAACCCAAACAAGAAGAGATGGAGGAAGAGCCACAGACAATATGAGAGAAGATCAAAGCTTCTTCCTCAGCCGCTTCCAAAGGGCCAATCAAGAAGCAAGCGGTGAATATTCTGACATACAAAATTGATCTGGCTTTAATCAACTTGGTGAAGTCTAATGCCTTCCATGGGCTCAAAAATGAAGACCCCGTCGCGCACATAAGTCAATTTGTGGAGAATTGTGATATGGTAAAAATCGACAGATTCCCACAAGATGTGCTCTACTTGAAGCTTTTCCCTAGTTCTCTAGCGGGAATTGCGCGCGAATGGCTACACAACTTGGATGATGAATACGTGGAGTCTTGGGACCACATGGTAGAGGTTTTCTTCGAGAGGTTCTTTCCACCCGAGAAGACCAATGACATGATCAGGAAGATTCACAACTTCACCCAACAAGCAGGAGAGACCTATTCTGAGACTTGGGAACGGTTTCAGATCATGCTCAGGCGATGCCCGCATCACGGGATTGATAAGGAGACATAGGTCAAGATCTTCTATTTTGCTCTCTCTGAGCATGATAGAAGCAACCTTGACTCAGCCGGTTCTGTATTTTTCTTGAATAACACGGACACTAGATGTTGGGAGATCCTAAAGAATATGGCTAAGAAACAATCATGGGGCGAAAGAGGCGTCGTGGAACAGGTTCGAGTGGCATGTGAATCTAAAGCAATAAAGGACCTGAATGAGAAGATGGATCTTCTCACAAGGAAACTGCTTGCAAAGGAGGATACTGAGTCCGTGGATGAGGCTCAAGTGAAATTCATGAGGCAGCAGCAAGGCTACAGGAATAACGACTATTCATGGAGGAAAGACAAGAAGTTCTCCTAGAAGGATCCAAATAACTTCTTGCAGGATCTGGATGTTAAACCCCAACCAGCAGCGGAGGATAAGAGCACAGAGCTTCTCAATCAAGTGATAAAGCAAAATCAAGAACTCATGGCTACTTTCGGCCAGCAAATAAAGCAATAAGGGGAGTTCATGAACCAATTTGGGCAGACATTGCAGAGCCATGGGGCTCAAATGAGGACAATAGAGACATCCATGGCACAAATGGAAGCAGAGATAGCCAGTTTGAAGAAGCCGACGCAACAAGGATTTCCAGGTAATACTAATGTTCCAGGAGGAAACCAGCAGGCGAAGGCCATCTTGCTAAGGAGTGGCAAGAAACTGTTAAACCCCAGAGCCGATGAACCAAGCAATCCCCTAAGCAATCCCCAAGCAGAAATTGAAGGTGAGACCACTGAGGAGCTATCCGGACCGGTCACAGAACCAGTTGATGACATAGCAGTGGATGCTACTGAAGACCCGATTGCAGAGGAGGAGGATCCTCAGAAAAGGACACCCTCTGTGCCACCGCATCAAAGGGCACAGGTTGTCCCGGTCCCTTATCCAAACAGTGCTAAGGAAAGGAAGGTAGACGCCCAATTCAAAAAGTTCTTAGACAGTTTTAGAAAACTTTCAGTCAACATCCCTCTATTGGAAGCTATTGAGAAAATCCCTTCTTACGGGAAATTTCTGAAAGACATCATCACCAAGAAGAGAAAAATTCCAGATACAAAGGTTGTTGTGCTTAAGGAGCAGGTGAGTGCCTTCATCATGGGAACATTGCCACCAAAGAGGCAAGATCCGGGTTGTTTCAACATTTCATGCTATATCGGGAAAGTCAAATTTGGTGAGGCATTATGTGACTCGGGAGCAAGCATCAATTTAATGCCCCTTTCTACATTCAAGAAGTTGGGATTAAAGGAGTCACGGAAAAGCAACATGACAATTCAATTGGCGGATAACTCAGTGGTAAAGCCATATGAGATTTGTGAAGATGTGCTAGTAAAGGTGGATCAATTTGTATTTCCAGCAGATTTTGTCATCATGGAGATGCAAGATGAACAAGGCAATGAGATACTACTCGGAAGACCATTCCAAGCTACAGCCCACATGATACTCGAGATGGGGAGAGGTCGGTTGACCTTGGGTATAGCCGATGACCGATTTGAGATGGTCATGCCTTCCAGCGCTACTTCACCTAAATCCAAGGAGCAATGTCACATGGTAAAATATTTTGATAATAACATCTCACTTTGTCTAGGGAAGCCATTTTTAGATATGGCTCATGTAATGACCAAGGTGGATAAAGGGACTTTGGCTGTAGACATCATGGAGCAGACCAAAGTAGTATCCCTTTGCAAGGCTGTCGGGTTCCCGAATGATGAGGATGAGGACATTCCTCCCTCTACGGAGGATGATGCCATAGCAAATTCAGTTTTTGATGCATATCCAGAATTACCATTGGAGGCTTGTTTAGTCAATATCACTCATGATTGGATGAGAAGCAAATCACTCAAGGAGTGTGCCAAGATGCTTCATATGTTGCCATGCTTCCATGCTAGGTATTATGAAGATTTAGGTGAACTTCCCCCACCGCTTCAATCATCCTTAATCAGCCCGCCGGAGTTGGAGTTAAAGCCACTGCCACCGCACCTCAAGTACGCCTTTCTAGCTAAGGAAGAAAAGTTACCTGTGATCATTTCTGCATATCTGAGTGCGGAAGAGGAGGACCAATTGTTGATAGTGCTGAAGAACCACCGGGGAGCATTTGGGTGGTCTGTTGCAGATATCAAGGGGATTTCCCCTACCTTGTGTCAGTATAAGATTCGGCTCGAGGAGGGAGCCAAGCCGGTGATCCAACCGCAACGTCGACTGAATCCGAGCATGATGGAGGTTGTGAAGAAGGAGGTGATTAAGCTTCTTTCCACAGGTATTATCTATGCAATTTCAGACTCGACATGGGTGAGTCCCACGCAGGTAGTCCCTAAAAAGGGGGGAATAATTGTTACTCATAATCTCTTAAATGAACCTGTCACCACCCGCTTGGTAACCAGGTGGCGAGTTTGTATTGATTACCGACGTCTTAATTCCTCTACGCTAAAGGATCACTTCCCTCTCCCATTTATTGATCAAATTCTAGAGCGCTTAGCCGGCCGATCTCATTTCTGTTTTCTGGACGGGTATTCGGGATACAATCAAATTTCTATCGACCCTAAGGACCAAGAGAAATCTACTTTCACTTGTCCCTATGGAACTTTTGCATATCACCGCATGCCTTTTGGATTATGCAATGCACCAGCGACTTTTCAGCGTTGTATGCTCGCCATTTTCTCTGATATGGTAGAACGCTGTCTAGAGGTCTTTATGGATGATTTTTCGGTTTATGGTGCTTCGTTTGATGAATGCCTTTATAATTTGGATAAGGTGTTACAAAGATGTGAAGATACACATTTGTTCCTCAACTGGGAGAAATGTCATATGATGGTGACGGAAGGGATAGTGCTAGGACATAAAGTGTCTAGCAAAGGTTTGGAGGTAGATCCGGTTAAAATTGAAGTAATTTCTAAATTGCCCCCACCAAATTTGGTAAAAGGGGTAAGAAGTTTCTTAGGACACACCGGATTTTATCGTAGGTTCATAAAAGATTTTTTTAAAATCGCCAAACCTCTATCCGAACTTCTCGAAAAGGATGTCGTTTTTTATTTCAATGACAAATGTTTACACGCGTTCAACGTGCTGAAGGAGAAATTGATTTCCGCACCGGTTGTTCAAACACTGGATTGGACTAAGCCGTTTGAACTCATGTGTGATGCATCTAATTTTGTTGTAGGAGCTGTGTTGGGACAGCGGGTGGACAATAAACCCGCCGTGATCTTTTATGCTTCTAAGACTTTGAATGATGCTCAATTAAATTACACGACTACTGAAAAAGAATTGTTGTCTGTTGTTTTTGCTTTTGAAAAATTCTGACAATATTTAGTTGGCTCGAGAGTAGTTGTTTGGACTGATCACGCCGCTATTAAATATTTGATGGAGAAAAAAGATGCCAAACCTAGATTGATTAGGTGGATCTTTCTCCTACAAGAATTTGATATCGAAATCAAAGATAAGGCGGGGATTGAAAATGTTGTAGAGGATCATTTGTCTAGGTTAGAGAGGGTAGATGAAAAAGATTTACACATACCCATAACCGAGATATTTCCAGATGAACAATTGTTGAAAGTAAATTCTAAGGATCCGTGGTTTTCCTACATTGTGAATTATCTTGCTTGTAGGATCATTCCGGATGATTGGACATATCAAGAGAAGAAGAAATTTTTCCATTCTCTATGATATTTTTTTTGGGATGACCCCATTCTTTTGAAGCAATGCAGGGATGGTGTCCTGCGCAGGTGTGTACCTGAGGTGGAGTACGAGAGTGTTCTTTGTCATTGCCACACTCTACCTACAGGCGGACACCATGCGAGCTCTCGTACGGCTGCTAAAGTGTTAGAAAGTGGCCTATATTGGCCTACCTTGTTCCGAGACGCCTATGAGTTCGTAAGACAATGTGATTCTTGCCAAAGGGCGGGTAACATTTCAAAGAGACAAGAGATGCCCCTAAATGTTTTTCAAGAGGTTGAGGTATTTGACCTATGGGGTATAGATTTCATGGGACCCTTTGTGTCCTCAAATTTGAACTTATATATTCTTTTAGTTGTTGATTATGTGTCGAAGTGGGTAGAAGCAATACCCACAAGGACTAATGATTCTACTGTAATGTGCAAATTCGTTAAGGAAAATATTTTCTGCAGGTTTGGAGTGCCCCGAATGATAATCAGTGATGGGGGTACGCACTTTAGGAACCAAAAGTTCTCGGCACTATTGAAGAAATATGGGGTCAAACATAACATTGGTACCCCATATCACCCGCAAACTCAAGGACATGTGGAGGTCTCCAATCGCGAAATTAAGAAGATCTTGGAGCGTACTGTGGTTTCCACAAGGAAGAACTGGAGTGCTTTACTGCCGGACGCATTGTGGGCATACAGGATGGCATACAAGACACCTATAGGCACCACGCCTTTTAGGTTGGCGTACGGTCGGGCTTGTCACCTACCGGTGGAGTTAGAGCATAAAGCACATTGGGCGCTGAGAAAGCTCAACTTGAGTTATGATGAAGCAGGGAAGAAGAGATTGCTTGAATTGAATGAATTGGATGAGCTGCGAATGACCGCATATGAGAACTCTCGGATATACAAGGAGTGCACTAAATTGATCCATGATCGCCACATTCAGATGCGCACCTTTAAGAAGGGAGATCGTGTGCTTTTGTTCAATTCGAGGCTGAAGTTGCATCCCGGGAAGCTGAAATCCCGGTGGAGTGGGCCATTCATGGTAGAAGAGGTCAAACCGCATGGCGCAATCATGGTGCGCCATGGTGAGACTACATTTTTGGTGAATGGACAGAGGTTGAAGTTATATTTTGGTGAAGAGTTCACGAGGAAGGTGAATGAGGTCAAACTCATTTCACTTTCGGATGCATGATGTGCTTCATGTCATCTAGCCTAAGACGTTAAATAAGGGTGCTTGTTGGGAGGCAACCCAACCATGGGTACTTTAGTTTAGTTCCTTTACATTCGTGTTTTGATTTGTTTGAACTTAGTTTTTAGTGTAAAAAAGATACCGTGATCGTTTGCTACATGTGCAGGTCTGAGGCAGAGTCGATACCATCGACCCTTGTGTCGATGGTATTGACCGTGGAATAGGTTGGCGACTGCAGGAATCGCACTGCGTCGATACTATCGACGGCCTCATCGATGGTATCGACATACCTACAGGCAGATCGCAAGGTCAAGGTCGATGGTATCGAGATGCCAATCGATACCATCAAGATCTTTGGAGATTTTCAGAAGAAATCGCCTCAGTGAAGTCGATACCATCAACGGTCTTGTCGATGGTATCGACACTTTCATGCAAAGAAGGTGGCGACCGGGCCTCACGAGGGTTCGCCCTAATCAGAGAGTCGATACTATCGACTCTCGTCGATAGTATCGAAGCGCCACGTCAACAATCAGTGAGAAAAGATCAAAGGCGATCGCAACAACCAAGAAGTCAATCCGGGGGACGGGTCGATACCATCGACCCACGTCGATAGTATCGACACCTCAGCGATCCGGGACCCGCAATCCAGCCATCGACGACTGTCGATACTCGCGGCGATTCAGATTGTGCCACCCAGGTCGATACCATCGACCCGCGTCGATGGTATCGACGGGCAGACAGTAGCACCGGCCACGGCTATATATGAGGAGGATTTACGTCAGATGACGTCACACCTCCAGTGCAACTCTCCTTCACTTGTGTCGAGCATGTTCCAGAGCTATCCAAGCCCGACGACGAGCAACACCGAGAAAGTTCTTCATCGAGCGGAGATTTGCTTCTCCGATCTTCACCGAGCTCCCTTTCTATTCCTCTTTCTCTCGCAATCATGGTGCACGTAGCTGGTGCGTCATCTTCACGTGCGAACTCGATGGATACCCTGGAGTTCGTGCCACCTCCTCCTGCGTCGGTTTCACGCCCGCGGCTGATCCATCCATCCACGGAGGTGAAGAAGATCTACGAGGAGATCTTAAAGAGGAAGATAGAGCCAACCCGTTATGTTGAACGGAACATGATCCGTGACTTAGGGTTCGAAGCCAACCTTGCATACATCTTGAAGGGGCAGGCACATGACACGTGCAGATTGGACGACGGGCTGGAGTACCATGCAGATGGCCAGCCGTTCTTCGGCGAGTGGCCTACGTACAAGGAGTTGGTGGCTGAGTTCATGGCGTCTCTGGACGTCTGCATTGTACCCAACGACGTCATAGCGACTGACCGCGAGTGGATCAAGGGCCGGGTGTCTTTCCGGCTGTTCAACATCGACTACACCCTTACGCTCGAGCAGTTCAATGAAATATTCAACTGGAATCACTCGCAATATGACTACCGGCGGCCGGACAACCACACCGACTACGACGCGATCTTCACCGAGCTGGTGACGCTGCCGCCGGGCAAGTCAGTGAGCTACCACAATGCTGCGGTAGCCGATTTCGAGCATCCATTCGTCCGGATACTCCATCGGATGCTGAGTTCTATGTTGTTTGCTCGTGGTGATCTGGCGCTCAGCAAGTTTCAGGAGACGGATCTCTTTTTCTTGTCTAAACTCCTGAAGCGCCAAGAATGCAACTGGGGAGCCTTCTTCCTGCAGCGGGTTTTAGCAGTAAAGAGGAGTACAAGGAAAGCCCCAATTCACTTTGGCGGGCTTATTACAAAGCTGGCGCACTACCTCGGGCTGAATTTCTCATCTTTGACCCCGCTCTCCAATAGGAGCAAGGTGAACTTGCAACATCTGCACCGCTCCAACCTCATTCTACTCCGAGATGGCTTGGCGTATGCACACTGTCACGTCAACCAAGCATACAATGAATGCTCGCTTCCCGATCCAGTCTTCAACATTGAAGGGGCGCAACATTTTCGATGGCCTATCATAGCCATCACTGACTCTGATGAAGACGGTGGCAACGATGACGATAACAACAATGACGATGAGGCTGAAGATGAAGAGGAGGCCTACACTCCTCTTCGGGCACGAGTGGCACCTAGGAAGCGTCCTCGCATGCATCCGGGTGCATCTTCATCTTCGCAGCCTCCGCCACCACCACCACCCTCGTAGCCAAGCGAGGATGTCTATTCTATGCAGGGAATGTATGCTATGCTACAGGACATACAACAGACGCAGCAGCACCACACCGCAGTGTACACCGGTATTCATGAGACGACGAACCGGTTACTTGACCATCAGAGGCATATCTTCGATAATGAGTGTCTCCTCCTCGACAACCAACAACAGATTCATGACCGGTTGCATAGGATGGAGATGCAGCATCAACCCTTTTACGATCACTATTGGAGCCAAAACTTCTTTGGATGTTATCCACAACCTCCACCCAGGGCCCAGTTTGATCCGAGCTTCCAGGGGGAGTTTCCTTCTTGGGACCCTACGGCTCCACAGTACCCGCCTCCACCTGAAGAGTAAAATCGGTATCTCTGTTCCAACCTTTAAGATTGTTTTTGACTATGAGGCCATAGTCGAATTCAAGCTTGGGGGGGTAGTTGGAACAGCTCTATCCTTTATTTTCTTCTGTTTTTAGTTTTATTGCTTTTGTTCTTATCATTTATTTCTTGCAATCTTAGTTTGTTGTAGGATCCACATTCTATCTAGTGTAATCGTGGATGTCTTAAGTCTTGTGTCATCTCAGTTGCATGTACATGGGAATCAAGGGAAATTAAAAAAATTTTGAGTGTTCGCAAGCTTGAGTGTTGTTCAACCTGGATAACTTAACTTAAGAAAATGATTGGTTTTGTCAACTTTAAAACTAAAAATCACAACTATACATTCCTGATGATTCATGAAAGTGGACAGAATTGGTTGTTTGAGCCTAAACTGACCAAATGATAATGAGACTCTAATTTGAAGTAAGAGAGAGAAACCTCTTAACTACTACACAGGTCAGTAAGGAGGGACACATAATACTTTTCAAGGGTTCAGTCAATTAGTCTTGTGATCTTTACAGCTCATTGTTTCTCACAATCCACCAAGATTTGGAAGTAAAATACGCTTTTAACCTTTTTGATTGCATATCATGTAGATAGGTCTTGCATTGTGATGCAATGATTTTGAGTCGCATTTGTAGACCTTTTTGCTAGGTGTTTTGTGCTCTAATTAGTCATTTTTATGGATAATATTGCATAATTCACTCATTTCGGTCTTTGCCATCATTCTATGTCAAATCCCCTTTGTTTTACCATTTTGAGCATTATTTATCATATCATCATAATTTGTGTGGATTTACTTGGTCTTATTGTGAAATTTTAGGAAAAACAAGTATTTGCTTCCGTCGATACCATCGACGGAAGTCGATACCATCGACCAAGCCACAGATTTCCAGACGAGAGGAGCAGCACAGAGTCGATACCATCGACACCCAAGTCGATGATATCGAGATCCCTTCAGATTGCTGGCGAGGAAATTGTCGATACCATCGACCCAAGTCCATGCCATCGACGCATGGAGGCTACAGCGTCGCTAAACGACAACAACCGACGCTAAAGAGAGTCGATACCATCGACCCAAGTCGATGGTATCGAGATGATCACAAGCACTCAGACGAAAAGAAAAGAAGGCTGCCGCTAATACGCTGGGTTGATACCATCGACCCGCGTCGATGGTATCGACGCCGGTAGATATGCGTTGGATTCGTTTTGATCTCAATCGGACGGCTGGAGTTATTTGACGACCTAATTAGGGACTTATACCTAATGACGGCCGCCCACACGAGAGGAGGATCGGAATTTTGCATTGGACGAGTGTCGAGGAAGGAGAGAGAGGAGAACGGAGGCCAGAAGCTCATCCCGGGTGATTCGGACGCTGCCGAAGATGAATTCCACCACCGACAGGAGGGGAAGCTCGTATTCTACGCCAAGGATCTGCCGGTTCTTCTCCGTTTAGGGGTTTTCCCACTTGTTTCACGTTTTTCTTATGAATTCCCCTATTTCTACCATGTATTCGTGTGAGATGAACATGAGAGGCTAAAACCCTCCATCTTTAGGACCGGGAGTAGCCCGGGAATGCATTGTATGCCAATTTTATATTGATAATTCATATTTTCTCTCTTAAATCCGTGGTATAGTTTCGTTTTCTCCATATATATTGTTATGTCTGATCACCATAATAATAATCTAATGCCCTTAATCACTTCGACAGAAGGATTAACGGTTGAAAAGAGATGAAACCTACATTAATCGATAAAACCCTTGACAAAGGAGTTGTAAAATTAATGGTGGAAACTGAGAGACCGTTTATAATGCGCTTAGTTTAGGGGAATGATTACTACGACGGTGGAATTAACCTAAACCTAAGTAGTGAATTACACCACGACAGTGGGTAATTCTGTTTCAGGCCACTACCCGGATAGAGAGAGAAGAGTGAGGAATTATATAAAACCTAATACAATGTTGACCCGCGGTGAAACCGCCATCCTAAAGATATCCTTTTGAATTGATTAAACTAACCTTTAATCAATTGTTTTCTTTATTTCATTTGATTTTCTTTTAATTTCGACAACAACCCTTACTTTGTTATTCGGCCTAGCTGATTGCGATTAGTTAGTAGGAGTCTCCAATAATTCACGTATCCCTGAGTTCGACTCGGGCCTCACAAAGGCCTATATTACTCGACGCGTATACTTGCGTTTAAGCGCGTAGTAAAATACACGTCAAGTTTTTTGCGCCGTTGTCGGGGACACGGCGAATTATTGGCACTTTGAGTGCTAAGAGCGGCCACTCTAGGCCACATTTTTTTATTTTATTTTGAAACAACTTTAAATATTCTTAAATTTCTTTATAAATGTATTTACTCGTTCAAGCATAGTAATGAACTTGAATTTTCTCATTTCAGGTACTGTGTATGGTGCATACACGTAGTACAGACTACGACAATCGCACACCCGAGGTTCCACCTCCGGGACCTGAAGACGAGGAGCATTCTGAGTACGAGTACCAAGAGGAAATAAATTCTGAATCTGAAGCAGAAGAAATGGCCGAACCACAGACCATATGGGAGAAGATCAAGGCGTCTTCTTCATCAGCTTCAAAGGGGCCTATCAAGAAACAGGCGGTCAACATACCGACCTACAAGATTGATCCGGCATTGATTAATTTGGTAAAGTCAAACGCATTTCATGGATTGAAAAATGAGGACCCAGTGGCACACATCAGCCAGTTTGTGGAGAACTGTGACATGGTGAAGATCGACCGATTCCCACAAGATGCTTTGTACCTCAAGTTATTCCCAAGTTCCTTGGCAGGAGCAGCAAGAGAGTGGCTCCATAACCTCGATGAAGAATTTGTTCAGTCTTGGGATCATATGGTGGAGGTTTTCTTCGAGAGGTTTTTCCCTCCTGAGAAGACCAACGACATGATTCGGAAGATTCACAATTTCACCCAACAGGTGGGTGAGACATATTCTGAGACCTGGGAGCGATTCCAGGTTATGTTGAGGAGGTGCCCACATCATGGGCTGGACAGGGAAACACAAGTGAAAATCTTTTATTTTGCTCTCTCCGAGCACGATAGAAGTAATCTTGATTCAGCCGGATCCGGATTCTTTCTGAATAATACGGATACCAGATGTTGGGAGATACTAAAGAACATGGCTAGGAAACAGTCATGGGGCGACAGAGGTGCAGTGGAACAGGTCAAGGCTGCTGGTGAATCCAGAATAGTGAGGGAGCTGAATGATAAGTTAGATCTTCTAGCCAAGAAGCTGCTAACTAAGGAGGATGCATTTGACGATGAGGAGGCCCAAGTAAAATTCATGCAACAGCAGGGCTATAGAAACAAAGACTATGCATGGAGAAAGGATAAAAAGTTTTCATGGAAGGATCCAAATAATTTTCTGCAGGATCCGGATGCCAAACCACAGCAAAGAACCGAGGAAAAGAACACTGAATTGCTAAGTCAAATGGTTCAGCAAAACCAAGAGATGATGGCCATGTTTGGTAAAAAATTGCAATCTCAAGGTGACATTCTAACCAAATTTGGGCAGACACTGCAAAGCCATGGAGCACAGATGCGGGCATTAGAGACCACCGTGGCACATATTTCGAGTGAAGTGGCGGCCATCAAGCACGCCAATCAACAGAAACCAGCCGAGAATGCAAATGTGGCTCAGGCACACCATCAGGTCAAGTATATGTCCGTGGTAAACAGTGAGGAGGAATCTCAGGCGCAAGAAGCTGTAGAAGAAAGAAAAATGACTTTCAATGTGAATGCAACGCCGGCAATACCATATCCACACACTTACTATGGACTACCAGGCGGAAGCACTTTTTCTTTTTGGAAAAGCCGCCAAGAGCCCTTGGTGGTCACCCCTCCACCTAGGCAGGAAGAACAAGTGCAAGTTGTTTGTGCACATGTGGAGACATCTAAGGCGAGAGAGGAACCACCACAAGCTGCTACTATTGAGGATGTCTCGCCAAAGCCCACGTCGGAGGGAGTGATTGAAGCAAGCTTAGGGGAGGTACCCCTGAAAAGCTCTTATGTGCCACCTCACAGGCATGTTGATGCAGCTGATGTTTCAGATCCGGTCAATTCTAAGTTGAAGAAAGAGCATCATCATTTTAAGAAATTCCTGGAGATATTTCGAAAACTCCACATCAATATTCCCTTAGTGGAGATGATCAAGAAAGTACCCGCCTATGGGAGGTTCATCAAGGAAATCATCACTAAGAAGAGGCGGATAAAAGACGATGAAATTTATTGGATGAATGAGACGGTGAGCTCTATGATTCACGGGAGTTCACCAAAGAAGAGAAAGGACCCAGGAGGTTTTTACATACCGTGCTCAATAGGTGGTCAACATTTCCCTAACGCGCAATGTGATTCCGGCGCTAGCATAAATCTCATGCCTTTGGCGACATTTCAAAAGCTGGGGTTAAAAGAGATAAAGAGGTCAGCCGCAACAATTGAATTGGCGGATGGGTCTACTGTGAGACCCTATGGAGTATGTGAAGATGTTCTAGTCAAAGTGGATAGATTCATATTTCCGGTGGACTTTGTAGTCATGGATATGCCACCACTCCAAAGCTGTGAAATTCTTCTAGGAAGACCGTTTCAAGCAACAGCGGACGTCGTGACTGCCTTAGGGAGAGGTACTTTGTCCTTGGGAATTGGAGGAGATCGAGTTGAATTCAAATCACCGCATGATCCTCTGAGCGCAGTCTCCAATGTGAAAAGATGATGAGCTTCATACCGTCTAGCCTAAGACGTTAAAGAAGGGCGCTTGGTGGGAGGCAACCCAACCATTGGTACATTAGGATAGTCTAATTATAGTCATAGATTGTTTTCATTTCGTTTAAATTCTAGTGTAAAGAAGATACCTTGATCCATTTGTTCAATGTGCAGGCACAGGCAGGGTCGATACCATCGACACACTTGTCGATGGTATCGACATAGGTTCAGGTTGACAGCTGCAGAAATCGCTCTGAGTCGATACTATCGACGCTCCCGTCGATGGTATCGACATACCTACAGGCAGGTTGCACAATAATGGTCAATGGTATCGACATGCTCGTCGATACCATCGAGATCTCTGGAGATTTTCAGAAGAAATCGACTCAGTGAAGTCGATACCATCGACGGGTCCGTCGATGGTATCGACATTTTCAAATGAAAAAGGCGGCGGCCGGACTCGCGAGGCAGTTGCCCTAATCAGCGAGTCGATACCATCGACTTCCGTCGATGGTATCGACGGGCACACAGCAGTGTCGGTGTCAGTTATTCAAGACGGGGTTATTGGTCAAATGAAGTCACATCATCCAGAGCAAATCCGGACCCCACGACCCCCGCAGTACCCGCCTCTGCCTCCACAAGATTGATCAGGGTATCTCTGTTCCACTCTTAAGATTGTTTTTGACTATGAGGCCATAGTCGAATTCAAGCTTAGGGGGGTAGATGGAACAGCTCTATCTTTTCTTGTGTTGTTTTTAAGTTTTTAGCATTGTTATTTGTTTCTTGCATTTTTAGTTTTGGTAGGATCCACGTGCTATCTAGTGTAACTGTGGATGTCGTAAAAGTTGTCATCTCGCTGTGTATTCATGGGAAATTTAAGGGAATTTTAAAATTTTTGTGTCTTTTGGATAGCTTGACTTGGTTGTCCTTGGGGAACTTATCCTACGAAAATGATTGATTATGTCAACTTTAAAACAATATGTCACACCTATACTCCCTTTGACTCATGAAAAGTGGATAGTAACGGTTGTTTGAGCCTAACCTAACCAAATGGTAATGAGACCTTAATTGGACGTAAGAGAGAGAACCCTTTGAATCACTACACATGTCAGTAGGGAGAGACACATAATACCCTTCTAAGGTTCAGTCATCTAATCTTGTGATCATTCCACTTCATTTTTCCATAATCCACTTAAGAATTGGAAGTAAAGTACAGTTTTAATTCCTTTTTGTGTGCATAGCATTTAGATAGGAGTTGCATTGATATTTTCCATACCTTTGCATAAAAAAATATAGGGATTCATGCACACTACCTTTAGGTGCATGCCATGTAGTTGCACTCATGACTTTCATGATTATCATGCATAAAGTACATCATGTATCTCAATTTTTCCTCAAAAGTGATCTAAACTATTCCATACCTTCGAAATATTGCAAAGATTTCCAATCATGAAGAAAACAGCCCAATACATGTATCTCTAAGCAATTGTGGATATGTGGGCTACAAGAAAAAAAAGAAGAATTTTTTTTTTCTTCTGAAAATCTGAAAAAAATGAGAAAAGAAAAAAAAGAAAGAGAATTTAGAAGGAAATGGAACAAGAGGGAGAAAGGAACATGATATCACTCGCATTACAGGAAAACTGAGTACATGCTGTGGCTTCAGTAGTTTTCCATCTCATTTTGAGGTGGAAGGTTAGGGCATGCATCATTTCACCCAAATTAGGCATTAGGGCACTTTTATTGTGCATTTGCATCACGTAGGACATTTTGTTTTATGCATATTGAAACTATGCAATACTTCCAAGTTCTTCCATGAACCACCCATTCCATCCACCCGTTGCTCGGATTGGTTGGCCACCGTGAATTTCTCCTCACTAATGATTATCAGGAGAACTGCTTCCATGTAGATGGTAGTTAGGGCGAGCAATGTAGTGTAGGCGATCACAAGATGCACCAATGCTGAATCGGCGAATTTTATTATGTTAACTGCCGTATGTGATAGTGTTCATCGGTTTGAAGGATAATTTCTCTTATTGATGATTATTGTCACCTTTAGGGTAATTACTGTTATGTGGTTAGAGAAGGCCGGTTTGAGAACGTTCAGTGGGAGTTACATGGGATGTGGGTTGGTGTGTTGATTTTTAGTTGACATCTGCAATTCTATTCTAAGGATCAGTTGCTCGAGGGCGAGCAATGTTTAAGCTTAGGGGAGTTTGATGCAATGATTTTGAGTCGCATTTGTAGACCTTTTTGCTAGGTGTTTTGTGCTCTAATTAGTCATTTTTATGGATAATATTGCATAATTCACTCATTTCGGTCTTTGCCATCATTCTATGTCAAATCCCCTTTGTTTTACCATTTTGAGCATTATTTATCATATCATCATAATTTGTGTGGATTTACTTGGTCTTATTGTGAAATTTTAGGAAAACAAGTATTTGCTTCCGTCGATACCATCGACGGAAGTCGATACCATCGACCAAGCCACAGATTTCCAGACGAGAGGAGCAGCACAGATTCGATACCATCGACACCCAAGTCGATGGTATCGAGATCCCTTCAGATTGCTGGCGAGGAAACTGTCGATACCATCGACCCAAGTCGATGCCATCGACGCATGGAGGCTACAACGTCGCTAAACGACAACAACCGACGCTAAAGAGAGTCGATACCATCGACCCAAGTCGATGGTATCGAGATGATCACAAGCACTCAGACGAAAAGAAAAGAAGGCTGCCGCTAATACGCTGAGTCGATACCATCGACCCGCGTCGATGGTATCGACGCCGGCAGATATGCGTTGGATTCGTTTTGATCTCAATCGGACGGCTAGAGTTATTTGACGACCTAATTAGGGACTTATACCTAATGACGGCCGCCCACACGAGAGGAGGATTGGAATTTTGCATTGGACGAGTGCCGAGGAAGGAGAGAGAGGAGAACGGAGGCCAGAAGCTCATCCCGGGTGATTCGGACGCTGCCAAAGATGAATTCCACCACCGACAGGAGGGGAAGCTCGTATTCTACGCCAAGGATCTGCCGGTTCTTCTCCGTTCAGGGGTTTTCCCACTTGTTTCACGTTTTTCTTATGAATTCCCCTATTTCTACCATGTATTTGTGTGAGATGAACATGAGAGGCTAAAACCCTCCATCTTTAGGACCGGGAGTAGCCCGGGAATGCATTGTATGCCAATTTTATATTGATAATTCATATTTTCTCTCTTAAATCCGTGGTATAGTTTCGTTTTCTCCATATATATTGTTATGCCCGATCACCATAATAATAATCTAATGCCCTTAATCACTTCGAAAGAAGGATTAACGGTTGAAAAGAGACGAAACCTACATTAATCGATAAAACCCTTGACAAAGGAGTTGTAAAATTAATGGTGGAAACTGAGAGACCGTTTATAATGCGCTTAGTTTAGGGGAATGATTACTACGACGGTGAAATTAACCTAAACCTAAGTAGTGAATTACACCACGACAGTGGGTAATTCTGTTTCAGGCCACTACCCGGATAGAGAGAGAAGAGTGAGGAATTATATAAAACCTAATACAATGTTGACCCGCGGTGAAACCGCCATCCTAAAGATATCCTTTTGAATTGATTAAGCTAACCTTTAATCAATTGTTTTCTTTATTTCGTTTGATTTTCTTTTAATTTCGACAACAACCCTTACTTTGTTATTCGGCCTAGCTGATTGCGATTAGTTAGTAGGAGTCTCCAATAATTCACGTATCCCTAAGTTCGACTCGGGCCTCACAAAGGCCTATATTACTCGACGCGTATACTTGCGTTTAAGTGCGTAGTAAAATACACGTCACATTGCAACCACTTTCATATGTTTTGCTTGAAAAATAAAAAATTGGAATAGTTATACATGCACATTACCCTTAGGTGCATGTCATGTAGTTGCATTCATAACTTTTATGCATAGAGTATATCATGTACCTCATTTCTGCTCTAACGGTGAATTAAATTGTTCCATAACTTCTAAGGAGTTCAAACATTTGAGTTATGCAGAAAAAGTAAGCCCAAAAAAGTATTTATTGTCATCTATGAAAATAAGGGCTTGAAAAAAAAATCTGAAAAAAAAAATGAAATTGAAAAAAAAAGAGAAAGTTATTTAGAAGCAAGTGGAATAAGAGGGAGAAAGGAACATAATCTCACCTGCATCTTAAGATGAGTAAGTACATGATGTAGCTCAATTAGATATCCATCTCATCTTGAGATTGGATGTTAGTGCATGCATCATTCCACTTAATCTTAGGCATTAGGGCATTTTTCATGTGCATTTGCATCATTTAGGACATTGTTGTTTTATACATGTTGAACCGTATAATGCTTCCACTTCTTCCATTAGCCACCCATTCCATCCACCCGTTGCTCGAATTGGTAGGCCACCGTGATTTTCTCCTCACTCATTAATACAAGGAGAACTGCTTCCATGTAGATGGTAGTTAGGGCGAGCAACGTAGTATATGAGATCACAAGATGCACTAAGTCTGGATCGGCGAATTTTATTATGTCAACTGCCTTATTTGATAGTGTTCATCAGTTTTGGGGTAGACATCTTTTATGGACGATTACTGTCACCTTTAGGGTAATTATCATTCTGTGGTTAGTGAGGGCCGAAATGTGAATGTCCGGTGGGGATCATATGGATGTTTGTTGTGATGATTTTTTTTTAGTTGACTCTGACAATTCTATTCTAAGGTTTAGTTGCTCAAGGGCGAGCAATGTTCAAGCTTAGGGGAGTTTGATGCGATGATTTTGAGTCGCATTTATAGACTTGTTTGATATGTGTTTCATGCATTTATTAGTCATTTTCATGGTTAATGTTGCATAATTCATTCACTTTGGTCTATGCTACTTCTTTATGTCAAATTTCCCCTATTTCAGCATTTTGAGTATTAATTATCAAAAGAATATGTTCTGTGTGGATTTATGTGGTTTCGTGTGTCAATTTCAGGAAAAACGAGTATCTGCTACCGTCGATACCATCGACGGTGGTCGATACCATCGACAGGACCACAGGTTGCCAGCCGGAAGAACCAGAATAAGATTGATACTATCGACAGGGATGTTGATGGTATCGAGCTACCATCAGGTTGCTGGCGAGAAAGGAGTCGATAGTATCGACACATCTGTCGATACTATCGACGGGAGGAGCTGCATCGACAAAAAAAGACAAAACCGTCGCTACAGAGTTGTCGATACCATCGACCCGTGTCGATGGTATCGAGATGACATCAGGTGCAAAGACAAAAGAAAAGAAAATCAGCCGATACAGTGCAGAGTCGATACCATCGACTCGCGTCGATGGTATCAACACCGTCAGATATGAGTTTGATTCAGATTAATCCTAATCGGACGGCTGTGAGTAATTGGCGACTTAACTCGGGAATTAAACCTAATGACAACGCCCAAGAGGGAATTATCACGTCATTAGCCGCTACACACATCCCGAGGAGCAGGGAGAGAGGAGAACGGAGCTCAGACCTACGCCCCAACTGATCCAGACGCCGAAGAAGACGATTTCCATCACCGAAAGGCAGGAGAACACGTATTCTACGCCAAGGATCGTTTGGATCTCCTCCGTTCAGGGGTTTCACCACTCAATCACGTTTTTCTCATGTTTCCCCTTTTCTCTACCATGCTTTGTTTTGAGATGAACATGCGGGGCTAATCCCCTTTGTCTTTAGGACCGGGAGTAGCCCGAGAATTCATTGTATGATGATTTTATCATAGTAAATCATATCTTATCTCTTAAATCCGTGGTATAGTTTCATTTTCTCCAATATATTGTTATGCTTGATCACCATAATAATAATCTAATGCCCTTAATTGCTTTGAAAGAAGAATTAATGGTTGAAAAGAGACGGAATTTACATTAATCGACAAGTCCCTTGAACAAGGTGGTGTAAGGTTAATGGTGGACACCGAGAGATCGTTTTTAATGCACCTAGTTTAGGGTATAGGTTACTACGATAGTGGAACCGACCTAGACATAGGTAGTGAATTGTACCATGACAGTGGGCAATTCTGATTTCAGGCCACTACCCGGATAGAGAGATAAAATTGAGTGATTATATAGAATTTGATACAATGAAAACCCACAGTGAAACTGCAATCCTAAAGATCCCATTTTGAATTGATTAAACCAAACATTTAATCGACCGCTTTGCTTTGTTTTATTTTTATTTTCTTTTAATTTTAACAACAACTCTCAATTATTTAATCGGTCTAGCTGATCGTGAGCAGTTAGTAAGAGTCTCTGACAATTTCACGTATCCCTGAGTTCGACTCGGGCCTCACAAGGCCTATATTACTTCGACGCGTTCACTTGCGTTTCTACGCACGGTAAACCTACGTCAAGTTGCAATCTCAAGCACCCCCTCCTTCAAGGTGGAATGGCATGGAATGTTGGTGGAGAGTGACAAAAATCCTAAAAAGAAGGGTTTTGGGGGTGGAAAAAAGTGAGATGGAAGTGAAATGGTATACGGAAGTGATGGAGAGGTGAAGAGTGACTGATAGGTAGCTGAGAGTGAGTGAGCAATGGCCACCAATCAAGTATATATAGGTGGTGGGGAAGCACTAGGTCAAGTAAGGGTATGATGGGTAATGCAGTGCACATATATGCAAGTTGCTAGCCACCACTGTAGTTCTACACACTACAACCATGGTGACTGGGGAGCATAATGAGCATGTTGTGATGGAATGGTTGAGGTGGGAATGATGGAAAATGTTAGGTTGCAAATTGGATTTGGAGGACTTGGTGGCATGGCCGCGGTGAGCACCACATATGTGGTGGGGAGGTAATGCCACATGCTCTCTAGGCTACTCGTTTTGGGAGGAGGGAGTATTGGTCATTCTTCTCGTGATTGGCATGCTGGGGTCTCAACACCACGACCGTGGCAGGCTGCACGACCGTGCTGGGTCCTTCTTGGCATGGCCTTGCTACTGAGATTTTCTTCAATGCTCTACGATTCTTAACTTTGGTGGCAAGGCTGTTCCTTGGCACCACAGTCATGTTGGGTGTCTTGTAGTGCACTTTGCTCTTCTACTTTGCATTTCTATGGACTTCTTTACTTGACTTAACCCTTTATCCACTAGGGGTATGTTGGGGAAGCTCTTGGACCCTCTTGATGCTTGTCTATGGGTAGAGAAACCCTAGGACCATCCTCTCTCTCTCTCCCGTGCATCCAAAACATGGTCTAAGTACCTGAAAACATGTAAAGAACGTCCATAAGTGCATATTGAGGAAGTAATGTACATTCTAACATGTTTAGATGTGAATAAAGTACAAAATGACATAAGATGAAGCCCTTAATGAGGATTGCATAAACACACACCCAAAACCTCTGGATCGACAATGGATGGATGTGATTTGTCATCAAATTATGTAAGTAACACCCCCTTTTTTCCTGTAGTTTTAATGTCGATGTTCTGAAATTGATATTATCCACATCCTTTGCCCAAATATGCCATATAATATATGATTTTTGATCCTCTTGACGAGATCTATCCAATAGACTTTGTTTCATAACCAAACTTCACTCGTATCTCCTATTATGTTGAGAATAACATATAATTGATCAACATACTCAACACAATTCTGCTGACATATACCCATATTATGATTTTAGATAACAAGTACACAATGAATATCTAACAATCATCGTTGCTCCAAAACTTATAATGATCTGCTCTTACTTTGATAACAACTATTGACATGCAAATGGAATTCACACAGTTTGATATATGAGACCCAAGATATTATGTCAGGTATTACTTTAGAATTCTTTTATGCTTTATTCTTTCATACCTTAGTTGTTGTTGTGGTTTTATTCATACATATGTTATATGATCCATTTACGGACAGACACTCGGGTCCTCTCACATTTGGGAGTGAGAATTTGGATAACAAATGGTTCCATGACCACTTTCAATATAAAGATATTAAAAGTTAATTAGACAATTGAAAGTTTTATTAATATTCGATCTCATTCATATAGTCACACTTTAGTAGACATTAATTATTTTTTCTTCTAACAATTAATTTGTTTGACATTGTTTTTACAAGTTGGAAGTAACTTTTTTGAACTTTATAAGTTGCAAAGGAACATGCTATACTTATCATGTAAATTCCCTATACTTTTATCTGCATCAAATAGAAATCTTTTATTTATCATTTTCATATATTGGAAAAAATATGAGGTTAAATGAAATGAAAATCAATGAAGGGAGTTGTTTGATATACACGAATGCAGAAGGGGTGATAAGAGGAATGACCATTAATAAATTGCTTGCTACCCAAGTATCGATAAAGGGAGAATTTTTTTTTAACTCCCCTTATATGCTTTCTTATTTCCGCTCGATTGGGAAGCACTCGAGGAGTGTTAATTTACTAGAATGGAAATAAAATATTGGTTAGAAATCTGTACTTGAACAATACTAATTTCTTGGTGAAGAACTTTTACTAAGAAAGAAATCATTTCTTGCGAATCAACTTACGTGGAAAGAATCTCCTTTTTTTATGGGTAAGGTTTCATTGGAGAGAAGTGTATCATATAGAAGGAAACATTATTGTTAGATTTTCTTTACTTCATTGACATCGAAGTCTCGGTGGAAAGAAATTTATTGTGAGGAAGTCATAATTTTTGGAAGGCAATATTATGAAAAGAATTCAAATCTATGGTGGAACTTTTGTTTTAAGTGACCATTACTTCACCAAGATATAAGATGTTTGGCAATATATTTTTCATCATAATCACCCCACCCTTTTAGATGAGGAGAAAAATATGCACGATTCCTTCATGGATTCCTCATAAATGATTTTCATTTCTTGTCGATTTGTATCCAAACAACATTAACTATATTCCCATCATTCTCTTTCCCATTGTTAGTCAAGCGAGTCAAAAATTTTACGACATAAGGTTTCATATTTGTTTGTTAAATTTAACATTTTAGTCTCAGTAGGACCCTAAAACAAACTTTAACGTCTGCTTTTGATGCGTGGTATACCCGGCCAACAACATAAGCCCCGTGTATGAGAAATTACCAACGGCATTTTCCAAAATATTGATCTCTGGACTTTCGATGTATTGAAGTCTCTCGAATATCTATCCAGACACCACGCTGTCTACGCCGGAAATTCCTCCGCAGGGGAGAGGCGTCGAGCAATGGGCTCCCTCTCCCCCTCTCTCTCGCGCGCCTCTCTCTTCTCCAACCTCTCTAAAACCCTATCTCTTTGTCAACATGCCGCCGCTACTCCTGTTCTTCTTCTGCCTCGCCATCACCGCCGGCTTCTTCACTTTGCTCCCTGCGTCGGTGCTCAGCAAGTAGCTCCAAAGAAAAATTCTCGAGGTCCACCGCAGCAGCAGCGCCGCGTACGCCGCCATAATCCAATGACCAGACATCTACCATCCACCCCCACGGCGCCATTCTCCACTGCTCTTTGCCCCGCACCTCCAGTCGAGCTCAATGGCGGCACAGAGGCCGCTGACGGCCGTCGCACCAATTTCAAGTCGAAGAACAAGGCTCGGCGTGAATCCCCTGAGGGAATTCTTCGGCATCGCCTCGACATGTGTTCAAAAGGCGGCGACCTCGTCGAGGCTCTCCGCCTCTACGACGAAGCACGTGCCCAGAACGTCCCAATGTCGCAGCATCATTTCAATGTCATCCTGTATCTCTGCGTCTCCTCTTCTCCACCCACCTCGGCTGACGATCACCAGGAATCCGAAGGGGAGAAACTGATGGAACCTTTTCCGCCCAAACTGGGGCTTGAAAGAGGGTTCGAGATCTTCCGCCAAATGGCTGCAGACGGCATCGAGCCAAATGAGGCCACTTTCACCACTGTTGCTAGGCTGGCAGCAGCCAAGGATGACCCTGACATGGCATTCGAGCTAATAAAAAAGATGGAGGCCTCCGGGATTTCTCCGAAGTTGAGATCTTACGGGCCTGCTCTACTAGGATTCTGTAAGAAGGGTAGTCCTGACAAAGCCTATGAGTTAGAGGCGCATATGGAGAAGTGCGGCGTCATCCCAGAGGATGCGGAGCTTTCAGCTCTCCTCCGCATGAGCTCTGAAACGGGGAAAGGCGAACAGGTGTACCGGTTGCTCCACAAGCTACGGGCTTTGGTGCGGCAGGTCTCGGAATCTTCCGCCGAGGTGGCACAGGGATGGTTTGCGTCCGATGTGGCGAAGAATTTTGGCTTAGAGCAATGGGATGCGGAGAAGGTAAAAGAAGGAGTTGTTAAAGGTGGGGGTGGTTGGCATGGTCAAGGGTGGTTGGGAAAGGGTAAGTGGAATGTGGGGAGGACCGAAATGGATGAGTTTGGCAATTGTCAGAAATGCGGTGAAAGACTTGTGTGCATAGATATTGATCCGTTAGAGACAGAACATTTTCGACAATCTCTCTCCAACTTGGCTACCCAAAGAGAGGCGAAAGCTGATTTCATCCATTTCCAGGTCTGTTTCTCTTGTGCATCATTGACTGATGCGTCGCTTTCAATCTCATGCTAATTCTACCAACCGATGTCCCTATTTTAGGAATGGTTAAGCCGGCATGGACCATTTGATGCTGTTATAGACGGGGCAAATGTAGGTCTTTACAAGCAAAGTAACTTTAGCTTTCACCAGGTAATTTGAAAGTTTAGGTTGCTCTTGATCTATTTATGGTTTCTGTTTCTCTTAGTATGTGAAGATTCAAAACCTTGTCAAGTTTGATATCTGTTTAATATCAGATCAATTGTGTTGTAAATGGCGTTCGGGAAATGAGCCCATCTAAAAGGATGCCGCTGGTTATCTTACATAACAAACGTGTTAAAGGTGGCCCTGCAGACACACCAAGTAACAAGAAATTGATAGATAGCTGGAGGAAAGCTGGTGCTCTGTATGCCACCCCCTTTGGCTCAAATGATGACTGGTAAGAATCTCTTCCAGTTTGGTCCATGTATTACTATTGTATTAAAGATACATAACTGGTCTGACATTTATAGAGAAAGTATCCTAGGCACCTTAGTGCCTTGCCACCTAAAGATGTATGTAATAGTAGGTGAAATATTGAAACCTTTTCTATTGAAAGTCCAACTTTCAACCTATTTCTCTAAAGTTCAACTTGTTATTCTATCTTTCTATAGTTTCATCAAGGGACTCAATTTCGTCAACAAATAACGTACACCTAGGGATATCATTATGAACATGCTTTGTCAATTCATACATGATCTGGTATTGAAAAACCCACCTTGATGTTTTGAGGCTTACGCCTCAAGGCTAGGCTATCCCATTTGCGCCTCGACGCTTACTCGTCGACGTCCTCGACTTAGGCTTACTCCTCGAAATGTCCGAGTCTCACCTCAGGGCGTTGAGGTTCTGAGGCTTAGTTGAGAGGCATGCCTCAGTTCTAGATGATAATGTCATTTTTTGCTGTAACATACATGCCTCCTTTTCATATTACTCACGAAATAGAACTATCCAGGGAGATATACATGCAGGAATGTGTACAGCAGGTGGAAAAAAGAAGGAAAAACCGAAACTAACTGTACATTGTTTTCAGGTCATTATTGCAAGTCAACCAAATATAAACAGAATCTTTCGAAGAATAAGAAAATTCCTGCTGGTTCTTTCAAACCAAATCCCAAAGACAAGCAGAGCTGCAGTACATTTGGCTTTGTTATGGCGAGTCACAAGATCATCGAACTTGTGAGGACGTCTGTCATACTCTTCATTGAATCTTGTCCAAAGACTTTTAGAGAATGGGAAACCAAAGAATAAATGAATACTGGTTTCCTCTTCTCTGCAAACACAATGAATATCTAGAAACCATGTTGAATCCTCGGGGCTTACGGAAATCAGTTGTAAAGAGTGGGACCCGAAAGGGGATCCACTCAAAATGATATAATACAAGAGCCATGTAATAATAAAGCAGCGGAAACAAAACTATTACAAAGTTACTTCATGATTCATTTATATAATTGTTCCTCACCATAATAGGTATTTTACAAAAACTTGAACTAAGTACAACTAAATCCAGTAGCAGAGGGTAACCCAGCCATTCCAAGCTATTTGGTGATCTTTTTGAGCTCTTGTCTTCCAATGTACCTAAACCTGGGTGGAAGGAAACATCACCCAGAACATAGGAAACAACATAGAGGTCAACAAAGGCTGAGAATGTACACATAATAAACTTTGGGCATTATATTGAGGTAAAAGTGTAAAAATAGATGTTCCTACAAGAAGGGGCCTATTAGCAATTAGGTAAGTTCAAGAGAAATATAACAAAAAAATGAGGCATATTAAATTCAGATTACAAGCATGATAATAAAGAGTGTCTTGCCACAACAATCATCCACAGAATTATACTAAAACAACAAACATTTGCATGCATAACAATGTAGACTAAATATACCTAAAACAGGGCCATAACACCATAGGATCATGGCCTAAAAATAAATAAGGGTGGAAACGCACACCCCGGGCGGAAACACACACCCTATATAAGTATGGTTGTACATAAGTACCACTATTCTAGATATTTTAGTCAAACATGTAGCATGCATAAAATAGAGAGGCAAGACTAGTAATTCTGTCAATTTTTAATAAAAAGGCAATCATAGCAAGTGGGTCCAAGAACCCATATAAACAAGGTAGTCCAGAAACTACATGGATATAATGAGTCAACATCAAGAAATATAAATGTCTAAGAAATTGGATTTTCATTAGGAATAACAGTTCAAGAGATGCCTCATTAAAAGAAAAGTAGGTTTTAGTCAAATAATGCCCAAAATAAAATAGAGGATGTACATACCTTATGATCAGACCAAGGTTTTTAGACCCAACCCTTAGGTCAACCCGAGAAGGCTTATAGGTCACAAGTTTCTGGTTCAACCGCCGGGTCGACTCAACCCAATGACATCAACAAGACGCCATATACATAGTACTACTATATACACGTATTTGTATGTGTCTTACACATGATATGTATATATATACTTATACGTGTGTGTATAAAAATATATATAATTTATTGTATGAAAGCATGAGATGATATATTATGTAACATTAGACATACAAAATCAAGCATCTAATCATAAAGAAGCAAACAAATAGTTTTGCAATGCTGAAAACAAGTCATAAATTACTTGATACGTGAATGTGTTATATGGAATAGTTGGAGTTGTGTGAAAGGGCATTTAAAATAGTCAAAGGAAATTAAAACCAGCAAAGCCCAATCGGGTCATTGACCTAAGATCGGGTCATTGGGTCGGCGGTTGAAAAAGCCGGATCACCAATCAACTCTGGGTCTTGGACAAAAACGGCTTTTAGTCCCTCCTGACTTGCTAGCATAGTCACAAATTCGTTATTCGTGATACGTTCGGTTGAGTTGAGAAGTTCAAAATTCGGCAATTATGCGGAAAAATCGAGTAAAAAGTGTTAAACGTACGGTAAAAATGCGGTCAACTATTCGGGAAAAAGTCGTGAAAAAATTGGAGGATATATTATATATTGCATAAAGATGTATGTAAATATATGTTTTGCACATAGATGTACATATATATTGCATACATTTATCTATAATTATTACTTTCATGTACATATACATCTATTACATACATACACACATATATGCATGTACATACACATATATACACCCAAACTAAGTTAGAGTCTTAATCAATATAATACGGGAATAGAATGTATAAAACGGGAAAAACATTAAACGTGATTAATTCGGGAAAAATAAGGGAATAATACATAATATTCGGGAATTTGGATTTATTTGGGAGTTTCATACGTCTAGGGAAAAATTCGCGTTTTAAACGCGACTTTTTCAAAAAGTCAGAGTATATTGTGACTATGCTTGCTAGACTTGTCAGGCGGCGGTTCAACTGGACGGGTCGGAATGGGGTTCAGAAGTCTACCCTAACCCAATCACATAGATCATGAGAACAATGATATCAAATTTCCCATGGGGTGGGAAAAAATAATGATATTGCTTGGATGACTATAAACAAGTCTTACTAGGGAGGCGGTCTTAATATCTGGGATTCTTTTGACATCTTGAGATAATCTATCTTAAAATGGACTGATCTTTTCCTTCGTTATCCTTATGGCATTTGGGCAAAATGGATAGGGCTGTAAACAGTGCGGGTATGACCATACTTAGAACCATACCCATTAAAATTTAGCGGGTATGGGTAGGGGTCTAGACCCGCATTACATAAAACTAGACCCGCACCGTAGCCAAACCCATACATAACGCAGGTATACGATGTGGGTCTATGGGTACACCGATTATGCAAGTTTAAAATTATGATACCTAATACAAAGAAATTATTTTACTAGATACATAGAAGAATGTTGTCATTGTTATGTAAAATTGTCGTTCTGTTTGCTTCAATACTAGTTACGTTTTGTTTGGATATTGGACACAGTCTATGCAACCAAATACAAATTATTATAGAAGAAACCCAAAACATATCAATGTCAATCTACAGAAAGCAAAAGAACGAAGCCTAAAGTAGGAGGTAACGGATCTAGCATGTACGAACCAAATAAATGAAAGCAGTAACTGCAATATGTCGACAAGCAGGTTCAACACAAGGATGTAATGGCCAACATGAGAAGGGATCAAACTTGCATCTTACTTGGGGATGATGGTAGAGAACGACGATCAAAGTTTAAGGGAAGATCGAGATGTCGCCGCCGCCCAGATGGGAGCTCTTGGATGAGGAAGCCACAAGGAATTGGGGTAGATTCCGCCATGACAAGACCTTATTTCCTTGATCAGGAGGCAATTGATATCTGGGCAGTTGTGTGCCGCTGGGATAGCGAAGATGGCAAGAAGTCAACGCCTTGGCAAGGCTTCAATGGGGGTGCTTGGAGTTGGTGGTGCTTGAGTTAAAGCCCTTGGAGTCATCAATGCCTGGAGTTGAAGGCGGTTGAAGTTGGAGATGATGAGGGAATGCAACCAATAACTATGGGTGACTGGAGCTAGACGTAAGGGATAGACGATTGACACAGGCAAAGCTAAAGGATTGACAGTAGTGGGGATGAGGGTTTCCAAGGGGAGCAGGAGTCAAAGGTGCCGCATCCCGCATCCGCTTGGTCGCCAACTGCAGACCAGAGTGGACCTGATGAATCGTGAGTCATTTGTCTGTGTAAAGGATTCACGTTTCTTATGATTTAAGACTTTAGTCTTCAATCCATATTAGCCGCCAACCATTAGATCATAGGATAACATGGACTTTTGGCCCTTAGATTTGAAATCATATATTTATTAACAACATTTATTAATTAATTAATTTAATAATGCGGGTATGCGGGTCTAACGAGTACTTGCCTAAGAGTACCCATCGGTGGACCCACTTAAATACAGGTCCACGGGTATGCGGGTATAAAATTTTGGACCCATGACAGATTTTATAGGGTATAGATTTGCGGGTATACCCAGACCCATTTACAGTCCTAAAAATGGATGCATGAACATTTTGGCTTAGCTTGATCGAAAACATACCACAATTTTTGCTTCAGAACCTAGGGTGTGAAAGAGATTCATTAATAGATACACACACATATACATACATACATACATATTTTTATTTATATATATATATATATATATAAATATACACCCCCCATGAAGCACAGATACTCCAAAACAGGTGCCGTACCCGTATCCGAAATGTATCGGATACCAATACTCCGTGGATACTCTTGGATATGTATCAGATACTCCTAATCCGTATCCATGTCGTATCAAGGCCGTATACAGTCGGTAAAAACTAGAAAAAAATTTGGACATGACATTGCTCGATTAGCGTTTGACACCAGCTCATGTCTCAACCCTCTCTGCTAAGTAGTAGCTTGCAGCAAGGCTGTCACAGTTGCTTCCTTGAAGTAGTTCAAGGTTAATCACCATTCCTCTTGCTAAATGGCAATCTTCCTTCTTCTCTTTATTGTTTGTACCTCCTTTGTTTTTTGGGATTTCACTTTTTAAAGAACTTTCGTATGTAATCGTGATTTTTGTTTGTTCTTTATTGCAAACCAATTTAGTCACCTTTACATGGTACTTGCAGATGCTTCCCTGCTAAGGTGCAAGTTTTATACATGTTGATGTCCTCCATATTCTATGAAAGGCTTCAATTTAGTATCATTGGCTTAAAATGCCTCTTGTTTTGGTGACTAAATCCATTGTGATATATTCTGGATTTCTATCTTTAGACAATATCTATTATCTCCTTTGAAGATCATCATTGCATCACTGTCCTTCTGTCTCCCACTAAGAAGCACCGATACTCCAAAATAGATGTCCTACCAGTACTGAATACATATCTGATACTAATACTCCCTAGATATTCTCTAATACATACCAAATACTTCTTAAGTCGTATTCCTTTTTTATTAGCAGGATATGACCTCAATGCAGCCAGGATACAACCAACCCATTTAGCAGCCAAGAGAGCTCCCCACTCGTGTGATCCCTCAAAACCCCAAAACCATGTGACTTCCAACTCTAGACTCCCCCTATTGTATTGTGATTTGAGAATGAAATTGGTATTTTCTGTTAAAATTTTAAAATAAACATTAAAAAAATTGTTGTATCCATGTTCTACTCATATCTTATATTTTCAAAAATTGTCATATCCCCGTACCGTACACGTACCCGTACCCGTATCCATTTTTGTATCTATATCCGTGCTTCATAGTAGCTAGCCATACATGAGAGAAGATAGTTTGGTATCACAGATGACATAACTCACTTTACAACACAACATTACATGATACATGAAATGTGAAAGGTTTAGAATATGATATTATCATGTCTTTTTGTAACTTTTGTCTCACATTAATATGAATGAAAGACCCCTTTTTAAATCATTGTTTGATATTATGGTTGGTTTCCATTTTCTTTAGAAATATTGTCATTTTTGAATGAAATTTGACTGTCTTCATCTATTTTTAAAATAAATATATTGATTATTTTAAAAAATATTAAAATAAATATTAAAGAATTGTCGTATCCGTGACGTACCCGTATCCTATATTTTCGAAAATGGCCATATCCCCGTACCCGTATCCGATACGTATCCGTATCCGTGCTTCCTAGAGACACACATATGTACATGTGTGGCATGAGGGTAAGTAGTTTAAATTAAATAGAAAATTTTAAAAATGTCTGCAAAAGTTCCATTCAAAAAGCAGTCGCATATGACCCGCACAGGGCCACATATGCATCCATGGCCGCATACTGGGCTGATTATACATATGTGGCGCGACCAGTGGGCCGAACCGCATATGCCCCACACAACTTCTTTTGAAACACATGAATCACATCATCACCTCTTTTTTAACTTCAAGATGGCCACTTATTTTTGGGGGGAGAATAAACATGAATCATGGTTGGGGTGGAAACCTGCCATCTAATATGGAGGAGATAATTAGATGGATCAAAGATAAGAATTACCAGGATAAGGGTATGACTAAAAATTTGGTGGCATTTATTTCACAACGTCCTGCTACTTCTTATGGCATGAGAGAAATAGCAAGATTCATGGTAGCAAAGAGCTTGATGAGATGAAGATCTTCGATAGTATTAAAGGCGTTGTCTTGGATTTTCTAATCAAATGTCTTCATTACAAATAATTTGTAACTATAACTAAACTTTTTTTGGGGCACTAGTTCTGATATATAAGGCTTGTATAGATACTTGGAGTGTTTCTGTAGTTAGGATGGAGACCGTGCGCTTAGCTTGTTTGACACAATTTTGCTGCACCCATTTTCTTTGGTGAGTAATATATTACCATATTCTGAACAAAAGAAAACAAGATTTTCCTAACAATAAAGAGAACCTCTAAAGATTGGGAGAAAACAAGGTTAATTAATGAATCCTATTTTAGTAAAGGGAATTGAGTACAAGGTTCGCATAACATATAAAGAGAATCCCTAATTCTATCCCCCATTTTGACCATCAGACCAAGCTTAAGCTATGTAGTCATTATAAATCCCTAAAAATGCAGTGCTTAAATTAAACGTGGTTGATGAATGAATCAACCTTTTTTTCATGTTTGTTGAAAGAAAATTTGAAGGCCTTCAAAATGTTACAAAGGAAACTAGGCTATTCTGAGGTATCTGTTTCAAAAATGTCCCTTGCTCAAGCACCTGAACCTGCCTAGGGACTATGTCAAGATTATTTGACGTCCTCCATCACCACTAGTGATAATGCCCCTATTTCTAATTCAACAATATATATGGTAAGCTGTTGGTTGTTACACTAACGAGTTTCAATCATAAGAATGGTCTTTTACTCAACTAGCCAATTCCCGCAAGTATGCAGTAGTAGTTGTAGTCGAGATCGAACACAAGGAGCTTTAGCAATCAATTAAACGCAATAGTGCTAAGGTTCAACAATCTATATCTTTTTAAAGAGTGGTTTGGTTGATTAAGCTAAAATTTCAGAACTAAGCAAAATAGTAAATGGATTACTAAAAGAGGGTTGATTTCAGATATGGAAGGATCTTGGACTTAGGATTTCACCAACATATCATAACATAAAATAGAAGCATGAAATTTAAACATACTAAGCACTTGTTTTAAAGGAGAGTTGTATGTTGCACTTCACCTCTCGGTGCAAGTACAACGATCCTAACTCAATACAACATTCTTATGTATGAATTTCGTTTTGAATCACAAGCCTACTCCTCAACTCCATAATTTACACTCTCGTGGTAAAGGAGGAGTTGCCAAGAGAGTACCTCCTTACTCTCCTACCTATCTTCTCAGATCAAGCAAGAAAGCATAAAACATGCACACATAGTGGCCAGCCATACATGCAAGAAGCAAGAAACCGATACTCACAAGGTAGAAAAACAAGCAACTTAGCATTTAGTACGAAATTATCATGTTCCATACATGCTATGGACATGAGAGCTACTCTCCCATGCCCAAAAAAAAGAGTCTATTCGTCCATGATGATGTACAACAGAAAATATGCAGAATTTTCAGAGTTTAACATGGTTTAGGGTAGGAAAAGCTAAGAGAACCAAAAGTGTAACCCAAGAAGAGTAGAATTCCGGCTTGGGGACGGAATTCCACTCCTACAACTGCTCTAAATCGGACAAACTTCCCTCCCGAGAAGTTTGGTGGAGAGAAGAAGCTCTGCTGCACCTTCAGAGAAGAACATGGAGAAGTAGAGAAGAAGAATGGAGGTTCTTTGGCAAGAAACCACCTTCTTCCACCCAAAATTGCCCTCCTTTGCTTTAGACGTGCTCTTGGACGAAAGACTTTCGAGTTATGACCCTTGATAACCGCTCCATAAGTTGGTTTTGCCTTTAAAAACGAGAGACGTCGTCTTTCAAATTTGCTGAAACTGACAGAGACATGACGTGTCTTTCTTTGGACATGTCGTGTCTGGTCTTCGACAGTTTGCTCCAAGTGTAAGGCACACGGTGTGTCTGAATTAAAACACGCCGTGTACGTTACTAGAAATACCAAATTCGGCTCTGAATTCCCAGGTACACGCCGTGTCTTTGGAGGACACGCCATGTACTTTTCCTCTTCGTCTGGAGTGTATGGTTAACTGGAAACGCGCACGCCGTGTCTTAATTCAGACACGCCGTGTGCGTTGCTGTTTCAGCAGAAATGAAACTCTGAATGTCTGCAAAGCGTGGAGAAGCTCCAATGATGTCGGAGTTGAGATGGGCTATCTTCAATTTGATCCTTTTTAAACATATCTGCAATACACATCAGACGATAAGCAAAATAACAAAAAGGTGACAAGAATAATATGAATAGAGGCTAAATGAAAATAAAATGAATTGAATTTGTGTGTGAAATCATATAAGAAGTTGATGTGGAAAGCACACAACATAAGCCCCTAGGAAGATCATGTAGTTGATCCAATGATGCCTTCTTGGTTGGATGGGCATGTAGCTACTGAGGTTCTAGGTTTGTATAGGCAATTTGGCTTTATCTAGGGTTTTTCTAAAAAAGACTAAGCCACCGGAACTGTTTGTACATATTTTTTAGTTCGGCAAATCGGTCATACATGCATAAAATTGAATTTAAGCATTTTAGCATGACTGGAAGCATCCAAATTTTATTCAAAATTGTGAAGAAACGATGAAGAGGGAATTAAGTGTTCCATTTTATATGCAAACTGCTCGCCGTATTTGTAGGGAGAGTAAATACAACCTCTAACAGGAATCCTCTAGTGAAGCATGGGAGAATCTCATTTTCAACTTGGACATGCGTACTCAAATTTTGGTGACAAAAAACCAACCGATTTAAAAATAGTCATTCCTGAATTCCAAGTAGCACAAATCAAGTGCACCAAACAAGCTGGAAGTGACTACTGAAGCACGCCAACCATAGTAGTATTAGTGGTACGATCAATCATTTTTGATATCATTTTTAGTTTTTGCCAGCTAGCATCTGCCTAGACAAGAGGTTGTCTTTTAGTTATACAGATCAAGTCTCAAGAGTATTAGTGTGGCAACATGCATCATTACATTAGGCATACAAGGAAGCCTACATAATTGGATGCACAATTTTCACTGATTGTGTTCAACAAGGCACTAGGCCATGCAGTCTCCTATGATACATTGAAGACAAATACGTTGAAGCTCTATGTAAGATAGTGAAATATCTTTAAGAGAGTCCTCAAATATTTTACTCTTCATTGTCATTTTCCTGATTCCCTACTTGTAATGTATCTCCCCTTTGACAAGCTATAAGAAAAAAATAAGAAGTGGATAAAACACATATTCCCTATTCATAGTGACAAATTCGGGATTCTACAAATTTTCGTCTGGTTGGAAAAAATCGGAATTTGGAAAAAGTGAAAAAATCGATATTCGGTCAAAGTTCGGTGAACAATTCAGAAATAATTGAGAACAACTCGGTTATATATATACTTACATTATATACATATATATACATACATATCAGATACAAATGTAACTATCAAGGTCACTAGACATACAATCTTATTGAGTGAAAAAAGTAGGAAAAAAATTAAAGAATAGTTGAATAATAACAATGGACTGTTGGGAGAGTTGGGGGGTTGGAGGTTAGTGTATATTAGAAGTTCTTTGCACATGGTTTGGTAAAAAAGAGCAAACAACATAAAAGAGAAAAATCGTGAAAAGTCATTAACAATCGTGAAAAATCATATGAATCACGAAAAAGCGGGAAAAATCGCGAAAAGTCGCGAAAAATCAGTGACTGACGTATTAATCGTGGTGAACATTCGGGAGCCTATAAAATCGTGAAAAATCGCCGGTTTTCCATAAATTTTGGAGACTTTTGTTACTATGCCCCTATTTAGTTCATTTCAACCGTTTCTTTTGTTCTTGTTATTATACACCACCAAACTTACATTGATTGCAATTTGGTAGGCTTTAGGACAACATTAGCTTTTTAATATGTGGATTTGCATCAGATGGAGCACTCCTGCAGATTTGAAAAATCCAAAGTTTAGTCTTATGAGTGAGTCTATCCAGTGAGTGTGATGTAGGAAAGCCTCCCCCAACTGAGCTCAATTAGGTTCAATTAGATAAGTTTTTAGCTGTTAGATATTTTATTATCAAATCCATGAACTTATTATTAGTTTTAGGTACTATTTAGTTATTTTCTAGGAAGCATGGACACGGACACGGACACAGATTTAGACACGGACACGGACACGGACACGGGACACGTCAATTTCCAAAAATATAGGACACGGACACGGCAAGTATACAAAAATATATACAAATATATATATATATATATATGTGTATATATATATATGTATATATATATATATATATGTATGTATAACATATTATGACATATAATGTGTAATATGCTATGTGTATTAACACAAAATGATCTAGATAGATTATCCGCATGGGCAATCACCATGAAATCCAACAAGCAATCAACATGTAACATTATATTTACAAGTCACAATATGGATTAGTTCACAACAAACATTACGATGCTTGATTATATGATATTGTTGTAATATGAATTGTAAAAATTAAGAGCAGTAGAATTTTGGGGACAATAGTTCCAATGGAAGTAAAACATGTACTATCAAGAGGAGGTGAATCCAATTGTTTTCCTCCTCATGGTTGATGTGGCAGTCCCCGGATGTTGCAATAGCTGGTGGAGATGATAAGAAGGGTGTCAACGACTTGCATGTAGCACCTGAAGCTTAATTAACTAATGGTAGTATGGCGAGTAGTGGAGGACAGGAGGCAAAGATTTAGAGAAGGCTTGGGTTTTTTCATACGCGCCTAGGCTTAAGTGGGTCGGAGTGGCGTGTCCTGGAGGTGTCCATGGAGTGTCCAAGCCGTGTCCAACACTTCAATAAAAAAAATTCAAAGTGGACACGCCGGAGGCGTGTCCGCTACGCGTCCAGGCGTGTCCAAAGTGTGTCTATGTTGGACACGTGTTGGACACGGACACGGCAGCCTCCGAGAAGTGTCCGTGCTTCCTAGGTTATTTAGGTACCTAATTGTAAGTTCCAAGTTTTGTTATTTTCTTTAAGTTTGAAAGTTTAATTTGGATTACATCCCTAGGGTATACGTCCATGCATCTTGATTTTTGAGTATGATAATTTTCAAAATTGGTTCCCATCCGTTGGTATCGAAGCTCAAAACCTACTTCCCAGGTCTAGGTTTGTGACCCCCCGGGCCCCCTCATCCATGTTGGTTCTTCCTAAATCCTAGGTCTAGGAATAACCACATACCCAAAGTAAAAGAAAAGGAATTTTCTTACTGGCTACTGCTCCAGACAGTTCACCGCCAGCTTCCCTTGTTCTTCTCACTGTTCATCTTAATTTCTTCCTCAATCTTTTTTCATCCCTTATTTATCTGCCTCTTCCTGTCTGATTCCTTCTTCGTTTTCCCCTTTCTCTGTTTTTCTCTTTCAGTTTATTGTCCGTCATCTCGGGCTGCTATACTGGCGTATCGAGCACTGCCATACGAGAAGAGGATGCACCCCCTCTTCCCAAATCTCCACCAACTAGCTCCCCTTCCTTCGCTAGATGGTCCTTAGTGGCCACTAGGACTGACCCTCGACCACCGGCCAATGGGGGAGCGGGAAAACCCCTTCTCTCCTAATGCTGAGTGGGAAAACCCCCGTCTCCCCAGTGGCGTTAGCAAGGTGTTGATAACTTGATATACTGTTCCTCACCCCCCCAAGCTACTATGGGGAGGCTTATCTGCCACAAGACCACACCTCGAGGGATGTGCCCACACCTCGAGGGACGTTGGGCTTCACCTACCTCAAAGATGCCGTCTCTGTCCAAGGCCTGATCTGTGAGCCTGTGAGCAACAACTTCCATCATGAAGTTCTCTACTGCCATTTACTATTGCGACAAGGGTTCTCAGGCCTCAAACGGCTGCCACATTGTTCCTCTATGTCCTCTCTCCGGACATAACATATTCACGTTATGTACGACATCATCAATTGCTACGGACCTTGCTTCACCTAACATGTGAATTCTTCTATGTACACATTCGGATTACTCAGTTGACACAACTTGACAGTTCTGAATCTGTATTTTTGTATGCATGCTCCACCCCGCTACACTGAAATGCACCATGGTGCCTAATGATATGACAATGCTTAGATCATGGATTTGAAAGGCCGAGCCGCCATGCATGATGATGACCTTGGCTTTTAGTCTACACTGCAGGAGATACATAAATTATAATAAACTTTGCAACATCTTGGTTAAGCGAAATGTGCTGCGTTGTATATTGCAAATCGTTGCTAGACAACAGATATCACCTTTGGTGCTCTACACCCTCCATACTATACTGCATCAGGGCTCTTCTTGGACGACACCTACGATGACAGCCAAACCAGAGTGATGTTCAAAATCCCAATCAGGCGCTGTCCATCATAGTTGATGCAAACGATGATGCTGATTCCTAGACCTTTCTCTCAACCAGTGAGCCAGAGCATGACCATAGTGATGAAAAGTGGTAGTCCCAGGTCGTAACCTTACAGACACATGAACTGACTGTTCCATCTTTAGGTCCCCACATAAGGTATCCACCATCCACTACGACAGCATGGATTTGGGTGTTAGATCTTGACTCACCTACTGGACTTGTTGGAGTCTCATCTTTTAAAAACAAGGGGAGTTGATTTAGGCCACAACCCAAGAGAGCTCCACTTAGGTTCATTTATATATGTTTTAGCTCTTTGATATCTAAATATTTATCCCATGGTCTTACTATTGATTCTTGCGTCCTATTAGTTAATTTTTAGGGACTTAAGTTCCGTGTTTGTTAGTTTATTCATGTTTATTATTTGATTTGGGAATTAGTATGGCGATTAATCACAATTGTCACATCATTAGGGTTTCGTTTGAGTTTATTATTTTTCTAGATAGCTTGATTATTGATTTTTATTATGAATTTGTTCCCGGTCGGTGTCTGGGCTGCTTTTATTGTAAGACATGTATTAGCAGGTGGGACCTTCGTTCCCCAGTAATGGCCCAATAATAGGGATACAGTTTCCCTGGAATACATTGATTGTTATGAATATTTTATGGATGACACTCATAGGCGTGTCAAGTACGACCAAGTACGACCAAGTACTTAACTATGTTCTCTTTAAGAAGAGTGAAGGGGAGCAATTGGAGGAGGACAATTTCATGAGCTTTCAGGAACTTGTGTCTACCAAATCTGTCTATTCTTATCTGGTTATTGTAACTGCTTTAACCTATTGATCTCTTACACTACATCCAATACAAATATCGAGCCATGGATCCTTCTTCTCCATTCACTTTGGTGTGAACCATACTCTTTAAGATGTAGATATTCTAGATCTCTCCACAATTTAATATTCGCATTTGGAAAGCTCATTTGTTATTAGAACTTTTTGGGCGTTTAGAGGAAAATCTGGGAAGGATCTGCATAATATTTCTCGGTGCTTCATGTAAATACTAGCCTTTGTTCTAGCTTTTCCTCTAGCATCAACATTTCTGCATAATATTTCTTAATATCACATGCTTTTTAGTTTTTACTCAAACCGTGGTTTGGCACTGGTTTCTGTAGGGTTTATATATCTTACAGACAGCACTTGCTAGTTTTATCCTTAAGGCTGACCCACCTTTCCTTTGAACTGAAGGCTGATTTCCTTTTCTTTGTGATACACATTTATTGCTTTTCCTTTGCTATAGGTTTAAAAGGTGCTTGCTATATGAATTTTTCAGCACATCCTTTTTCATGTATTGTTCAATTGAGTTCCCACACTGTTTGCTGATGTTAAGAACTGTCCCAGGTACTGGCTATATGCTGCTGTAAGTTGCAAATGCTTGCTGGTTACCAATGATGAGATGCGAGATCATTTGTTTCAACTGTTAGGCAATAGCTTTTTTCCAAGATGGAAGGAAAAGCACCAGGTTTGTTTCTGATTACTCGCTGTCAACTTTCGTAGTTATACATAACTGTAACCGCAGAGTTCCTTTTTGTGTGTTGCACCTCCAAGGAAACTTCAAAACAGTGTGGTTATATTTGGACCATGGCTGCTTTCTTATGGCTGACATGCTCTCACTGACAGGTGCGTCTTACATTTTCAAGACAGGGGCCAGCCTTCCATATGCCACCCCCTTATTCTATTGTAATACAGGTCCGCTCACAATCTTGCTTCTGATAATTTCTTATTTCTAGTGATTCATGGTTTTTTCTGTATCGAGTTTGAACAAACTGTACGTTGATTGGCTTGCTTCTGGCAATGTCTACAAAGTGAAAAGTTGTTGATCGTGTCTTCTGCAACTGCTAATTTTTTTTTTTGGCATCGCCTGTTTCACTAATGGTACTACTCCCTGAAAAAAATACACGTGGAATCTAACCTCCTTTTATGATTTAAAGAAAAACAATAGAAGATTACTTATTGATTTACGTTTGTCTGACTCTATAACAAGTTTTGGAATGTATCCATATTGACTTGCTGGAGCTTTTCTCCCCACATCTTGATTGCATCTCTTTTAAATAAAACAAAATATGGAATGATGGAATGCCATTCAGCTCTTAGTTTGATATGCTTCATTCATTTTTTCCCAAGCCACTGATAAAACTATTTTTCCTGGTCTCCTGTTTTGAAAAAATATCCAAACATGGGACTAGAATTTTTTATTATAGAATGTGCTAGTTTCTGTCTGAATTATCCGTTGCTGCATTAGTAAATCACCAATCTGCTCGTTTTGTATATGTTTTGGATCTGAGACTTTGAGATTGATAGTTGGTGATAGCCAAACGGCTTTAAGGCTAAACTCCATTTACCATTGTCTTCCTTCTGTCCATTACAGGAATCAGAAACTGGAAATTGGCATATCCCGACAGTTACCGGGGATGATGTAGAATCAGCAAGACAGTGGGTTTGTGCAACAAGAGCTGCAACCAGCCACTCTGCTGCATCTACATCATCAGCCGTGCATTCAAAACGAAAAACTTGTACAACTAAAGAGGGATCAACTGAGAGAAAGCGGCTTTCGTCCTCATTTTAGGTCAATATCCTCGCCATTTATATGCATAATCTTGGGCAATATCTCGTGATCTTCATTAGCATTCATCATGAAGAACTGCCCGCATACATGCATCAACTCATTTTTGCTATTGTAATCTACTTCAAATTAACCCCTGTAGATCTATGTCGGTTTAGATTTTTAATGCCCGTTATAAATGAAATGCAGATGTTTTGGTGTACCCTTTTGGTATGTAAGGGTTGGAAAAAAAGTGAGGTGATTTATTGACAACATGTCCATGAGACACATTTTGTACTAGCGAACTGAACAATATTTGAGCGTTATTTGCAACAGATTAACCCTGAGAAATGAACGTTAAACTATCTAGAGTTTGTTGCTGTAGTGTTGGATGTTAACGTGAACCAAGAGTGAAGAGAGTATCTGTGGATAACTATCCTGTATTCTGTATGTGTGGTAGCGTGTATGTCTTTTGAGCTCTTGGGTTTTGGCTCTCCTGCCTTGGAGGAAATCCTCGAGCTGACGATTTCTGACGCTCTCAATTGTTGAAATGTGCCTTTTTGTTTTTATTTAAGTGAACAGTAATACCAGAAGCCTGTAGAGATGGAGCCAAAGAACTTTTCTGATTGCAGCTTGAGCTGGGAAGATGGTAGGATACTTTGGAGTTGGGTTCACATAATATGCAATCACATTTTCACTTATATACTAAAATTAAGATCTCTTCAATAAATTACAGTGTTGGTTGTAGATGTTAGAGGAAACAGCCCCAGTGAATTCACAAAGCGAAATAGTAAGCAAGCACAACTTCAGAATGTGACATTTACTTCATGTCGTTGACGTTCTGCAAACAGATTACCAATGCCCATAAGCGGAAAGAGGGAAAAGTCCGGCAGAACAAATAGTAGTACCAATGTATTATCGTACAGTGGGACTGAAAGAATGCTGGGGGTTGGGGGGTGTTGTGATATTCTTGCACTGTAGAACTGAAAGAGTGCGAGTGTCTTCAAAGATTAAACGGGACGCGGACGCCAAATCTGAAGAATGTAGATATACGAGTTGTAACCAGATCTGAAACTGTATTCCAATGGGCTTGGTTTGAATTTAACTATATAGTAGTGGTTCCCAATATGGAGTTGGCCAAATGTTTGGATCATATCAGCAATGCACGTAATTAGTGATTTCCATGAAGAATTAGGTTTTCTCTTTTGGAAGTGTGAAAGACATTAAGACTTACATGCAACGGCTGTTCTTACTCCGTGGGCTGCTTTATTTCCCTTCTTCCAAAGGCCGGTTTGATATGTTATATATCAACCAAGACGCAACCACATAATTTGTCACATGCAACGGCTGTTCGTACTCCGTGAATTGTTGCTATTCTTTTCCCCTTCCATAAACTGGCTTCATATATTATATTATAACCAGAAGATGCAACCACATAAGATGTCCTGAAAAAACACCAGGCCACTAGGGGCGGCCTAGAGGGGAAGAGACGAGAACGGACGAGAAAGTCATGCCTTGCAAACACATAGGAGGAGAATGGGATCTCCTTAGAACAACCTACAACCACTGACCAGACACGAGGATGACAGTTTCCAACTAGGGGTGGGGTCTTCTTGTTATAATATTCCTTTTTAGTGTGGCCCAAAATATTATATTTATATTTATTTTAGGCATTTTCTTGAAGAGATGCATCTGTTGGTTTTTTGGGCAAGTTCCCATAACCGTTTTGTCTCTTCATGATGGAAGAAGAGACTATATTTTTATTTATATATAGGGTTTGGTCCTCTCTCCAGGGATTCCATCCGTAACCAACAGCCATCCGTTGGGGAATCAACAAGAAAGAGAAACCGACTCCCCTACGTTCGCTGCCGCTTACGCTCGGTGTTTCTTCCCAAGTATACGGTGTCTTGTTCCCAGCACTTCGGCGTCTTTGCCATTGTCTCTCCCGCTGCAAATCTCAGTACCGATCAAGCATCAGTCATGGAGACAACACCAAATTCGGGTATAATTTCTAACATTGGTATCAGAGCAAGGTTTGCTCCTTGCAAATTGCTCTTCCAACGAGTGTTTCAGTTTCCACACGCTGTATAGAAAACGATTGCCAATCAATGTATTGGTCTGGTATTCTCCTGACTGTAAACGTGTGTTTCCGTTTTTACTCGTGTGGAAGGCAAGGACGACTGTGCGGTTGCATACTCTTTTTCTGTGGCGAAAACATCGTTAGTTGGGAAACAGTAGATTGGTTGTCGATTTGATTAACTCATCCGTTATTCTTTGTTTCTGTGGCTGGTGGCAAATTGCTCTTCCAATGAGTGTTTCGGTTTCCACACGCTGTATCGAAAACGATTGCCAATCAATGTATTGGTCCGGTATTCTCCTGACTGTGAACGTGTGTTTCCATTTTTACTCGTTGTGTGGAGGGCAATGACGACTGTGTGGTTGAATACTCTTTTTCTGTGGTGAAAACATCCTTAGTTGGGAAACAGTAGATTGGTTGTCGATTTAATTAACTCGTCCGTCACTCTTTGTTTCTGTGGCTGATGATGGTCGGGCATTTATTTGGGATATCTTCACCGATATCAATGAGGATGTTGGCGTATGCCTACTTCCAATATCTATTAACACTCAAACAATCCTGCGGTATTCCTACATACATCCGTGGATGACGAGATCATTATTCAGTGTTTTCTTATTTGCTGATATGGCAGATTTTTTTTTAAGACTTCCTGAGTAACTTCTTTTTGACCCAAGTGGCAATCAATCCTTCGCATAACTTAGGCAACGAGAATGACTTATTCAGTACATTACTTTATCTAACAAAGTGCTTTCTCAAGTGGCGATGCACATCCGTTGGTTACTTTTCATTTAAGTATTATTGATGTGTGTTCGGTAGTCATGGATAATGGATGTTCAACGACCACCACCAGCGCTATCCGGAAAGTCCTTAGAATAAAGAATAGTTGGTAATAAAGAACACATTAAATTCATAAAGGTCACGCCAATTAAATAAATGCTAGTGTTACAAATTGTGAATATCTGGTACATTCAACATTATGTTTCGTCTTATCAAAGTAAGTCTATTCATACGGTGATAAAAAAAAATATTCACATGATGGTTAAGTAACATTACATTCAACTTAACTTTAAAAAAAAATGATTTTGGTTAAAATTTATCATTATTATTGGCATTATACAAGTTAAGTTGGTTAGCATATGTATGTCATTGATATAATGTTTATCCCAAAGGAAAAATATTATGTCACTCACAACCATATGTTAAGTTATTTGTTAAGTGAGATTAACTCATTTAACTCAGATAAAAAAACTACTCCTACTCAGTGTTACATATTTATCCAAAGATAATTTGTAATGACTACTTGTGATTAGTATTATAAAAGTAAATAAAGTAGACCTCATAAAGTTACTTTTATACTTCAGTTGTGGTGTAATATGAAAATTTTAATTATTGCAGTTATTTCCTCATCCTTGTATGGTGAAAACAACAACATTTCTACTCTAAATGGTTCAAATTTCAATGAATGGAAAGAAAAGGTCATGTTTACATTAGGGTGTATGGACTTAGACTTAGCTTTTCAAGTGGAAAAACCACAACCACTAACAGAGGAAAGTAGCACTGCTGAAAAAACCAATTATGATAAGTGGGAACGTTCTAATAGACTTAGTTTGTTGCTTATGCAATCACATGTGGGAAAGCATATTAGGCGGTCCATTCCTACTTCTGAGTTGGCAAAAGATTTTCTAAAGGCAGTGGAAGAACAATATGTTTCTTCTAGTAAGTCTAGGGCTAGCACCTTAATGGCTAAGATGTGCTCCATGAAGTACAATGGTTCTTGTGGGATCCGTGAACACATCATGGAGATGAGAGATATTTCAACACAACTCAATGAGATGGAGTTATCCATCTCTGATGCATTTCTTGTTCATTTCATTTTAACTTCCTTGCCTAGTCAGTATGGGTCATTCAAGGTTTCTTACAACACACAAAAGGAAAAATGGTCAATTAATGATTTATTGGCCATGTGTGTTCAAGAAGAAGAGAGACTTAAGAATGAAGGGGTCCCTGCTGCGCATTTAAGCACCCATGACAAACGTGACCGCAAGGGTAAAGGTAAAATGAAGGGAACTGCTCCTATCTCAGGTGGGGTGTCCAAGCTAGATGGCAAGGCCGAGGAAAGCAAGGCTAACATGAAATGCTTCTTCTGCCGTAAGAAAGGACATGCTAAAAAGGAGTGCTTCAAGTACAAGAAATGGTTGGAAAAGAAAGGTATAATGTCTCTTGTTTCATATGAATGTCATCTTTCAAATGTTCCTTTATATAGTTGATGACTTGACTCTGGTGCCACTGTACATATTTCCAATACATTGTAGGGATTTCTGAATCAAAGGAAACCAACGGAGTGTGAAAAATTCCTCTATTCTGGAAATAAATTGGGCTCTCGCGTAAAGGCCGTTGGCACATGCAGATTAATACTTGATAATGGAAAGTTGCTGGACTTAGAAAATACTTTTTATGTACCAAATTATAGTAGAAATTTAGTCTCAGTTTCTAGATTAGATAAATTAAACTATAGTTTCATTCTTCAAAGTGGACAACTATCATTGTATAAAAACTCTAGTTTAGTTGGTACTTGTGTTTTAATAAATGATCTCTATCAAGTTCAATTAAGCCCTAATTTTGAGCAATCTTTTACAGTCCAACATAATATTATTGGTAATAAACGCACATTGTTAGATGAGAAATAATCACTTCTTTGGCATAGAAGGTTGGGACACATTTCCAAAGAAAGGATCCAAAGATTAGTAAAGGAAGGCATTTTAGGGCCTTTAGACTTTACTGATTTTGGAGCATGTGTTGAATGCATAAAGGCTAAGCAAACCAACACTTCTAAAAAGGGTGCAAAGAGAAGTAATGGAACATTAGAAATAATTCACACTGATATTAGTGGACCATTCCCACCTTGTTTTACAGGGGAAAAATATTTTGCAACCTTTATTGATGACTATTCACGATATATGTATCTCTACTTATTAAATGACAAAAGTGAGGGTTTTCAAGCCTTTAAGGACTTTAAGATTGAAGTGGAGAAACAATTAGGTAAAGTGATTAAGATAGTCAGATCAGATAGGGGAGGTGAATATTATGGAAGGTTCACTGAGATGGGACAAAGAAAGGGACCATTTGCACATTTCCTTCAAGAAGAAGGCATTGTACCTCAATATACAATGCCAGGCACACCAAGTCAAAATGGTGTAGCTGAAAGAAGGAATCGAACATTAAAGGAAATGGTTCGTGAAATGCTTTGTAATTCATCCCTTCCTTCTACAATGTGGAGTGAGGCTTTAAAGACGACAGTGCATGTATTAAACAAGGTTCCTAGCAAGTCTGTCCAGAAAACCCCATATGAATTATGGACAGGAAGGAAGCCATCCTTGAACTATATGCATGTATGGGGATGTCGTGCAGAAGCTAGAATCTACAATCCACATGAGAAGGCATTTGACCCAAGAACCACTAGTGGTTTCTTTATTGGTTACCCAGAGAGGTCAAAGGGATATAGGTTTTATTATCCATCTCATCCACGAAAGATAGTCGAGACTGGTAAGGCTAGATTTTTAGAGGATCATCAAGTCAGTGGGAATGATCTGCCTCATAATGTAACTTTTGATGAAGTGCAGGATAGTGTTGTCACACCTACACCTAGTCAAACTCGGATAAGCTATCCAATTATTGTTCCCATGAACAATTGTCAAGTGGATGAGCCAACAAAAGTAGATCATGCTCCTAGTCAGGTTGTAAATGAACAAATTGATCATGTTCATAATGAAGGACAACCTGAAGAGCCTACAGAAAATGTAGAACCCAATGTTGAATTACGAAGATCAACCAGATCAAGGAGGCCTGCCATTCCATCTGACTATGTTGTATACCTTCAAGAGCCAAATTTAGACTTTGAAGATATTGACCCCTTATCTTTTTCACAAGCAATAAATTGTGAAAATTCCTCTAAGTGGCTTGATGCCATGAAGGAGGAACTGATATCCATGGATAAAAATCAAGTATGGGACCTTGTACCTTTGCCAGAGAATGTTAAACCTATTGGTTGCAAATGGGTCTTTAAGACCAAAAGGAACTCAAATTGTGAAATAGAGAAGTACAAGGCCAGACTAGTTGCTAAAGGTTTCACATAAAAGGAAGGCATTGCTTATAAGGAGACCTTTGCTCCAGTCTCATCAAAGGACTCTTTTAGGGTAATCATGGCCTTAGTAGCTCATTTTGATCTTGAGCTACATCAAATGGATGTGAAAACGACATTTTTAAATGGAGATTTATCTGAAGAAGTCTATATGGAACAACCAGAAGGTTTCATTGATAATAGTAGAAGTCATATGGTTTGCAAATTAAAGAAATCAATTTATAGACTTAAACAAGCATCCCGACAATGGTATGTAAAGTTTAACACCATTATATCAACTTTTGGGTTCAAACCAAATATCATTGATCAGTGTACTTACCTCAAGGTCAGTGGGAATAAGTTCATAATATTGATTCTTTATGTGGATGACATTCTACTAGCAAGTAATAATCTTGCTATATTAAATGAAACTAAAGAATTTCTTTTTTCTAACTTTGAGATGAAAGATATGGGAGAAGCTTCATATGTACTCGGTATGGAGATACATCGGGATCGAGCTAAGGGCACACTCGGTATATCCCAGAAAGCTTACATATCTCAAGTATTAAAAAGGTATGGAATGACAAATTGTTCACCTGGACATGCACCTATAGTTAAAGAAGATAAGTTTAACTCCAAGCAGTGTCCTAGTAGTGATGTAGAAAGGAATGAAATGAGCAAAATACCATACACATCTGCAGTTGGCAGTCTACAATATCTTCAAATATGTACCCGACCAAACATTGCTTTTTCTACTGGGATGTTTGGCCGTTACCAAAGTAACCCGGGCATGGACCATTGGAGAGCTGTGAAGAAGGTGATGCGCTACCTGCAAGGAACAAAAGATTACATGCTTACATATAGAAGGACAAACCACCTTGAGGTTATGGGATATTCAGATGCAGATTTTGCAGGATGTCTAGATAGTAGGAAGTCTACAACAGGCTATGTTTTTCTACTAGCCGATGGTGCAGTATCATGGAGAAGTATTAAGCAAAGGACTACAACTTCATCTACCATGGAAGCTGAACTTATAGCTTGCCATGAAACATCATCACATGCAATATGGCTTAAGAATATGATACAAGATCTTAAATTTGTTGACTCAATTCATAAGCCAATACAAATATACTGTGATAATGAAGCCGCAGTTACTTTTGCTAATAATGATAAAAGTACCACTGCATGCAGACATCTAGACATAAAGCTCTATGTTGTTAATGAGTGAGCTGACAACAAGATGATAGTGATTGATCACATTGGTACGCAGTATATGATTTCAGATCCTCTTACAAAAGGGCTAGCTCCAGGGTTGTATACATCTCATGTAAAGAATATTGGTATGAGAAAATCATTTGATGTGTAATGATTAATGTGATTTGACAATGTAATATTTAATGTGTGATCACATATTTGACTCGCTATTTCTGTTTCAATACTAGTTATAACAGAATGTAGTTTTGACATAAAGTTGGACCAAAGATTAGGTGTGAGGTCCACCTATTCATAAAGTTTATGCTAGTACATATGAGATGTTTGGATGTTGTTGTGCATAGAAGGGAATACTCAATTTTGATGTATCAACCACTATGACACGTATTTTATTCTCATTGAGCATCATAGAAAATTAATAAATATTATTACATTTACATTTTGGGCCAAGTGGGAAAATGTTATAATATTCCTTTTTAGTGTGGCCCAAAATATTATATTTATATTTATTTTAGGCATTTTCTTGAAGAGATGCATCTGTTGGTTTTTTGGGCAAGTTCCCATAACCGTTTTGTCTCTTCATGATGGAAGAAGAGACTATATTTTTATTTATATATAGGGTTTGGTCCTCTCTCCAGGGATTCCATCCGTAACCAACAACCATCCATTGGGGAATCCACAAGAAAGAGAAACCGACTCCCCTACGTTCACTGCCGATTACGCTCGGTGTTTCTTCCCAAGTATACGGTGTCTTGTTCCCAGCACTTCAGCGTCTTTTCCATTGTCTCTCCCGCTGTAAATCTCAGTGCCGATCAAGCATCAGTCATGGAGACAACACCAAATTTGGGTATGATTTCTAACACTTCTTAGTACAACCCTACTCTGTCACTAGGCATAAGTTGGATATGACTTAAAACAATAACTATCATGAGCTTGTATTCAGATATACCAATATCAATGTCCATCCAATGACACAATCACCATCTTCATTCCCATTATTGCTAATCCATGTCACCATCAACATCCCTATCCCCATCGTTGCTAGCAAAGGTAACAAGTCATGTTGGAGCAATACCTTCATCGTCGGTGGATATGGCAAAGGCCTTGAGAGGAACCTTCGACTTAAGGGCCGAAGAGTATAATCACCCATGAAATCAAGAATTCTAGAGAGGATCAGGTAGCATAAATGTTAGCAATGATATTAGTGAGTGAGTTGAGCTGTATGAGTGAGTTGACATGCTAGTAATAATATTAGCGTGTGATGAGTTGATCTGTAAAAAATCTCCGATCTCGTTCAACCATACATGGCTCATTGTTGAAGAGTGTGTAAATGGTGGCTGTACTAATGACATTTTATATTGTAAGTATCACTATAGAAATATGACCACATAAGCTTAGGATAGGAACAATGGATGAAAGTGTGGCCTACGTAATCAATATCTATTTTGGCATAGTAGGCATATAAAAGGACCTAGATGCCTTCTATTATGCTTTTTGGTACCAATAAGATATTTGATGTGACCTAGAAGACATGTGCAAGAAAACATTTGCTAGAATCTTGATGGTCTATAATTTTTTCTCCCAAAGAGATTGCATGGCCTGAATAATGAAAGAGGTCGTAAGCGGATTTGACACTATAATGATCTCCATAACCACAAGTTTTTGTTATTGTTGTATGGTGGCGTGAACAAGTTGATGAGGCGTGGGGGTGAGATGGTTCAAGCCAACTTGCTTTGCAAGTCTTCATAGGCTATTATGTTTGTTGGAGCAACTTTGAGGTGTGATCAAGTGTTTTGTGCTTGGTATCATTGGGGATATGTGTAACATCCCTGACCTGGGTTATGAACTAACCCTAGGTGTTTTGCCTAAATGTGTAATAAAATCCTTGTGATTATCTTTTGGCCTGTAATTAAGTTCCTAAGGAACATATATTCCTTTTTCTGTCCCTTTTGAATAATGTTGTAATATTATTTTGTAATACAGGGACCTTGTGCAAATTACCCAGTTAAGTGGTTAACTTGCAAAATTGCACATGTTAAGATGTTCCTTTGATGATGAGACATCATATGAGTGAATATGATTAAGAATGATGATTTTTTCCCCCAAGCTTGAGCATCAAGATGCAGCTTGTGGGATGATCCTTGTGCTTAAAAACCCTAAATTGGAGTAAAGTGCAATTTACCCAATTTAAGGGGTGCAACTTGTAAAATACATCATCTAGAACATCTCTTATGACTCTTGTCATCATTTAGAGTAGAAATGATGAAAGGGACACATCAATGAATAAACAGATAAGAAAAATGATCTTGTGCATAAAATTCACCATGTATGTGTAAGAGGACCTTCATGTGTATACCCTAGTTGAAGGTTGATCTTTTCTACCCTTAGATCTTGAATAGTGATGAACTTTGCTTAAGATTAGATGGATTGGACGTGCCTTAGAAATAAGGAGGGACTTAGATGAGAATCCCATGCTTTAGAGGTCCTTATGGTGCAAAATGGTCTTAAGGTATATAAGTCTTTTTCCTAGTAAACCAAGTGAACGATTCCTCATTCTCTTCACTTCTCTTCTTTCTCAAAACGACCAAGGCTGAGCTCTGGAGCTCAGGAGACGATGAACTAGGAGCTAAGGTGAGAATAACCATCCTCAAGCTCGGATTCTTGCATGAATTCATCTTTTAAGGTTGGTTTTGTGGATAATTCACTTAGCTTTCTTGTTCTGGCCATCTTTTCCCAACCTTTCCTTGGAGAAAAACCCTTGGCCAACATGTGGAGCTCAAGACACCATTAAAGACTTGAAGCTTGGAATCTTGGAGATCAAGGAACGACCTTAAGGTGGGTTTTATAATTCTAAACCTTTTGCTTTGTTATGCATACTTTTAATCGTACAAATAATAGTTAGTTCTTCTTCCCCATCCTTCTTTGCACCCTTGCAAGTGTTTACGTGAAGAACAGACCTGAGTTTTCAAGGTTGAAGACAAGGGGCGTTAATACCTATGTTGGTCCTTATCCAACTTTACTAAACGATCTCGGACCAATAGGTCAAACGATCTCACACTCGTTTCAATCCAAATGGGTTCAATAGGTCGGTTTGGCCAAACGGGTTTCAACCCGTTTGAGTGTGTTGACCAAGCATTGACCGTTTGGGATTTCTGTTCACAATTATGCAGGCTAATGACCCACCAAATTTGAGGGGTTAACTCCAAAGGAATCGTAGGTTGAAGGCCAATCAATTAGGCAATCAAATTGAATTAAGTGCTGTTTTCTAAACTAATTAACTTGAATCTTTGGGCAAACGAGTTCCAACCCGTTTGAAGGAGTTGACCAAGCGTTGACCGTTTGGGATTCACGTTCATAATATATTGAATTTAATTTCTACCAATAATCATGATCTAATTCCTAACCAATTAAGAGTTGAAGGCATTTCAACACCCTAACCCTAATCGGGTTAAATTTGCTGTGTTTCATATAGATTTTGATGAGTGTTGGGTTGAAGGACCCAACCGAGTTCAAACCCGTTTGGGGGTTCATCCAAGCGATCTCACACTCGTTTAGTGACACCCCAAGACCGTTTGAAGGTCTAGGGTTAAAGAAATTTTATGGTTTGAGGGTCCAATCACAAGATATTGATAAATTGATGAAAAGTACTGATTTATAATTTAATTAGGACTCAACCCTTATCAAATCAACTTAATTTTTGGTCAAACTTTGGGCAAACGGTCTCAAGACCGTTTGGAGATCATCCAAACGATCTCAAGAATGTTTGGGCCAAGTTTGGGCCCAATTGGAGTTCAATTGATAGGTTCAACCTTGTTTTGATTCACATTGTTGAAAATTGATGAGTAGCCGATTGGAAACCTTAATTGATTTAGACTTAACCATAATTGGCTTTCAATGGAAGGTCAAATTGGTGCCCAATTGATTGAGGCTCATCCTATTTGACTCAATTTGTAAGTGGTTAACATGGCTTGGGCCAATTGAAGGCTTCAACTTAAGAAATCCTTTTCAATCATGACCTTTGTATCACCTTTCATGTTTATGCGGTTTGAACCCAAGTTGGTCCACACTCGTTTGAGCCCAAACGAGTCCACACTCGTTTAAGCCCAAACTAGTCCACACTCGTTTGACCTCAAATGGGTTCACACTCGTTTGAACTCAAACGGGTACATACCAGTTTAGACTCAATTGGGTTCACACCCGTTTAGACTTCAAGTGGGCCCACACCCGTTTAAGGTCAAGTGGGTCCACACTCGTTTAAGGCTCAAATGGGTAAAAGGTCGTTTGAGGTTAAATGAGTTCAAGGTCGTTCAAGAATCAAATGGGTTGAAGGTTGAAGGTTAAACCCTAAACCAATTGGAGACCTTCAAGGTTGATTATACTTAATCACTTGAAAGTGTAAAAGGTTGAATGATGATCTAATCTAAACCCTAATGATAACCTAAGATGTTAAGGGACTAGGGGGCTAATGAATTGACCCATGATGATGGTCAATGGGTAAATTACCAAAACACCCCTGAAAGGTTCAATTGAGTGATACCTTGTTTTAATCAAACCCTAATCACATGATGGTGATGTGTTGACTTGTGTTAGTCAATGAGGACTTAACCCAACCTAATCTAGAGTGGTGTAATCACCATCTACTAGTTAGAGGAGAGAGAAAGTACCAATTATGGTGGAAACTCAAATAAAATACCTTCAATATACATGAATGTGCATGAATAGGGTATGATCCACTATGTGAAATCATGGAAACCCTAATTATGATAATTGATGAATCTTAATCTTATCTGAGGTCTTTAATGATGATGTTTCTCATACATGGTGATGTTATGAAATCAATTGACCATGAGGTGAATAGTAAACCCTAATTCTAGGGTGATGACATGTATTGTAAATAGTAAACCCTAATTAATAAAAATCAGGGAAACCTAGCTCTTGTATGAGTAGGGAGATACAAATTCTTTAAATGAGTTATTTACTGTTATCAGTTAATTTAACCATGCAGGTTCCTTTATGAGGATGATCATATCCAGGTATGGATGATGATACTATATTCATTAAAAGCATGTTGTTAGCTTTATGAATAGTGACATATATCCTGATGCCTTGTTAATAGCATCTTATGAGATTGATAGGCTGTGAGAGCCATGAATACCATCAAGGTCATGCTTTAAGAGATGACTTGTGATGAGAGTATTGAGAAATGATAATTGATGAGAGTTAGGCTTGTTACATTTAGTATTCTTCCTTCATAGTTGCTATGTTAATGATTAATGTTTGAGAACTTGTATGATAATAAAAGAATACTAAATTGTACCTAACTAATCAAGTATAATCATACCATGTAGAGCCTTGATCATAGATCCATCATAGTCAGAAGTTATATGATGGTGAAACAGGTTTTCCTAAGGGAACTCCTGGAGCACATACTTTTGAGTATGTGGGGTTTATGGATGTGTAAAACCTTACATCCTAGTGTAGGAATTGATGTAGATGTATCCTAATCTATCAATCCTTCACTATGTGTTTATGCCGGGGTGATGTAACACTAATATCCCGAGGAAGTCTTTTATATCGCATCGATAAGAGATAAACAAGAAATCTTTCGATGGCAAAGAGAGTACAGAATGCCACTGTGACTCTAATAGCGAAGTACCAGAATGCCCTGGTAAGCTATAGAAGCAGAGACACTAGATGTCCTGCATGTTGATCCTCACATTGACTGAGGAAGATGAGGTCATAAGAATCCAGCTCTTTTGATGACCTATGTATGATAACGATGTGACTTAATAGTGATCGGTTGGAGTATGAGTGGTATACCTCATCTCCTCAGGGCATAATGATGTTTGTAAAACATAATCAACCGCGTAGCATATCTGCTTAGATTGAAATACGAGATACATTGGTTGAAGATACATTACTTAGTATACATGTTCTTTATATTCCTTAAATGTTGTTGTTCTAATTGATAACAATCTGCTGTTGATTACCTTAAAGCTTTTATTGCTTATAATGTTCTTGATTGCTATAATAAAGCTTCTGGAGGAGAGTTATAACTCTCACTGGGACAATTATTTAAAATTGTCTCACCCCGTAGAATTCAACTTTTTAGGTGGTCGTCGAGGACGAAGGAACCAGTCTGCAGGTGGTCAGTATCAGCAGCAGCAGCACCAGGAGAAGTAGTAAATCTCAGGTGGTGATTCAGACTGCTGAGTTGTGTAGTTAGATAGTCAGTCTTATGTGTTCTCTGTACTCTCAGGTCCTTGGAGTCTTTTGGTCTGAGATTTTGGTTTTGAGTTCTTGAGATTTTGTATCATGTTGTATATAATTACTCAAGAAGTAATTATCTGAGATGTAACAGTTTATCTCCTTTTTATGAAAGAAGTTTTTATGAATTCAAGCCCTAATCTCGAAAAGTTTTAATTTCCCGTGATTTTTGTCTTCCGCTGTTAATTGATTGCTTCCGCTAAGTTTATATCGTGGTTTGAAGATCGGAGCCCACAATCAAGTGGTATCAGAGCTCTAGGTTCGCTGATTCTACAGAGACATAGGACTTAGGATGTTGAGTCTATCCTTAGTGTTTCTTTCCTATCTAATAGAGTCTTCTGCTCCTCAAGAGAAGAAGATAAGTTAAGGATGTACGGACCACACGAAGAACATGAGGAGTATGAGGCTGAGAGTAGTGTCGCTGCACCCCGAGGAGGTGCAAGAAACCCGGAGATAGAGCAACATGTACCTGAGCCACCTCAGTTTGACCCAGCTGACATGGGTAACCCAGCTGTCCAGACTATGTTCGGGCATTTTATGACTACCATGACACACATCACCGACAGGATGCCCATGCCTGCACCTAGGGCACCTGCCCAGTCTGAAGGACAAGGTATCGGTAAGACGTTCGAGCGACTTCGTCGTGTCGGAGCAACCGAGTACTCTGGAACAGATGATCCTGCAGATGCCGATCTATGGTTAACAGAGTTAGAGAAAGCTTTTAAAATCCTTAACATCCCCGAAGATGAGAAAGTTAGACATGCTGTCTATCTTCTCAAAGGAAGTGCTGGTCACTGGTGGACCATGGAAGAGCAGAAGAGGCCTGGAATAGAGATCTTGTGGGAAGACTTTCGTCGGGAATTTGTCCACAGATATTTTCCAAAGACCTTCCTGGACAAGAAGATCTCTCAGTTTGAGAGACTGAGGCAGGGTATGATGAACATTAGCGAGTATGAGGCTAAGTTCATGGAGTTATTGCGGTTTTGTCCGCACATGGCTGCCACAGAAGAAGAAAGAATCAGAAGGTTCGAGAAGGGTTTAAACGCCGACTTGACTACTCCCGTGTCCGCCCTAGAGAGTCGGGAGAGGTTTGCTACCTTCGTTGAGTCAGTCCGAAGGATAGAAAAATCCGTAGTCGAGAAGAGACAAACCCATAAGAGATATCTGCAGTTCCAGGGTTCTTCATCTAGAGACTTTAAGAAGCCTAGATTCTCTACACCTACACCTCCACCACCCAGATCTGGTTTTCAGACACAGTGGTCCCCAAGTAGAGGTAGAGGACGAAACCTACCACTACAAGAGACTCGCAGTTCAGCATCAATGTCAGTCACAGGACCACCCAGACCACAACAACTGGAAAGAAGCTGCTACAACTGTGGGAAGGTGGGACACTTGATGAAGGACTGTAGGTCTAGGCCTGTCAGTGTGACACAGCCTCAGAGACAGAGTCAACAGGGATCACAGAGAAGGCAGTCTCAAGGAGCAGCTAGAGGACGTGGGCAATCGTCTCAGGCTGGATCATCAGTACCACCTCAACACCAGGCTACAGCGAGGTTCTATGCTATGAACCCACCATAGGCAGTGGTCAATCCACAAGTAGTGGCAGGTCAGATGGAACTTTTATATTCTAATATGTCTAAATCTTTTGTAGTATCTGTTCTGATTGACCCGGGTGCTACACACTCTTTCATCACTCGAAGAGTGATTCGCAACTGCAATATGACTGTCAGTCATAGGGCAGATAGTTTGTTGTTGGAGACTCCGTTGAGTGGGTCTGCCGTTTTGCAGGAGGTATGTTCTCCCTGCATCCTCTTCTTTTCTGATCATCGCATTCAAGTGGATCTTATACCACTTGATATGCAAGGATTTGATATAATCCTAGGAATGGATACCTTAGAGAGGTATAGAGTTGTCTTGGATTGTGAGTCCAAGTTGGCTGTGTTTGCTGATGAAAGCAACACATGGATCTTTCAAGGAGAAAGAAAAATTCTGCCCACCTGTCTTGTATCAGCTATGGTTGCTGATAAGATGATGAGGCAAGGATGTTATGCATTCTTGGCCCATGTGGTAGATGTTACCAAGGAGAGTCCCAATCCTGCTGAAGTTCCTACAGTCAGGGAATTCGAGGATGTGTTTCCTGAAAAACTTCCCGGTATACCACCACCTCGGGAGATTGATTTTGAGATCAATTTGGTTCCAGATACGAAGCCCATAGCCCAGACTCCGTATAGGATGGCGCCTGCCGAGATGGCAGAACTCAAGAAACAACTTCAAGAGTTACTTGAGAAAGGTTTCATCCGACCGAGTACCTCACCTTGGGGTGCTCCGGTTTTGTTTGTTAAAAAGAAAGATGGGTCAATGTGGTTGTGCATTGACTACAAACAACTTAATAAAGTAACAATAAAGAACAAGTACCCTTTGCCGAGGATTGATGATCTTTTTGACCAGTTGCATGGTGCAACAGTCTTCTCAAAGATAGATTTGAGATCTGGATATCATCAACTCCGCATTAAGGACATTGAAATATCCAAGTCTGCCTTTAGGACAAGATATGGTCACTATGAGTTCACGGTTATGTCGTTCGGACTAACCAATGCACCAGCTGCATTCATGGAACTCATGAATAGAATCTTTCGACCCTTCCTTGATCAGTGTGTTGTCGTCTTCATAGATGACATTCTGATTTATAGTAAAGATGCCCATCAACATGAACAACATCTTCGCCAAACTTTGACCTTGCTAAGAGAACATAAGCTATACACTAAGTTTAGCAAGTGCGAGTTCTGGTTACCTGAAGTGTCTTTTCTTGGACATGTAGTATCTGCCTCGGGTATTCGTGTTGACCCTAAAAAGGTAGAATCTGTTCTACAATGGGAACAACTGAAAACACCGACGGAGATTAGAAGTTTCTTGGGGTTAGCTGGTTACTATCGAAGGTTTATTAAGAATTTCAGTTCTATAGCCTTACCTTTGACCAAGTTAACCCGGAAAGATGTTCCTTTTTCTTGGAGTGATAAGTGTCAACAGTATTTCCAACTTTTGAAGGAGAGGTTGACAAGTGCACCTGTGCTTGTGCTACCTGAGCAAGGAAAAGGATTTGTAGTCTTCTGTGATGCCTCCAAGAATGGACTTGGATGTGTTGATGCATGATAAACAAGTGATTTCTTTTGCTTCCCGATAGCTTAAGAAGCACGAGGAGAATTATCCGACACACGATCTGGAGTTAGCTACTGTGGTTCATGCCTTGAAAATCTGGAGGCATTATCTCTATGGAGAAACATTCCAGATATTCACAGACCACAAGAATCTTCAGTATATCTTCTCTCAGCATGAGCTTAACATGAGGCAACGTTGCTGGATGGAGTTAATCAAGGACTACGATTGTACAATAGATTACCATCCATGAAAGGCCAATGTAGTTGCAGATGCCTTGAGTAGGAAATCAGCAACATCAACCTCTGATAGGGCACAATTAAACTTTTTAGTATGCCCTAGGAGAGATATGCTTATCTCCTTAAGGCAAGACAATGTACAAATGAAGGTGTCATGGATTGCCGGGTTGTTGGCTGAGATGCATATCAAACCCACCCTAAGAGAGCAAATTAAGGAGGCACATCAAGTTGATGTTGCAGTTCAACATATTAGATCTGAGTCTGGTGACGAGAAGCGAGAAGGTTTTCATGAATTAGATGATCAAGTGGCTTGCTATCATGGGAGGATGATAGTACCAGATGTAGATAACCTGAGGAAGTTAGTCCTGGAGGAAGCTCATTCTTCAATGTATGCTATGCATCCAGGAAGCACCAAGATGTATCGAAACTTGAAAAATATGTATTGGTGGCCTGGGATGAAGAAGGACGTAGATGAGTTTGTTCTGAGGTGTCCAGTGTGTCAGCAAGTTAAAGCTGAACACCAGAAGCCTGCAAGAACAATGCAACCTTTACCCATACCACAGTGGAAGTGGGATCATGTAACCATGGACTTTGTTGTTGGTCTACCTAGGACAAACAAAGGACATGATTCCATTTGGGTAGTTGTTGATAGGTTGACAAAGATAGCGCATTTCTTACCTGTCAAAACAACCTATTCTGCGGAGAGGTTATCACAGTTATATGTTCAAGAGATAGTGTGTTTGCATGGAGTTCCTGTCACTATAGTTTCTGATAGAGGTCCCCAATTTACAAATCGTTTTTGGGAGCAGTTACACAGAGCCTTAGGCACCAAACTAAGGTTTAGTACGGCCTTTCATCCACAGACTGATGGACAGTCGGAAAGAACCATACAGACCTTGGAAGACCTATTGAGAGCATGTGTTCTCCAGTTTACCAGAAGTTGGTATCTACACCTAAGCTTGATAGAGTTTGCCTATAACAATAGCTATCAACATAGTATTGATATGGCACCTTATGAAGCCTTGTATGGCAGACGTTGTAGATCACCCTTGTGTTGGTATGAGACTGGTGAGCATCAGTTGTTAGGACCTGATCTTGTGCAACAAACTACAGAAAAGATTAAGGTAATACAACAACAGATTAAGACTGCACAGGATAGGCAGAAATCTTATGCCGACAAGCGTCGTAGACCTTTAGAGTTCCAGGTTGGAGACAGAGTGTATCTCAAGGTCTCGCCTTGGAAAGGAGTCCTTCGTTTTGGAAGGAAAGGGAAGTTAGCTCCTAGATTTATGGGGCCTTATCCAATCATTGAACGAATTGGAAAAGTAGCCTATAAACTAGAGCTGCCACCAGAGTTACAAAGGTTACACCCTGTGTTTCACATTTCTATGCTAAGGAAATGTCACCCTGATACTGAGTCAGTTCTACAACCTATGGAGGTAGAATTGAATGATGATATATCTTATGAGGAAGGACCAGTGTCAATCCTTGATAACAGAATTAAAAAGCTAAAGAAGAAAGATATAAGCCTTGTAAAAGTCCTCTGGAACCACCGTGGTGTTGAAGAAGCCACTTGGGAACTAGAGGACGGGATGAGAAGGAAATACCCTTCTCTTTTCTCTTAATACATTTTATCTATTTCGGGGACGAAATCCTTGTAAGGGGTGGATAATTTGTAACATCCCTGACCTGGGTTATGAACAAACCGTAGATGTTTTGCCTAAATGTGTAATAAAATCCTTGTGATTATCTTTTGGCATGTAATTAAGTTCCTAAGGAACATATATTCCTTTTTCTGTCCCTTTTGAATAATGTTGTAATATTGTTTTGTAATACAGGGACCTTGTGCAAATTACCCAGTTAAGGGGTTAACTTGCAAAATTGCACATGTTAAGATGTTTCTTTGATGATGAGACATCATATGAGTGAATATGATGAAGAATGATGATTTTTTTCCCAAGCTTGAGCATCAAGATGCAGCTTGTGGGATGATCCTTGTGCTTAAAAACCCTAAATTGGAGTAAAGTGCAATTTACCCAATTTAAGGGGTGCAACTTGTAAAATACATCATCTAGAACATCTCTTATGAATCTTGTCATCATTTAGAGTAGAAATGATGAAAGGGACACATCAATGAATAAACATATAAGAAAAATGATCTTGTGCATAAAATTCACCATGTATGTGTAAGAGGACCTTCATGTGTATACCCTAGTTGAAGGTTGATCTTTTCTACCCTTAGATCTTGAATAGTGATGAAATTTGCTTAAGATTAGATGGCTTGGACGTGCCTTAGAAATAAGGAGGGACTTAGATGAGAATCCCATGCTTTAGAGGTCCTTATGGTGCAAAATGGCCTTAAGGTATATAAGTCTTTTTCCTAGTAAACCAAGTGAACGATTCCTCATTCTCTTCACTTCTCTTCTTTCTCAAAACGACCAAGGCTGAGCTATGGAGCTCAGGAGACGATCAACTAGGAGCTAAGGTGAGAAGAACCATCCTCAAGCTCTGATTCTTGCATGAATTCATCTTTTAAGGTTGGTTTTGTGGATAATTCACTTAGCTTTCTTGTTCTAGCCATCTTTTCCCAACCTTTCCTTGGAGAAAAACCCTTGGCCAACCTGTGGAGCTCAAGACACCATTAAAGACTTGAAGCTTGGAAGCTTGGAGCTCAAGGAACGACCTTAAGGTGGGTTTTATGATTCTAAACCTTTTGCTTTGTTATGCATACTTTTAATCGTGCAAATAATAGTTAGTTCTTCTTCTTCCCCATCCTTCTTTGCACCCTTGCAAGTGTTTACGTGAAGAACAGACTTGAGTTTTCAAGGTTGAAGACAAGGGGCGTTAATACCTATGTTGGTCCTTATCCAACTTTACTAAACGATCTTGGACCAATAGGTCAAACGATCTCACACTCGTTTCAATCCAAACGAGTTCAATAGGTCAGTTTGGCCAAACGGGTTTCAACCCGTTTGAGTGTGTTGACAAAGCGTTGACCGTTTGGGATTTCTGTTCACAATTATGCAGGATAATGACCCACCAAATTTGAGGGGTTAACTCCAAAGGAATCGTAGGTTGAAGGCCAATCAATTAGGCAATCAAATTGAATTAAGTGCTGTTTTCTGAACTAATTAACTTGAATCTTTGGGCAAACGGGTTCCAACCCATTTGAAGGAGTTGACCAAGCGTTGACCGTTTGGGATTCCTGTTCATAATATATTGAATTTCATTTCTACCAAGAATCATGATCTAATTCCTAACCAATTAAGAGTTGAAGGCATTTCAACACCCTAACCCTAATCGGGTTAAATTTGCTGTTTTTCATATAGATTTTGATGAGTGTTGGGTTGAAGGACCCAAACGAGTTCAAACCCGTTTGGGGGTTCATCCAAACGATCTCAAACTCGTTTAGTTACACCCCAAGACCGTTTGAAGGTCTAGGGTTAAAAAAATTTGATGGTTTGAGGGTCCAATCACAAGATATTGATAAATTGATGAAAAGTATTGATTTATAATTTAATTAGGACTCAACCCTTATCAAATCAACTTAACTTTTGGTCAAACTTTGGGCAAACGGTCTCAAGACCGTTTGGAGATCATCCAAATGATCTCAAGACCGTTTGGGCCAAGTTTGGGCCCAATTGGAGTTCAATTGATAGGTTCAACCTTGTTTTGATTCACATTGTTGAAAATTGATGAGTAGCCGATTGGAAACCTTAATTGAGTTAGACTTAACCATATTTGGCTTTCAATTGAAGGTCAAATTGGTGCCCAATTGATTGAGGCTCATCCTATTTGACTCAATTTGTAAGTGGTTAACATGGCTTGGGCCAATTGAAGGCTTCAACTTAAGAAATCCTTTTCAATCATGACCTTTGTATCACCTTTCATGTTTATGCCGTTTGAACCCAAGTTGGTCCACACTCGTTTGAGCCCAAACGAGTCCACACTCGTTTAAGCCCAAACTAGTCCACACTTGTTTGACCTCAAACGGGTTCACACTCGTTTGAACTCAAGCGGGTACATACCAGTTTAGACTCAATTGGGTTCACACCCGTTTAGACTTCAAGTGGGCCCACACCCGTTTAAGGTCAAGTGGGTCCACACTCGTTTAAGGCTCAAATGGGTCCAAGGTCGTTTGAGGTTAAACGAGTTCAAGGTCGTTCAAGAATCAAATGGGTTGAAGGTTGAAGGTTAAACCCTAAACCAGTTGGAGACCTTCAAGGTTGATTATACTTAATCACTTGAAAGTGTAAAAGGTTGAATGATGATCTAATCTAAACCCTAATGATAACCTAAGATGTTAAGGGACTAGGTGGCTAATGAATTGACCCATGATGATGGTCAATGGGTAAATTACCAAAACACCCCTGAAAGGTTCAATTGAGTGATACCTTGTTTTAGTCAAACCCTAATCACATGATGGTGATGTGTTGACTTGTGTTAGTCAATGAGGACTTAACCCAACCTAATCTAGAGTGGTGTAATCACCATCTACTAGTTAGAGGAGAGAGAAAGTACCAATTATGGTGGAAACTCAAATAAAATACCTTCAATATACATGAATGTGCATGAATAGGGTATGATCCACTATGTGAAATCATGGAAACCCTAATTATGATAATTGATGAATCTTAATCTTATCTGAAGTCTTTAATGATGATGTTTCTCATACATGGTGATGTTATGAGATCAATTCACCATGAGGTGAATAGTAAACCATAATTCTAGGGTGATGACATGTATTGTAAATACTAAACCCTAATTAATAAAAATCAGGGAAACCTAGCTCTTGTATGAGTAGGGAGATACAACTTCTTTAAATGAGTTATTTACTGTTATCAGTTAATTTAACCATGCAGGTTCCTTTATGAGGATGATCATATCCAGGTATGGATGATGATACTATATTCATTAAAAGCATGTTGTTAGCTTTATGAATAGTGACATATATCCTGATGCCTTGTTAATAGCATCTTATGAGATTGATAGGCTGTGAGAGCCATGAATACCATCAAGGTCATGCTTTAAGAGATGGCTTGTGATGAGAGTATTGAGAAATGATAATTGATGAGAGTTAGGCTTGTTACATTTAGTATTCTTCCTTCATAGTTGCTATGCTAATGATTAATGTTTGATAACTTGCATGATAATAAAAGAATACTAAATTGTACCTAACTAATCAAGTATAATCATACCATGTAGAGCCCTGATCATAAATCCATCATAGTCAGAAGTTATATGATGGTGAAACAGGTTTTCCTAAGGGAACTCCTGGAGCACATACTTTTGAGTATGTGGGGTTTATGGATGTGTAAAACCTTACATCCTAGTGTAGGAATTGATGTAGATGTATCCTAATCTATCAATCCTTCACTATGTGTTTATGCCGGGGTGATGTAACACTAATATCCTGAGGAATTCTTTTATACCGCATCGATAAGAGATAAACAAGAAATCTTTTGATGGAGAAGAGAGTACAGAATGCCACTGTGACTCTAATAGCGAAGTACCAGTATGCCCTGGTAATCTATAGAAGCAGAGACACTAGATGTCCTGCATGTTGATCCTCACATTGACTGAGGAAGATGAGGTCATAAGAATCCAGCTCTTTTGATGACCTATGTATGATACCGATGCGACTTAATAGTGATCGGTTGGAGTATGAGTGGTATACCTCATCTCCTCAGGGCATAATGATGTTTGTAAAACATAATCAACCGCGTAGCATATCTTCTTAGATTGAAATACGAGATACATTGGTTGAAGATACATTACTTAGTATACATGCTCTTTATATTCCTTAAATGTTGTTGTTCTAATTGATAACAATCTGCTGTTGATTACCTTAAAGCTTTTATTGCTTATAATGTTCTTGATTGCTATAATAAAGCTTCTGGCAGAGAGTTATAACTCTCGCTGGGTCAATTATTTAAAATTGTCTCACCCCGTAGAATTCAACTTTTTAGGTGGTCGTCGAGGACGAAGGAACCAGTCTGCAGGTGGTCAGTATCAGCAGCAGCAGCACTAGGAGAAGTAGTAAATCTCAGGTGGAGATTCAGACTGCTGAGTTGTGTAGTTAGATAGTCAGTCTTATGTGTTCTCTGTACTCTCAGGTCCTTGGAGTCTTTTGGTCTGAGATTTTGGTTTTGAGTTCTTGAGATTTTGTATCATGTTGTATATAATTACTCAAGAAGTAATTATCTGAGATGTAACAGTTTATCTCCTTTTTATGAAAGAAGTTTTTATGAATTCAATCCCTTATCTCGAAAAGTTTTAATTTCCCATGATTTTTGTCTTCCGCTGTTAATCGATTGCTTCCGCTAAGTTTATATCGTGGTTTGAAGATCGGAGCCCACAATATGTATATTTATATTTGACTTGGTTAAATGACCATAACATGACCGAACATCTCAACCATGATATGATAGAAAACCAAGAGTTAGAGTGGGGTATAGATGGCCATTTCAGTGAGGGTGTTGACTTTTGAGGATGTATAAAATATATGGGCATGTTGTTGTGTTGGTATAGATGCAAGGTGGTTTGTATTGGTAGTATTTCTATCAAAAAAATCCATAACATGTATTGCCGTGTTTGCAAGTTATCGTGGCAATGAATTTATCGAACATAAACGTAGAGTGTGACCTCAAATGTATGATACCGCATCCACCCAAGGTTCGATGGGGAATATAGTCAATCAATTTACCAAGTGAAGATACATTTACCCACTAGTGCAAACCCATAGAAAATTTCTATGCATTTTGTCAATCCTCCATTTAATCATAATCGGTAGATGGGCGTAACTTGCAAAGTAGTAGGCTATACTGGTGAAGGAAGCATTAAAATGGTAATGTGACTTGCAAGAATGAGGAAAAATTTTGTCTAAAAACTATTTTTGAGGCATTTTATCAATATCAGCTTTCCATACATGAGTGGACAACTTTTAGGGGAGAGAGTCCCAAATATGTTAGTGGGGATTTTCACTCTTAGATTTGAATCTTAAAGAGGTACCTAGTCATGTCAAAGTCATCAATGTAGATGATAGTGATGTGAACTTTTGGAAATTTATTTTTAGTCATGAAAGGTGTTGGTAGATGCCAATATACTTATGAAATTATTGATGTTACAAGAACCCAATTTTACAAAGATGACTGCGTCATCCAAAAAGTGCATAATGTGTCAATTGTTAAACAATGCAATGCTATATGGAATATTGTTTGAGACAACAAGATAAAATATAGAAGTAAGAAAGTATTCAAGATGATGAAAAGGTAGGGGGAGAAAGGGTCACATTTTCTTAACTCATTTTTGCCGTCAAAATAACCATTTGGGTATCTATTTATGATAAAAAAGTGGTTGTACTAATGCAACTCTCTCTATCCATTCTATCCATTTCTTTGGAAAATGGTAACCCTCAATGCAAAGGATGAGGAACTTGCAATTTGTATTGTGTTTGAAGGTGAACACATAACATTTATATTTGTGGTAGGAATGCACGACTTCATTCACCAGGACATAAGCAACTTGTATTCTCATTCCTATCACAAATGTCATTTCTTCAACTCTTGTAATGATATTTTTGTGTGGCTTCATGCAAGTGCTAAAAACTTTGGCAATGATTTTGTATGTGTTGATCAAGCTTATGAGCCTGAATTGACTGATTCAATTTAGATTTTCATCATTTTTGATAAGAGCAATGTACATTGGATAAGGTTAGGTATACTGGTTCTTGACTCGATACTTGAAAGGTTTAATGATGCCGTCAATGAAGCCAACTTAATTGAACTCAATATGTGGGGAGGCATCACAACTTGGAACAATAAAAGAAGCCCGATGAGAAGAATCTCCAGCAACATTGATAGAGGCTTGGTGTACATCATATGGCTTGAGACCTATCCTAATGCATCTATAGCTTTAGGGGCTCATCCTAATAGCGACCATGCTTGGATGGAGGTGGTCCTAAGCAAAAAAGAAGAGCCTAATAGACCTTTTAGATTCTTGAATCATTGGATTGATTGGCCAAACTTTAGGGAAATGGTTAAACATGCATGGGAAACTGAAATTCATGGCAATCCCATGTATGTGGTTATTGACAAGCTGAAAGAGGTGAAGAAGGCACTTAAGAAGTGGTCCAAGGAGATGATCAACTTGGATAACCTTGTTAAAGAAGCCAGAAACGAGTATGGCAGGGTGGCTAGGGAGCTGAGAGAGCAGCCGGGTCGTCATAGAAGAATGGAGGAGGACGATAAAGTGGGTAAACGGCTGATTCAACTGAAAAAAGTGCAAGAATTATACTATTGGCAACAAAGTAAAATCAAATGGATCAAAGATGGGGACACCAATTCAAAGGTGTACCATGCAACGGTCCGAAAGAATGAAATGAAGGATCACATCCACAATCTTATCGATAAAGAGGGCAATTTAGTTGATGAGGTTGACAAGATGGCGAAGCTTGCTGTGGATTTCTTCTCTAACTCCTACAACCAAAGCAACCAAGGTGATACTACTTCTATCTTAAAAAGTAAGGTTACAAGAGAGATGAACAAAAGCCTCTTGAAAATGGTAGATGATGAGGAAATAAAAAAGGTTGCTTTCTCCATTGGAGCATCCAGAGCTCTGGCCCGGATGGCTTTAATGCAAATTTTTTTCAAACTTGCTGGGATGTGGTTGGACCTGAGGTGTGCAGGGCTATGAGGTGGTTTCTTGTGGGAGGTATAATGGTTAGACAAGCTAATCATGCCTTCATTAAACTAATCCCAAAGATAGCGACTCCTACTGAGATTTTTGATTTTAGACCGATAGCTTGCTGCAATGTGATTTATAAGATCATATCAAAGCTTATCGCTGTGAGATTGAAGGAAGTGCTCCCAAGCTTGATCTCCACCAACCAAGCCACTTTTGTGAAAGGTAGATCTATTGTGGATAATACCTTGCTTGCTAAAGAGTTCTTAGTTGATTTTGGGGTCTCAAACTCCACCAAAAAAGTATGCATAAAGATGGATATTTCCAAGGTGTATGATCATGTACGGTGGGATGCCTTATGGAGCTCTTTGGAGGCTCTAGGATTCTCGAGGAGATGGATTGAGATTATCAAAGAATGCGTTCAAACTACTACTTTTTTTATTCTAATAAATGGGGTGCCCTATGGGATGTTTAGAGCGGGAAATGGTCTAAGGCAAGGAGACCCACTCTCCCCCTCCTATTTACAATTGTTATGGAGAATCTCACGAAAATGGTTGATACAAAGGAGCAAGAAGGTAGAATTAAGACCTTCAAGGTGAAAGGGGTCAAGGTGAAGGCACACATGATCTTCGCGGATGATGTGCTCTTTTTCATTGTGGGAAACTCAAAGAACCTGAGGAATGTCAGAAGGATGATGGAACGTTTTGGGGAGCTTACCAATTTGTACATGAACATCATTAAATCCAATTTTCTTTTTGTTGAGATCTTGTGATAGGAGAAGGGGAAGATTGAAGGAAGCCATTGGTATATTGCTGGGCACTTTCCCTACCAAATACTTGGGGATTCCACTCTCAGGAGGAAGAGGAAGGGGGAAATATTTTGTGGAGTGTGTGGATAATCTCAGGAGAGTGGTGGACAAGTGGACAACCTTAACCATCTCCATGGCAGGTAGATCGATCCTGATCAAGGTTGTTATAAATGCGAAGATGAGGTATTGGTGTGGGCAGACTGAATTACCCGCTTTCATTTTGGATAAATTCAAAGCTATAACTGCTAGCTTCTTGTGGGGTGGGGGTGTTCATGCGGTGAAATGGCAGACTATTGCACAACCTCTTCGAGCGGGGGGCTTGGGGATGAGCTGCCCGTATGAAATCTCCTGGGGAGCTGCTGCTAGAAGAGTTGATCGCTTCCTCAACTGTCCAAACACTCCATGGGCAACATGGATGAGAGAGAGGTATGGGGACCTAGGTGGGGAGCTGTAGAAAGGAGACTCCAGTGTTTGGGTCAGAATGAACAAGATCTTTAAGGAGCTAAAGCCTCTCTACCAATTATAAAACCAGGCTATTTCAGAGGATAAGATTAAACCATGGAGGATTAAGAAGCTACTGCCGCATGCCAGGTGGGTTGAGATCATCTGGATAAAGCCAAGATGCCCAAAGTGGAGCTTTGGGGCTTATAAAACAATGCTAAGAAGACTGCCCACTAGAGATCGGATCATTAGATGGGGCAGGGAGTGTGATCCTTTGTGCTTAATTTGTAACAGCAACCCAGAAACACATGAGCATATCTTTTTTGAATGTGATTTCTCGGCCTACATATGGAGAAGAGGATGTCTGAAATGTGGCTGGGGGGGCCATGCGCCGCTGGACATGGATGCAACCTTGGATTGGATGCTTGAGAAGACCAGAGGTAACCACAAGAACAGACTCTTGGGGGGTTCGTTCATCACATCCCTTATGTTTCATGTGTGGGGAGAATGAAATAGTGGGCTGCATGGTAAAAGCCCGAGAGATAACACCATCATTTTTGATGTAATTAACAATAGTCTTGTTTGGTTCTTTAAAGCTAACCCCAAGAGCATGGTTGGGATGGATACCATGACTCTGAGAATGTGGGGGCTCATGTAAAGCATGTACAATATATGGGGTTTTTGATACATCCCCTATACCCCATTTGAGATAGTAAAATTTTACCTTATCCAAAAAAATAAGGTTAGGTATGTAATTGAATATGTTATTTTTCATTTTGATTCTATGAAAGATATTCTAATGTAGTTGTTGCATCAAATCCAATTCATTTTAAAAGAAGGAAAGGTCAAAGTCATGTGCCCAGAATGACTTATCAAGGTGTATGTGAAATTCCACCTTTTGTTTTCCATCAATGTAAACTGGACAATAGATGTATGGAGGTCGGTTATTTTTTTGTCACAAAGCCTATCATAGTTCAATTGAAAAAGCTTTCAGAAAGTCTGATAATGATTGTAGATGGATATGTAGTATTGAACCACATCATGAACTAGCTCTATTGTTGGTGATGTGATTAGTAATGGATAAAGTGTGTAAAGAGGTTCATTTTTCATGGTCATTACAAAGTCTATGGAATTGTTTGGTATTGAGACCCCTTGCTTTACCAAATTTTCCTCATGTCATTGTTTCTAGAGTGTGCCTTGACAAGAAAGGAGCTATTATATGATATTCTTGGTGTTGTCAATGATTAGATGAAATGAGTCATGGCCATATCGACCTTAAGATTAAGGAGTCATGGGTTGAAAAGTGAGATGCTTCTATGTATGTTAATGTAATGTTTGTTCCAAGGAATGAGGTGAAATATGCCGTTCTTCATATTTTTGTGAAAGTTTGCAATGGTATTTGTGTTGTTCATCGCAATCTAAATCTTAGATATAAAAGTGTTTAATTTAGTAGTAATAGGATCAAAAACATTTGAGGTAGAAAGGTTTTGGACTCTAGTAAAAAACAATGTTAAACATGATGGGCATATGGTCCAAGATGATAAATAAGTGGCCACATGTCATTTTTTACAGCTAAATTGTAGAAACAGTCAAGTATGGCCCATGAGTTGCACTAAGAACACATAAAATGAAACTACTAGCATTAATGTCAACGAGGTTAGTCTGAATAAGTCATGAAAGGAGTTCATGTGGTATATTTGGTGGTAGTGGTTGAGAGTGTTGTGATATATCTCAAAGTTGAAGCTATTTCAATTAAAGTCCCCTTTGACTAGCCATGCATGATGTGCATATGTGGTGGATAGAAGCTTAAGATTGCCTACATATCCAAATTTATTATTACATGGTTCCCCACATATTCCCTAAAAGTACCTGTGAAGGTCATTCGAGGTTATATGTAAGTGTGCAATAATAAAGTAAGCAATAATATGACACATACTACATGTGATAATACATCCATTCCAACATATGTGGATGCCTCCATTAAGACCCAAGGAGGGTTTTTGTACCCACTATAGTGATTTTATATCCTTGTATAGATGCACGTTGTACACATGCAAGAAATTCTTTAGTTTCTTATTGTGGTAACTTGAATGTTATTCCAGCGGACAAAGTGTAATTTTGCATGATGACATGTAGCAGAAACCACAAAACAAACATTCCAAGATACATTAAACATAGGGAATAGTAGATGAAAAATGTAATTCAAATGATCCATTTAAATATTCAAAGAGTTTAGATGGTCTATGAAGATGCTTTCTAGATGTCTATTTTCCCATACCATACTTATCTGAAACTCAACAAGTGATTCATCAGAATTGTGATAATCAAGGAAAGATTAAACAATTTTATTATAAAAATCTAAAAAGTTAGAGCAGTTAGGACAAGAGACATAGTTTTCTATTAGTCCTAATGAAATAGTTCAATAAAAGGTGTCATATTTGTATAATTTTTTTGAGAGTTATTACCTAGGATGTTCTCCCTAGAAGAATTGTTTTTGTTTACTCAATCTAGATCATGTCCATCTAGTAGAAGACCTTCATGAAAATCACTCATCTTCCAATCTTCTAGTGACTTGCTTCTCATGTTTGTTTTGGCTTCCAGTGTAGTCCAAAACTCCCAAGATATCTTTTTGATGGCCTAGTTCTTTATATCATCTATGGGAGCTAGGGCTTCAATTTTATGTTCGATTCGATGTGGATCATTTCTCTTGAAGTCTTGCCATGAGTTGTAGGACCATGGAGACACTGAATTTGACATTACTTATACTACTTCCTAGCATGTAAGAATATTTTAAAGCAAGTAGTAAGAAATATTCTATCCTTATGGTGCTTTCACTAGGGTTGTACATCGGTCCATACCCGGACCAAACCGAGACCCGGTTAACAAAAAATTCATGGACAGAGAATCAGATCAAAAAAATGAAGGACCGGACTGGGACCGCGCTGAGACCGGACCAGATAACCAATATTCATATACTCCTAATTATAAAATATAAGAGAATCATGTTATTAAAAAATTATTAAATAACTAATAATCCATTTGAGTTTGGTAACACAAACCAAGTTACACAATTATGTTCTTACAACCTGAGAGAGTAAACTACCATAAGAATATTAAACATTCTAATACCATAATTACATGTAAGAAGACATTCAAGATTAACTATCATAAATTTGTAGAACATATAGACTAACACTTGCAATAATTATAAAATATATTAATGTGATAGTTAATATGTAATACACTTTTTTTACTAGCAATTCAATTCAATATGCAAAGCCCTTTAAGTTTTTTTCCGTCACGATTTCATGCAATATTCAAACTTATTTAGCAGCTACTCAGTACTTGCATAAGTGAAATAGTTAATGTAATTAACATTTAATGATATAATGACATAAGTGTGCATACCAAGATATTAATATACCTTTTGATAAATTCTAGAGTCATTAGTAATGTACAATACATCCCCACAATCCTTCATAAATATTAGATTTCACTAATATATATAAGACATTATTTATGTTATCTGGTCCAACCGATGCACACTAAGACCAAATTAAGTATAAATAACAGACCAAGGACTGAACCAAAAGTCAAGTCGGTCTAAGATGGGACCGGGATGAATAGCCGGTTCGGTTTGGTCCATCGGTCTGGATCGAGAAATGTACAACCCTAGCTTTCACCATACGAGTGATGATGGATTGTATGAGAGGAATCATAACTTCTAGAACAACCAAATATATATATATATATATATATATATATATATATATATATATATATATATGGACCAACACAATTTAATGGCACACAATGGCACATGTTTATTACCTTCCATTGTGTGGTAGATAATATATTTCTTTGGTTCCCAATGCATTTTAGTTTAAATGGCATGAGAAAATTTCCTGAAAAATGATTGATCCCAAAGAGTGGATGAATATTTTTGCTAGAAGAGGAGATATCAGGGACGATAGGAAGACCACACACAACTTTGATTTGTTCCTTATGATCCCTTTCTTTTTTAGATGATGGATACTTACAAAGTGAAATTTTAGTTGTGCAACAACTCATCTGGTGACTTTCTGTATGTTTTCTCTTTTGGTAAGATGTTCACCTAAATCCATACTTGAAAAAATTTATGTCTAGATCTCCCGTTACATTTGATAGTTTCTTCCAACTTGTTCTTTAGTTTGATGGTATCCAATATCCTTCCATATCCAAATACTTGTTTTTCTATATTAACCTAATTTAATCATATAATCATTCTATTCATAGTAAATTCTTCTGTTCCACTCTTCATCCTCATTTCTGTATTGCTTCCTCCTTACCACCCACAATAGACATATTTCAAATTCAATTTTCAATAGAAATGAAGTTATTTTTCCAATTTGAAAACTTTGTCCTTGTATTTTTCTTTCTTATAGATGATTTTTATGGGATTGATTCTCTTTTCTATATGATTACAGTGTTTTTATTGTTTGATTTGCTATAGTTCAATATTTTTATACATCAAATCAATAATTTTTGAAGATGCTCTTTTTTGATTTGATTTATAAAATTTAATGTGAATATGCTTTTTAGTATTTTTTCTATTGTGGTCATTGTTGGATATAGATGAATTATGCTATTTTCATAAGGATTGTGCTATTTAATTCAATCATTTTTTTCTATAATGAAAAGATACATTCTATTCTATAGTTTTACTATTTGTGTAGACAAATTACATTATCATATCAATCATTATGTTATGTCATCCTTGCACTACTTTATGTATAAAGGAACGTGGCTCATATAAAGTTAAAACCATAAATCTCCGATTAGGGTTAGATTTAATCAACATTTGACGTCCATCCATCCATGCAAGCATAGTTCACTCAAAGATCCCAGTTCAGCCCAGACTAGGTTTTTAGCTTGCCAAATTCTAACTAGTTTTGAATTAGCAAGTATAGAAAGTCTTATTAAGTTTATAGAATTTAATGTAAATTATTGTTCATTAATAAAGATTGAACAAATGTGAAAAAGTAAATCATACAATTATCCAATTAAACCCTAGTTACATAACTAAGTTGAAAATGGGTCATTTGAAATCCTTCCCTCCTTTTATGATTTTGTCCAAAATCCAACGTAAGGGTTGAAAAGAGAAGATCACGTGTAATGATAATATCCCTCATATCATCCTTTTTGCATCTATTCCATTCTTTTATCATTCCTTATCATTATAGTTGAATACCCCAATTCTTGGATCTTATACCATGTATTCATGATTTAACTAATACAAATATGTATCTCATTTCTTATCATTATCATATTAATTTTAATATCAGAGGTATTTGTTCAAATAATATTGTTGTATTACCTTTCGTTTCCATATATTCTCAATGTTCTTATCATGTTTTTTTAGTATGCCCTATATAAGAGTTATACATCGCTCCTCATCATAAAATTTATTCTATATCATCACCAATACTTGAGTGAATTTTCATAGAGAAAATTGTATTATCTATGTATGATTCTAACGTCTCATATTTTGTTGTATTGTTCATATTTATACTCAATTATAACTAACTAAGTATTATTTTCATACTTATTTATCTTATATCACTTTTATACTCAATATGTTTTTCTAATTTAAGTTCCCTAATAAGTAAAATGTTCTCTCATATCATTTTAATATTTTAATCTACAAATTGAATCTCATTGTGCTCTTAGATTGTCTTCATCTAGATGCATGGTTGGAGCATCCAAAAGAGTATACTCAATAATCCCAATAATCATATAATTTATTAGAATACATGAACAATGAGTTCACTATCATGCATTCCACTTAGGTTATCCTATATCGTTAATTCATGTTGTTTCTTTACAATCATTTAACATAAGCTATAGTACCAAGATGTGGAGACCTTTCTTTTGCATAAGAGTAAGTTATAATCATTAGACAAAACATATAAACCTAAACCCTATTAGAAACTAGAAAAAAGATGAGCAAAAATCACATTTAAGAATGAAAACATGAACATGTTTACACTATTCGTTTCCCATGAAGCTTAAGAATAAAACCTGACGTTGAATATAAAAATGACATATTAGTTCATCAACCATTGTTAATATATTACTCAACTAAAATAATCTCACATGATTATGATAAAGTTGAGTTAACTCTTGTTACTTATACATAGTTCAATTTATATTAGATTACATGTACAATGCAGTAAAAAACTTAAAATGAATACAAAGTAAATAATACATTTATGTTCAGAGCTAACTTTGTCTATGACATGTGAGAAAGAAAGGCTAAACAATGTTTTTTTAAGGGCCAAAATTATTTGATAACTGATGCTTCATATGACTTTCCTTTACAAACTGAAGATCATGAGATAACATGTATAACATTAATAAAATAAACAATGACACTTTCGTGGAGAAGATTGAGATTGAAGTGAGATTCAAACTCTTATCTATAAATAAGAGGCCATATGGAACACAACTGTAACATCCCTGACCTGGGTTATATTCTAACCCTAGATGTTTTTCATAATAAGGTTGAGTAGATGCTTAATATTATCTTGGGAAAAGTAATTATGGCTCATGAGAAACTTATGTTTCAATTTTGGTCATGTTTGAACAATGTTGAAGCAATGTTTGCTTATTTTGGACTAAAGTGCAAATTACCCAAGTTGAGGGGTTAAATTACAAATGTTGCATGATAATATGTTCCTCTAATATGGAGACATAATAATAATGAATATGATGTAGTGGTATGGTTTTCACAAGTTTGGGCACCAAGATTAAGCTTGTAAAGCAATCCTTGTGCATTAAAACCTAGTTTTGGTGTAATGCACAATTTATCCAAAACCTAGGGTTCAACATGCAAATTACCACTTCAATAAGGTCCCTAATGTTTCTTGGCATCATGTCTAGCAAAGAAAATGAGAGGGGCTCCTCATTTGAATTAAGTTGGAGGAGAGAGAATCTTGATATTAAAATAATCAAGATTTAATCCTAAGTGAAACCCTAATTCAATTTAGGGCAAAAATGAATGTATTAATTAAAGGGACTTCAACCAAAATTAAAATGGTTGGATTCAGATGTTTGTGGATGATCTTAAAAGACTTGAAAAGGCACGAGCATATCCTAAGGAGGTGAAATTCCACTCACCATTATTATAAGAAAAAGAATTTCCACTCAAATATGGATATTCTTATTATAAGGGTTAAGGTGCTTAATTTCTTTTCCCTTAATTCATGGATAATGGAAGGGAGCTCGGTGGGGATAGAGATGCCCTTGCATGAAAGAAACCAAGGGGGAAGTGGTGGCAACAATTTTGGAATTAAAAGACTTTTATAAGAGATTTCCTCTCTCATCAATTTTCTTATAAAAGTACATTTTTCAAGCCAAAACAAAGGTTTTTTCACATTTCTTTCTTTCCCCTTGCTTGGAAAACGACCAAGGAGCTGTGTAGGAGCAGGAGGACGACCCCCAACCTGTTGGTAAGGTTCTTGGCCTCCTTTCACCTTGAATCCATGGTGAAAATCGAAAATCAATGTATGAATTCTTCATAACTCGACCCCCTCTTCAATTCTAACAATTCTTTTCACTCAAAGCTTGAGGACGACCCTTGGAATAGTGAAAAGAGTTGCATCCACCATTGTTGCCGTGATCTTGGAGCTTTGGAGCTCAATTGGAGGCGGGTTTTATAACTTGAACCATTCTACATTGTTATTCAACTACCAATCTTGCAATTTCGTTGATTTCTTCATCTTTTTGATTAATTGCTTGTTGTAATTGGTAAATCCATGAAATCAGATGCATTAGGAGTTGCAGGGACGAATTTAGATGATGATGACATCATCTTGGACACTTTTCCCAAAGAAATCTTGTTCCAATCGGTTTCAACATGTTTGCCCATTCGATTTCACCAAACCGTTTGAGAGCAAAAGGTTTGAGACCGTTTGAGAACAAACGGTTTCAAATCCATTTGAAAGAGTTTACCAAGGGTTGACCGTTTGATAATCCTGTTCCTAATTATGTTGGTTGATAACCCACCAAATTTGATGGATTAATTCCAAAGGAATCATGAGTTGAAGGCTAATCAATTAGGCCAGCCCTAATTGGATTAAGTGCTGATTTTCAACTTGATTGATTTGACGTTTTGGGTTAATTAGCCCAAACGGTTTCAAAACCGTTTGGGAATCACCCAAACGGTCTCAAGACCATTTGGGGGTCACCCAAGACCGTTTGGAGGTCTAGGGTTGAGTATGGGTAAGTGTTTGAAGATCCAAAGATATGGCATGAGCCCTAATCGGCTAAGTGCTGATTTTGTAAGTGATTGAGATGATGTTTTGGGTGATTGAGCCCAAACGGTCTCAAGACCATTTGGAGGTCACCCAAATGGTCTCAAGAACATTGGGGCTAATCCAAGACCGTTTGGAGTTCTGGGGTCATGTATGGGTTAGTAATTGAAGGACTAAAGGTACCAAATTGAATTGCAATTGAGTGCTGAATTGATGATCAATCTAATGACCTAAACCCTAATGGAATTTCACAAAATCCAAGGATAGGATGGGGCAAACGGTCTCGAGACCATTTGGAGGTCATCCAAACGACCTCAAGACCGTTTGGGGTCAGTTCATATAAAAAACTTAATGATAATTCACTAGTTGCAATTGAATCAATTCTACAATGTTGATCATTGATGGCTACTCGATTTCAAAACCCTAATTGAAGGTTCTTGAGTAGAAATCCTAGATTAATTGGGTTAAAAACCCTATTTTATGGACTAATTGAAGGTTGATATAATTGTTCAAGTGATAGAGAAATCAAGGATTCAATTGATATTGGTTCATCCATTGGAATCATGAATCGTATAAGTGTTGAAAGGACTTTTTTGTCCATTCAGTTTTGAGATGGTTTGGACCAAACGGTCTCAAGACCGTTTGGACTTGGAGACCCAAAGTGCAAATGGTTTCAACACATGTTTTGTCTAATCGATTTCAAGTACAACTTGTTCAAATGGTTTTCAACCAAATAATGTATGAGAACCAAGATCATTGAGGGTCTAAGTAATTAACTTTGTGAAGATCAACATGGTTAATCCATTTGAATATCTCATGTAATTGAAGGTCCAATACGGTGAACCTATTTAGATACTCAATGCTATGTGTGAAACCCTAATTAGAGTAATGCTATGTGTGAAACCCTAATTAGAGAAACGATATGTGTGAAACCCTAATCTAGGGCAACGCTGAGTGTTATTATAAATCCAGGGTGGTGATGTAACCCTAACTTAGTGTAACAACGAAGGAAACCCTAATTTAATGTGAATTGTACATCCTAACCCTAATTTGGGTATGAGGTAAGAGAAACCCTACTTGGATGTGAATGGTAAACCTTAATCCCTAAAATAGGGTAAAGGTGCATGAAACCCTAATATGGGGTAGTGCTACTAATCCTATGTGAAGACCTAGCACTGGGTGATGTGTTGTGAAATCTTAATTTCACACAATACTAGGTGAAACCCTGATATAGAAGGATGATTATATGAAACTCTATTGAAGAGTAATACTATGTGAAATCCATAAATGTATGAAATATGCTATGTGAATCCTCAAATTATAAATATGGAAAATACTATTCTAAATAATGGAATAGTGATTAATGTTATGACAATGTAACACCTAGAGAGGTTGATAATGAATATCCTCATATTAATAGTTTCTAACTCAAGGATGAGTCCATAGTATTGGCAACAGTTGTGTAATCTAAGTGAGTGAATAATGACCAATACTTTACATAATAAATGTGATGAACTGGTGCATAAAGTATTAGGATGGGGAAATACCCTAATATAAGATAAGTGTATGAACTCAAGTAAGATAAGGTGTTGAGGGAAGTGATATATCAAGATATGATAGATATCACATCCAACACCCCAATTCTAGTATACCTTGATGAGTTATAAGTCCAGGATAATTGGATGAATGACACATGAGATGTGTCATGTCAATGGTTACATTGTAATGTAATGCACTCTGTTGAATGTAGGCTAACATGCCTTATGGAAAGGTTAGTTCAAACCTATAAACTATGATGTGATCATATTCTGATAAAGATGAGAGAGAAACTCATACTGTGTGTTGATAATTAATTGATTAATGAATGATGAGAATAAAGTGTATGATTGATTACTTATGATTATCCATATTGATTCCTTGCTATGTGAACCCTGATACAGAGTATTGCTATGTGAAACTTTGATACAAGTCAATGCTATGTGATCCCTAATACAAGGTAATGCTATGTGAAATCCTATGACAAGTTAATGCTATGTGAACCCTAATACAGAGTATTATTATGTGAAATTCTAACACAGGATAATCCTATGTGAAGCTCAAATATAGACTAATGGGTTATGAATGTAATAAGATAACCCTCGTATTGCATGATATTGATATGTAATTATGTCATGATTACTAATTATGCAGATATGTTGAGAAGATGAGCATAGCCAAGTATGGGCTATGATGCTTTGTATTGAGAATGATTTATAGGCTTTACTAGCCTTCATATGCTTTGTGTAGTAAGAATCATTGAGCCTTGTGTACTATTTGTAATACATTATGCAACAAGAATCATGATGTCCTTGGTCAGATGATCTGAAGGTATTAAGTTACCTAATAAGTGATAATAAGTATCCTATGGTGAATTCTGGGTTCAAAGACCCATATACTATAATCATGATGATGAACCTGTTAAGGAATGGAATTGTGCTTGGTGAGTTGAGGGACTGAGATCCCAACACTTTGTGAAAAGAGTATGGCTACATGCTATGACTCCACAATGACAATGCCAGGTGTTAGATATATGATCTAAACCTGAAGATAGTTAATGCTGTGATGCTGTAGTGAATGAATGTCATACATGTTCTTCATATTCCTTAAAGGATAAGGGACATGTTGTTCTATCAAGTTATAGCTGTGATGTTTTGATAAGAATGATGTTCTAATCTATTAGACATTGAATTAACTACTGCCAAACAAATATAATTCCTTTGTGTATAATTATCTTCTTAAGCTGCAATAATAATGTTTCTAGCGGAGAGTTATATATCTCGCTGGGGAAATTTATAATTGTCTCACCCCCATGGGAACCACATTTTTAGGTGGACGCGGACGAGGAGGTAGGAATCCTTCAATAGGTGAAGGACAGCAGCAACAGCAGCAGGGACAACAGTAAAGTCTTAGGTGGAGACACTTGATGTTGTACCTTGTATAGATGTAAATAGAGTCCTATGTGTCATCTCTGTACTCTCAGGTCCTCGGAGTTTTAGTTAGTGCTTTTGAGATTTTGGCTCAGTGCCTCGAGATTTTATATTGCCTGTGTTTAGCTTGACAGGGCAGTTAATGCTTGTAATTCTCAGAAGGAGATGATACACAATATGTACCTTTGAACAAGAATGTAAATGTGTTACTTTGTTTCTTTGTGAGAAAGTTTTCCTTTGATGGATCTCTTGATAAAAGGTTTTAATTTTTAGTGATTTTTGGTAATCCGCTGCTTAGTGAATGCTTCCACATTAGTTAATTATGTTTTCTTGAGTTGTATGCCACAATTTAGTGGTATCAGAGCTCTAGGTTCGCTGAGTCTACAGAGACATAGGACTAAGGTTGTAGAGTCTGTTCTAAGTGTCTTCTAGTTTATCTGATAGTATCTTCTGCTCACATAGGAGAAGAAGAACTTGAAGATGTCTGGAAAACATGAAGAACATGCTACTAAGGGCAGCATTGCTGCACCAGGAGGAGGTGTAAGAGACAAGAATAGGGAAGGGCATGTACCTGAACAGCCCCAGTTTGACCCAATTGTGATAGAAAATCCAGCTCTCCATGCTCTATTTGAGAAATTCCTGAAAGCCATGACACATATGGCAGACAGGATGCCACCACCTGTACTTAGGTTACCAACCCATTATGAGGGTTATGGAGCCGACAAGACTTTTGAGAGACTTCGCCGGGTTGGAGCCATAGATTATGCTGGTACATCTGATCCAGTAGATGGTGATATGTGGCCAACAGAGCTGGAAAAGGCTTTTAGGATCCTCGATATTCCTGAAGCTAAAAATGTAAGACATGCTGTGTACCTTTTAAAAGGAAGTGCTGGTCATTGGTGGATGATAGAGGAAGATAAGAGACCAGGTGAAGAAATTGGATGGGAGGTTTTTCGACGAGAATTCGTCAGTAGATACTTCCCTAAGATGTATTTAGATGAGAAAATCTCTCAATTTGAAAGGATCAAACAAGGACAGATGAACGTTAGCGAATATGAAGCTAAGTTCATGGAGTTGTTGCAGTTTTGTCCGCAAATGGCAGTTAGTGATGAGGAAAGAATTTGACATTTTGAGAAGGGGTTGAACGATGAACTAACCACTCCTGTGTCTGCTTTAGAGAATAGGGAGAGGTTTGCCACTTTTGTAGAGTCAGTAAGGAGGATAGAGAGGTCTGAAATTGAGAAACGACAGTCTAGTGGCAAGAAGGTGTATACCCAGACTCAAGGACAAAGGTATGAAATCTTTAAGAAGCCGAGATTTTCTGCATCAGCAACATCATCGAGATTCCATACCCAGACACAATGGATGTCGAGTAGGGATAGGGATCATAGTAATGTTCCAAGTAGAGCCTCCAACATAGCATCAACATCGGTGACTGGATCTCACAGACATTTTCAGCCCAGGACCTGTTACCAATGTAGACAACCAGGACATCTAGCAAAGGATTGTCCAGGCGGGAATACGATGATGACTTAACCTCAGGGGTAGAGTCAGCAAGACTCTCAAAGGAGGAAATTTTCTAGTAACAATAGAGGATGTGGACAGACGTCCCAGATAGGTCAGATGAAATAGTTTTGTTTTGACATTTCATATCATGAATCTATGTGCTAAAGATATGAAAGTAGTTGTTTTTAAATTCCTCTGACTATTCCTATAAGGACACAAAAGAGATGAGAACTTAGATCTTACTCAGTGTTCCTTAAAATGTTTTATGATCTTCCCTATCTGTGTGTTGAAAGATGAAATATAGAAGTGATGCTTGGAGAAAATCTAGAAATGGAAATCCTGTGTGTATAATGATATGAAAAGTGAGGAAATGATAGTAAATAAAGTGCATACTACCTAATCTCAATACTTGTATACCCTGGCCAGGTATATGATTATTTTAGATTAAGCAAGTATGAAACTCTTAGATTGTTATCTTTTTGATTACTCTGATCAAGTAGTCATTCTAAAACAATCTAGAGAGTATAATGAAATTAAATAGGAGGAGCTAAGTGAAATTTTCCAAAAAAATTACTTAGTGAACATACTCAGTGAACTTGCTCCGTGGATATTTTCAGAACAAATTACTTAGTGAACATACTCAGTGAACTTGCTCCGTGGATATTTCCAAAACAAATTACTTAGTGAACATACTCATTGAACTTGCTCCGTGGATATTTTCAAAACAAATTACTTAGTGAACATACTCAGTGAACTTGCTCCATGGATATTTTCAAAACAAATTGCTTAGTGAACATACTCAGTGAACTTGCTCTGTGGATATTTTCAAAACAAATTACTTAGTGAACATACTCAGTGAACTTGCTCCGTGGATATTTTCAAAACAAATTACTTAGTGAACATACTCAGTGAACTTGCTCTGTGGATATTTTCAGAACAAATTACTTAGTGAATATACTCAGTGAACTTGCTCCGTGGATATTTTCAAAACAAATTACTTAGTGAACATACTCACTGAACTTGCTCCGTGGATATTTTCATAACAAATTACTTAGTGAACATACTCAGTGAACTTGCTCCGTGGATATTTTCAGAACAAATTACTTAGTGAATATACTCAGTGAACTTGCTCCGTGGATATTTTCAAAACAAATTACTTAGTGAACATACTCAGTGAACTTGCTCTGTGGATATTTTCAAAACAAATTACTTAGTGAACATACTCAGTGAACTTGCTCTGTGGATATTTTCAGAACAAATTACTTAGTGAATATACTCAGTGAACTTGCTCCGTGGATATTTTCAAAACAAATTACTTAGTGAACATACTCAGTGAACTTGCTCCATGGATATTTTCAAAACAAATTACTTAGTGAACATACTCAGTGAACTTGCTCCATGGATATTTTCAAAACAAATTACTTAGTAAACATACTCAGTGAACTTACTCAGTGGATATCTTCAAAAAAAATTACTTAGTAAACATACTCAGTGGATATCTTCAAAACAAATTACTTAGTGAACATACTCAGTGAACTTGCTCAGTGGATATTTTTAAAGAAAACTACTTAGTGAACATACTCAGTGAACTTGCTCAGTGGATATTTTCAAAACAAAGTACTTAGTGAACTTTCTCAGTGAACTCTTCCAAACAAATAAAGGATTGCTGAGTGAATTATCTGTGTTAGATATGTATGTTTCTCTTTTGGTAAATATTCTTGGGTGATGATAGAAGTATGTTCTTTTATGCTTTTTCCTTTCAATAATATGGACATCATATGTAGAGATTTATGCTTTGCATAAATATAAACAGTGATAAGGAGGAATTAATGAAAGGAACTTTGTGTGGATTACAGAATCCATGATATCTCCATGATATTAAGATATTATGTCGAGACTCGATGGCATGATTAATGAATAATCTGTCCCTCCTTTTTTCTGGGATTTTGAGGACGAAATCCTTACAAGGGGGGATAATTTGTAACATCCCTGACCTGGGTTATATTCTAACCATAGATGTTTTTCCTAATAAAGTTGAGTAGATGCTTAATCTTATCTTGGGAAAAGTAATTATGGCTCATGAGAAACTTATGTTTCAATTTTGGTTCTGTTTGAACAATGTTGAAGCAATGTTTGCTTATTTTGGACTAAAGTACAAATTACCCAAGTTGAGGGGTTAAATTGCAAATGTTGCATGATAAGATGTTACTCTAATATGGAGACATCATAATAACGAATATGATGTAGTGGTATGGTTTTCACAAGCTTGGGCCCCAAGATTAAGCTTGTAAAGCAATCCTTGTGCATTAAAACCTAGTTTTGGTGTAATGCACAATTTACCCAAAACCTAGGGTTCAACATGCAAATTACCACTTCAATAAGGTCCCTAATGTTTCTTGGCATCATGTAGAGAAAATAAAATGAGAGGGGCACCTCATTTGAATTAAGTTGGAGGAGAGAGAATCTTGATATTAAAATAATCAAGATTTAATCCTAAGTGAAACCCTAATTCAATTTAGGGCAAAAATGAATGTATTAATTAAAGGGCCTTCAACCAAAATTAAAATGGTTGGATTCATATGTGTGTGGATGAGCTTAAAAACCTTGAAAAGGCACAAGCATATCCTAAGGAGGTGAAATTCCACTCACCATTATTATAAGAGAAAGAATTTCCACTAAAATATGGATATTCTTATTATAAGGGTTTAGGTGCTTAATTTCTTTTCCCTTAATTCATGGATAATGGAAGGGAGATCAGTGGGGATAGAGATGCCCTTGCATGCAAGAAACCAAGGGGGAAGTGGTGGCAACAATTTTGGAATTAAAAGACTTTTATAAGAGATTTTCTCTCTCATCAATTTTCTTATAAAAGTACCTTTTCCAAGCCAAAACAAAGGCTTTTTCGGATTGCTTTCTTTCCCCTTGCTTGGAAAATGACCAAGGATCTGTGGAGGAGCCGGAGGACGACCCCCAACCTGTTGGTAAGGTTCTTGGCCTCCTTTCACCTTGAATCCATGGTGAAAATCAAAAATCAATGTATGAATTCTTCATAACTCGATCCCCTCTTCAATTCTAACCAATTCTTTTCACTCAAAGCTTGAGGACGACCCTTGGAATAGTGAAAAGAGTTGCATACACAATTTTTTCCGTGAGCTTGGAGCTTTGGAGCTCAATTGGAGGTGGGTTTTATAACTTGAACCCTTCTACATTGTTATTCAACTACCAATCTTGCAATTTCGTTGATTTCTTCATCTTTTTGATTAATTGCTTGTTGTAATTGGTAAATCCATGAAATCAGATGCATTAGGAGTTGCAGGGATGAAGGTAGATGATGATGACATCATCTTGGACACTTTTCCAAAAGAAATCATGTTCCAATCGGTTTCAACATGTTTGCCCATTCGGTTTCACCAGCAAACAGTTTGAGACCGTTTGAGAACAAACGGTTTCAAAACCATTTGAAAGAGTTGACCAAGGGTTGAACGTTTGATAATACTATTCCTAATTATGTTGGTTGATAAACCACCAAATTTGATGGATTAATTCCAAAGGAATCATGAGTTGAAGGCTAATCAATTAGGCAAGCCCTAATTGGATTAAGTGCTGATTTTCAACTTGATTGATTTGACTTTTTGGGTTAATTAGCCCAAACGGTTTCAAAACCGTTTGGGGATCACCCAAACAGTCTCAAGACCGTTTGGGGGTCACCCAAGACCGTTTGTAGGTCTAGGGTTGAGTATGGTTAAGTGTTTGAAGATCCAAAGATATGGCATGAACCCTAATCGGCTAAGTGCTGATTTTGCAAGTGATTGAGATGATGTTTTGGGTGATTGAGCCCAAACGGTCTCAAGACCGTTTGGGGGTCACCCAAGACCTTTTGGAGGTCTGGGGTCAAGTATGGTTGAGTAATTGAAGGACTAAAGGTACCAAATTGAATTGCAATTGAGTGCTGAATTGATGATCAATCTAATGACCTAAACCCTAATTGAATTTCACAAAATCCAAGGATAGGATGGGGCAAATTGTCTCAAGACCATTTGGAGGTCATCCAAACGACCTCAAGACCGTTTGGGGTCAGTTCATATCAAAAACGTAATGATAATTCACTAGTTGCAATTGAATCAATTCCATAATGTTGATCATTGATGGCTACTCGATTTCAAAACCTTAATTGAAGGTTCTTGAGTAGAAATACTAGATTAATTGGGTTCAAAACCCTATTTGATGGACTAATTGAAGGTTGATTCAATTGTTCAAATGATAGAGAAATCATGGATTCAATTGATATTGGTTCATCCATTGGAATCATGAATCGTATAAGTGTTGAAAGGACTTTTTGGTCCATTCGGTTTTGAGATGGTTTGTACCAAACGGTCTTAAGACCGTTTGAGCCCAAACGGTCTCAAGACCGTTTGAGTCCAAATGGTCTCAAACCGTTTGGAGACCCAAAGTGCAAACGATTTCAACACATGTTTTGTCTAATCGATTTCAAGTACAACTTGTTCAAATGGTTTTCAACCAAATGATGTATGAGAACCAAGATCATTGAGGGTCTAAGTAATTAACTTTGTGAAGATCAACATGGTTAATCCATTTGAATATCTCATGTAATTGAAGGTCCAATATGGTGAACCTATTTAGATACTGAATGCTACGTATGAAACCCTAATTAGAGTAATGCTTTGTGTGAAACCCTAATTAGAGCAAAGCTATGTGTGAAACCCTAATCTAGGGCAATGCTGAGTGTTATTATAAATCCAGGGTGGTGATGTAACCCTAACTTAGTGTAACAATGAAGGAAACCCTAATTTAATGTGAATTGTACATCCTAACCCTAATTTGGGTATGAGGTAAGAGAAACCCTACTTGGATGTGAATGGTAAACCTTAATCCCTAAAATAGGGTAAAGGTGCATGAAACCCTAATATGGGGTAGTGCTACTAATCCTATGTGAAGACCTAGCACTGGGTGATGTGTTGTGAAATCTTAATTTCACACAATACTAGGTGAAACCCTGATATAGAAGGATGATTTTATGAAACTCTATTGAAGAGCAATACTATGTGAAATCCATAAATGTATGAAATATGCTATGTGAATCCTCAAATTATAAATATGGAGAATACTATTCCTAATAATGGAATAGTGATTAATGTTATGACAATGTAACACCTAGAGAGGTTGATAATGAATATCCTCATATTAATAGTTCCTAACTCAAGGATGAGTCCATAGTATTGGCAACAGTTGTGTAATCTAAGTGAGTGAATAATGACCAATACTTTACATGATAAATGTGATGAACTGATGCATAAAGTATTAGGATGGGGAAATACCCTAATACAAGCTAAGTGTATGAACTCAAGTAAGATAAGGTGTTGAGGGAAGTGATATATCAAGATATGATAGATATCACATCCAACACCCCAATGCTAGTATACCTTGATGAGTTATAAGTCCAAGATAATTGGATGAATGACACATGAGATGTGTCATGTCAATGGTTACATTGTAATGTAATGCACTCTGTTGAATGTAGGCTAACATGCCTTATGGAAAGGTTAGTTCAAACCTATAAACTATGATGTGATCATATTCTGATAAAGATGAGAGAGAAACTCATGCTGTGTGTTGATAATTCATTGATTAATGAATGATGAGAATAAAGTGTATGATTGATTACTTATGATTATCCATATTGATTCCTTGCTATGTGAACCCTGATACAGAGTATTGCTATGTGAAACTTTGATACAAGTCAATGCTATGTGATCCCTAATACAAGGTAATGCTATGTGAAATCCTATGACAAGTTAATGCTATGTGAACCCTAATACAGAGTATTATTATGTGAAATTCTAACACAGGGTAATCCTATGTGAAGCTCAAATACAAACTAATGGGTTATGAATGTAATAAGATAACCCTCATATTGCATGATATTGATATGTAATTATGTCATAATTACTAATCATGCAGATATGTTGAGAAGATGAGCATAGCCAGGTATGGGCTATGATGCTTTGTATTAAGAATGATTTATAGGCTTTACTAGCCTTCATATGCTTTGTGTAGTAAGAATCATTGAGCCTTGTGTACTATTTGTAATACATTATGCAGCAAGAATCATGATGTCCTTGGTCAGATGATCTGAAGGTATTAAGTTACCTAATAAGTGATAATAAGTATCCTATGGTGAGTTCTGGGTTCAAATACCCATATACTATAATCATGATGATGAACCAGTTAAGAAATGGAATTGTGCTTGGTGAGTTGAGGGACTGAGATCCCAACACTTTGTGAAAAGAGTATGGCTACATGCTATGACTCCACAATGACAATGCCAGGTGTTAGATATATGATCTAAACCTGAAGACAATTAATGATGTGATGCTATAGTGAATGACTGTCATACATGTTCTTCATATTCCTTAAAGGATAAGTGACATGTTGTTCTATCAAGTTATAGCTGTGATGTTTTGATAAGAATGATGTTCTAATCTGTTAGACATTGAATTAACCGCTACCAAACAAATATAATTCCTTTGTGTATAATTATCTTCTTAAGATGCAATAATAATGTTTCTGGCAGAGAGTTATATCTCTCGTTGGGGCAATTTACAATTGTCTCACCCCTGTGGGAACCACATTTTTAGGTGGACACAGACGAGGAGGCAGTAATCCTTCAGTAGGTGAAGGACAACAACAACAACAACAGGGACAACAGTAAAGTCTCAAGTGGAGACACTGGATGTTGTACCTTGTATAGATGTAAATAGAGTCCTATGTGTCGTCTCTGTACTCTCAGGTCATTGGAGTTTTAGTTAGTGCTTTTGAGATTTTGGCTCAGTGCCTCGAGATTTTATACTGCCTGTGTTTAGCTTGACATGGCAGTTAATGTTTGTAATTCTCAGAAGGAGATGATACATAATATGTACCTTTGAACAAGAATGTAAATGTGTTACTTTGGTTCTTTGTGAGAAAGTTTTCCTTTGATGGATCTCTTGATAAAAAGGTTTTAATTTTTAGTGATTTTTGGTAATCCACTGCTTAGTGAATGCTTCCACATTAGTTAATTATGTTTTCTTGAGTTGTATGCCACAACAACAACATAGAACTTTCACCTTGGTGGTTATGTTGTGGGGCTCAAGGTCCATGTTCCTATGATCCAAAGGTATCTCTCTCAGATCTAGTATTTGAAAGTGATGTTATAGGCCCATTTTACCCTCAATTTTCCTCATATTACATAGTCCTAATGATATAATTCTTAGGAATTTATACATTATTTATCTCCCTGTAAAATGATAGTCTTCCATTTTATAAGGGAATATCTAGGTATTGAGATTTTTTTATCAATCCAGCCATACACTAGATCTCCATCAACATGGATGATAAGGTTTCCACAAGTCTTGGCCCCCATTAGGCATGATTACACTTTTCAATAGTCTTATCACCATAGGCTCCATCGGTAAGGACTCTCATCCTCCGTAGAGGCATTGACAAGGAACTCAATTAACCACACTCTTGTTGGAAAGTTTCATGTAAAGTATCACCATAGACCAAACATTCATCAATTTGATCCTATGTCAGATCTCGATAGAACCCGACTGCCCAGAACTCCCACCAATGCAAGCCTTTATCACTCTATATTCTCATCAAAAAATGAGAGGGTCATCTCACAAAGTCCCTGCCTCAAGTACAAACCAACGATAAGGTGGATCTATAGATATTAATGAGGTTCCACCTCATCTCATTGACCAATTAATTAGCAACTGACCAGAAAACAATGCTGTTGCATTAGTGAAACTGGCCTGACAAGGATCTTGTCTTGTGACATGAGTGAAGATCCAAAATAATTGACCAATGAGGTTTCTACTATCTGACATCACAACACCATGGTAATACGAAACATGCATTGTGCACATGCACTCCTCACCCGAGGTTCAAGTAAATTACCTCCATAGAGAGTACTTTCAAGTACCTTGAGCACAAACCCAAATCTTACAAAATGAGCCCTCATGTTCACTTTTGAGGGATCTCATTTTCTATGATAGTGAAGTTCTTCCCTACTCACCATCAACCATAGACAATATAAAAGTCCTCACCGATCACTGTCATATACCAATGACACAAAACACCAAAGACCATAATACAAGAGAGAAAAATCTCGAAGGATACTTTCACCTTTGTTGACACTCAATAAAGAGAATTAGAGTCTATCTATGGCTCCATTCCTCCTCTTGGACCCCATCCACCTCATTGTTTGACTACCATTGACTTCACATCACAAATTTGAAGGTAGCCTAAAGAGATAAAAACTTGTCTACGACCTATGTTCTCCTCTTTCTACCTTCATCGATTACAATGAAGGAAGATCTACACAACAACAAGTGGACCCACTCTTTTATCAACAATTCTTCTTCTTTCTTCACTCAATTAATATTATATAGGTCAATGCCCATTTCACTGTGTAAATCCGCAATGTCCCTGATTAACACCAATAGCTAATCATTCTACTTGGGTTGGGAGTAGTCACTAGGTCCTCTCAACCATGTAATTGAGCTTTGTCCGTTTGATATACACATTCTTGGAATGTGTATCTCCATACTCTTGTTTATACTACATTACTTGTATGCTTAGCTACCATCTAGAAAGTTTGATTCCTTATGGCCTAAAGAGAATGTTGTTTGGTCATATCTAGAGTAAGGAGTAGTGTGAACACACAATAGTGATGGTTCACTACATAAGAAGTTATATGGATGTGCTTTTAGTTGTTTTCTTGTCATCTCAAGAGCGAGTCATACTTTCCTCCTTATATCTACCCAATCTGGATAGGGGACAGGAACACACATTTTTGACAACTGCTAGAAAACTATGCTAAGAGTATGAAATATGTTAAATAGTTTGTAGGGATGGTGAGTGGATATGGTAGGTGAAACTCAGTCCAAGTTCATCAATGATAATCCATATCAAGTTCTATTCTTTTTGTTTTTTTAACTTAGGATTAACTTTTAGTTACCTAACTTAGTTTGATATTTCATTTCATTGGGAACACCCTTATCAACTCTTCTAATGGACTTATCTAAGCTATGACTCATGGTTACCAAAAGATTGCCACCCTTGTCCCTATGTTCGAACCCATTTACTAATTTTGACCCTTTATATTGTTGAGAACATCTCATGGTGTCAAGTTAAAAAATATAAAGTCCAACACTAAGGATGCAATTCATTATACTTGTCTTTTAGACCCACATTTTAAGCATTATTAGTTTCTAAGCCACGATCAAGATTTCTTCCTAGTTCGTTACTTAGAGCACTCTGAAGTAGAATGTATCCTAGATGGAGGAGTTTGGTTTGTCAAAGGAATATCCACAATTTTGATGAAGTGGACCTTAGCCTAGTTTAGACTGAAAGACATGTTGATATCGATCATGATCTAATGCCTTTTACTAGAAATTTGAAAGAAGGAGATGTTTTCCAGGGTCGATACCTATTTACATATGCCTCTAAAAACTGATAGACTAACACTTGTTATTGAAGATTGGATTATGTGTGAATCCAAGTACTAATTCTGACTGAATAGAATTTTACTAGTCATCTTGAAGCAACCAAAAATAATGGGGGCATACATATAGTTCAATTTGAATATGAAAGGGGCCCAGAAAGTCCATATTTATAATTTATCTGGGCCATGATGATTGGTGAAAAAAGGATATGCAAAGGAGGTTTGGGTGGTAGAGAATCCTGAAGTGGTGGTTACTATTACATTTCCTCTAGGTTTTAGAAATCACAAAGTGGGAAGTTTGTGGATTTACCCCCTTGAAGAGGGAAGAAGAAAGTGGATTTTAAACTGGACTAAAGTGGACACTTTTGGAAAAGTAGTATGCATTGTTTTGAATAATGTAGAAAAATTTAGTGATCGCCATACTGCTAACATAAAGAAATAGTAGGGTTTAGGGCTTAGTTCCTTAAATTCATTTTGATATCAGTCAGAGGACCTTGTGAAGGTCAGAGAAACCACTGTGTATTCAGATGAAGTCGCTTTGATCGAGCAATGGCTGAGAAAGCTCAGGATCGACATGAGTCACATGCTGATGCGAAGCAGACTGACATGCAATTCACTGTGGGTGAGCATGTGTTTTAAAAATTTGACCCCTCCAAGCTATAGCTAAGAAAGCTGAGTCCCTGATACATGGGTCCATTTGAGATGGATTGGTGGAGTTTCTTATGTTTAGCCTTACCCCTCAAGATATTATGATGTATGATGTGTTCCATGTGTCTGATCTAGAGCACTATGTGTTGTACGCAAGCCTTGTGCTGAGTAATGGACCTATAGGGTTTAGGGTTTAGGAACTCAATGAATCATTCCCACCTAGGAAATCCACACCTAAAAATACTAAGACTCCTTTTTTCCATATGAAAGAACTCTATCATGTCACATTGAGGTAGATTGGTACCCTATTTTTAGTTAAGCTCATGGCACTCGACTGTCAAGACTGTATTGACGTTTTAAACTATATTGGAAGACCAAGTGGGTTGTAATTGTCTATTTTATGGATTTTAATTACATAACATTTTAGTTCAATTATTCAATAAAGAACCCATCCAACGAAACCATATTAATATTTTGAACTAGGCTGGCATGGTAAGTGGGAAATTTATAGCCTCTTGACTAGTTAAATTACAACAAATTGGGGCTGGTGTTGAAGTTGTGTTTCTCTAGGTGGTATAATCATCATGTACTATAATTAATTACTCTAGATTGGTTGAATCCCTGCTTCACAAGAAAAGGTCCAAATTTGATTCATTTTCAAAATTGCAATAATCATTTTTGTCATTCATGTCTTTGAAACAATCACACCACTAGATCAATTTTAGGTTGACAAGTTAATTCAAGAATTTTCTAGTACATTATGCTTATCTTATCATTATCTTAACAAAAGAGTGGGAAAAACCATGGTATAAAAAGTTTCACAACACGATTGAATATTTCGACGATGAAACCATATGCCTTTTTACATGTAGATTTATGTAATTGGCTAAAATCTTCCATTTTGGCTAAAAACAAACTTACAATTACAAAGACACAAAATAGAGGTAAAATTGATTAGACTAAATGCAAAATAATGACACATCAAAATAGATGTGATGCATGAACATGAAGTGAATGAAATAAAAAGATACACCAACCAACTAAGAGATTTTAGTTCTCACCCTACCCTAGGTTTATTCAAAACAATGCCCACACTACAAGAATAAGCTTGTGAAAGACACAATTGGATACACACTATGGTGCGTAAGGGTCAAAGGACCCTGGATGCTATGTTGGGATAGTTGTATAGATGTATTTCCTGGGTTGTCAGGAGTTGACTCTAGAACATACATATCTACATCGTGTGATAGCTGTAATTATTTAGTCATCAGGAGTTGACTCTAGAGCTTACATATTTACGTCTTGTTTCTCTAGTCAAGAATAGAAGACAAATCCTGATAATGTTGGTGGAGAGCCTGGATCTCAAAGTCCTGGTGGTCCAAATTCATTGACTATTTCTAGAAGGAGTATTATATGAAGGTGTATAGATACTATCAGTTAGGCTATGAACCATATATTTTTATCTGGGTCTAGGTGGAAGGATGTGCTGGGGGATCTAGCAGTGTTGCGGAGGTGTCAGAAGACATGTCCTGCTACAACTGTGACTTCCACTTGAGGTTCCTTCAGTTAGATAAGATGTCCCACTCTAGACATGGTATGAAGAAGAGGGCCTGAGGATGATTGTGTATGCCAATATAGTACTTAGCGTTCCATGCATTGTACCTCAAAATAGTGACCTCTACCAGAAGGCAAGTGTAAACCTAATCATGTCCCTCTAGGGTAGGATGTTTGGGAACCACATTGATCTTCTCAGATAGATTGGATATCATAACCCCTATGAGGATGTCTCCATTAGAATAGAAAGCCTCCACATAAAAAATTATCAATAAAGAAATGTTCTACATTGGTGCACTTCTTGTGCAACATGCACCATAAAAAATATAGCTTTTCTTTAGAACCCTACATATCCTTCTTCACAAAAATAAATTTTGATAAAACACGTCAAAAGATTTGAATTACAACACTATGCATGTGGGTGTCCATTCCCTGCTGGGCTCATAGGCCACATCATTAGTGATCTTGGCCAAATAGTTAAAATTAGAGTGTAGTCTAGTTATCACCTCCTTAAGAAAATACACGTTCTGAGAAAAATCCCTTTCTCATGGTGAAAATTATTTTCCATTCATTTGGAAATGAATCACACAGTTTCATTTGTTATCCAACTCATGCAAGGTCATAAGAAACTCAAGAATTAGAGTAGGGAAAGTTTTGTGTTTCCCTTAGTGCCCACTTTGAGGATAGAAATGTTCTTGGCTGGGGCTGGACCTCATTGGTGAAGTCAAACTCATCCATTATTGTAACATCCCTGACCTGGGTTGTGTACTAACCCTAGGTGTTTTTCTTAATAAATTTGATTAGATACTTGCTTTTATTACTTGAAAATTAATTTAGGCTTTTGAGGAACTTATATTTCCAATTCAATCCTTTTTGTATAATGATTGAAACATTGTTTTGTTAATTTTGGACTAATATGCAAATTACCCAAGTTGAGGGGTTAACTTGCAAATTGCACATGTTAAGATGTTACTCTGATGTTGAGACATCATAAGAATGAATATGATGGAGTGGTGTGTTTTTCACAAGCTTGAGCACCAAGATAAAGCTTGTAAAGCAATCCTTGTGCATTAAAACCTAGTTTTCGTGTAATGTGCAATTTATCCAAAATCGAGGGTTGAACATGCAAAATAACATCTCTAGAGGGTCTCTCATGTTTCTTGGCATCAAGTAGAGCAAATAAAATGAGAAGGACACCTCATGTGAATTATCATGGAAGAGAGAGAATCTTGATATTGAAATAATCAAGATTTAAGCACAAATGGCTCTTTAATATAACTTAATGCAAAAAGAAATAAAGTAATTAAGCAGCCCTTCAATCAAAAGTTGGAGGATGTGTTTGCAATAGTTTGGACAAGCTTGTGCCATGCTTGGGCACCAAAAATATCTTGTTTAAGTGGAAGCCATTCACATTAATTTAATATAAAGCAATATCCATTAAAAGATGGATATTAACACATAACTCCTTATGATGCTTAGTCTTTTTCCTTTAAAACCTTGGATAATGGAGAATTTTTGCAAGGTTTTAGAATGTGGATACGTGGAAAAATAATGGAGGAAGATTTGGAGGAATTTAGTTGAAGTTAAAATAAGATAACAATCTTTTTCCTTTTTCCTTGAAAATCCATAAATATATATATATATGTGTGTCCTTTTTGCCAAAACACCAAAGGATCGTTTCCTTTGTTTCTTTCCTTATCACCTTGCTTTGGCTGATCAAGGGAGAGCTATAGACCAGAGGAAGGACGACCAAACCAGATTTGTAAGTTTTTATCACCATCTACCTCGAATTCATGGTGGAAACCATAAAACAAGGTTAGATTCATGGGTTTCTTCACACAATTTCCTTTTCTAGCCATCTTGTTCATCCAAAGATTGGAGAACGAACCTTGGACAACTGCTGGATCTCAATCCACCATTAAAGCTGCGGATCTTGGAGCTATGGATCAGTTCTAAAGGCGGGTTTTATAACTCTAACCCTTAAGCATTAGTACTGCACTCTTTTCCATAAGAATTGTTGGTTATTCTTCTTCCTTAGATACACTTGTGTGTTCTTGCTTTAACTTCCATGAAGAACATCACATGTTCTTGGTTGAACAGAGGTATATGAAGGTTACATCATCCTAGATAAATATCTAAAAAGAACTTTAGCAAATGATTTGGCTTTGTGCTCAAATGGTTTCCCAAACCGTTTGGGAGCAAATGGTTTCAAACCGTTTGATTGCAAACGGTTTCATCCAAACCGCATAGAAGCAAACGGTCCAAGACCGTTTGGTGGCATTGACCAGACGTTGACCATTTGGAGGTATGTTGAGAATAATTTAGATCAATAACCTATCAATAATTATCAATTAATTCCAATTGGTTCACCAATTGAAGGTCTCTCAATCATCTAAACCCTAATCGGGTTAATTGCTGATTTTGATAATTGAATAAGGTTGAAGTTTGGATTGAGTGATCCAAACGGTTTCAAAACCATTTGGGGATCACCCAAACGGTCTCAAGACCGTTTGGTGATCACTCAAGACCGTTTGGTGACCTAGGGTTAAGAAGGGTTGAGTAATTGAAGATCCAATGATCCTAAATTGATATACATTCAATTGTTGATATGGTGATCAATCCATTGGACCAAACCCTAATTGGTTGACTTGGTTTTTGGTGTTGACTTGAGAAAACGGTATCAAGACCATTTGGAGGTCATCCAAATGATCCCAAGACCGTTTGGGGTCAGGCCATGACCAAATTGGATGATGGTTCAATGGGCTCAAATCAATTAGACTCACATTGATTGATGTTGAAGGGTCATCGATTCCAAACCCTAATCCAATTGATTCAAGCCCTAATTGATGATCAATTGAGGGTCAAATCAGTTGAAGGTTGACCTAATTAACTCAATTGAATGATGGTGATAGGTATAATTGATGATGGATTACATGTACTTAATCGTTGAGGGGATCAACAATGGAAACCCTAATTCAATTGAAGTGGTGGAGAACCTTTTTGGTCCTTGCGGTTTTGATGGGGTTTGGACCAAACGGTCTCAAGAACGTTTGGGGCCAAATGATCCCAAACCATTTAGGTTCATGCGGTTTCAAGTGGAGTTCATGCGGTTTCAAAACCGATTGTGTCCATGCGGTTTCAAAAGTCAAACTTGGGCAAACGGTCTTCTCCTCCTACTTTAGTAAACGGTCTTGGAGGTTCACTTTACCAAACGGTTTCAAAGGTAGTCCAAGACCACATGGAGGTTCAAACGGTCTTAGACCATTTAGAGGTTAAGTATGCAAGACCATTTGAGGTCTAAGTTAGTCAAGATCGTTTGGGGCCTTAATGGATAAGATCGTTTGGTGGTTGATTAACCTAAACCCCTTGGGTACTTAAAGTGGTTAAAGAACAAAGTGATTAGTTAATTAATACATGATGTAATCAAAGGTGATCATGGTACTTGTACCTTAATGGGTTAGTGTGATTGAAACTCATGAAGTAATTAAGCCATGATGATCACCATTATAATAACTTAACTCTTGATGTCAATTCTCTTTTATGATTGAGTTGACTTAACCTATTCAAGGCTGAAATAAACATCATCCTATAGAGGATGAAAGAGAGAAGATTTACTTTTATGAATGTTAATCAAGTAATGGACTTCCAATATGGATGAATATCTAATTAGGGTATGATCCTTCATAGTGAGATCATGAAAACCCTAATTATGATGGTTAATGAATCTTAACCCTAATTGAGGGTAATAATGGAAGTATCCCTAATACACGATGATGATGTAATCTTAATTCATAATGATGACATAGTAAACCCTAATTCCAATTAAGGTGAATAAAAGTGTGAAACCCTAATCCTGGGTTATGCTTTATAGCATGAAGCTCTATGATTGGATAATAAAATAAGGAATCACTAATCCTAATTGAGCTAAAGGGGTTGGTTAACCCTAATTGAATTGAAAAGGGAAACCCTAACCCTAGTAAGGACATAGTGGTGCAACCCTTGAAATAGTGATGCCATCATTATTGTACATTGTGCTGATATAGAAATAATGTTCCTGTTATCAATTGTATTAATCATGCAGGTTTTTATGAAATAGTGAGCATAGCCAGGTAAGAGATATGATTTCATATTCATTGAAAGCACTTTATAAGATTTGAAAGCAATGATATGCTATGTTGCCTAGTGAGAGGTAACAAAAGAGATTGATAGGCTGTATGAGAGCCATGTGAAATATCTGCATTGCTAATATCATGTTTATACTGTCAAATGACTTGATGGCAATATGTTACTTGGTTACAAGTGTTTTGATGATTTAAGGGTTTGAACACCCATATTCTTGAATCATAATGATAAGATGGTTAGGGACTGAGATCCCAATGTTAACAAGATGTGAAATGAACTTGATATAAATAGTACTCTTTGTTTATAGCAACTGTTATAATGTTTTATGTTTGGAAACATGCCTGAGGCTAAAAGAATACTGTAATGTACTTAAATAATTAAGTGAAATGATATCATGTAGAGCCATGACCATAGATCCATCATCTTCATAAGCTAGATGATGGTGAAACATGTTTTTCCTAAGGGAACTCCTAGAGAGCATACTTTTGAGTATGTGGGGGTTATGGACACGAATATCCTTACGTCCTAATGGAGGAATTGATGTGAGATAGACATCTAATATCTCAATCCTTCATTATATGTATATGCCGGGATGATGTATCACTAATCTTCCGATGATGTTGTTAATGCCACATCGATGAGAGATAAACAAGAAATCCCTCGATGGCGAAGAGAGTACAGCATGCCACTGTATCTCTAATAGTGAAGTTGCCAGAATACCCTGGAAAGCTATTTTAGCAGAGACACAAGATGTCCTGCATGTTGTTCCTCACACTGACTGAGGAGGATGAGGTCATAGAAATCCGACTCTTCTGATGACCTATGTATGGTACCGATTTTGACTTCGCAGTGGTCGGTTGGAGTATGAGCGGTATACCTCATCTCCTCAGGGTATATGTATGTTTGTAAAATGTAATCAGCCGTGTAGCATATTTGCTTAGGTTGAACTATGAGAAATAATGATTGATGATACATTGTTTATAATGTCCTAGTTGAATAATTAGTATACATGTTCTTCATATTCCTTATTTAAATGACTTGTTACTCAATCGAGTTATAATTGAAATGATTGCATAGAGAATACTGCTCTACTTAGCTTATTCAATGAACTGCCTACTGTTGAATAATTATAATTCTACTGCTCAGTGTTATTCCATTATTTGCAATAACAATGCTTCTGGTGGAGAGTTATAACTCTCGCTGGGACAATATTCAATTGTCTCACCCCCCGTGGGATTCAACATTTTAGGTAGACACTGAGGAAGGAGGAACCCATCAGTGGGTGAGTAGCAGCAACAACAACAATATTAGGGACAACAGTGATCCTCAGGTGGAGACACTATCTGTTAGGTCTTGTATATAGAGAGTCCTATGTGTCGTCTCTGTATTCTCAGGTCCTAGGAGACAGTAGATGGTTTAATATAGATATGAGATTTTTGGCTTATTGCCTCAAGATTTTTGTATACTGCTCATGTACAGTTGAACAGGGCAGTCAGTGTTATGACTCTCGAGATGAGATAATACAGAGATGTACTGATGAATTAGCTTGTAAATAACTTACCTTGTTTCTTTATGGAAGAGTTTTACTGTTTGTGGATCTCTTTACAAAAAGTTTTAATTTTTAGTGATTCTCAGTAATTCCACTGCTAATTAATCGCTTCCGCATTCGTTGATCTCGTTTTCCGAGACAGACGTCACAAATTTAGTGGTATTAGAGCTCTAGGTTTGCTGAGTCTACAGAGACATAAGAGTAGGGTTGTAGAGTCTGTTCTAGTGTCTTCCAGTATATCTGATAGTGTCTTCTTCTCATATAGGAGGAGAAGAGAAAACTAAAGATGTCTGGATCACACGAGGAACACATTGCTGAGAGTAGTGTCGCTGCACCTAGAGGAGGTGCAAGAGACCAAGAAAGGGAAGAACCTGTACCTGAACCACCCCAGTTCAATCCAGCTGACATGGGGAACCCAACCTTCCAAGCCATGTTCGGGCAGTTCATGACTGCCATGACACATATGACTGATAGGATGCCTATACCTGTACCTAGGGCACCTACCCATCCAGAAGGACAAGGAGCCGGCAAGACGTTTGAACGACTTCGCCGAGTTGGAGCCACAGAGTATGCTGGAACAGATGACCCATCAGATGCTGACTTGTGGCTAACTGAACTAGAGAAGGCATTTAGAATCTTGAACATCCCAGAGGCTGAGAAGGTTAGACATACTGTGTATCTTCTCAAGGGGAGTGCTGGTCACTGGTGGACCATGGAAGAAAGGAAAAGGCCAGGTGTGGAGATCGAATGGGAAGTATTTTGACGGGAATTTGTCAACAGATACTTTCCTAAGACGTTCTTGGATGAGAAAATCTCTCAGTTTGAGAGGTTAAGACAAGGACCAATGAACATTAGTGAATACGAGGCTAAGTTCATGGAGCTGTTGCGGTTCTGTCCGCATATGGCAGCTACAGATGAAGAAAGGATTAGGCATTTCGAGAAGGGATTAAATGTTGAGTTGACCACCCCTGTGTCTGCCCTGGAGAACAGGGAAAGGTTTGCTACCTTTGTGGAGTCTGTCAAAAGGGTAGAGAGGTCTGTGTCAGAGAAGTGACAGACCAAGAATAAGAAGATGTATCCCCAGTTCCAAGGATCCTCATCCAAAGATTTCAAGAAACCAAGGTTTTTCGTGCTTACACCACCACCTAGATTCAATACCCAGACGCATTGGACGTCAAATAGGGGTAGAGGATGAAGTCTACCATAAGAAGGAGCTCATAGCTCAACATCTGAGTCGGTTACAGGACCAACCAGACCACATCAAGGTATCAGAAGCTGTTATATATGTGGAAAAGTGGGGCATCTGATGAAGGACTGTAGAGCCAGAGAAGTGAGTGTGACTCAACCTCAAAGGCAGAGTCAGCAAGGTTCCCAAAGGAGACGGTTTCCTGGAGGTGCTAGAGGACGTGGACAAGCATCCCAAGCTGGATCATCGACACCTAGTCATCGAGCACCGAATCAACCACATGCAACAACGAGGTTTTATGCGATGAATCCACCTGATGCAGTGATCAACCCTCGGGTTGTGGTAGGTCAGATGGAATTGTTATATTCTGATATGTCTACATCTTGCGTCGTATCTGTTTTAATTGATCCGGGTGCTACCCACTCCTTTATCACTCGAAGAGTGATTCTTGACTACAACCTAAATACAAGTCATAGAGTAGATAGTTTGTTTTTAGAAACTCCTTTAATGGGATCTGCTGTTTTGCAAGAGGTATGTTCTCCCTGCATTCTCTTCTTTTCTGATCATCACATTCAAGTGGATCTTATACCACTTGAGATGCACAGATTCGATGTAATCCTGGGGATGGATACTTTAGAAAGGTATAAGGTTGTCTTGGATTGTGAGTCCAAGTAGGCTGTGTTCACTGATGATAGTGACACATGGATCTTTCAAGGAGATAGAAAGATCCTACCAACCTGTCTTGTGTCAGCTATGGTTGTTGAGAAGTTGATGAGGCAAGGATGTTATGCATTCTTGTCCCATGTGGTAGATACCACCATGGAGAGTTCTAATCCTGTTGAAGTTCCTGTATTCAGGGAATTTGAAGATGTATTTCCTGAAGAACTTCCAGGTGTACCTCCGTCCCGAGAGATTGATTTTGAGATTAATCTAATCCCGGACACACAACCTATAGCACAAACACCGTATAGAATGGCACCTGCTGAGATGTAAGAACTCAAGAAACAGTTGCAAGAGTTGCTTGAGAAGGGTTTCATCCGACTGAGTACTTCACCCTGGGGTGCTCCGGTCCTTTTTGATAAAAATAAGGATGGATCGATGCGGTTATGCATTGATTACAGACAATTAAATAAAGTAACAATAAAGAATAAGTATCCTCTACCGAGGATTGATGATCTCTTTGACCAGTTGCGTGGTGCAACTGTCTTCTCAAAGATATATTTGAGGTCAGGATATAATCAACTACGTATTAAGGATGGTGACATACCTAAGTCTGCCTTTAGAACAAGGTATGGTCACTATGAGTTCACAATTATGTCATTTGGACTAACTAATGCACCAGTTGCATTTATGGAACTCATGAATAGAATCTTCCGAACTTTTCTCAATCAGTGTGTTGTTGTCTTCATAGATGACATCCTGATTTACAGTAGAGATGCTCAGTAGCATGAGCAACATCTTTGCCAGGCTCTAACTTTGCTAAGAGAGCATAAGTTATATGCTAAGTTTAACAAGTGTGAGTTCCGGTTACCAGAAGTTTCTTTTCTTGGACACGTAATATCTGCCTCAGGTATACGTGTTGACCCTAAAAAGATAGAATCTGTCTTGCAATGGGAGCATCCAAAGACTCTGACAGAGATTCGAAGTTTCTTAGGGTTGGCAGGCTATTATCAGAGGTTCATTAAGAACTTCAGTTCTATAGATTTACCCTTGACTAAGTTGACCAGGAAGGATGTTCCTTTTACCTGGAGTGACAAGTGTTAGCAATCGTTTCAGTTGTTGAAGGAAAGGCTGACAAGTGCACTTGTGCTTGTGTTACCTGAGCAAGGGAAAGGGTATATAGTTTTCTGTGATGCCTCTAAGAATGGACTAGGATGTGTGTTGATGCAGGATAAACAAGTGATTTCTTTTGCTTCTCGATAGCTTAAGAAACATGAGGAGAATTATCCGACACACGATCTAGAGCTAGCTGTTGTGGTTGATGCCTTGAAGATCTGGAGACATTATCTCTATGGAGAGATGTTCCAGATTTTCACAGACCATAAGAATATAAAGTATATCTTTTATCACCATGAGCTCAACACGAGGCAACGCCGCTGGATGGAGTTAATCAAGGACTATGATTGTACAATTGATTATCATCCAGGGAAAGCCAATGTAGTTGCTGATGCTTTAAGTAGGAAATCGGCAACACCAGCCTTAGAAAGAGCACAATTGAATTCTTTGGTGTGCTCTAGGAGGGATATGCTTATCTCTTTAAGGCAGGATAATATACAATTAAGAGTGTCATTGTTATCATGATTGTTAGCTGAGATGCATATAAAACCTACTCTAAGACAACAGATCAAGGAGGCACAACAAGTTGATACTGCAGTTCAACAGATTAGGTCAGAGTTTGGTAGTGAGAAACGAGATGGTTTCCATGATTCAGATGATCAAGTAGCTTGTTATCATGGTAGGATGATAGTTCCAGATGTGGTTAACTTGAGGAAGATAGTCCTGGAAGAAGCTCATTCTTCGATGTATGCTATGCATCCCGGAAGCACCAAGATGTATCGTAACTTGAAAGATATGTATTGGTGGCCTGGGTTGAAGAAGAACGTTGCTGAGTTCGTTATGCGGTGTCCTGTGTGTCAGCAAGTTAAAGCTGAACACCAGAAGCCTACAGGAATAATGCAACCTTTACCCATACCACAGTGAAAGTGGGATCATGTAACCATGGATTTTGTGGTTGGTTTACCTAGAACAGCCAAAGGACATGATTCCATCTGGGTAATAGTTGATAGGTTGACAAAGACAACACATTTCTTACCTGTCAAAGTATCCTATTCTGCTGAGAAGTTGGCACAGTTGTATGTAGATGAGATAGTGCGGCTGCATGGGGTCCCAGTTACCATTATTTCTGACAGAGGTCCCCAGTTTACGAGTCATTTTTGGGAGCGACTTCATAAAGCTTTAGGCACACAGTTAAGGTTTAGTACATCCTTTCATCCTTAGACTGATGGACAGTCAGAAAGGACTATATAGACTTTGGAGGACTTGCTTAGAGCATGTGTTCTTCAGTTTACAAGAAGTTGGGATCTGAACCTAAGTTTGATAGAGTTTGCCTACAACAATAGCTATCAACATAGCATTGACATGGCACCGTATGAAACTTTGTATGGCAGACGTTGTATATCTCCCCTATGTTGGTATGAAACCGGTGAATATCAATTCTTAGGTCCTGATCTTGTGCAGTAGACCACAAAAATAATTAAAATAATACAACAACAGTGAAAAACTACACAGGATAGGCAGAAATCTTACGCTGATAAGCATCATAGACCCTTAGAATTACTGGTTGGAGACAGAGTGTACCTCAAGGTCTCACCCTGGAAGGGAGTTCTTAGAATGGAAGGAAAGGAAAGTTAGCTCCTAGGTTTATGGGGCCTTATCCAATCATTGAACGGATTGGAAAAGTAGCTTATAAGATAGAGTTACCACCAGTGTTGCAGAAGTTACACCCAGTGTTTCACATTTCCATGCTAAGGAAATGTCACCCTGACACAAAATCAGTTCTACAACCTATGGAAGTAGAATTGAACGATGATGTATCCTATGTTGAAGGACCTATGACAATCCTGGACAAAAGAATTAAAAAGCTGAAAAAGAAAGACATAAGTCTTGTAAAAGTCCTATGGAATCACCGTGGTGTTGAAGAAGCCACGTGGGAACTAGAGGAAGAGATGAGAAGGAAATACCCTGCTCTTTTCTCTTAATATGTTTTGTTGATGATTTCGGGGACGAAATCCTTGTAAGGGGTGGATAATTTGTAACATCCCTGACCTGGGTTGTGTACTAACCCTAGGTGTTTTGCTTAATAAATTTGATTAGATACTTTCTTGTATTTCTTGAAAAGTAGTTAAGGCTTTTGAGGAACTTATATTTCCAATTCAGTCCTTTTTGTATAATGATTGAAACATTGTTTTGTTAATTTTGGACTAATATGCAAATTACCCAAGTTGAGGGGTTAACTTGAAAATTGCACATGTTAAGATGTTTCTATGATGTTGAGACATCATAATAATGAATATGATGGAGTGGTATGTTTTTCACAAGCTTGAGCACCAAGATAAAGCTTGTAAAGCAATCCTTGTGCATTAAAATCTAGTTTTGGTGTAATGTGCAATTTATCCAAAACCTAGGGTTCAACATGCAAAATAACATCTCTAGAGGGTCTCTCATGTTTCTTGGCATCAAGTAGAGCAAAGAAAATGAGAAGGGTGCCTCATGTGAATTATCATGGAAGAGAGAGAATCTTGATATTGAAATAATCAAGATTTAAGCACAAATGTCTCTTTAATATAACTTAATGCAAAAAGAAATAAAGTAATTAAGGAGCCCTTCAATCAAAAGTTGGAGGATGTGTTTGCAATAGTTTGGACAAGCTTGTTCCATGATTGGGCACCAAAAATATCTTGTTTAAGTGGAAGCCATTCACATTAATTTAATATAAAGCAATATCCATTAAAAGATGGATATTAACACATAACTCCTTATGATGCTTAGTCTTTTTCCTTTAAAACCTTGGATAATGGAGAAGTTTTGCAAGGTTTTAGAAGGTGGATACATGGACAAAGAATGGAGGAATATTTGGAGGAATTTAGTTGAAGTTAAAAGAAGATAATAATCTTTTTCCTTTTTCCTTGAAAATCCATAAATAAATAAATAAATAAATAAATAAATAAATAAATATATATATGTCCTTTTTTCCAAAACACCAAAGGATCATTTCCTTTGTTTCTTTCCTTATCACCTTGCTTTGGCCGATCAAGGGAGATCTCTGGACCAGAAGAATGATGACCAAACCAGCTTGGTAAGTTTTGATCACCATCTACCTCGAATTCATGGTGGAAACCATAAAACAAGGTTATATTCATGGTTTGCTTCACATGATTTCCTTTTCTAGCCATCTTGTTCATCCAAAGATTGGAGAACGAACCTTGGAAAACTGCTGGAGCTCAATCCACCATTAAAGTTGCGGAGCTTGGAGCTCTGGATCAGTTCTAAAGGCGGGTTTTATAACTCTAATTCTTAAGCATTAGTATTGCACTCTTTTCCATAAGAATTGTTGGTTATTCTTCTTCCTTAGATACTCTTGTGTGTTCTTGCTTTAACTTCCATGAAGAACAACACCTATTCTTGGTTGAACAGAGGTAGACGAAGGTGACATCATCCTAGATAAATATCTAAAAAGAACTTTAGCAAACGGTTTGCCTTTGTGCTCAAACGGTTTCAAACCGTTTGATTGCAAACGGTTTCATCCAAACCGCATAGAAGCAAACGGTCCAAGACCATTTGGTGGCATTGACCAGGCTTTGACCATTTGGAGGTCTGTTGAGAATAATGTAGATCAATAACCTATCAATAATTATCAATTCATTCCAATTGGTTCACCAATTGAAGGTCTCTCAATCATCTAAACCCTAATCGAGTTAATTGCTGGTTTTGATAATTGAATAAGGTTGAAGTTTGGGTTGAGTGATCCAAATGGTTTCAAAACCGTTTGGGGATCACCCAAATGCCGTTTGGTGACCTTGGATTAAGAAGGGTTGAGCAATTGAAGATCCAATGATCCTAAATTGATATACATTCAATTGTTGATATGGTGATGAATCCATTGGACCAAACCCTAATTGGTTGACTTGGTTTTTGGTGTTTACTTGAGAAAATGGTCTCAAGACCATTTGGAGGTCATCCAAACAATCCCAAGACCGTTTGGGGTCAGACCATGACCAAATTGGATGATGGTTCAATGGGCTCAAATCAATTAGACTCACATTGATTGATGTTGAAGGGTCATCGATTCCAAACCCTAATCCAATTGATTCAAACCCTAATTGATGATCAATTGAGGGTGAAATCAGTTGAAGGTTGACCTAATTAACTCAATTGAATGATGGTGATAGGTCTAATTGATGATGGATTACATGTACTTAATCGTTGAGGGGATTAACAATGGAAACCCTATTTCAATTGAAGTGGTTGAGACCCTTTTTGGTCCTTGCAGTTTTGATGGGGTTTGGACCAAACGGTCTCAAGACTGTTTCGGACCAAATGATCCCAAACCGTTTAGGGTCATGCGGTTTCAAGTGGAGTTCATGCGGTTTCAAAACCGATTGTATCCATGCGGTTTCAAAAGTCAAACTTGGGCAAACGATCTTCTCCTCCTACTTTAGTAAACGGTCTTGGAGGTTCACTTTACCAAACGGTTTCAAAGGTAGTCCAAGACCACATGGAGGTTCAAACAGTCTTAGACCATTTAGAGGTTAAGTATGCAAGACCGTTTGAGGTCTAAGTTAGTCAAGATCGTTTGGGGCCTTAATGGATAAGATTGTTTGGTAGTTGATTAATCTAAACCCCTGGGGTACTTAAAGTGGTTAAAGAACAAAGTGATTAGTTAATTAATACATGATGTAATCAAAGGTGATCATGGTACTTGTACCTTAATGGGTTAGTGTGATTGAAACTCATGAAGTAATTAAGCCATGACGATCACCATGATAATAACTTAACTCTTGATGTCAATTCTATTTTATGATTGAGTTGACTTAACCTAATCAAGGCTGAAATAAACATCATCCTATAGAGGATGAAAGAGAGAAGATTTCTTTTTATGAATGTTAATCAAGTAATGGACTTCCAATATGGATGAATATCTAATTAGGGTATGATCCTTCGTAGTGAGATCATGAAAACCCTAATTATGATGGTTAATGAATCTTAACCCTAATTGAGGGTAATAATGGAAGTATCCCTAATACATGATGATGATGTAATCTTAATTCATAATGATGACATAGTAAACCCTAAATCAAGGTATGTGAATAGTAAACCCTAATTCCAATTAAGGTGAATAAAAGTGTGAAGCCCTAATCCTGGGTTATGCTTTATAGCATGAAGCTCAATGATTGGATAATGAAATAAGGAATCACTAATCCTAATTGAGCTAAAGGGGTTGGTTAACCCTAATTGAATTGAAAAGGGAAACCCTAACCCTAGTAAGGGCATAGTGGTCCAACCCTTGAAATAGTGATGCCATCATTATTGTACATTGTGTTGATATAGAAATAATGTGCCTGTTATCAATTGTATTAATCATGCAAGTTTTTATGAAATAGTGAGCATAGCCAGGTAAGAGCTATGATGTCATATTCATTGAAAGCACTTTATAAGCTTTGAAAGCAATGATATGCTATGTTGCCTAGTGAGAGGTAACAAAAGAGATTGATAGGCTGTATGAGCCATGTGAAATATCTGCATTGCTAATATCATGTTTATATTGTCAAATGACTTGATGGCAATATGTTACTTGGTAACAAGTGTTTTGATGATTTAAGGGTTTGAACACCCATATTCTTGAATCATAATGATAAGATGGTTAGGGATTGAGATCCCAATGCTAACAAGATGTGAAATGAACTTGATATAAATAGTACTCTTTCTTTATATCAACTGTTATAATGTTTTATGTTTGGAAACTTGCCTAAGGCTAAAAGAATGCTGTAATGTACTTAAATAATTAAGTGAAATGATATCATGTAGAGCCCTGACCATAGATCCATCATCGTCAGAAGCTAGATGATGGTGAAACAGGTTTTTCCTAAGGGAACTCTTAGAGAGCATACTTTTGAGTATGTGGGGGTTATGGACGTGAATATCCTTACGTCCTAATGGAGGAATTGATGTGAGATAGACATCTAATCTCTTAATCCTTCATTATATGTATATGCCGGGATGATGTATCACTAATCTCCCAATGATGTTGTTAATGCCGCATCGATGAGAGATAAACAAGAAATCCCTCGATGGCGAAGAGAGTACAACATGCCACTGTATCTCTAATAGCGAAGTTGCCAAAATACCCTGGAAAGCTATTTTAGTAAAGACACGAGATGTCCTGCATGTTGTTCCTCACACTGACTGAGGAGGATGAGGTCATAGAAATTCGGCTCTTCTGATGACCTATGTATGGTACTGATTTCGACTTCGCAGTGGTCGGTTGGAGTATGAGCGGTATACCTCATCTCCTCAGGGCATAAGTATGTTTGTAAAATGTAATTAGCTGTGTAGCATATTTTCTTAGGTTGAACTATGAGAAACAATGATTGATGATACATTGTTTATACTGTCCTAGTTGAATAATTAGTATACATTTTCTTCATATTCCTTATTTAAATGACTTGTTACTCAATCAAGTTATAATTGAAATGATTGCATAGAGAATACTGCTCTACTTAGCTTATTCAATGAACTGCCTGCTGTTGAATAATTATAATTATACTGCTCAGTGTTATTCCATTATCTGCAATAACAATGCTTCTGGCAGAGAGTTATAACTCTCGTTGGGACAATATTCAATTGTCTCACCCCCGTGGGATTCAACTTTTTTGGTAGACGCCGAGGAAGGAGGAACCCATCAGTGGGTGAGCAGCAGCAGTAACAACAACATCAGGGACAATAGTGATCCTCAGGTGGAGACACTGTCTGTTAGGTCTTGTATATAGAGAGTCCTATGTGTCGTCTCTGTACTCTCAGGTCCTAGGAGACAGTAGATGGTTTAATATAGATATGATATTTTTGGCTTATTGCCTCGAGATTTTTGTATACTGCTCATGTACAGTTGAACATGGCAGTCAGTGTTATGACTCTTGAGATGAGATAATACAGAGATGTACTGATGAATTAGCTTGTAAATAACTTACCTTATTTCTTTATGGAAGAGTTTTGCTATTTGTGGATCTCTTTACAAAAAGTTTTAATTTTTAGTGATTCTTAGTAATTCCGCTGCTAATTAATCGCTTCCGCATTCGTTGATCTTGTTTTCTGAGACAGACGTTACAATTATCGTCTCACACTAGAAGCATGCAGGGTGGACACACAAGCTATGATCTTCTAAAAGCTCTCAAGTTCCTCCTTGGACTAAAGGTTGAAAGCCATAGTTGCATAAGTGACTTGTTCCTTCTCATCCTCTTCATACCCCCTCAACGTCAAGTAAATTCAAGCACCTAAGTGCTAAATGGCTTTACTCTTGACTGCTTTCTTCCTCCTCTACTCCTAACCATGATGGTAGCATTCATGGGAGTGGATATGATCTTGAAACAAAGGTGATTTTGAGTGCCTTGGGTCTGTGCATGACATGCACTTTAGAGAGCACAACATGTTCAAGCTTAAATATCATTGTCTTATAGGTCAGATACATGACACACACTTGTTGGATGCATGGTATGCATCATAGAGTTAAAGTCAAAATAGAAAACTAGTACCACTTGATAGTGAGAAAAATTGTGGGACTAGGTCACAATAGAAGTCACAATACTTAGAAGAAACTTATGCATAATGATTTGGTGTTGGAGAAAAAAATGAATATTTGTCTTGATGAAGGAACCTCCTATACTCGATGAAGAGGTAGTGATGATAGTTATAGGGGGAGAATTCCTCCTCTTCTTGATTTGATAAGATGCATACTGCTTCAAAAGAGGTGTGGGAACTACAACTCTGGGCTTCAGTCACATGTTGCGGCTCACTACATGTGTGGTGATATTTAATAAATGGTTTATCAAGGAAGGGAAAGTCATGTTGGGGTGTCATTTGGGGATACATTGTGCTAGATTCTGACACAAATTTCCCTCTTACCTTCTAAAATGTGTACAAAGTGCTTGTTGTATGAACACCATGCACGAAAGAATTTCAACCTTCTTTTTTCTAATTTACATTCGTTCAATTTTTGACATTGCATTCTAAAAAACATAAATCACAAACGAATTTGACAAAACACTTTTCACACATATTTACTTGTGTAAACACAACTAAATGCTGAATCAAATTATGGAAATATAATAAAAAGGAAAAATAGTGGATTGCCTCCCACGATCTCTTATATTTATTTTCCCTCACACAAACATTGTCTTCCTGATTAACTAGGGCTAAAGGGAATGTCTAGATCAATGAGGTCATCATGTATATCACCCCATTCTCCTTCTTCATCCATATCGTGAATTTGTCGATATTGATCCAGAAGATTCAAAGAGAAAGTGATTCTCTTGTCATAGATTTCAATATTCAACCCTCCTTTGCCTACAAAAATCATTGATTTGACACTTGTACAGAATGGAGATCCTAAATTATATCTCCTGGAGTACTACCCTTTTCATCATCGATTAGAAAATCAATCAACACATATCAACCATCAATCCACATCAACACATTTTCCACCATCACTACAAAGCTGGGTTTTGGTTGATTGGCCATCTGACAATTAATTTTCACTTTCTTCGGTACATTTAAACCCAACTAAGTAGACATAGTGAGTAACATAAAATTCAAAGTATCTTCTTAATCACATAGCATTAAGGGAAATGCATTTTACCTATGTCACATGAGATGTAGAAGATCGAGGATATGGGTGCTTAGTAGGAAGGTTGGATAGTGTTATGGTACTAACATTGGATGTAAGTATTATGACTTGAAGTTCATCCTCACATCATTTATCAAATGAACTCCCTTGAATAGGAAACTCTAGAGTGAGATCCTCTTCTACATCCTATTCCAATATGCTACTAGGGAGGGATTTGATAGTTCATTGCATCACTTTTTTTATCAAGTGTGGTGGCACATAGCTCTCCTCCCTTGTCAACTTGTTTCAAGTAGTTGACCTTCACGGTATTGGCATGCTCTTGTGAGTTCACCTTGGTGCTTCTAGAAAATACCCCTTAATTTTTTTAGCCCACCAATTGTTGAAGCGAGCTACCCCATTTGATCTACAAGCCCTTTTGATTATGGCAGCTTAGTATTGCAAAAGTGAATAAGCCTCATTCATGAACTTAGAACTAATGCCTTCAAGCTGGTCGACTACCGCTCATTGTTATCCTAGAGTTTTTGTAGTTGATCATTATCCTTCCAACAATAGTTTGGATGGTTTCTCCACCCCAAATTTTAGTAGTTCAAGAATGGGTCATTTATTAGGTGTTTCCAAACATATTTTCATGTTCCTCACTATATCCTACTACATAGGAAATAAAATCTACATTGCAATATGGGTCAATGCAAACATCACACAACATGGGTTACTTTCAATAGTTGACTCTAATTTCATTTATCCGCTTGGTGACTTTATCAACTTTTGCATTGAAAGCTGAAATGCCTATGGTATCACTGCTACTGCCTCTGTGTTCCATGCCTCTAGAAAACGGGTTCATGGATAATTTCTATTAGTTTTTTTCCTTCACTTGAATCCTAAGATATGAAACTCCCTCCACTGGCTACATCAATGGTTGAGGTTGTATCTTGGTATAGACCTCAATAGAAGGTGCTCAATCGTGTCCACTCAAGCATGTTGGGGTGCGAACACCTATAAAGTAGTATTTTGAACCTCTCCTAGGCGTTATCTAGTATTTTTTTGGACTTTGATTCAATGCAGAGATCTTCTTTAGAATTTGGCTTCTCTTTGTAGGTGGAAAGAAATTCTACAAGAAACTCCCAATAAGGAGTTCTAAGTCTAAATGGACCCTTTCTTAATGTCTTGAATCTATTGATTGGGATGATCTATTAGTATAAAGGAGAAGAGGAAGACATATATTGTGTGATGTCTATTAAACTCAGGTCTAGCATGAAGAAAGGAGCAACCACCGTTTGTCTTGCTATTTCAAAAATGGGAATCTCATTAGGATGAGAGGAGATGTAGTCAAGAGATGCTTTGTCATCTACCATGGTTGTTGTAGAAGAGATGAAAGCTACTTTTGTTTTTTTCCTTTCTCCTTCTTGATCATGATCACCTACCGATTAACATAGTGTAAACCATGAATGGTTCTTTCTGGAAAAAAGAAACTAGTTTGAAATGCAAGCTAATAAAGTGTAGGAAATCAATCCTATGGAATTACACCATCAAATAAAAGAGGCTATGGTTGAGTTATAAAAAAAACTGGATCCATGAAATGAACCCAAAAATTGATGTTGGTTCATGAGGGTGTGCACTCATTCAATAATAAAAACCTATACTACATATACAAGGCCTACAATAGGACATGTAATTATGTCATAATTTAAGGCCGTCTCCATAGGAAACGAATGCAATTCAATGCAAATAGTCCTAATGAATCATGCAAGTCAAACAATAAAATGGTGGGTTTGATTGATTTTGGACTAAGTAAAAGTTGTCCTAAATTCTCGCTTGAGTTATCAATCTAAGGCAAATGTATTTCAGGCCTTGACACCTTCAATCACGTGATGAACACTATTGTAAAAAGAAATACATTTCCTCTTATCACACCACTTTATGATTAACGATTTCCACCTATTAATTGCCTAGGTGATTAGGTTACTATCTTCCAACTAATAATCTAACACAAAGTAATAACTTCTCTTATATCTCAATGAAAGAATCATGTACCCACCTGCATTATATGTGCCAAGGAGTATTCATGTAACATATTGATAAAAATAGATCAAAATTCAAAATTTTATCCAATTGGGATCATATACAAATAAATCTGCAACTGAACATGCTTTATATTATTTTAATCAATTTTCATGGATCTAATACTATATCATCCCTATTTAACTTATCTTTTTCCTAAATCACTTAATTCTCCCCATTTGAGAAATGGTACAATCTAGAGCCTCATTTGAACTTACATGATCAAACCTCATTTATTATTTGAGAACAATGGATTCATTTTAGATAATTCAACAAATAGTATCAAAATTTTCTCAAAACTTAATTATCATATTACCACATTCTAAAAACTATTAGGTTTTAGAAAAAAATTAATCTCTCTATAACTAGTGTAGGGAAGATTTGCCTAAGTTATTGTCATAATTTTCATACTTTTTATTTTTATTATTTTTTGTATAAAATTAGACACAGTCAAAATTTAAGAATTTTTAAAGTTGTAATTTAAGAGTTATAAAATTTATAACAAATTCCAATATAAATCATTAAAAGAATAACAATGTGGTAACTATTCTCCTACTTACACTGTAACTTTTTACAGAACATGTCTCCCCACCAATAGACCCCGAGTCAAATACTCTATAATCCCTCCATCCTTCTACCACCATTCACCTATCAAACTCTAGATTCTTTGACTAATGCATAACAACACACCTGCAACTACATAGCCATATCTTGACACGCAAACCTGGAAAAGAAAAAAGAAATTGAACTTGTGGCTTGTGATCCTTGGCCTTCTTGCATAGCCATAGTCATTACCTCAAAGGAAATATAAATAGTGGAAGATCCTAACCCAACTAACAAGTAAGAACTTACCCACCTTTATACCGCCTCTTCCTTTTCTAGGAATAATTGTTGGAAAAGAAAAGGGATCCGACCCATGTCCTAGTTGGATTTGGACTTGAGTAGGAGTTGGCTTGTGCTACCAATCCCAATAGGAGTCAAATATAAAAGGGAAAAGAATATGGTTTCCTATTTTCAAAATGGAGTTGAACTCAGAGTTTGACTCAGAGTTGGACAAGGATTTCTAGTTGCAACAACATACCATGGAGGCCTATAAATAAAGACCCTAGGAGAGGCCATTGAAATCATCCCTTCGGTTGAGGTGTGATCCCTCCAGTTGCTTTTTGGTGCTTTCTGTGGTAGAAGTGCTAGAGAACAATAACAACTGGAGGAGCTTTCTTGGTTGATAAGAGAGGGCCAACGACTTTTCCCTAAAGCGAAGTAGTGGGTGACATTCGGTGGCACATTGATGCCTAGACAACGTAGCTCTCTTGGTTACTAGGAGAGGGTGAGTGACTTTGCCTTGAAGTGAAGTAGTGGCTGACACTCGATAAGACATTAGATGCACTGACAGAGCATCTCTCTTGGTTGATAAGAGAGGGCCAACAACTTTGCCTTGAAGCAAATTAGCGGTTGGTGGTTACAGACACATTGTTTCCATAGTGACAATGGTACAACCCAGTTAGCAATCACAACAACATCAAACGGTCTACAACAACGACATTGACATCGTAAGGAGATCGAATATAGATGGAGGTTTGTACATATTGGGTGTGATTCTCTTCTTCCTCATATTTGTTCTTGTATGAGGAGGGCTACCTAGATTTAGGGGTAATTAAATCCAGGCAATGTGAGTTGTAATCTTAATTATATAGTGGTTTTTGGCTGGTATTATCCCGTGGTTTTTCTCATTTTGTCTTGAGGAGAGTTTTTCATGTTAAATATGATGTTTCTTATTTGGGTTTATGTGCTTGTCGATAATACTTCCGTAACAAGTTTTTGTCACATACGGGATCATATAGGTACAACATCCCCAATAAGTGATATCAAAGCGAATGCTACAGATACTGGTCCAGATGGGGAAGGATGAAGATGTAACAATGATAAAGTTGACAAGTACAAATTGGCAGATTTGGAAATCCAAGATGGAGGTTACTCTCTATTGCAAAGATCTATACGATCTGATAGAGGGACAAAAGCCAGAGAGTACGTCTGACACGGAATAGAAGAAATTAAATAGGAAGAAAGTCAGGACAATGCAAAGTGGCTCGCCATTTCTGTGTTCCATCACATCTCAAAGAGATCAATGCCAAATATCTATCAGAGAAGCTCAAGAAATTATATGAGTAGAAGAATGCCAGAAATAAAGCTTTCTTGATCAGAAAGTTGGTGAACCTCAAGTAACGGGACGGTACAAGCATCACTGAGCATATGAATGGATTCCAAAGCCTTGTAAATCAAATAGGGTCAATGAACATGGTTCTTAATGATGAACTCCATGATCTACTTCTCTGGGATCATTACCTGATAGTTGGGAGACACTCATAGTGACAATCAACAATTCTGCACAGGAAGGCAAGTTGACACTCGACTAGGTGAAGAATAGTCTACTAAATGAAGAGACTGGACGATGAGCCTCAGGTGATAGTGGATCAGAGGTGCACTTCATGGAGAGCAGTGGTGTTAATAGAGTAAGAGACCATGGAAGATCCAAGAGCTGTGGTGAGTCCTAGAACTACATGAAGTCTCATGGTAGATCCAATATGAAGAGTAGTAGAGGGGGCTTCCATTGCGGTAAGCCATGTCATTTGAAAAGGGATTGCAAAGTTTGGAAAAAGAAACATGGGTCTGAAGCCAAATACAAGTAAGACGATGATAAGAATACTATATCAGCAAACTCAAATGACAGGAACGATGACGATGATGTGGTCTTGACATTCCAAGAGTAGTGTTTGCATGATGAGGATGATGATTCTGAGTGGGTAGTAGATACTACAACTTCCTATCATGCTTCACCAAGTAAGGAATTCTTCACTTCATACAGGACAGGAGACTTCGGGAGGGTGAAGATCGAGAATTCCAGCTTCTCTAGAATTTTTGGGATTGGAGACATTTATGTTCAATCAAGTGTTGGTTGTACGCTCACACTAAAAGATGTTCATCACATTCTAGATTTGCGACAGAGTTTGATATCTGGTTTATTCTATGAAAGAGAAGGTTGTCATATGGATTTTGATGGTGGGAAATACAAGATCACCAAGGGGGATTTGGTTATTTTATGGAGCAAATTGTGTCGTACATTGTACAAGACCCAACTTAAGGTGCTCAAAGGCAGACATATATATGAGTTGAGGATCACCAGAAAGATCTATGACACAAACAGATATGACACATGAGTGAGAAAGACTTGAAGATTTTATCAAAGTAGAGATTGATTCCTTCTGTCAAGGATACTAGTCTCAGTTCATGTGATTCACGTCAGCTAGGAAAGCATTAATGCATTTCTTTCAAGACAAGATCAAATGTGAAGTCACATCTTCTACAATTGGTTCATTCGGATGTTTGCGGTCCGTTTAAGGTAGCTTCATTAGGTGGCAATAGATATTTTTTCACATTCATTATGATGATCTAGAAAGGCATGGGCCTACTTACCGAAGACCAAGGATCATGTCTTTTAGTGTTTCCAGAAATTTCATGCCATGGTGGAGAGGGAGGCAGAGAAAAAGCTGAAGTGTCTCCGCACGGACAATGGAGGTGAGTACACCTCCAGGGAGTTCCAGGATTACTGTGCACATCACCGAATATAGTATGAAAGGATAGTGTCTGGCACACCACAACACAATGATACAGTTGAGAGGATGAACTGTACCATATTGGAGAAAGTTAGGTGCATGTTGAAGACTACAAAGTTGCCAAAGACATTCCGGGATGAGGCAGTGCATATTTCCGACTATCTAATTAAAAGATCTCCATTAGTTCCTTTGGGGTTTGATATACCTAAGAAGTTATGGACATGAAATGATGCTTCTTATTATCATTTGTGAGTATTTGAGTGCAAGGATTATGCATATGTCCTAAAGGAAAAAAAGGCAAAAGTTGGATGATAAATCGGTGCCATGCATCTTTCTTGTCTATGGAGATCAGGAGTTTGTCTATAGATTATGAGACCATGTGAAAAAGACCATGAGCAGACACAAATGTGACATTCTCTGAGAGTCAGACAGTTACAGAGCCTAAGAGTAATGATGAAAAGATTGCATGATCGAGCAATAGCTCTTTTGATGATGAGTATGAGGATGCTTCAACTTCTTCACAGATGTAGTATTCAGATGATGAAGAAGAGCAACATGATCACCTTGAGTAGCCGAATGATAGCACATCGAATGCTCCTATTCCAGATGCACAAATGAGTGATTCATACTCAAAGTCAGAGACTTCTGAGTTGGGGGAGCAAGATCATCACTAGGTATAGTCCTCAGAGAGTGGCTGAGGAGGTGTGATAGAGTTCATCATCCTTTATCCATAAATCTGACATCTTAGTATATTTTCCTTACTGATCAGAGGGAGCTAGAGACTTATCATGAGGCACAAACTCATATAAACAAAGCACAATGAAATCAGGAGATGCAGGGGGAGATGTTTTCTTTGTAGAAGAATCATACCAATGGGCTTGTGGCGCTTTCCAAGGGCCGGAGAGCACTAAAGAATAAGTGGTTCTATGAGATGAAGAGAGATGATATCATCAAGGATACTAGATATAAAGGCATACTAGTTGTCAAGGGCTTTGGTCAAAGACCAGGGAGCATCATTGGAGGGTTTCTAAGCTCTGGTACAAAAGGTCAGAAATAATGTTTTCATCCAAGCTAGCTCAACTGACCCGTTAGGGGGAGCTGATAAAATTCCAGGTATGGGCATGGAGAGTGAAGTGGCACTTCCAAAACACTTCATCTCAGTTTATTGGGAATAGAGTGAAGTCAAGATGAGACTTCAAGAAGAGGATGAAAATGATAGGATAATGTCATGCTTTAAGATAATGGATCCATCACATGTTGTTATGGGGTCCACAAGCTACTCCAGATGATTGCTGGAGACAACGTCTCTATCATAGACCACAAGGGAAGATTGTTGGGAAAAGAAAAGGGATCTGATCCATGTCCTAGTTGGATTTGGACTTGAGTAGGAGTTGTTGTGCTACCAATTTCAATAGGAGTCAAATCTAAAAGGAAAAAGAAGATGGTTTCTTACGAGCAACATGGAGTTGGACAAGGATTCCTAGCCGCAACCAGATACAATGGAGGCCTATAAATAGAGGCCCTAGGAGAGGTCATTGAAATCATCCCACCGGTTGAAGTGTGATCTCTCCAGTTGCTTGTTGGTGAGTTCTGTGGTAGAAGCGCTAGAGAATAAGAACAACTAGAGGAGCTCTCTTGGTTGATAAGAGAGGGTCAATGAATTTACCTTGAAGTGAAGTAGCAACTGATAGTCACTGGCATAATGATGCCTCGACAACAGAGCTTTATTGGTTAATAAGAGAGGAATAATGGCTTTGCCTTGAAGTGAAGTAGAAGCTAACAATTAGGGACACATTAGGTGCACTGATAGTGCACTTCTCTTGGTTGATAAGAGAGGACCAACCACTTTGCCTTGAAGAAAAATAGTGGTTGGCGGTTACATGCACATTATTTCCATAGCGGCATCGGTCCGAACCAGTCAGTGGTCACAATGACATCAAGTGATCGCCATCAACGACAATGACGTCTTGAGGAGATCGAGTAAAGAGGGAGGTTTATACATGTTGGGTGTGATTATCTTCTTCCTCATCTTTCATGTAGGGAGGGCTATCCGGATTCAGGGATGATTAAATCTGGGCATTGTGAGTTATAATCTTAACTACATTGTGTTTTTTGATCGGTATTACGTCGTGATTTTTCTTCTCATTTTGAAGAGAGTTTTCCACATCAAATTTGGTATTTTTTCTTTGGATTTATATGCTTGAATGCTTTCGCAACAAGTTTTTATCACATGTAGGACCATATCAGTACAATATCCCCAACAACAACATTCTATACTGCCATACTCACAATCAGAGAGAAACCTACTATAACGTCTTATTCCTCTTTGCCTTCTTTCTTTAAATTTCAGATCCACCATTGTCTCGAATGAGTTAAACCCCTACCATTTCTTCAAGTAGAGAAACTGTAGTAGATGGGAAGTCATCATCTTTTGATTCATGATAAGACTGGGTACCTACAATATCTTGTGCCTTCTTCTGATGCCTCAAATAAACTCCTCTTGCTTATTAGTGATCTATCAGGACTAGGAAGCTTGATCCACCACCTATGGCCTCAGATATTTATGTACCCTGCTGTTCTCATTATTCTGTACGGGAGGAGAACAAAGGTAGTCGTCTGCTTACATTTTTTATTCCATTCCTTATTCCTGGTAGTGCTGCAACTAGAGCCAACATGCTCGCTATGAATCCATGCACGACTAGAAGGGGTCATGGAGGTGATTCACATGGGCTGTCACCAGGCAATGCCATAATAGGATGTTATGCCTCTCTCTCCCACAACCAAGTTCACCAATCCGTCAGCCATCAGATATTTTGAAACGACTGGAAACTGGTAGGGGGGGTGAAGGCGGAAATGATTCCCTAGGTATGTGATGCGGGAGAAGTAAGGGTGAGCAAAATTTTCCTAATTACTAATTAACCAAGTGATTAATTACAAATGGGCAATTTGGTTTGGAGAATTTAATTAATTTTGTTAGTTTTTGTTTCAATTATTTGGCTAAATAATTAATTTATTGGTTAATAATATTTTCTATTTGGTTAATTGAATAGCCCAAACAACAACACTTTATTTGTAGATATTTATTCTACACATACACACCTACATAGTTGTGATTTTATTTCAATAAACCTCCCCCTTTATAAACTAATCATGTTTTGATGAACTTTATAAAGTAATATTTATATGCAATACTAATATTATTTGACAACTCATCAAAAATATATGCAAGTTTTGAATTAGTATTATTACGAGAGTGTTATTTGGTTAACCAAATTAACCGATCAGAATAACCATAACCGAATGAATGACTGTAATCAAATTAACTAACTCTAATTCATTTAGGTTAATGGTTATGATATAAAACCACTCATTAACTGATCAACCAAACTAAATTAACCACAATTGAAATGCTAAATGAATACTAACCTCTAGGGAGAATATCCCTCCCATCTCACAGCCATGACATTGGACTTGGACCAATAAAGAAATCAAAGAAGTGAGACTCAATATGTCATTCTATCCTTTGTTTTGGAATAGTGTGCTATACATATATGTGTATTAATTCATATCATCTATATCAAATGTGAAAATAATGATAAATATGCCAACTAAACTTAGGAGTAAGTGAAACATAAGTGTATGAATAACACTTCAAGACATGAACAACTTCAGATAATGTGTTCATATCTAAATTGATCTAGTTGATACAAATGGGATTTGGTAGAGAAAATGTAAATCAAAGTATGTATCCGAAATATGATTTTATAACATGCATATTATGACTCGGTATTTTGAGAATGACCTTGCGTTACCTTATATTTTTGAATTAATTCCTTGCATACACATAAATAGGTACAAAATAAACTATTATAACTATTTACAAACCTAGAATCTAAAAACTAAAATGTTAGTACTTACTTTGCATGTATGGAAGTATTTTAAACCTTAGATTTTCATAATGTTGGTATCTTGGTAAATAATACCTCTAATAATGAAATTCTATGACTAGAGATGATCAAATTGAAATACATGATACTAGAAGATCTAAATTAAGATTACATTTTATGTTGCTTCTACATACGAATAACTTTGACATACTTGAAGTTATATTAATAAAGGTGAAACTTCAATATGATACCATGGCTCTATCTCAATAAGGATAGTTATCAGAGAGACAGAGAGTCTAGATCAAAAACCTCAATTTTCATGTATGCCAATAAAATAACTTACATACTGGTATATAACCTTATATGGTATCTCATAATTCAGCTAATATTGATACTTGTAGTCATACATGAGTTATCATTACCAAATATGAGATCATACTTTAGCATATTCATATAATGTTTGACCATATGGACATTTGTAAGTATCTAAGGTTCATATGCTCACTTGATAAGAATAGAAACCCATGAGCAAAATTGTGTTTGTATCCTAGTAACTGGATGAGGTATTTTATTAATGTTCAAATTTAAGGGTAATTTGTATAACAAGAGGATACTATGATGATGTATTGAGCACATGGGATTGGTCATACATATAAACCCATGAGCAAAATTGTGTTTGTATCCTAGTAACCGAATGAGGTATTTTATTAATGTTCAAATTTAAGGGTTATTTGTATAATAAGAGGATACTATGATGATATATTGAGCATATGGGATTGGTCATACAGATAAACCAACTAAAAACCCTAGAAAGGATGATGATATGAACTAGTAGTACTAGATGGAAAGCCTTATCATTAAGAGAAAAAATTGAACAACACTTACCAATAGTGACCAATATTGTTCCCCACTTTTTAAACTTTCTCTTTATTGACTCATTGAGCTCAATACATGGAAATATACTTGAATGTTATATGCTTGATTCAAAGATCTAAAATTACTATTTATATTTGATACATTATTTCCCTCTTGAATGCATGCATGATTAGATAGGTTTGTTGGGCTAATAATGATTTTAAACTTTAGTCTTTCTATTTGTACGACCACCAAAATTTATTCTTGGAATATAGTAATTGTAAGGAGGAGAGATAACCCCCTAACTAATTTTTTTTTGAAGAATTAACATCCATTCCAAACACACTCAAAGATATGTTGGAATAGGTATAAATATCCAAATTTATTAAAATGGTATGCAAAAGATTAAAGTGTAGCAGTGGAATAAAAATGTTGACTATATTTAATTTTCATAAAAGATTATAAGGTTATTACAAAAGTACATCAAATATCCCATAAGGGTTTACAAGTATGATACAACATAAGGAGCTAAGTAGAGGGAAATCTATACTATAACAACTTTGTCTCCAAGCTTGAACTCCTTAAGCTAGTCTAAAACTTCATGCCTTATCATCCAAGTCCTTCATCTAGGGTTGGAAGCATACCCCAACAAGAAGAGAAAATAGATGACATCAACAAAGGCTGGTATGTGCATACTAAATAAGAAATTGAGTAATATATGGAATAAAGGACATCAAAGTATAAAGGCTTCCCATGAAAAAGATAAGGACAACCCAAGTGGGTATCAAGAGAAATGATTTTCAATAACAAAAGAGATACTTGCCATAATTAAAACAATAAAGTTGTGCCATACTACCACATGTAAAGAAAGTAGGGCACACACCCCTACAATCATCATCAACCGGCATGCATGTGAGATAAGCATAGCCCTAAAACAATATAAACACAAAAGCGACCGAGTCTCATAAACTTGAAACCTGATAGATAAAGGAATACAGCCAATATCCCAAATATATAAAACATGGGCCAAGAATCACACATCTTTCTTTGGGTATGAGGTTCCGTTCCATCCCAAAAGAGCAGGATATATCACATCTACTCGACAAGAAATAACACATCTGCCATAAAAACCAATGCAATTACACTACTCTAGTGCTACTCAATCGCATAGCATGTTAAATGTAGAGGCAAGTAGAAAGTATAGTCAGAATATATAAACTAGTCACCACATAAGTGACCAACATATACATCCACCACATAAATGGGCAAAAGACATCACATGTCATCTTTTAGAGTTCCATCATGAACAAAGCATAAGATAAGAGTTCAAAAGAATATCCATGATCACATGATCAATATCAAATAAGGTAGTTCACATGAACCATGATTTTTCAAAAGAAAAGACATTGTGTATAGGCTAATGTCCATAGGACAAAGACAATGAATAAGCATAGGTGAATTGCTCAACATAGAAGAATAGGGGATACATCATATCTCAACTTTAGATTCTAAACAGTCCAAGTCAATCCTAGATCCAAGCCTAGGCCTCCAAAGAACCTCCAAGGAAGGTGGACATGTCCAATAAGTAAGGTTTCCAAGCTTAGAGAGGCTGGTTTTTCCAACAAAGCTCCTATCTTGAGCGAGAAGCACCTTCTCCACTTTAAATGTGAAAAACCCTAACAGAAGAACATGGAGATGAGGTGTTTATGGGTTCTAGGTGGGGTTTCACCATGGAAGGCCATGGTTTTGACCTGGAGGAAGGTGGAAGGAAGACTAACAATATGAAAATGGGGAAGGAAAGGAGGATACTTACTAGTTTTGGTCAAAATCACCAACGAGGAGCGTAAGAAATCCTAAATAGAGAAATTTGAAACCCTAAGAGCCTTCTTCACCAAGGTAGGAACCAACCTTTGTGGAAAAACAAAGTAGGAAATATTCTATAAGCTAGAGGGAATAAAGGAGAGCAAGATTTTTCAAATTTGGAGTTGGGAAGGGGTAGATATGGCTATATAAAGAAAAAGGTCAAGTATGAGGTGTCTATGAGACTTTCCATGTGTCATGTATAAGGGTGTCCATGGAAATGCAACCCTTTATGGATAATGAAGAAGTCAAGCATGAGGTGTCAAGCTACTTTCCATGTGTCCAATTCTAAGGGTTCCTATAGACATGCAAACCTTTATGGATAAGGAAGAAGTCAAGCACGATGTGTCCATGGAGCTTTCCATATGTCCTTAGCTTAGGGATTTCATGGCCATGCAAGAGGACAACTCATAGAGACTTCTTGTATATCAAAAGTCGGTCCTAAAATCCCCTACAGACTTCTAGGCCATCCCCACCGTCCTTCAAACACAGAAATAACCCCATTGGTTGATAGCTTTTAAAGATAAGCTCATTGATAAAGAGGGTAATCCCTATAATGCCCTTATAAAGTAACACATTCAGACTAAGGTTCAACTAGGTTCCCCATGGTTCAAAAACTAGAGAATGGTAAGAGAATATCTAAAAATTATAATGCATGTGACAATTTGCAAAGAAAACCTCCCAATTGGGTAAATTGCAGAAAAGTCTAGAATGTACAAACAACATCCAAATTGGACCAAACTTCATCCACAAGTTATATTTGATGTGTTGAATATGAATTTGCCATTTCTTCCATCTTTTTAATTTATATAATCACATTATTCATTACTTATGCATTTTACTCATTTTTTCTCTCCTAAACTTATCCTAATATTTCAAGGTGGTCCAAATTAGATGAAATTTGACATGTAGGCTAATTTTTATATGTAGTTTACAAATTTGAAATTTGTTTCCACTTTTGTAAATTCTTTTGTGAACATGTCATATGGCCCATTAACGACCCATTATCTAAATTATTCATCCAATTAAGTTTCTTATCTTCGTATTACCACCAAAATGAGTTATGTGGCATATTTTATGTATTCATTATTAACCTAAGACTAATGTTAGAACATTAGGTTACATTAAAGCGATCTATACATGCATTATCTCATTGGGGTTATACTAAACATCTATTTAGGTCTAACCTTCAACCTTGTTTGGCTAAGTCCAAAATGTCAACTTCTAGGGTAGGGCCCGATATCTAGTATGTTACAGTGCACCAACCCTTAAAGGGATTTCATCCTCAAAATCAAAACATCCATATATATAAAAACAACTTATTTACCACCCATTAAATGATTCATCTTATTAAGTCAAAACTATTCTTTAGGTATAAAAGGTTCAACTATACTTCCTTACATCCAACTACATAAGCATCATGCAAAAAAAAAATTGTATAGACTAACTATGAACTATGGGTTAACTTGCTCTTGTCTATCCTCAAACAAGTCTTTACACTTGGGAGACTAGTTCAACATATTAGGGTCCCTAAAGACAAATCATATAGATGTCTAAGGCTACTATTGCCTAAAAGATGCTATTTTGAACAATTCATATCAGCTCAGGCCAGGCCAGTATAATATGGATTTGGGTGTCCTTGTAAACCAAGCTAGTGGTGCGGAGGAAAATCTTGTCAGCCCCCGAACCCTGATTCGTTCTAGACACATTTTCTTTCAACTTCATGTCCTAGTAGCTGCCTAAAGGTTAAGCTGAACAACCTCAAGTTACTATGGTTTCTTATGCATCTTTTGGCTGTAAGTATTTTAGGGATCTATTAATCATTATTTTAATGTGAAACTATAGGATCCTAAATCAACCCTTCATCATCTATTGATCAACTCTAGGACAAACATGCCACTTAAAGGTAAGGCAATGATTCTAACTAGGGAGACAAAATTGAAATAGTCAGATTCTGATTACTATGGGCTCTAATACTATGCTGTAAGGGAGGACGGAGCACCCCCTTACTAATTTTTGTTTTTGAAGAATTAACATCCATTCCAAACACAATCAAAGGTATGTTGGAATAGGTATAAATTGTAAGGCCCCTAAACTTGCTTAATGAGTTGAATAAGCTTAATTATCATAATTGAATTTTATAACCCTAATATAACCTTTTGATATGATTTGAAATCATAATACAAGCTTAAGTTTCAAATTTGGTCCAATTTGGACACTGTTTGAGCAAGTTATGCAATTTCATGCACATTTTGGACTTTTATGCAATTTACCCAATTGAGAGGTTTTATTTGCAATTTATCACTTGAATTATGTTCCTTGGATATTATATCATCATTCTTGAGCTTTTTGATCCACATGGAACCTATTTAATCCTTGGTTTGAAGGCATTTTCTCTAAGGGTATTTTCGGGTTGACCCCTTCATGGATGAACTACCTCTAGTAGCTATCAACTAATGAATTATTTTTTTTGTTTGAAAATTTAAGAAACGAGGGATAAGAATGTACCTATAGTTGGTGGGGGAGATTCTTGTGTGTGTTCTTGTATATGCTTAATAGTTTAAGGCCATTGACACTTGGAAAGATACTAGAACTTCAACTTTTTCTTGTTCTTTATCTTAAAGTTTCATATACTTATCCCTAAGCACCAAAACGAGCCATTTTCTCTCCACCACTTCCCTCCTTCTATGAGCCTCATTTTCCCTCTGTGATTCTGTGGATTTCCTATCCAAGGAAGAAGAAAGAGGGGATCTTCTTGGAAAAAGAATATAGGGTTGCAATTGACTTCCTTTTAGGGTTTGAAAAGATTCCTTCTAGTGATCTCGACTTAAAAGAATAAGAATCCCCTTATTCCCTCCATTTATTTCTTTTTATCCTCCCTCCTACCTTTATCCAGGTCGTAACCTTTCTGTTCCATGGTAGAAATTTCTCTAAAGCTCTAAAACCCTACCTTTCTTGCTCCTTATGCTTAGGGTTTGCTCATTTGATGAAGAAAGGTGCTAGATGGACGTCCAATAAGATGATTTCTTCTATAAATCCATGACTCAATGATGGTACCATTGCAACAACCCTATGGTGTTGTCTTCATGACAATTGATGGTGGTAACCAAATGTGTCAACTGACATTCACTCCTTAGGACAAGTTTTGGCCTAATTAGAAGCCTAGTGATTAACAACTAAGTACCCTAATGATGCTATCAATCAATGGTGATATTAGTTTGATATTTGATGCTGATTAATGAATATAGTGCTGATCTAACAACCTATGGTGACTTAATGGTCACTAATGATGGTGGATCAGGTCTCCAAAACCTATGGTGAGTTAATCATATAGTTGTAGCATCAATTAAGCCTTATACCAATGGTTTCTTGGATCACTTGATGCAATGGTCAAACATATACTATAATTGATGGTTTTAACATATGAACTTGACCCAATGAACAAGATCTAATGTTTATTACTCCAATAAAGTGGAATGATGGCTAATGCAATATGTTGGTCCTAATAATGTGATTTATATGGTTTCCTTTATATGATCAACTTAAGGAGCTTACTTGTTGAAAATGGATGACTTGTTTTAAGTGAACAATCAATTGTCAGTTTTACCCGACTCTCAATGGAATTTTTTTGTGTTGTTAATCAAGGGATGTCTAGTGTTAGATGGTGACTCTTTCTAGAGCACAAATCAAGCACTTCATAGGTGGTTTATCCAAGGTGTTTACTTATGTAAACAACCGATGGTCTTACCTTTTAAACATCCAATGGTTCTGGTTGACATTGTGGTATGGTGATATGGGTTGAATGATAATGGAACAAATGGAGGGTTACCCTTAATAAGGTAGTCTTACCTATTCACTCATATGAATAGAAGGGATGATAACCATATTGTGTTGATATGTAACCCTAATGAGGTATACCTTGTTATACCTAGCTTTAATATAACTAAATGATGGTAATTGGGGATGAATAGTCCTTGAATGACTAATACAATCATGGTGTACTATGTTACTGATGTTGAAACCTTAGTATGCTATAACCTTATGGTGACACCTTGATTTATGTGTGGGTTCATACTTGAGAATAGTATGGAATGTGATGGTGATTCTTCACCTTATGCATACATGATCCAATGGGGATGCCGTAAGTTAGGGTTTGGGTATGAGTGCTGATTAGTAACATTAATATAATTTATCTTGTTGAACCTAACTATAATGCAAATATATAAAGATGATAATTCATGTTTAACATTCTTATATGATGGAATGATGGTGAAATAACCTCCTTAATATGATCGTAATCTTAATATGCTAATTGGTGGTTATCATAGCCACATGGTTAATACTTTCTTATGATAAACATGTGCATTATGAATATGATGATGGTTAATCATATCTAGATTCCTTGCATGTTGATGTAATAAAGTAATGTTCTTAATGTTAATATAACCCTGCTATGATTGTTTATGAATATCTCCTAACTCATTAATGAAATATTATGTTGATCCAGTGTATTATATGTAAGTGATGTTGTTGAGCCTTGTTATAAGGCATGTAAAGATAATGATGAGCTTGCAGGGAATAGCATGATGGCCTTAATGACCTTTGGGCATGGTTGAGCCATGAATAAGGTGTAATCCTCTTGTGTTGATAAGGGTTGATACCTTGTGATATTGTGAAAAGGATTTATATCTTGTGATAGTATGATGACTAGTGTGGTCTCATGAATGGCAAGTGAATAGTACCATGTGATGCTGAGATGAGAAATTATGTTTCACACATTTTATATCTTTTAAAAGTTGTGATATTTATATGCTTTCTAGAAGTGAATTAGGGTTTGTATGTCCACTTGTTTGATGCATCCTTAATTCACCCAATTGGCATTAATAATCAAGTGAAACTCTAATCATGTAGTGTCCTATGCCATAGATCCATCTGAGTGTCAGAACTTGCCATATGGTGAAATGAGTATTCCTAAGGGAAACTCAGAGTGCATACTATTGAGTATGTGGGGGTGGCAAGTTGAGGATATATCCTTGTCATCCACAATGCAGGTTGTGGAGGATGGATATGGTCACACCTCATACATCTGATGTGATTGAGAATGGCTACAGTCGTGTCTTGATGATTATATATGTGACAATATTGGAGGACAATTGCGGTTGTACCTCAGATGGTAGGGTATGCATACCCACCTCCTTTCACTAGTGCCATGACCTGTACTAAGGACGGACTAGGCTATTAGTAGCTTGACCTTATGTGTCAATGTGGCAGACCCATACCGACTGGGGGTGGAGAAGATCTTAAGATTCTGGCTCTTCCTAGATCTTGTATGGAACTGATTTTGACTTAGTAGTGGTCAGTTGGATTTTGAGTGGTATCCTCAAATTCCTTAGGGCATAATAATAAAAGATGTAAGACAGCTGTGTAGCATATCTGTTTAGGATTATACACAACGCTTCATATTGGATGATAACCCTTGTTTGCTTTCTTTTCACTAAGATCATGTATAGTACAATAAGAGATAATAGATATGGTTATGCTGTAGTTATGCTCATGTTGTAAACATGCTTATGTTGTCAAATATACTGACACTGATGGTTAAGATACTGCTGCTAGATATGTTTAATATTGCTAGCCATGCCTATGTAATTAGAAATGCTTAAGATGCTAATCGTGCCTATGTAGTTCATTATGTTATGATGTTAGTTCTGCTTATGATATAGATCTGTTCCCTTTATTTGAGATGCCAATATTGATAGCCATGTTATGTTACTAGACATATTCATGATGTCAGGGATGCTTATTCTACTAGATTGCTTGTACTGTTAGCATGGAATATGATGATAGTCAAATTAATGATAATGATTGTTATTAGATGCAATTGGATGATATTTGAGTATATATCTATCCAGAGAAATGGATTTATTTGTTATCTATATATGCATTGATGATCATACTTGTTGCTAAGACGATTTTATTAATCTGTTTAGTATACTTGAACTATTCAATATGTTTAATTGATTATTAAATACTCCAACTACTTAGTTATATACTATTTAAAATGTTATAATCAATAAGCATTGTTGAAGGTTATATCTCGTGCTGGGACATGGGTCTCACCCTTGTGTTTCACCACATTTATTTAGTAATCGGAAGTGATAAAAACAAACATGTGGCAGAAAAGAGGAGTTATAGTAATGAATCTTTGAGAAAGTTGATTAGATGTCTAGTGTGTCCTAGAGTCGTCCTTGTACTCTCAGGTCCGGGCAGGAAAAGTTTGTATATGGTGTTTCAAATGAATAGAACTTTTGTTAGCATATTAATGCTTGTTTGTGTGGTGTATACAAATATTGTTCTCCTGTGCATATATGTTGTGGCTAAGGAAATAGAACAATTTGTATCAAATTCTTAGCATAATATGGATAAAAGAAAGATGCTGGGCTCTTATGCAAATGTTTCTGAGCTAGTGCTGATGTTGAAATCAGTTTTAATTTACCCATATTTTTGGGTATGTGATTAATAGTGATTGATTGTGTTTTATATTTTGAGTAATCTCGTTCAGTGTAACATGTTCTCACATAAATTTTCCAAATTTATTATAATGGTATGCAAAAGACCAAAGTGTAGCAGCAGAATAAAAATGTTGACGATATTCAATTTTCATAAAAGATTACTAGGTTATTACAACAGTACATCATAATATCCCATAAGGGTTTACATATATGATACAACATAAGAATCTAAGTAGAGGGAAATCTAAACCATAACAACTTTGTCTCCAAGCTTTAACTCCTTAAGCTAGTCCAAAACTTCATGCCTTATTATCCAAGTCCTTCACCTAGGGTTGGAAGCATACCCTAGAAAGAAGAGAAAATAGATGACATCAGCAAAGGCTGGTATGTGCATACTAAATAGGAAATTGAGCAATATAAAGAATAAAGGACATCAAAGTGTAAATGCTTCCCATGAAAAAGATAAGGAAAACTCAAGTGGGTATCAAGAGAAATGATTTTCAATAACAAAATAGATACTTGCCATAATTAAAACAATAAAGTTGTGCCAAACTAGCACATGTAAAGAAAGTAGGGCACACACCCCTACAATCATCATCAACCTACATGCATGTGAGATAAGCATAGCCCTAGAACAATATAAACACAAAGGCGGCCAAGTATCATAAAATTGAAACCTGATAGAGAAAGGAATACCACAAATCTCCCAAATATATAAAACATGGGCCAAGAATCACACATCTTGCCCTGGGTATGAGGTTCCTTTCCATCCTAAAAGAGTAGGAAATATCACATTTGCTCGGCAGGAAATAACACATCTACCATAAAAACTAATGCAATTACACTACTCTAGTGCTACTGAATCACATAACATGTTAAATGTATAGGCACGTAGAAAGTATACTTAGAATATATAGACTAGTCACCATATAAGTGGCCAACATATACATCCACCTCATAAGTGGGCAAAAGACATCTCATGTCATCTTTTAGAGTTCCATCATGAACAAAGCATAAGATAAGAGTTCAAAAGAATATCCATGATCACATGATCAATATCAAATAAGGTAGTTCACATGAACCATGATTTTTCAAAAGAAAAGGCATTGTGTATAGGCTAATGTCCATAGGACAAAGAGAATGAATAAGTATGTGAATTTCTCAACATAGAAGAATAGGGGATACATCATACCTCAACTTCAGAGTCTAAATAGTCCAATTCAGTCCTAGATCCAAGTCTAGGCCTCCAAAGAACCTCGAGGGAAGGTGGACATGTCCAATAAGTAAGGTTTCCAAGCTTAGAGAGGCTGGTTTCTCCAACAAAGCTCCTATCTCAAGAAAGAAGCACCTTCTCCACTTTAGAGGTGAAAAACCCAAACAAAAGAACACGAAGATGAGATGTTTATGGGTTCTGGGTGAAGTTTCACCATGTAAGGCCATGGTTTTTACCTGAAGGAAGGTGGAAGGAAGACTAACAACATTAAAATGGGGAAGGAAAGGAGGATACTTACTAGTTTTGGTCAAAATCACCAAGGAGGAGCTTAAGAAATCCTAAGTAGAGAAATTTGAAACCCTATGAGCCTTCTTCACCAAGGTAGGCACCTCCTTTTACCTTGGGACATCACCTTTATGGAAAAATAGAGTAGGAATGATGCTATAAGCTATAGGGAATAAAGGAGAGCAAGAGTTTTCAAATTTGGAGTTGGGAAGGGGTAGATATGGCTATATAAAGAAAGAGGTCAAGTATGAGGTGTCTATGAGACTTTCCATGTGTCATGTATAAGGGTGTCCATGGACATGGAAGCCTTTATGGATAAGGAAAAAGTCAAGAACGAGGTGTCAAGTTACTTTCCATGTGTCCAATGCTAAGGGTGCCTATGGACAAGCAAACCTTTATGGATAAGGAAGCAGTCAAGCACGAGGTGTCCATGGAGCTTTCCATGTGTCCTTAGCCTAGGGATTTCATGGTCATGCAAGAGGACAGCTCATAGAGACTTATTGTATATCAAAATTCGGTCCTAAAATCCCATAGAGACTTCTAGGACATCCCCATCATCCTTCAAACAAAGAAATAACCCCATTGATTGATAGCTTTTAAAGATAAACTCATTTATAAAGAGGGTAATCCCTATAATGCCCTTGGAAAGTAACTCCTTCAAACCAAGGTGCAACTAGGTGCCCCATTGTTCAAAAACTCGAGAATGTTAATGGAATATCTAAATATTATAATTCATGTGACAATTTTCAAAGGAAACCTCCCAATTGGGTAAATTGCAGAAAAGTCCAGAATGTACCTAAAATTACATAACTTGCACAAACAACATCCAAATTGGACCAAACTTCATCCGCAAGTTATCTTTGATGTGTTAAATATGAATTTTCCATTATTTACATATTTTGAAATTATATAATCACATTATTCATTACTTATGCCTTTACTCATTTTCTCTCTCCTAAACTTATCCAAATATTTCAAGGTTGTTCAAATTAGATGAAATTTGACATGTAGGCTAATTTTTATATGTAGATAACAAATTTGAAGTTTGTTTCCACTTTTGAAACTTTTTATGAGATATTTCATATGTCCCGTTAATGGCCCATTATCTAAATTATTCATCCAATTAAGTTTCTTATCTTCATATTACCACCAAAACAAGTTATGTGGCATATTTTATTTATCCATTATTAACCTAAGACTAATGTTAGAACATTAGGTTACATTAAGGTGATATATACATGCATTATCTCATTGGGGTTATATTAAACATCTATTAAGGTCTAACCTTCAACCTTGTTTGGCTAAGTCCAAAATGTCAACTTCTAGGGTAGGGCCCAAGATCTAGTATGTTACAGCACACCACCCCTTAAAGGGGTTTCGTCCTTAAAATCAAAACATCAATATATAAGAAAACAACTTATTCACCACCCCTTAAAGGATTCATCTTATTAAGTCAAAACTATTCTTTAGGTACAAAAGGTTCAACTACACTTCCTTACATCCAACTACATAAGCATCATACAAAAAAACATAACTTGTAAAGACTAACTATGAACTATGGGTTAACTTGCTCATGTCTATCCTCAAACAAGTCTTTACACTTGGGAGAATAGTTCAACATATTAGGGTCCCTAAAGATAAATCATATAGATGTCTAAGGATACTATTGCCTAAAAGCATGCTATTTTGAACAATTCATATCAGCTCAGGCCAGACCGGTATCATATGGATTTGGGAGTCCTTCTAAACCAAGCTAGTGATGCAGAGGAAAATCTTGCCAGCCCCCGAACCCTGATCTTTTCTAGACACATTTGCTTTCAACTTCATGTTCTAGTAGCTGCCTAAAGGCCAAGCTAAACAACCTCAAGTTACTATGGTTACTTATGCATCTTTTAGCTGTAAGTATTTTAGGGTTCTGTTCATCATTATTCTAATGTGAAACTATAGGATCCTAAATCAACCCTTCATCATCTATTGATCAACTCTACGGCAAACATGTCATTTAAAGGTAAGGAAAGGATTCTAACTAGGGAGACAAAATTGAAATAGTCATATTCTGACTACTATGGGCTCTGATACCTTGCTGTAAGGGAGGCGGGATCATCCCCTTACTAAAAAAAATTGAAGAATTAACATCAATTTCAAACACACTCAACGATATGTTGGAATAGGTAAAAATTTTCCAAATTTATTATAATGGTATGCAAAAGACCAAAGTGTAGTAGCAGAATAAAAATGTTGACTATATTCAATTTTCATAAAATATTACAAGGTTATTACAAAAGTACATCATAATATCCTGTAAGGGTTTACATGTATGATACAACATAAGGATCTAAGTAGAGGGAAATCTAGACCATAAAAACTTTGTCTCCAAGCTTTAACTCCTTAAGCTAGTCTAAAACTTCATGACTTATCATCCAAGTCCTTCACCTAGGGTTGGAAGCATACCCCAACAAGAAGAAAAAACAGATGACATCAACAAAGGCTGATATGTGCATACTAAACAAGAAATTGAGCAATATATGGAATAAAGGACATCAAAGTGTAAATGTTTCCCATGAAAAAGATAAGGACAACCGAAGTGGCTATCAAGAGAAAATATTTTCAATAACAAAAGAGATACTTGCCACAATTAAAACAATAAAGTTGTGCAATACTAGCACATGTAAAGAAAGTAGGACACACACCCCTACAATCATCATCAACCTGCATGCATGTGAGATAAGCATAGCCCTAAAACAATATAAACAGAAAGGTGGCCAAGTCTCATAAACTTGAAACCTGATAGAGAAAGGAATACTTCCAATCTCACAAATATATAAAACATGGTCAAAGAATCACACATCTTGCCCTGGGTATGAGGTTCCTTTCCATCCCAAAAGAGCAGGAAATATCACATCTGCTCGACAGGAAATAATACATCTTCCATAAAAACCAATGCAATTACACTACTCTAGTGCTACTGAATCACATAGCATGTTAAATGTAGAGGCAAGCAGAAAGTATAGTCAGAGTATATAAACTAGTCACCACATAAGTGACCAACATATACATCCACCTCATAAGTGGGAAAAAGACATCACATGTCATATTTTAGAGTTCCATCATGAACAAAGCATAAAATAAGAGTTCAAAAGAATATCCATGATCACATGATCAATATCAAATAAGGTTGTTCACATGAACCATGATTTTTCAAAAGAAAAGGCATTGTGTATAGGCTAATGTCCATAGGACAAAGAGAATGAATAAGCATAGGTGAATTTCTCAACATAGAAGAATAAGGGATACATCATACCTCAACTTCAGAGTCTAAACAGTCCATGTCAGTCCTAGATCCAAGCCTAGGCCTCCAAAGAATCTCTAGGGAAGGTGGACAAGTCCAATAAGTAAGGTTACCAATATTAGAGAGGTTGGTTTCTCCAACAAAGCTCCTATCTCGAGCTAGAAGCACCTTTTCCACTTTAGAGGTGAAAAACCCTAACAAAAGAACATGTAGATGAGGTGTTTATGTGTTCTAGGTGGGGTTTCACCATGGAAGGCCATGGTTTTGACCTGGTGGAAGGTGGAAGGAAGACTAAAAACATGAAAATGGGGAAGGAAAGGAGGATACTTACTAGTTTTGGTTAAAATTACCAAGGAGGAGCTTAAGAAATCCTAAATAGAGAAATTTGGAACCCTAAGAGCCTTCTTCACCAGGGTAGGTACCTCCTTTTACCTTGGGACAACACATTCATGGAAAAATAGAGTAGGAATGATGATATAAGCTAGAGGGAATAGAGGAGAGCAAGAATTTTTGAATTTGGAGTTGGGAAGGGGTAGATATGGCTATATAAAGAAAGAGGTCAAGTATGAGGTGTCTATGAGACTTTCCACGTGTCATGTATAAGGGTGTCCATGGAGATGAAAGTCTTTATGGATAAAGAAGAATTAAAGCATGAGGTTTCAAGTTACTTTCCATGTGTCCAATGCTAAGGGTGCCTATGGACATGCAAACCTTTATGGATAAGGAAGAAGTCAAGCACGAGGTGTCCATGGAGATTTCCATGTGTCCTTAGCCTAGGGATTTCATGGCCATGCAAGAGGACAACACATAGAGACTTCTTGTATATCAAAATTCGGTCCTAAAAGCCCCTACAGACTTCTAGGCCATCTCCACTATCCTTCAAATAAAGAACTAACCCCATTGGTTGATAGCTTTTAAAGATAAGCTCATTTATAAAGAGGGTAATCCCTATAATGCCCTTGGAAATAACACCTTCAAACCAAGGTTCAATTAGGTGACCCATTATAAAAAAACTCGAGAATGGTAAGGGAATATCTAAAGATTATAATGCATGTGACAATTTGTAAAGAAAACCTCCCAATTGGGTAAATTATAGAAAAGTCCAGTATGTAACTAAAATTGCATAACTTGCACAAACAACATCCAAATTGGACCAAACTTCATCCAAACGTTATTTTTGATGTGTTGAATATGAATTTGCTATTATGTCCATCTTTTGAAGTTATATAATCACATTATTCATTTCTTATACATTTTACTCATTTTCTCTCTCCTAAACTTATCCTAATATTTCAAGGTTGTCCACATTGGATGAAATTTGACATGTAGGCTAATTTTTATATGTAGATTACAAATTTGAAGTTTGTTTCTATTAGATTTAGGGGAGGCAGAGATGGAAGCGGAAACAAAAATTTTCTCCCCAAACCCAATATCAAGGAATCACGTCAATGTCTATACAGTAGGAAAGATGGTTTGTAGAGACATACCTTGTCCCGAGGCTTGCTCGGCGACGTTACCTCGCGGCTTGCACGGTATTCACCTTCAGTCTTGGATGGTGTCTGTGTAGCTCCTGGTCTCACCGGGACTATCGGGACTGACAGCTGTCCTCCGAGCGGCAGAAGTTTCCCACCTCTATAGTAGTCCACACAGACTGCTTGGAACTCTGGTTGCCTTATCTCACAAGGAACCAGAAGGAGTCGCACCCTCCTGTCGGCGTACTAGTCACCGACACACTCTCCTGCCACTAGTCGCTTTTCTGTAGTTGTCTTTCCCTTGCTGTGCCTCCCTTATCGGGTAGCCCTTGCTCGAGCTCTCTCGGTTACCACAACCAGAGAGAACGACAACTTTGTAGAGCAACTGGTGTTCTGAGTTGTACTGTTAGAGAATCCCCCAATAGCCCTATATATATAGGAGGGTCATGGGACATGGTTCTCTACCCCGAGCAATGCATGATTAAAGCAGGAGTAGAAGGGTTCGAGATTTTCCACAAAATGTGACAAACTATGCCAGTTGAACTGATCGTTTCAAGCACGAAACAGTCAATTGGTGACCTCAGATGATCGATTCACACATGAACCAATCATTTGGGGCATCTGAGCCGATCGGTTCATGCTCCTGGTCCAACTCGAATGGACTTTCCATGTTCGTTTCCAACTAATCATATATTAGTCCTTGTCCAAATCAAATTTGATAAGTGAAACGAACTCGGTTGGTCATCCGACCAGTTCAACTATGTGAACCGATCCGTTCATTGACCTAAGCCGCTCAGATCACCAGCCTGAGCCGATCGGTTCATCTGCATGAGTCGATCAGTTGGGGCAACAAACCAGTCAATTGTAGTTTCAATCAATCCGATACTCTAATCATTTGATCCAACACCTTGAATACCATGATTTTGAGCTATCAATCGATTGGGTGTTTAATTGAACTACTAAACTCCTTTAGTAATCAATTCAAACAAGATTTATGGAGAAACTCCTCTTCCAGGAACATGTCCTAGTGTGTGTGACCCTGGAGGTCCATTTCACGTGAAATCCATAACAATTATGACTTCACAAGTAAAGAGCGGTGCCTAGTCACACATCAGTGCTACCCAAGTGAAATAGAAAGTTGGAGAACAACTTTCAATCCTACAATCCATGAATGTTGTAACAGTGAATATATAATTCCTTTGTCACTAATGTCCTGAATGAACTCAAGGCATGGTACAATCATCCTTTCAACATTCATCCATTTCCTTGATCTCAGAGCAGACTGGGTGAGATGTGTGTGACATCAATATCACATATTGATTTACACATGCATGTGCATGCCTTTCTCAATCCTACTCATCAAGTGGCCATGGACATCAAACTCCCTTAGGAGGGACAAATCCCATATCTATCACTCACCCCTTAAAAGCCCCATGTGTCAAAGTCACCCAATCATCACCTTTATAACAACCCATGTTTTAGGACTGTGTTTGATGATGTCAAAGTGTACCCAACGACACGTCTTGAGTGTAGTGATTTCAGGTCGAAGAATCACACTCACCACCATCACTGTGAGAGCTGACTGTGACTACCAAATCATGGTTCCATGTGTCACTCTCACGGTGGGTCTGTCCGGTACACTTGTTCTCTAACAAGTACCTATGTGCTTGGTTTGATATCACTATATCATGACTAATGAGATTCTGTCATCAACTAACACACAATCCAGTCTTTAGTATTATTGATGTCTATGGTTATTTCCACAATAACAACTGACTAGGGACTAAATAAGACAGTATACTCTTAACATCCGTATGATCTCATCGTTTAGGTCCTCAACCTAGAAACATACATCATTGAGTAAAAAAATTCTTTAGACATCTATCATCTCAGAATCAGTTAAAACATATAGATTAGAAATTGCCTTTATTATTATTCAAACCATTTACAAAGTATCCCATTACAATCATCACATGACTTGCTCTATCATCACATGACTTGCTCTATGGGCATACATACCAACATACTCCCACTTGCACTTAGAGCCAGTCACCTAGGAACCTTAGTGCTTGTGACCTAGCATGACCACCATGCTTCTACTGAGAAAGGGCCTTATTCAGTGGATCATCTATGTTGTCTTTAGTTGGTACTTTGCAAATCTTCACATCTCCTCGCTATATGATCTCTCGTATGAGATGGAAGCACCGCAATATGTGCTTGGACCGCTGATGTGATCTGGGCTCCTTAGCTTGAGCAATAGCTCCATTATTGTCACAATAAAACTCAATTGCATCACAGCAACTGGGAACTACACCAAGTTCAGTGATGAACTTCTTGATCCACACAACCTCCTTTGCTGCATGTGAAGCAGTAATATACTCAGCCTCTATAGTAGAATTGGCAACTGTTTCTTACTTAGAACTCTTCCAGCTCACATCTTCATTGTTTAGGCAAAATACAAATCCTAATTACGATATGTAATCATCTTTGTCGGTTTGGAAGCTTGCATCGGTGTAACCCCTTACTACCAGTTCTTCCTCGCCGCCGTATACAAGGAACTGATCCTTAGTTCTTTGCAAGAACTTGAGGATGTTCTTTACAGCTATCCAGTGAGCATCCCCGAGATCTGACTGGTACGTGCTCGTCATGCTGAGGGCATACGAGACATCTAGGCATGTGCATAACATAGCGTACATGATTGATCCGATGGCTGATGCATATGGCATCCCATTCATACGCTCCCTCTCTTCACAAGATTGGGGATATTGAGCTCTAGAGATGGTGACTCCATGTAGCATGGGGATGTTTCCTCTCTTTGAGTTCTCCATGCTGAACCGCTTCAACACTTTATCAATGTACGTGCTTTGACTTAGTCTGAGAAGCCTTTTAGATCTATCTCTATAGATCTTAATACCTAGAATGTAGGATGCTTCTCCTAAGTCCTTCATTGAGAAAGTATTCCCAAGGCAAGTCTTTACCTTCTCTAAGGCTGTGACATCATTCCCCATCAATAGTATGTCATCCACATATAATATGAGGAATGTGGTCGTGCTCCCACTAACCTTCTTGTACACACAAGGTTCATCTTCATTTTGAATAAAGCCAAACACTTTGACTTCCTCATCAAATCAAAGATTCCAACTCCAAGACGCTTGCTTCAATCCATAGATTGACCTTTGTAGCTTACAGACTTTATTGGCATTCTTTGGATCTACAAAACCTTCAGGATGTGTCATGTACACATCCTCATTTATATTCCCATTAAGGAATGTAGTTTTAACATCCATTTGCCAAATCTCATAGTCATAGTAAGCCACAATAGCAAGCATGATCCTGATGGACTTAATCATAGCAACTGGAGAAAAAGTTTCGTCATAGTCAACACCTTGAACTTGTCGGAAACCCTTCGCAAGCAATCTTCCTTTATAAGTTTGCACATTGCCATCCATGTCGGTCTTCTTCTTGAAGACCCACTTGCACCCTATGGGTTTTACCCCTTTGGGTGGTTCCACCAAAGTCCATACTTTGTTGGAGTACATGGATTCCATCTCAGATCTCATGGCTTCAAGCCATTTCTCAGAATCTGGTCCCTCCATAGCCTCTAGATAGGTAGTTGGATCATCGTCTATGATCAACTCACCGCCTTCTTGAATCACAAGGTATCCAAACCTCTCAGGTTCAAGGCGTGTCCTACTAGATCTACGAGGTCCTTGTGTTATTTGAGGAGACTGAGATTCTACAACACCTTGTGAATCTCTATGTTCCTCTTGTACATCTACTGGTTCAATGTTTTCTTGTTGGGCTTGAACCTCTTCAAGCTCTATTTTCCTCCCACTATTTCCTTTGGAAATAAATTCCTTTTCTAAGAACACAACTGTCCTAGCAACAAACACTTTGTTGTCAGTAGGGTGGTACAAATAGTATCCCCTTGTTTCCTTGGGGTATCCAACAAAATAACATTTATCAGACTTGGGTCCAAGCTTATCAGGAAACATTTTCTTGACGTAAGCCTCACAACCCCAAATCTTAATAAAAGACAAATCAGGATGCTTCCCGTGCCATATCTCATATGTCATCTTTTGAACCGATTTAGACGGTACTCGGTTAAGTGTAAACACAACAGTTTCAAGAGCATGACCCCAGGAGGAAATCGGAAGATCAGCAAAACTCATCATTGATTGCACCATGTCCAGTAACGTGTGATTCCTTCTTTCAAACACACCATTATGCTGTGGTGTTCCAGGTGGAGTCCATTGTGATACGATACCACAGGCTCGTAGAAGGTCCTCAAACTCTTGGCTTAAGTATTCTCCACCTCGATCAGATCGAAGTGCTTTAATACTTTTACCAGTTGGTTCTGTACTTCATTCATGAAATCCTTGAACCTTTCAAGGGTTTCTGACTTATGTTTCATCAGGTACACATAGCCATACCTACTGAAGACATCAGTGAAGGTAATGAAGTACTGATACCCACCTCTGGGATTAGTTCTAAAAGGCCCACATACATCAGTATGTATGAGTCCTAATAGATCACTAGCTCTCTCACCTTTACCTGAAAAGGGAGTCTTGGTCATCTTGCCCAACAAACAAGATTCACATATCTCTATTGATTCATAATCAAAAGAGTCTAGATAACCATCTTTATGGAGTCTAGAGATGCGCTTCTCATTTATGTGCCCTAGATGACAATGCCAAAGATATGTTTTGTTTGAGTTGTAGAGTTTTTGCTTTTTGGTGTTTACATTGTATACGCTTGTTTCTAGATCTATTAAGTACAGACCATAAGATATTGGGGCACTGCCATAAAGGATCCCATCTTTTGAAATGGAACATTTTCCATTATTAATGAGAAATTCAAAACCATCCTTGTCTAAACAAGAAACGGAAATGATATTCCTATTTATGGTAGGTACATAATAGCAGTTCTTCAACTCTATTATTAACCCACGAGCAGAGTTAACTCATAGGTTCCTACGACATTGGCAGCAACCCTTACCCCATTGACAACACGTAGTTCAACCTCACCTTTCCCCAAAGGCCTACTTCTCTTAAGATCCTTCACATTTGAACAAATGTGAGATCCACATCCGGTATCAAGTACCCATGTCAAAGAAGTAGTAAAGTTAATCACTATCACATATACACCAGAAGTAGAGATCTCTATCTCTCGCTTCTTCTTCCATCGTTCCTTCCATCCTCTCCATGTTTTGAGTGTAGAAGAATTTGGTTTGGCGAGAGAACCCTTCTCTCCCTCACCTTTTTCGTTTGACTTCGTTCCATTGATCTCTATCAATGAACTATCCTTCTTCTCATTTATCTCAAACAATGCCTTAAGCATACATAGAGTGGACTCAAAGGCTACTGGTATATTTGGATTGTGTAGAACATTTATCATCATCCCCAACCAGTTATGGAATTTATTCTCAATTAATTTTCCCATTATAAAAGATGATTCTTTTTCCATTCTACAAGAGAAAATTGCATTTGTCAAAACTTCTTTTTATTTGATTTGAATAAAATTTGACGATAGTTAATTAGGCCTTTAATTAATTACCGCTCCCACTATTTTGATTCAAATTGACATCCCTCACCATCAATTCGGAAGATTGCAGTGCACAATCTTGTAGTGGGTCAAGATCCTGAAATCCTCTCAGTCATGGACCAGCTAGGACTGTCACCCATAACTTAGATCTTCCAGGTAGGCAACTCTTGCCAATTGCATCATATGCAACTCTTGAAAGATGTCATATGAAACTCCTTGCCATAATCACCTCCATGCCTCAAGGTGCTAGATCCTATCTAGGTCACCTTGTTAAGTTTGACCCAAAGCAAACACGATGAATATGCACCATGCTAGGGTAGACCCACATATCCATCCTTCATGCTTCCACGAGATAGATGGTGTACCACCCTAGGGCGTGCCCACACTTGGCCGATCAAGCTTTTCACGTGTGTCACATTTGGAAAGCATCTAAAACTTTAAAATTTAATGAGGGATTTGGTTTTATAGGCACATATACATATCCAATCACCACAATATATAGTACATATCATATACATGCTATATCCCATAGAAAACATGTGAAATGATAAAAGCGATGATTATGGCCATCCTAATGTTATTCCTCGAGCCAAGAGGAATAATGGTCATCTAGGTCTACATCACATGCAACCTGTACAAGATGAACTCTGTGCTTTTCTGTTCTGGGTTTGATCAACTCATCTCCATGATTGATCGGCTCGCCATCAGGTCGGTCGGTTGGGTGCCACCAGTCGATCGAATGGCGCCTCCAGCCGACTGGTTCACTGATCATCGTGCATCTCCTCAGGGCCGCCACCCGCTCATCTCATTCCTCAAACCGGTCGTCTGGAACAACAACCGATCGGTTCATGCCTTGAAACGATCGTCTCGATCGTCGTCAGGTTGTCCGCCATTCTTTGACATAATAGGAAATATAAGTTCTATCTTATTTACATTTGAAAAGGGAAACCCCGAGTTACATTCAGGGGGAGCAAAGGTAGGAAAGAAATCTCGAGTTATCTCGAGTTACATCAGGAATAGGAGATAGGGAATTGGTGCACAGACTGAGATGCAAGCAACTACATTCAACCAAGAACACATAGGGTTTATTGGCCATAACCATGCTATACAACCATCACAAAACTCATTTAAGAGCGATGCGTATCGAGTGCATTCATATTACATATCATATATGTATATTAGGATTTGTGGATTTAGGATTAGACATGCATAAAGCCAATTTTATTCGCATCATATGCAATAAATAAATGGGACAAACCAAAATCGATCACATCGATAATCCTAAAGTATAGAGCAGATGACGTGGCTCTGATACCACTATTGGGTTTTAGGGGAGGCAGAGATGGCAGTGGAAACAAAAATTTTCTCCCCAAACCCAATATAAAAGAATCACGTCAATGTCTATACAGTAGGAAATATGGTTTGTAGAGACATACCTTGTCCCGAGGCTTGCTCGATGATGTTACCTCACGGCTTGCGTGGTCTTCACCTCCGGTCTTGGACGGTGTCTGTGCAGCTCCTGGTCTCACCGAGACTGTCAGGATTGACAACTATCCTCCGAGCGACAGAAGTCTCCCACCTCTGTAGTAGTCCACACGGACTGCCTGGAACTCCGGTCGCCTTGTCTCACAAGGCACCAGAAGGAGTCACACCCTCCTGTCAGCGTACTAGTCACTAACACACTCTCCTGCCACCAGTCACTTTTCTACAGCTGTCTTTCCCTTGCTGTGCCTCCTTTATCGGGTAGCACTTACTCGGGCTCTCTCGGTTACCACAACCAGAGAGAACGACAACTTTGTAGAGCAACTGGTGTTCTGAGTTGTATTGTCAGAGAAGCCCCCAATACCCCTATATATAGGAGGGTCATGGGACATGGTTATCTACCCCAGACAATGCGAGATTAAAGCAGGAGTAGAAGGGTTCGAGATTTTCCACAAAATCTGACTAACTGCGCCAGTTGAACCGATCATTTCAAGCACGAAACGGTCGGTTGGTGACCTCAGCCGACCGATTCACATCTGAACCGATCGTTTGGGGAATCTGATCCGATCGGTTCATGCTTGAGTTGATCGGTTCATGCTCCTGGTCCAACTCGAATTTACTTTCCATATTCGTTTCCAACTAATCATATATTAGTCCTTGTCCAAATCAAATTTGACAAGTAAAATGAACTTGATTGGTCATCTGACCAGTTCAACTATGTGAACCGATCAGTTCATTGACCCGAGCCACTCAGCTCACCAGCCTGAGCCGATCGGTTCATCTGCATGAGCTGATCGGTTGGGGCAGTAGATCATTCAATCACAGTTTCAATCAATCCGATACTCTAATCATTTGATCCAAAACCTTGAATACCATGATTTTGAGCTATCAATCGATTAGGTGTTTAATTGAACTACTAAACTCCTTTAGTAATCAATTCAAACAAGATTTATGGAGAAACTCCTCTTCCAGGAACATGTCCTAGTGTATGTGACCCTGCAGGTCCATTTCACGTTGGTAGTGAAAGTCCATAACACATATGACTTCACAAGCAAAGAGCGGTGCCTAGTCACACATCAGTTCTACCCAAGTGAAATAGAAAGTTGGAGAACAACTTTCAATCCTACAATCTGTGAATGGTGTTATAGTGAATGTATAATTCCTTTGTCACTAATGTCCTGAATGAACTCAAGGCATGGTATAGTCATCCTTTCAATGTTCATCCATTTCCTTGATCTCAGAGCAGACCGGGTGAGATGTGTGTGACATCAATATCACATATTGATTCACACATGCATGCACATGCCTTTCTCAATCCTACTCATCAAGTGTCCATGGACATCAAACTCCCTTAGGAGGGACAAATCCCATATATATCACTCACCCCTCAAAAGCCCCATGTGTCAAAGTCACCCAATCATCACCTTTATAACAACCCATGTTTCAGGACTGCGTTTGATGATGTCAAAGTATACCCAATGACATGTGTTGAGTGTAGTGATTTCAGGTCGAAGAATCACACTCACCACCATCATTGTGAGAGCTGACTGTGACTACCAAATCATGGTTCCATGTGTCACTCTCATGGTGGGTCTGTCTGGTACACTTGTTCTCTAACAAGTACCTATGTGCTTGGTTTGATATCACTATATCATGACTAATGAGATTCTGTCATCAACCAACACACAATCTAGTCTTTAGTGTTATTGACGTCTATGGTTATTTCCACAATAACAACCGACTAGGGACTAAACAAGAAAGTATACTCTTAACATCTGTATGATCTTATCGTTTAGGTCCTCAACCCAAAAGCATACATCATCAAGTAAAACAATTCTTTAGACATATATCATGTTACACTATCATCTCAGAATCAGTTAAAACATATAGATCAGAAATTGCCTTTATTATTATTCAAATCATTTACAAAGTATACCATTACAATCATCACATGACTTGCATTATGGGCATACATACCAACAGTTTTCACTTTTGAAACTTTTTTTATGAGATATGTCATATGACCTATTAATGACCCATTATCTAAATTATTTATCCAGTTAAGTTTCTTATCTTCATATTTCCACCAAAATGAGTTATGTGGCATATTTTATGTATCCATTATTAACCTAAGACTAATGGTAGAACATCAGGTTACATTAAGGTGATCTATACATGCATTAGCTCATTGGGGTTATACTAAACATCTATTTAGGTCTAACCGTCAACCTTGTTTGGCTAAGTCTAAAATGTCAACTTCTAGGGTAGGGTCCGAGATCTAGTATTGTAACATCCCTGACATGGGTTATGCCTTAACCCTGGGAGTTTTGCTTAAGTAAGTTATTTATATTCTTGTCTTTATCTCTTGAAAAGTAATTAAGACTAAAGGAGAGCTTATGTTTCAATTTTGGTCCTATTTGAATAATGTTGAAACAATATTTTATCTATTTTGGACTAAAGTGCAGTTTACCCAATTTAAGGGGTTACCTTGCAAATGTTACATGATAAATGTTCCTCAAGTGTTATAGCATCATAATAATGAGAATGATGCTGAGGTATGGCTTGTGGAAGCCTAAGTTCCAAGAAGGAGCTTGTTTGAATAATGTTTGTGCATTGAATGCTAGTTTTGGTGTAATTTGTAATTTACCCAAAACCTAGGGTTGGATATGTAAAATACCACCTCTATTATGTCCCTACTATTTCTTGGTATAATTTAGAGAAAATAAAAAGAAAGGGGCGTCTTGTTTGAACCACATTTGAGGAGAGATAATCTTGATAATAAAATAATCAAGAAATAAGCATAAATGAAGCCCTAATTTATTTTGTAGCAAAAATAAATATATTAATTGAAGTGTCCATCAACTAAAAAGGCTATGGTTGAAATCCTATAATGCAAGGACGTTGAAATGCCTTGAGTGGCACCAAAATATCCTAAGTAGGTGAAGAAATCCACTCACATTTGTTAATTAAAAAGTAATGTCCACTAAAAATGGATAATAGTATTATAATGATTAAGGTGCTTAAGTGGTTGCTTTTAATTCAAGGATAAATGAGAGGATATTGAAGGCAAGGAATATGGCTTCAAAGGCAAGGAAGGGAGGGGGCATTTGGCAAGAAAGTGGATGGATTTTCTCCTACTTTCTCTCTCCTAGAAAATCAATTACATATATTCAATTTCCTCCTTACTTGAAAGGCTATTTTGCAAACCACTTTCTTCCCTTGCTTTGGCCGACGACTAAGGAGCTTAGGAGCAGGAGGAACTCTCTTCTATCCAATGCTCAACCTTGGCTATCTTTTGCATCCAAAGAGTTGGAAACGAACCTTGGCTAGTTGAAGGAGCTTCTTTCACCATTTAAGACGATAATCTTGAAGCTTTGAAGCTACTTTGAAGGCAGGTTATATAACTTGAACCCATCAATGTTATTATTGATTTCAATTTCTCATCATATGTTGATCTTTTATTTTCATCTTGAATAATTGCTGAATTTATATATATCTGACAATGGAAATCGGAGGTCTAAAGCTTGAATTTGATGACATCATCTTAGCACACACCTCAAGAATGTCATTGTCAAATGGTTTCAGTTTTGGTTGGTCAAATGGTTTTCAAACCGTTAGAGACCAAACGGTTTCAAAACCGATTGATGACCAAACAGTTTCAAAACTGTTAGAGGTCAAACGGTTTCAAACCGTTAGAGACCAAATAGTTTCAATGGATTCAAGGATCAATTGGTCTTATGATCTAATAACTTCAAACAATCAAATTCAATTGGTTACAAACCCTAGAATCAAACTCAATTGTCTTCAAAAGATTAGATCAATTGATGTCAAAACCCTAATTTAGGTTCAATCGGTTTCAACTCTGATTTGTCCAAACGGTCCCAAACTATTTGAGGACCAAACGGTCTCAAACCGTTTAGGGTTGGTCAACCTTCAAGACCATTTGAATATATAGAGGTCAAGACCGTTTAAGGTCTAACGGTCTTCAAATCGTTTGATGAGCAAAAGATCAAGACCGTTTAAGGTCTAACGGTCTTCAAACCATTTGATGAGCAAAAGATCGAGACCGTTTAAGGTCTAACAGTCTTCAAACCGTTTGATGAGCAAAAGATCAAGACCGTTTAAAGATATAGAGGTCAAGACCATTTAAGGTCTAACAGTCTTCAAACCATTTGATGAGAAAAATATCAAGACCGTTTAAGGTCTAACGGTCTTCAAACCGTTTGATGAGCAAAAGATCAAGACCGTTTAAGGTCTAACAATATTCAAACTGTTTGATGAGCAAAAGATCAAGACCATTTAAGGTCTAACGGTCTTCAGACCATTTAAGGATGTTGAGACCAAGACCGTTTGAGGGTCTAATGGTCTTCAAACTGTTTAAAGGATTAAGGCAGGCCGTTTGAGGGTCTAACGGTCTTCAGACTGTTTGAAGGTCAAGTGACCTCAAGGCCGTTTGAAGGTCAAGTGACCTCAAGACCGTTTGAAGGTCAAGTGACCTCAAGACTGTTTGAAGGTCAAGTGACCTCCAGACCTTTTGAAGGTCAAGTAACCTCAAGACCGTTTGGAGTTCAAGTAACCTCAAGGCCGTTTGAAGGTCTAAATGGTCCCAAAACCGTTTGAAGGTTTAATTGGTCTAAACCGTTTGAAGGCCCAATTGATTCAAATCTTGTAAGTACTAATAATCCCATAAGTGGTTGAAGAGTATCTCAAGGTTGATTTCAAATGGAAGTACCTCTAAGGTGCTTAGGTGATTAGTATGATTAGAGTGATTATCACTCGATGCCTATGAAAGTGATTAATTCAATACACTATGATAAGCATAGGTGCATGTACTTAGTGAAAGGTTAAGTTAACTGAATAAGACATGATGGCGATGTGTGTTCCTAGAACATGGAACAATGACAAGTATGATTTAATACTTAAATAATGCTATGTGCTCCAAGATATGTGGAAGCACTGATTTAGGGTTTGGATTAATGAGGTAATCATAAAACCCTAATTAATGGAAGATGTGAAACCCTAATATAGGGTGATGTTTTGTGAAACCCTAATGGAGGGTGATGTTATATGAAACCCTAATTAATAAAGATGGGAAACCCTAACCCTAATGAAGGAATAGAAATGTTATCCTCGTATTGCACAATGTTGATATATAATTGATATGGTTGTTATCAAGTATACTAACCATAAATGTATCATGAGATTATGAGCATAACCAGGTATGAGCTATGATGTTAATGGGCCTTGTGAGCCATTATTTTATTTGTTGCCTAGTGAGAGGTGACAAGAAGTTGATTATGCCTGGTGAACTATGTGAGATGCTTGTGTAACAAGTATCATGAATACCTTGGTCAGATGACCAGGAGGTAATGGTTACCTGATAAGTGGTAACCATGTTCAATGATGAACTAAGGGTTTGAATACCCAGATCCAGTAAACATGATGATGGTATTGTTGAGGGATGTGAATTCCCAGTAATGAGATAAGGGATTGAGATCCCAATGTTCTATAGAGTTTTGAAAAGCACTTGATAGAAGTATTACATGTTTCTTTGTAGCATTTATCATAATAATTCTTGTTTGAAAACTTAACTGATGCTAAAAGAATATGGTAATGTACTTAAATAATCAAGTGAAATATTATCATGTAGAGCTCTGGACATAGATCCATCATCATCAATAGCTGGTGATGGTGAAACGGGTTCTCCTGCTGGTTAATCTGGAGCGTATATTGTTGAATATGTGGGGTTTCTCCTATCCTAAAATAGGAGGATGAGAGTGCAACTTCGGTTGTAGACTCAAGATATGTTTAAGAGCATGGTGAACAGGCCCATGGCTCAGTGTGATGGAGCATGAATGCGTTCATGGATTAGAGAGCACAGTGAACTGGCCCGTGGATCAGATTTACTAGCATTGGGACTTGTACCAAGGCGGGCTAGAGAATGGGTAGCCTATGTGAGCTAACCCTGTGACTGAGGTCACTTAAGAAAGAGACTGCGGTCATGCTTGTGGTATCGCACTGACTGAAACGAATGAGATTGAGGAGTCCAGCTCTTCCTTTGATCTTGTATGGCACCGAATTTGGGTTTCACAACCGAAGGTTGGATTTGAGCGGTACGGCTCACTTCCTTAGGGCATAAGTATGATTGTAAAATGTAATCAGCCGTGTAGCATATTTTCTTAAGGACGAATTACAGAAATCATCGGTTGATGTTACATTGCTTATTGTATCCTAAGCGGATAGATATTATACATGTTCTTCATATTCCTTATTAAAATGAATAGATGACTTACTGCTTTATCATTTACAGATGTAATGCTTTAAAGGATGATATTGCTCTATTCTTCTTAATAATGATTAAATCCTGCTATTCAATAGAGATTCCTCTGCTCAGTTTATTATTGTTATCTGCAATAATAATGTTGTTGGCAGAGATTTATATCTATCACTAGGAAATGGGTCTCACTCTGTTGATCACCAACATTTTTAGGTGGACACGGACGAGGAGACATGAACCATACACCAGTGGAAGGACAACATCATCAGGGACAACAATGATATCTCAGGTGGAGATACTGACTGTCGTGTCTTGTAATTATGAGTCCTATGTGTCGTCTCTGTACTCTTAGGTCCTAGGAGTCAGTAATTAGTGCTTTTATGATTGATATGAGATTTTGGCATTGAATGTCTTAAGGTTTTATGTTGCTTATGTGTAGATTTAATAGAGAAACTGTTGTTTGTAATCCTAAAAAAAAGAAGGTACATGGTATGTACTTTGTGAACCAAAATGTATATATATAATATTTTGGTTCTTGTTATAAGAGTTTCCTGGAAATGAATATCTTTGCAAATGGTTTTAATTTTTAGTGATTTACAATAATCTACTGCTAATGTTTTCTTCCGCATTAATTGTAATAATTTGTTTATCGATTTTGGTGTCGGGTCGCGACAAGTTTTTGGTATCAATGCTTATGGTTCGTTGAGTCTACAGAGATATAGGATTAAGGTTGTTGAGTCTGTTCTAGTGTCTTCCAGTTTATCTGATAGTGACATCTGCTCTCAGGAGAAGAATTAAAGCTTGAAGATGGTAAGATCACACAAAGAACATGCTGCTGAAAGCAGTGTTGCTGCACCAGAAGGAGGTGTAAGGGATCAGGCTAGAGAAGGACTAGTACCTGAACATCCTCAGCTTGACCAAGCTACACTAGAAAACCCAACTTTCCATGCTCTATTTGGGCAGTTCATGGCGACTATGACACATATGACGGATAGGATGCCACCACTTGCACCTAGGGCACCAGCTCATAATGAGGGACACGGAGCTGGTAAGACTTTTGAACATCTTCTCCGAGTAGGAGCCACTAAATATGCTGGTACAACTGACCCAATAGATGCAGACTTGTGGCTGACTGAGCTGGAAAAGGCCTTCAGAATTCTTAATATTCCAGAAGCTGAGAAGGTTAGACATGCGGTGTACTTGTTAAAGGGGAGTGCTGGCCATTGGTGGGCCATAGAAGAAGGCAAAAGGCTAGGTGTTGAAGTCGGATGGGAAGAATTCTGACGTGAATACATTAGTAGATATTTTCCCAAGACTTACATGGATGAGAAGATCTCTCAGTTTGAGAGGATAAGGCAAGGACCAATGAACATTAGTGAGTATGAAGCTAAGTTCATGGAGCTTCTACAGTTCTATCCGCACAAGGCTGCTACATATGAGGAGAGGATTCAACGTTTTGAGAAGGGTTTGAATGCTAATTTAACCACACCAGTGTATGCTCTAGAGAATAGAGAGATGTTTGCCACCTTTGTGGAGTCAGTTAGGCGGATAGAAAGGTCTGTGATGGAGAAATGTCAAGCCAACAGTAAGAAGGTGTATACACAGTTCCAAGGACAGAGGTCTGAGAGTTATAAGAAACCAAGGTTTTCTGCACCAAAAGCACCACCGATGTTTAATACTCAGACACAGTGGACATCCAGCAAGGGTAGAGGTTGTAGTTTACCACCAGAGGGAGCCCACAACTCAGCTTCAATGTCAGTAACAGGACCGTCTAGACCACAGCGGGAGAACAAAATTTGTTATAAATGAGGGAGGATGGGACATCTGATGAAAGACTGTCTAGTTAGAGACGTGAGTGTAACCCAACCACCAAGGAAGAGTCAACAAGGCTCTTAGAAATGATAGTTTAGCAGTGGCACTTGAGGACGTGGACAAGCATCCCAAGCTGGCTCATCTACATCCAACAACAGGGCGAGTGGTCGACAACCAGCAACATCAAGATTCTATGCTATGAATCAGCCGGAAGCAGTGGTCAACCCACGAGTCGTGACAGGTCAGATGGAATTATTTCATTCTGATATGTCTTCATCCTGCTTTGTATCTATTTTAATTGATCCGGGTGCTACACATTCCTTTATCACTCGAGAAGTGATTCATGACTACAATATGATTGTCAATTATAGAGCAGATAACTTGTTATTAGAAACTCCATTAGTTGGATCTGCAGTGTTTCGGGAGGTATGTTCTTCCTATGTTCTTTCTTTTCCAGAACATAGCATTCAGGTGGATCTTATACCGCTTGAGATGCATGGGTTCGACATAATCCTTGGGATGGACACCCTAGAAAAGTATAAGGTTGTCTTGGATTGTGCTTCCAAGCAAGCTATGTTCATTGATAATGGTGATACATGGATTTTTTAGGGGGACATAAAGATTCTTCCAACCTACCTAGTGTTGTCTATGGTAGATGAAAAGTTGATGAGGCAAGGATGCTTTGCATTTTTGGCACATGTGGTAGATACCAGAGCAGAGAGTCCTAGTCTTTCTGAAGTTCTGGTTGTTAGGGAGTTTGAGGATGTGTTTCCTGAGGAACTTCCAGGTGTTCCTCCAGCCCAAGAGATTGATTTCGAGATTAATCTAATTTCGGGTACACAACCAATAGCACAAACACCTTATAGAATGACACCTGCTGAGATGGCAGAACTTAAGAAATAGTTACATGAGTTGCTTGAAAATGGTTTTATTCGACCGAGTACTTCACCATGGGGTTCTCCGGTTCTTTTTGTTAAAAAGAAAGACGGGTCTATGCGATTATGCATCGACTATAGACAGCTAAACAAAGTAACCATCAAGAATAAATATCCTCTGCCAAGGATAGATGACCTGTGTTACAACCCCAATTTTTGGGTTCTTTTGGTGAGGAATGTAATTTCTCATAGTAAATATATTTGAAAAAATAATGATATAATTTGTTTGGAATAAATGGATTTCGTTTACAATAGCCTTGATGATTGTGTTGTGGGCTTTAATGGCTATTGGGCCCAAATAACAAGGAAATTCAATTAATAAATGAATAATTGAGTTTTTGAGAAAAGAATGAAATAGAAACCTCTAGAAGGAAAAATGATGTAATCCAAAGATGGATTTCGTGCCTCTTGGGTTCCTTGGGTTCCAAGGAGTCCAAAGTTGCAAAGATAATGCAAAAAGAAAAGAAAAGATCAATTTAATATTTCTTTATTAAGAAAGAAATTGAAAATAATGATAAAATATGGGAAATAGGTGAAAAGAAGTATAATGGAGTTACCCTTGGTGGAATTTCGTATCCCAAGGATTCCTAATGATAAAAGGAATGCCAATGAGGAAAATAAAAGAGAAATAAAGAGAAATCCTCAAAAAGAGATATTTTAATGAGAAATAAACAAGATAATGTGAAATAATGCATATTGATGCATGTAGAAGGATAATGAGTATTCCTTAAAAAGAAATTTCGAATTATTTGAGTTTCTTGGGATCCAAGGAGTCCCAATGAAGAAAATAAAGAGAAAAATACCAATAATAGCAAATAAGGAGATAATGGGAATACATAATTAATGGATTATGTAATATTGATAAAAAGGAAGTATTTCCTACTTAAGGAGATATATAATTTCGAGGCCAATGAATTAAAAGCCAAGAGCAAGGATATTAAAAGAGATAATTCTCGAATTTCCTAATAACCAAAGCATATGGATAAATAAGGAAATAAGTAGGAGAGAGAAGATTACTTCTCATGGAAGTAATAGGATTCCTAATGAGAGAGAACTTGATTTCTCTTGGATGAGCATCCTAGGGCAGTGAGACCCTCCCCTATATAAGGGGTAGACCCTCTGGGTCGAGTTCCATAGAGATGCCACATCTCCCACCCTCTTCCTCATCTTCTTCTTGCTTCCTTACGATAAAAACCCTAGATAGGAGGAGCGGCATGAGCACAAGGTTAGATAGAGCCAAAGCTAGGTTTCAATGAAAGCCTGAAGTGCCCTGACACTGAGGAGAAGCATAGCCATCGAGGCCGTGCCCTAGGGTGTGTGCAACGACAACGGTCAGGCTGTAGTGATGGCCGCAAAAACGTGGCCGATGAGCGGAGAACCAGCCGCGTTAGCCGCAGTTTGGGGGAGCTTCCGGTGCGCCCAGGTGCGGCGGAGTTGGGGCTGCCCTTGGCGGCAACCCTCGAACCCTAGGGAGGAGTGGAGGTGGACCACAAGAAAGCCTGCAGGCGGCGTACAGTAGGGCAACACGAGGTTGAAGATGGTCCAAGTGCATTGGATAGTTGTGCCCCTCCGTGGGTTGTACAACCAATAACTTAAAGGAGGGCAATTATGACATTTCAAAATGTTTCCCAAAACTACGTTGCATGGGAGTTGACGACGTGGCACTCCCTGATTGGCCGAAAAGGTAATTCCTTTATTAATTTATAATTAAATATTGGTAACTCCGATTAGGACAAGTAATATATGAAAATTGATCCTCAGAACGAGAGGAACACAAAGAAATTATTGTTGAAGCCTAGTTTCGCTTTCTATTCAAAAAGTATATCAAGATGCTATCTTTAATAGTTTAATCAATGAAAAACCCTAATCTTTGATGATTAACGAATTAGAAAGGGGTTATGTGAGTGTTTAAAATAGATATTAACCTATTGTTAAAAAAAATGGCATATTAGATCTAAAAGGATGATCTTCATGTGTCATTTGATTTATTTAGGGTTCCATATGATTTAATGAACCTTGAACCCTAATTGTGGTAATTATGATCCTTAATGATTTTAATTGGTCAAATTCATGTACAAAGATGAGATATGATGGTTCTAATCTATTTAGAATACAAAAGTCCTTAATTCTTGATAAATACTCTAAAAGTAGTAATTAGGGTTTTCTCATGAATAAAAGGTAGAATTGATGGAAAAACGAGTTCATATGTTAATTAGACCCTAATGAACTTTAAATTTATGATAGAGGCGTATAATGATCTTGTCATGGATTAAAAGGATAAAAATAGTAGTTTTAATGTAAAAGAAGCTTAATGAAATTAATTGATGGTTAATGGTGCCTTTAATATGAAAACAGGGTTATATTTTGTTAAGATAACCTTAATATTGAAGAATAAATGAGATAATTAGGGTTTAATATGGTAAAAGATGAAGGGAAACCCTAATTGCAAATGAAACCCTAAAATGGATACAGAAACCCTAGGAAGCAATTTCAAGTTGAATAGAAAGAATCTTGATAAAGTGTGCAGTAAATAGAGTACATGTGTTTTTCAGGATTCTTGATTGTGTGGTTGAACTACTTGATTGGACGACTTTCTTGGTTGGAATTGATATTAGCTTGAGAAATCTACTGAACATGTATGTGGTTACGCTTATGAATAATCAATTTAGTTTCACGGTGATTTCCGAACGTGTTTATCGGTTGCTTGAAAATAACTGTTGGATGCCTTTTATTTCATGCAACTAGAAAGTGACTATGATTATCACCATGAATATATATATATATATATATATATATATATATATATATATATATATATATATATATATATATATATATATATATATATATATATAACTGGCTTAGATCTGAATCCACCTCTGTGGCTTGTAAGGGCTAAAAAGGGGTAACCTAGAGTAAGGTCTAGGTTATCGTGGGTTAGAAATTGGGCTACCAAGTGTAGTGCCATGAGACCCTTTAGCATGCCGTGAGTTAAGGAGTGGGCTACTTACGGGTAGTGCCATGTGACTCAACCCTAGATACTGGTTCACCTATAGGTGGGACCATGAGGGGTTTAATGGGGAGCTACTATAAGGAAAGTAGTATCCAGGTCCAATACAGGGACAACGGAGAGGATAGGGAATGCATGGATCACGTAGTTATATTTAAAATGTAAAATTGTTTGTTAAATGGTAATTGGATGTAATACATTGGTATGAATAATTGCATGATTATTGGTTCCCCCACATACCAGCTTTATGCTAACCGACGTTTTATTTGTCGGCGTTTTAAGTACAAAGCCAAAAGGACAAACAGTAAATCGTCATATTGTGAAATACATGAATTAAAATACAAGGAGGATCGGTTAGAGTAGAATTCATATGTGGATAGAAGTTTAGAGATCCAAGTTTTCAAAAGGTATGCAAAAGTTTATTTTCTTACAACTTTCCAGTTTAGTATGTTAAAATTTAATATTTGTTCTTGGTTAATTGCCGAACCTTTGATCCGGAAATTATGTGTGCGGCTTCGACCTCTCGGTCTCCCTTAATTGGGATTTACCAGAAGGTGGGATCATAACATTTGGTATCAGAGCGTAGGTTCCCCACTTGACCATTAATAATTATTAAAATTTTCAAACTCCATAGAACCTAAGGGAGTTATTAGAGGATTATCCGAAAGATGGAGATGTCTATAAAAGGATCACGGTCGGGGGCTGGCAATATTTTCCTCCACACCGCTAGTCAGAATATGAGGACTCCCAGATCCGTGTGACTACCTGGCCAAAGTCTTAGGGTATGAATCGAAATAAGATACCTTTAGGACTTTCTCATCTTATTCATCCCTTCTCATCACAAAATATGTTAAGGACCTAAAGGATTAGGGTTCTCTCTCTTCTCCTCACCCTCTTGAGGTATGGGTAAGGTAATAAGGTCTAAGGAATCCTCCACCAAATTAATGAAAAAGTATGTAAATAAGATGTCATGGACATAAGCTTAATAGTTTACACGCAAACTAAAGAATAGATACATGCTTAGGTCATATGACATAAGTTGTCATGCCCTCAGAAGAGACCTGAGTCTAGACCTTCTTGTCTGGAGGATAAGTTAAAAGAGTTAGTCTTGGAGGTAGAGACCTCCATTATAAGTAGAGACCTGGCACATCCTCCAAGGAGGATGTTAACCCTAACCCTAAGTGAAGGTTAGAGAGAGAGAGATAGATGACACGAAGAGTTAGATGTCTTGATGGACCAGGTGTGTGGGCATGCCTTGGATGCCATATGAGCCATGAGAGGTTGGATGACCGAGTACCTTTGGCGACCCAACCCCGGAAGGGTCGTGCATGTTAGAGTGAAGGATAGCTCCTTCATTAATGAGGTTAGAGAAGAACCCATGGAAACCCCATGAGCTTATATGAGCATGGCATAGTAGGCACCCAGAGTACATTAGTAGTGCGAGCAATAGGTTGAAACCCTGGTCATGAGAGTATGAAGGATAGCTTATGAGATAAGCATAAAGAGCTATGGATGACCTTGAGAAAACATAATAGGCTTCACCAGGTAGGAGTATGCTTGTGAGCTTGATCCCTCTTGGAGAGAGAACCTCTCGTAGTAAGGTTGTTTGTAGGGTTAGCTCTAGAGAGGGAGCCAGACCCATGCAAGAAGGTTGGAAGCCTAGACTCTGAGATATGAGGAACATGTGGGGAGTTGAGGATGCTGCGGCCTAAGTGGATGATAGTGGTTGCCTCATGCTCGATCCATGGAGGCTGATGATATCTTGGTTGCCTTTAGAGGAACCAAACCCTAGAGAGAGGATGAGGCTTATGGCACCTATGTGTCTATGGTGTAAGTGTTTACCTTCTGGGAAAGGAAGAAGAAGTTCTGTATACCCTGGAGAGGTTTAGTGACAGGCGGTGGGGCCTTATGCCTTGGTGGTTGTCCTTGAGGAGGACTTCAATATGAAGTGTTAATCAAGCCGAAGGATCATGGAAAGTGCATACCCTTTACATGCGTAATTAATGGCTAAAAGGTGGAGCATGTAGTTGGACACCCAAAAGTGAACCTAGGGTTCCTAGACCTAAGAGGGGAAGTGGTGTGCCTAACGTTCATGATGAGAGTTGAGTTTCTATAGATGCGGGCATGGTACTTCTCATGGTTAGAGGATAAAGAAACCCCTTAAGTTTAAGGTAGGTTTGATGAACCCCTCACAGCTAAGTTGATGACATGGGAAGGTATGATTTGGATCCAGTGTTGAGGAACGAAGACAAGTGTGACCCATCTTAGTCTAGTAGGTGGGCTGCTTGTGCCTTAATGGCTTGCTAGGGTCAAGCATGCACATATGGATGTAAACCCTAGACATAAGGATGTTTGTGACCTTTGTTATCAAGGTGAAGTTTTCCTCCCATCCTGGGAGAGGGACCCTTTGGTCGGGTGTATATCAGTTTTGTTGGTTTAAGTTAATCTAAAGAGGTCTCATAGGATCTTGAGAAGCTAAGTGAAAAGTACATGGTCTGGGAATGAACCTGTAGACCCATAGATATCCATCTCTAAGTGCATGAGGATGTGTTACCATGGAGGTAATCGGTATGGGGCCTGACCAAGGTAGGCCGGTCACCATGACCCTTATGAAAGGATGAAAGACAACCCTCGAATGTAGAAAGAGATGATGAAGGCTTGGGTAAGGTTCTAAGTTGAACATGTACTATAAGAGAATCCTAAGTCTATCCTAGGGTCAGGTGGGGATAAGACTGATGGAAGTAGGAGTTGCTTGATTCCCTAGTTGCACATGACCATAGGGTCGGGAGGTAACAACTATCATTGTCTGAGGGCCATGGGTTAGGAGATTGATCACCTTCATGAACTCATGGGACCCAAAGGGCAGATGAATAGGGCACTCTCTGGATGCATAAAGGAAGAGGGATGACCCTAAAAGTGCCGGCACCCTATAGACCTAGAGGAGATGACCAAGGATTGTATGGTGACCCAAGTAGGTTTGAAACCAATTTTCCAGGGAGGTAACTTTGATAGCAAGATGATTGTAATATAGAGGCATAAATGGCACGTTTCAACTTAGATTTGAAGGTGTACTGGCAAGGTGGGATGTACCATCTCTACTCTTGGAACAGGAAGAACTCTGTCTTTGGACTGCTGCCAAATGCTTATTTCCTTTTGTTATGGGAGTGAGAGATAGGACAATAAGCATGCCATACACTAAGGATAAAGATGATGTGGGTTAGAACGTTGCCACGAGATATGGGGACAGAGAAGATAACATACCCTGGTGGAGTGAACGATACATTGATGGTTTACCAACACTAAGAGGAATGAGGTAGTCACCTTATGAGGATGTTTTTATCATGAGATATGAGTCATACAAGGTTGACTTTAATCATCAAGAAGATGAGCTCAAGGTGTTCTCAATAAAGATAGACTTAGAGTTCGAGATGATAAGTGAAATACATGGAAGTGTATGTCTTCAATGTTACCTAATACCTAAGGATATGAAGTGGTAATGGATGCTCCGGTTGAGATATAGGTACCTAGTTTGGCTAGAAGAGGTTGTTAGGCTAACCCTAAATTTGGAAAGGAGATGTGTTTGGCTAACACTTAATGAGATATGTTGAAAAAGTTAATGGTTGTTTGGTTAGCCAATCTAGTCCTTGATATAATGAAGGGATGGTTGTAGAACCTCAAATGCACTTATTTGGAAAGGAAGATGATGAAACCCCGACTAGAGTGGTTTAGGGTTTCTGAGGAATTGATCTTGAGGAATCATGACATACAGGAAATCATGATTGAAGATCACCATACACCGTGGTACTACCAAGGTAATAAGTGACAATAGTACTTTAGATGCCTAAGATAAAGTTGCATGTGGTATATGGCCATGCAAACCGAGGGAGAAGGATGAACACCGATAACCCAGTGCATTGATATATAGTATAAAGAGTCCCCAAAAGAGAAAGGGAGTTCATTACTATGGATGTTGTAAGTTTCCCCTTGACCAAGGAAGGTCGAGATGCAATATGGGGCATGGTAGATCGTCTTATCCAGAAGACATGAGAAAGAAAGAGTTATATCAAGGGACTTATCTGGTTGAACTACCCATGAGAGAGATGGTTCAACTACACCATGATGTGAGTTTAAAGGTTCTTGAGTTTGACCTAAAGGTTCCCTTCCAAAAGGTGGGAGTAGGTACATGAAAAACTCGATGTTAGTACGGTTTATCACCCTTAACTAATGGTTAGTATGATCCAGACTAGAGGGTCTGATGAGAGCATGTGTCCTCGTTCAGGGTGATACATACAGACAATTCTTGTCCTTTGTAAAATGTGATGATAACCACCATAGCCAGTATCGGGTTTTAAAGAAGCTATGTAAGGGAGGTTGTGTCAGTCACCACTTCAGTTAGGTGATGTTGGTGAAAGGACCACGTGATGGTTAGAAAAGGACCACAGTGCGTGTAGATGAAGTATCTTTGATCGTGCAATGGTTGAAAGGAGCCTAGAGATGACGAGAGTCATGAGCGGATGCAAAGTAGACTGACATGCAGTTCACTGTGGGAGAATATGTGACATAAAAATCTGACCCCTCTAAGTTATAGCTAAGAGAGCTGAGTCCTCGATGCACGGGTTCTTTTGTCATGGTTTGGTGGAGAAGGTTAAGTTTGATCTTACCCCTAAGGATAAAGAAATGTGTGATGAGTTCCATGTGTCCAATTTAGAGCACTATGTGAGGTACCCTGACCATGTGCTAAGCAATGAACCTAGTGAGCCCAAGGGAGGCTGAAATGGCCTGAGTCACCTGTGTAGTTTATAGACGCCAAGATGAAAGAACTCAGAGAAAAGAATATGTAGGTTATTTGGAAGTGCTATGAGTAAGGTGAAGCCACATAGGGGCCAATGATGGACATGGAAAAGTCTTATCCTGAATTGTTTAGTTGCTTGATAGAAATTTGAGGACAAAATTCCTATAAGAGGGGAAGGATGCTACAATCCCAATTTTTGGGTTCTTTTGGTGAGGAATGTAATTTCTCATAGTAAAGATATTTGAACAAATAATGATATAATTTGTTTGGAATAAATGTATTTCGTTTACAATAGCCTTGATGATTGTGTTGTGGGATTTATTGGCTATTGGGCTAAAATAACAAGGAAATTCAATTAATAAATCAATAATTGAGTTTTTGAGAAAAGAATGAAATAGAAACCTCTAGAAGGCAAAATGATGTAATCCAAAGATGGATTTCGTGCCTCTTGGGTTCCTTGGGTTCCAAGGAGTTCAAAGTTGCAAAGATATTGCAAAAAGAAAAGAAAAGATCAATTTAATATTTCTTTATTAAGAAAGAAATTGAAAATAATGATAAAATATGGGAAATAGGCAAAAATAAGTATAATGGAGTTACCCTTGGTGGAATTTCGTATCCCAAGGATTCCTAATGATAAAAGGAATGCCAATGAGGAAAATAAAAGAGAAATAAAGAGAAATCCTCAAAAAGAGATATTTTAATGAGAAATAAACAAGATAATGTGAAATAATGCATATTGATGCATGTAGAAGGATAATGAGTATTCCTTAAAAAGGAATTTCGAATTATTTGAGTTTCTTGGGATCCAAGGAGTCCCAATGAAGAAAAGAAAGAGAAAAATACCAATAATAGCAAATAAGGAGATAATGGGAATACATAATTAATGGATTATGTAATATTGATAAAAAGGAAGCATTTCCTACTTAAGGAGATATATAATTTCGAGGCCAATGAATTAAAATCCAAGAGCAAGGATATTAAAAGAGATAATTCTCGAATTTCCTAATAACCAAAGAATATGGATAAACAAGGAAATAAGTAGGAGAGAGAAGATTACTTCTCATGGAAGTAATAGGATTCCTTATGAGAGAGAACTTGATTTCTCTTGGATGAGCGTCCTAGGGTAGTGAGACCCTCCCCTATATAAAGGGTAGACCCTCTGGGTCGAGTTCCAGAGAGATCCCACGTATCCCACCCTCTTCCTCATCTTCTTCTTGCTTCCTTATGATCAAAACCTTAGCTAGGAGGAGCGGCATGAGCACGAGGTTAGACAGAGCCAAATCTAGGTTTCGATGAAAGCCTGAAGTGCCCTGGCGACGAGGAGAAGCACATCCATCGAGGCTGTGCCCTAGGGTGTGCGCAACGGCAACCGTCAGGCTATAGTGACGACGGCAAAAACATGGCCGATGAGCGGAGAACCATCCACGTTAGCCACGGTTTGGGGGAGCTTCAGGTGCGCCCAGGTGCGGCGGAGTTGGGGCGGCCCTTGGCGGCAACCCTCGAACCCTAGGGAGGAGTGGAGGTGGACCGCAAGTAAGCCTGCATGCGGCATACAATAGGGCAATGTGAGGTTGAAGATGGTCCAAGTGCATTGGATAGTTGTGCCCCTCTGCGGGCTGTACAACCAATAACTTAAAGGAGGGCAATTACGACATTTCGAAATGTTTCCCAACACTACGGTTCATGGGAGTTGATGACGTGGCGCTCCCTGATTGGCCGAAAAGGTAATTCCTTTATTAATTCGTAATTAAATATTGGTAACTCCGATTAAGACAAGTAATATATGAAAAATGTTCCTCAGAAAGAGAGGACCACAAAGAAATTATTGTTGAAGCCTAATTTCTCTTTCTATTCAAAAAGTATATCAAGATGCTATCTTTAATAGTTTAATCAATGAAAAACCCTAACCTTTGATGATTAATGAATTAGAAAGGTGTTATGTGAGTGTTTAAAACAGATATTAACCTATTGTTAATAAAAAGGGCATATTAGATCTAAAAGGATGATCTTCATGTGTAATTTGATTTATTTAGGGTTCCATATGATTTAATGAACGTTGAACCCTAACTGTGGTAATTATGATCCTTAATGATTTTAATTGGTCAAATTCATGTACAAAGCTGAGATATGATGGTTCTAATCTATTTAGAATACAAAAGTCCTTAATTCTGGGTAAATACCCTAAAAGTAGTAATTAGGTTTTTCTCATAAATAAAAGGTAAAATTGATGGCAAAACGAGTTCATATGTTAATTAGACCCTAATGAACTTTAAATTGATGATAGAGGCGTATAATGATCTTGTCATGGATTAAAAGGATAAAAATAGTAGCTTTAATGTAAAAGAAGCTTAATGAAATTAATTGATGGTTAATGGTGCCTTTAATCTAAAAATAGGGTTATATTTTGTTAAGATAACCTTAATATTGAAGAATAGATGAGATAATTAGGGTTTAATATGGTAAAAGATGAAGGGAAACCCTAATTGCAAACAAAACCCTAAAATGGATACGGAAACCCTAGGAAGCAATTTCAAGTTGAATAGAAAGAATCTTGATAAAGTGTGTAGTAAATAGAGTACATGTGTTTTTCAAGATTCTTGATTGTGTGGTTGAACTACTTGCTTGGATTGTTTTCTTGGTTGGAATTGATATTAGCTTGAGAAATCTACTGAACAGGTATGTGGTTACACTTATGAATAATCGCTTTAGTTTCACGGCAATTTCCAAACGTGTCTATCGGTTGCTTGAAAATAACTGTTGGATGCCTTTTATTTCATGCAACTATAAAGTGACTATGATTATCGCCATGAATATATATATAACTGGCTTAGATCTGAATCCACCTCTGTGGCTTGTAAAGGCTAAAAAGGGGTAACCTAGAGTAAGGTCTAGGTTATCATGGGTTAGAAATTGGGCTACCAAATGTAGTGCCATGAGACCCTTTAGCATGCCATGAGTTAAGGAGTGGGCTACTTACGGGTAGTGCCATGTGAAAAACCACTAGAGGGGGGGGGTGAATAGGGTTTTATGAAATTTTATAAATAATTCAACCAAATTAAGCAACTACAAAAATATTGGACAAGGGGACAAGGATTTAGAGTGGTTCCAACCTTAGCAAATACTAAGGCAGTCAAACCACTACCCGATTGCTTACCCAACCAAGATTTTGAAAGTATTTAATTTTATTACCTCGCAAGGATGTTACATAAAATTACAACACTTTCACCAAACCCTCCGGACAGCCTTCACCTAGAAGTACTCTCACCAACCTTGAAGCATCCTTCCTTGAAGTAACCTCAAGCTCCCCTTGAAGTAGCCTTCCTCTTGAAGTAGCTTCCCGTTGAGACAACCTTCTTGAAGTAGTCCAAAGTCCACCTTCTCCACCCGAGAAGTCAAACCCTCTCCAATACACAGCCTCCAACCCTAGGAGTAGCAAGGAGAGTACAAAGGATAAAAAGGAATAAGAAGGAAAAATAGAAATTACAATACCGCTGTAGCACAAGGCTTGATTTCCTATATCAAGCATTTTGATCTCCTAACCAATGTATATAGAAGTGGTAGTGCAGTGGATAGGAGATGCTACCCTATAGGACACGAAATTGGAGCAATGGGAATGAATAGCCAATGTTGGAATTGCTCTATTTCTCAACATAGATTGCCAATTGCAAGTATGTAAGCTCAAGTATTGCATAAGTGTACTTTGGGTGTCCTATGGCTTGTCCTATTTATAGGAATGGCCTTTGGATGCTTAAGGACATTCTAGACACTCTCTAGGGGGTTCTTAGTGCTCAACTAGCCGTTAGGTATCCATTAGTTTATCTAACAATGACTAGTTAATTAATCCTGAAAATTGCAGACAGAAACATTCTCGGTCGAAGATTTGTCGATCGAGAGTCCTTCTCGGTTGAGGACTTGTCGATCGAGGGACTGTCTGGAGCAAGTGTGTATAACGTTCTGATCCAAATCCCAACTAACTTGTCTGGTGTGTCTAACGGCTACCTGGGTCTTTCTCAGTCGAAGAGTTTGTTGACCGAGAGTGTCTCGGTCGAGAATTTTGTCGACCGAGATTAACCCTGTTTCAATGTTTTTAAACCAAGTAATAAGTGTGTGTATGAGTGTGAAGATGTGACACTATTTTAGGGGATGACCTATCTAAGTGTTGTGATTAGCTAGGGAAGATCTAAACGCTTGATTTACATGATATCTAAATACTTGTACATTATATACTTGTTGTAAAAGTGTTTACATTTAATTACAATCATGAATTAAAGCAATTTTGAGCATATATATCTTCCAAGTAGTTTGTCATCCACCTAATTCCTACAACACTCAAGTAGCACGTTAGATCCAAAAGAATGAAATGTTTGTCATTATCAAAACAAAGGGATTTGAATGATGTCCATTTAGCCAACAATCTCCCCCTTTTTGAAGATGACAAACATTTCCTAAATATAAAATAAGGAAATATAAATCATACGAGTTTCATACCTGAAGTGTACCTTTTGTAGCCATTCTTGTTTTGCAAGTGGGTGCTGGCCAAGATATTATGAAACTCATTTTATTTTATGTTTTTTTATTTTATATGTATTTCTACCCCATTGTCATTTCAAAAAAATATCCAAGATAATAATTTAGTATGACTTTTTATTTCTCCCCCTTAATTTTATGCTATGATCCCCCTTAAAGATATATTCAGTTTTAAAAATAGGGATTAATATAATTGTAAACCATTTATTGTCGAATTTAGCCACAATTTGTTTCTCAATCATTTGCAAAGGATGTTAAGCCTTGAATTGATATGAGTTCCTTTTAAGTTAATGGCATATGTGTATTGATTTCTCACCCATTTTACAAGGGATGTGAAGCCCTGAAAAATGATATGAGAATCCTTTAAGCTTAGAGTACATGAAAAGTGTCTCTAACCAAACACACGGGATGTTAAGCCCTGATTTGTGTAGAGAATTCCATTAAGAACAAGATATATATTATATTCATGAAATTTGTAGATTCCTTTATTTTAATAACCAAGATTAAAAATACTAAGGTCATAACAAGCTTCAAATGATGTTTACAAATTTTTGTAAGCTTCTTAATCTTATAATCAAAATAGTTTTTGTGAGCTCCCCCTTAATCTTATAATTAACACAATTTAAGGATTCTAAGGTCACAAACGATTTTTAAGATTTGATTTTGACCTTTTATTAGAGCTTTATGTTTTGCAATACGATGAACACATTTTGAATCAAGATACTAAAATTAAGTGCAGTAAAATGATGTACAAATAAGAATTTTGTCAAGCTTATTTTAGGTCGACCTTGACTTCGACCATAGCGCCCCTTGGTCAAACTTGATTTCAACCAAGAGGCAATTTCTATAGATTTCCAATTTGAACACTTATATGTGAAGTATAATTTCTGCAGATTTTCAATTTAAAATGCATTTGTGCCATGAAAATGTAATCTTCATATGAGCTGAATCACAATGATAAAAAACAATATCCATTCATGGTTTGCATATATGGATCAAAGATTATTTTAGTCAAACCAATGAAACATAATGATCATGGCATAATGATTATGATATAATAGTAGAAGCATAACCTCAATATAATGATCAAGATAGAAGCATGTAATTTCATGAAATACAATGATTATGACCATTTAAATTTTAATACACATGGTTCCTATATAGATAGACCAAGAAATACTTAGGATAAACCATGTGGACTATGATAAAATAGTAATTTCCTTGATTAAGCCAACATGGTTTGTAATTTTCAGTTTTAAGCCAAGCCATGTAGAGGATAAACCAAAATAATCTCATTCATAATTCATGGATTTTCAAATTTAAGACAAACCATGTAAATGATCATGCTTAATAAACTTTTTCAATCAATGAATCAATCTTCATATAGTACTTTTGCAATATGATTAAGGATTTCATATTCATAATGTTATACCTGAATTCATGATGTAAAAAGATCAATATGTCTTGTTTCAAAGATGGTCTCCAAGATTTATTCTTGATTTGCATATTAAATCAATCATTAATAACAAATTGATAGCAAGCTAGATTAATTGAAAATAGGTTCAACAGAACTTGATTTGGTCGAACTGTTTGTCGACCGAATGTATCTCGGTCGACGTTTTTCTCGATCGAGAATGCTGCTGTTTGTACAGGTTTTATCAGATTTGTTGCAAACTCCAAAATAGTAACCTGCTCGGTCGACCATTTCTCGACCGACAATGTTCTCGGTCGAATAGTTTCTCGACCGAGAATGTTTCTGTATTGTTTCAGTACTGTTTTTAGTAATTGTTTCCAAACAAGATACAATAATATGAAAGTTAAAACTCAATTGTGTTGAGATATGACATTTGTATATCAAAATAATAGTTTAGGTGAAATCTCAACTAGTCAAATTTAAACTTCTAAGTTTTAGGAACCCAAGCTAGATCACCATTCCTTTTCTTGTATGGGCATGAAAAAGAGTAGTGTCCAAGACGCAAGCAATAATGACAACTAATAGAGTCAATCACATTTCTCTTTCTAGGAGATGAGTTGTTCTTGGGTACATACATAGATTGATTCTCTAGCACGTGTGTCTTTCTCCAACTAGGTTTTTGATAAGGTTTTCCTTTAGGCTTATAACCTAGTCCTTTCCTTCCAATTTGACGATAGGAATCATTTAAGATTTTATCAAGAGTATCATTGTTACTCAAGCTACTAATTCTTTGTTGCAACTTAATAATCTCATTCATTTTCTTCTTAATATCTAACTTTGTTTGATCTAGATTATATAATAAAGAATCTATTTCTTTCACAATAATATCATAATCTAGATGTGCACACAAGATAGATTGTCTTTGAAGATCATTTACTTGAGTTTGCAAGTTTAACTTTTCTAGAGAAAGAAGATTGCAATTTGCTTCTACAGATTTTAGCTTAACATCATGATCTTCAATAGCCTTTTTCAGATCTTCATTTTCAGATGTGAGAGCAAGAAGTTTAGCATGTAACTCATCATTTACTTTATTTGATTTCTTAAATTTCTTCTTGCACTCAATATATTTCTCATGTGTATCTTGAAGACTAGCAATTAGATCTTCTTTTGGTAGATAAAAAAGACTTACCTCTTCTTCTTCTTCTTCATTTGTTGTAGCAATAAGACATTCTACTTCTTCTTTTCCATCATCACTATCATCACTTGAATCATCCCATGCAGCTTTATATGCTCTTTCTTTCTTTGTGTGGGATGAATTCTTCCCTTTCTTGAGTTTTGGACAATCACCTTTCATGTGTCCCTTTTTGCCACATTCAAAGCACCTGGTAGAAGAAACAATAGAAGTTTTATTAGTTTTAAAACTTTTATACTGCTTGCCGTTTACAATGAGAGTTTCTTCTTCACTATCATCTTCACTTGTGTCATGACTAATCTTAGTTGATGCTTTGAATGCAATGTCCTTCTTTCTCCCTTGTTGGAGTTCATGTTCTCATCTTTCTTCCTCTTCTAAAGTTGCCTCATGTGCTTCTAGGTTGCCAATAAGTTGTTCCATCCTTAGCCGGGTGAGATCATTTGCTTCTTCAATAGCAGTCACCTTAGGCTTGTACTTGGGAGGGAGAGATCTAACAATATTTGACACTTGATCTTCTTCAGCGATTACTTTGCCTAAAGCATTCAAACCATTTACAATAGAAGAAAATTTTGCATACATTTCACTAATAGACTCATTTTGATCCATACGAAACTATTCAAATTTTTGCTTAAGCATTCCGATTTTAGAATTCTTAACTTGAACAATTATTTCATATGTTATAGAGAGTCTATGCCATATCTCATATGCCGTTTCACAATTTGATATTCTATTGAATTCACCAACGGAAATTGAACAATAGAGTATACTTACAGCTTTTACATTCATTTGGGCTGATCTTACCGTATTAACATCCCAATTTGCATACTCCATTTCAAGAAATTCATATGGGGTCGATACCATTCTCCATAAGTCCCAGCTGATTCCTTGGAAGAAAAACTGCATCCTCCTCTTCCAGTAAGTGTAGTTTGTGCCATCAAAAGATGGAGGTCTAGACACGATTGTTCCTTCCAAGTTGAGGTTGTTGAGTACCCCATCACCTATTCTTCAAGACTTTGTTAGAGTTCCTTGAAGCCCTTCTCTGATACCAATTGAAAAACCAGTAGAGGGGGGTGAATAGGGTTTTATGAAATTTTATAAATAATTCAACCAAATTAAGCAACCACAAAAATATTGGACAAGGGGACAAGGATTTAGAGTGGTTCCAACCTTAGCAAATACTAAGGCAGTCAAACCACCACCCGGTTGCTTACCCAACACAAGGATGTTACATAAAATTACAACACTTTCACCAAACCCTCCGGACAGCCTTCACCTAGAACTAGTCTCACCAACCTTGAAGCAGCCTTCCTTGAAGTAACCTCAAGCTCCCCTTGAAGTAACCTCAAGCTCCCCTTGAAGTAGCTTCCCGTTGAGACAACCATCTTGAAGTAGTCCGAAGTCCACCTTCTCCATCTGAGAAGTCAAACGCTCTCCAATCCGCAGCCTCCAACCCTAGGAGTAGCAAGGAGAGTACAAAGGATAAAAAGGAATACGAAGTAAAAACAAAAATTACAATACCGTTGTAGCACAAGGCTTGATTTCCTATATCAAGCATTTTGATCTCCTAACCAATGTATATAGAAGTGGTAGTGTAGTGGATAGGAGATGCTAGCCTATAGGACACGAAATTGGAGCAATGGAAATGAATAGCCAATGTTGGAATTGCTCTATTTCTCAACACAGATTGCCAATTGCAAGTATGTTAGCTCAAGTATTGCACAAGTGTACTTTGGGTGTCCTATGGCTTGTCCTATTTATAGGAATGGCCTATGGATGGTTAAGGATGTTCTAGACACTTTCTAGGGGGTTCTTAGTGCTCAAATAGCCGTTAGGTATCCATTAGTTTCTCTAACAACGACTAGTTAATTAATCCTGAAAATTGCAGACAGAAACATTCTCAGTCGAAGATTTGTCGACCGAGAGTCCTTCTCGGTCGAGGACTTGTCGACCGAGGGACTGTCTGGAGCAAGTGTGTATAACGTTCTGATCCAACTCCCAACTAACTTGTCTGCTGTGTCTAACGACTACCTGTGTCTTTCTCAGTCGAAGAGTTTGTCGACCGAGAGTGTCTCGGTCGAGAATTGTTTCGACCGAGATTAACCATGTTTCAATGTTTTTAAACCAAGTAATAAGTGTGTGTATGAGTGTGCAGATGTGACACTATTTTAGGGGATGACCTATCTAAGTGTTGTGATTATCTAGGGAAGATCTAAATGCTTGATTTACATGATATCTAAATACTTGTACATTATATACTTGTACAAGTGTTTACATTTGATTACAATCATGAATTAAAGCAATTTTGAGCATATAGATCTTCCAAGTAGTTTGTCATCCACCTAATTCCTGCAACACTCAAGTAGAACGTTAGATCCACAAGAATGAAATGTTTGTCATTATCAAAACAAAGGGATTTAAATGATGTCCATTTAGCCAACACCATGTGACTCAACGCTAGAAACTGGTTCACGTATAGGTGGGACCATGATGGGTTTAATGGGGAGCTACTATAAGGAAAGTAATATCCAGGTCCACTGTAGGGATAGCGTAGAGGATAGGGAATGCATGGATCGTGCAGTTATATTTTAAATGTAAAATTGTTTGTTAAATGGTAATTGGCTACAATACATTGGTATGAATAATTGAATGATTATTGGTTCCCCCACATACCAGCTTTATGCTGACCAACATTTTGTTTGTCAGCGTTTTAGGTACAAAGCCAAAAGGACAAACAGTAAATCGTCATATTGTAAAATACATGAATTAAAATACAAGGAGGATAAGTTAGAGTAGAATTCATATGTGGATAGAAGTTTAGAGATCCACGTTTTCAAAAGGTATGCAAAAGTTTATTTTCTTACAGCTTTCCAGTTTAGTCTATTAGAATTTAATAATTGTTCTTGGTTAATTTCCAAACATTTGATCTGGAAATTATGTGTGCGGCTTCGACCTCTCGTTCTCCCTTAATTGGGGGTTACCGGAAGGTGGGGTCGTAACAACCTATTTGACTAGTTGCGTGGTGCAATCATATTCTCTAAAATAGATCTGAGGTCAGGATACCATCAGCTACGTATCAAGGAGAGTGACATACGTAAGTCAACCTTTAGGACAAGGTATGGTCATTATGAGTTTGTAGTTATGTTGTTTGGACTAACTAATGCACCAGCTGCATTAATGGAACTCATGAACAGAATATTCCGACCATTCCTTGACCAATTCATACTAGTCTTTATAGATGACATCCTGATTTACAGTAGAAATGCTCAACAACATGAGCAACACCTTCGTCAGGCCCTGACTTTACTAAGAGAGAACAAGCTATATGCCAAATTCAGTAAATGTGAGTTTTGGTTATCAGAAGTGTCTTTTCTTGGACACGTAATATCTGCCTCAGGTATCTGTGTTGATCCTAGAAAGGTAGAATCTATCTTGGAGTGGGAACAACCGAAGACACCAATGGAGATACGTAGTTTTATAGGACTGGCAGGCTACTATAGGAGGTTCATTAAGAACTTCAGTTATGTAGCATTACCCCTAACTAGGTTAACCAGGAAGGAGGTTCCTTTTATCTGGAATGACAAGTGTCAACATTATTTTCAGTTGTTGAAAGAAAGGTTAACCAGTGCACCTGTGTTAGTGTTACCTGAGCAGGGAAAGAGGTATATTGTTTTCTGTGATGCTTCTAAGAATGGTCTAGGATGTGTGTTGATGCAGGATAAACAAGTAATTTTCTTTTGCTTCTCGACAACTTAAGAAACACAAGGAAAACTATCCGACTCATTATCTAGATTTAGCTGCAGTGGTTCATGCGTTGAAGATTTGGAGACATTATCTCTATGGAGAGACATTCCAGATTTTCACAGACCATAAGAACCTAAAATACATCTTTTCACAACATGAGTTGAACATGAGACAACGCCGCTGGATGGAGTTAATCAAGGACTACGATTGTACAATTGATTATCATCCAGGAAAGGCTAATGTAGTGGCTGATGCACTAAGTAGAAAATCATCATCGCCAATCATAGACAAAGCACAGTTGAACTCTTTAGTGTGCTTTAAACGAGACATGCATGTCTCTTTGAGGCAAAACAATATACAACTTAAAGTATCATTGTTAGTCGGACTGTTAGCTGAGATGCACATAAAACCTACTCTGAAACAACAGATCAAGGAGGCACAACAAGCTAATACTGTGATTCAACAGATCAGGTCAGAGTATGGTAGAGAGAAACGAGATGGTTTTCATGAGTCAGATGATGAAATAGTTTGTTACCATGGTAGGATGGTAGTACCTGATTCCAATGACTTAAGGAAGTTAGTCATGGAGGAAGCTCATTCATCTATGTATGCAATGCATCCAAGGAGCACCAAAATGTATTATAACCTGAAGAATATGTATTGGTGGTCCGGTTTGAAGAAAGATATAGCTGAGTTTGTTATGCGGTGTCTAGTATGTCAGCAGGTTAAAGATGAACATCATAAGCCCACAGGAAAAATGCAACCTTTACCTATACCACAGTGGAAATGGGATCACGTGACCATGGAATTTGTGGTTGGTTTGCCAAGAACAGCCAAAAGTCATGATTCCATTTGGGTGATAGTTGATAGGTTGACTAAGTCAGCACATTTTCTTCCTGTCAAAACAACCTATACAGTTGAGAAACTTGCACAGATCTATATAGATGAGATAGTGTGTTTACACGGGGTTCCAGCTACAATTGTTTCCGATAGAATTCTCCAGTTCACAAGTCATTTTTGGGAACGAATACATAAAGCTTTGGGTATGTAGTTAAGGTTTAGTACCACCTTTCACCCACAGATAGATGGAAAATCTGAGAGGACTATACAAACTTTGGAGGATTTGCTTAGGGCATATGTTCTTCAGTTTGTAGGAAGTTGGGATATACACTTGAGCTTAATAGAATTCACTTACAACAATAGTTATCAGCACAGTATTGATATGGCACCATATGAAGCATTATATGGTAGACATTATAGATCTCCATTATGCTGGAATGAAACAGGGGAATACCAACTTTTGGGTCCTGAGTTAGTGCAACAGACAATTGAAAAGATTAAAGTAATACAACAACAGTTAAAGGTGGCATAGGATAGACAGAAGTCATACACTGATAAACGGTGAAGACCTTTAGAATTCTAAGTTGGAGACAAAGTATATCTCAAAGTCTCACCTTGGAAAGGTGTTCTTAGATTTGGGAAGAAGGGTAAGTTATCTCCTAGATTTATGGGGCCTTATCCGATCACTGAACGGATTGGAAAGGTAGCCTATAAGTTGGAGTTGCCACCTGAACTACACAAACTGCATCCAATATTCCATATATCCATGTTGAGAAAGTGTCACCCTGACACGGAGTTAGTTTTGCAACCTATGGAGGTAGAGTTAAATGAAGATATATCCTATGTAGAGGGACCAGTGTTGATTCTTGACAGGAGAATCAAAAAGTTGAAAAAGAAAGACATAGTTCTTGTGAAAGTTCTCTGGCATCATCATGGCATTGAAGAAGCTATGTGGGAGTTGGAGGAAGAGATGAGGAGGAAGTACCCTTCTCTTTTCTCTTGATAATTTCGGGGATGAAATCCCTGTTAGGGGTGGATAATTATAACATCCCTGACCTGGGTTATGCCTTAACCCTGGGAGTTTTTCTTAAGTAAGTTATTTATATTCTTGTCTTTATCTCTTGAAAAGTAATTAAGACTAAAGGAGAGCTTATGTTTCGATTTTGGTCCTATTTGAATAATGCTGAAACAATATTTTATCTATTTTGGACTAAAGTGCAATTTACCCAATTTAAGGGGTTACCTTGCAAATGTTACATGATAAATGTTCCTCAAGTGTTATAGCATCATAAGAATGAGAATGATGTTGAGGTATGGCTTGTGGAAGCCTAAGTTCCATGAAGGAGCTTGTTTGAATAATGTTTGTGCATTGAATGCTAGTTTTGGTGTAATTTGCAATTTACCCAAAACCTAGGGTTGGATATGTAAAATACCACCTCTATTATGTCCCTACCGTTTCTTGGTATAATTTAGAGAAAAGAAAAAGAAAGGGGCGTCTTGTTTGAACCACATTTGAGGAGAGATAATCTTGATAATAAAATAATCAAGAAATAAGCATAAATGAAGCCCTAATTTATTTTGTAGCAAAAATAAATATATTAATTGAAGTGCCCATCAACTAAAAAGGCTATGGTTGAAATCCTATAATGCAACGTCCAAATTCCTTGAGTGGCACTGAAATATCCTAAGTAGGTGAAGAAATCCACTCACATTTGTTAATTAAAAAGTAATGTCCACTAAAATGGATAATAGTATTATAATGATTAAGGTGCTTAAGTGGTTTCTTTTAATTCAAGGATAAATGAGAGGATATTGAAAGCAAGGAGGATGGCTTCAAAGGCAAGGAAGGGAGGGGGCATGTGGCAAGAAAGTGGATGGATTTTCTCCTACTTTCTCTCTCCTAGAAAATCAATTACATATATTCAATTTCCTCCTTACTTGAAAGGCTATTTTGCAAACCACTTTCTTCCCTTGCTTTGGCCGATCACCAAGGATCTTAGGAGCAGGAGGAAAACGTTCCCCAAGTTGAAGGTAAGCTCCATGATCATCTTCAACCTTGAATTGATGGTTGAAATCGGATTTCAACATTGATTTTCTTCTCTCTTCTATCCAATGTTCAACCTTGGCTATCTTTTGCATCCAAAGAGTTGGAAACGAACCTTGGCTAGTTGAAGGAGCTTCTTTCACCATTTAAGATGAGAATATTGAAGCTTTGAATCTACTTTGAAGGCGGGTTATATAACTTGAACCCATCAATGTTATTATTGATTTCAATTTCTCATCATATGTTGATCTTTTATTTTCATCTTGAATAATTGCTGAATTTATATATATATATATATATATATATATATATATATATATATATATATATATATATGACAATGGAAATCGGAGGTCTGAAGCTTGAAGATGATGACATCATCTTAGCACACACCTCAAGAATATCATTGTCAAACGGTTTCAGTTTTGGTTGGTCAAACGGTTTTCAAACCATTAGAGACCAAACAGTTTCAAAACCGATTGGTGACCAAATGATTTCAAAACCGTTATAGGTCAAATGCGTTCAAACAGTTAGAGACCAAACAACTTCAATGGATTCAAGGATCAATTGGTCTTATGATCTAATAACTTCAAACAATCAAATTCAATTGGATACAAACCCTAGAATCAAACTCAATTGTCTTCAAAATCCTAGATCAATTGATGTCAAAACCCTAATTTAGGTTCAATCGGTTTCAACTCTGATTCATCCAAACGGTCCCAAACTGTTTGAGGACCAAATGGTCTCAAACCGTTTAGGGTTGGTCAACCATCAAGACCGTTTAAAGATATATAGGTCAAGACCGTTTAAGGTCTAACAGTCTTCAAACCGTTTGATGAGAAAAAGATCAAGACCGTTTAAGGTCTAACAGTCTTCAAACCATTTGATGAGCAAAAGATCAAGACCGTTTAAGGTCTAACGTTCTTCAAACCATTTGATGAGCAAAAGATCAAGACCATTTAAAGATATAGAGGTCAAGACCGTTTAAGGTCTAACGGTCTTCAAACTATTTGATGAGCAAAAGATTAAGACCGTTTAAGGTTTAATGGTCTTCAAACCGTTTGATGAGCAAAAGATCAAGACCGTTTAAGGTCTAACGGTCTTCAAACCATTTGATGAGCAAAAGATCAAGACCATTTAAGGTCTAATAGTCTTCAGACCATTTAAGGATGTTGAGACCAAGACCATTTGAGGGTCTAACGGTCTTCAAACCATTTAAAGGATTAAGGTAGACCGTTTGAGGGTCTAACGGTCTTCAGACCATTTGAAGGTCAAGTGACCTCAAGACCTTTTGAAGGTCAAGTGACCTCAAGACCGTTTGAAGGTCAAGTGACCTCAAGACCGTTTGAAGGTCAAGTGACCTCAAGACTGTTTGAAGGTCAAGTGACCTCAAGACCATTTGGAGGTCAAGTAACCTCAAGACCATTTGAAGGTCTAAATGGTCGCAAAACCGTTTGAAGGTTTAATTGGTCTAAACCATTTGAAGGTCCAATTGATTCAAATCTTGTAAGCACTAATAATCCCATAAGTGGTTGAAGAGTATCTCAAGGTTGATTTCAAATGGAAGTACCTATAAGGTGCTTAGGTGATTAGTATGATTAGAGTGATTATCACTCGATGCCTATGAAAGTGATAAATTCAATACACTATGATAAGCATAGATGCATGTACCTAGTGAAAGGTTAAGTTAACTGAATAAGACATGATGGTGATATGTGTTCCTAGAACATGGAACAATGACAAGTATGATTTAATACTTAAATAATGCTATGTGCTCCAAGATATGTGGAAGCACTGATTTAGGGTTTGGATTAATGAGGTAATCATAAAACCCTAATTAATGGAAGATGAGGAACCCTAATATAGAGTGATGTTTTGTGAAACCCTAATGGAGGGTGATGTTATATGAAAACCTAATTAATAAAGATGGGAAACCCTAACCCTAATGAAGGAATAGAAATTTTTATCCTCATATTGCACAATGTTGATATATAATTGATATGGTTGTTATCAAGTATACTAAGCATGCATGTATCATGAGATGATGAGCATAACCATGTATGAGCTATGATGTTAATGGGCCTTGTGAGCCATTATTTTATTTGTTGCCTAGTGAGAGGTGACAAGAAGTTGATTATGCCTGGTGCACTATGTGTGATGCTTGTGTAACAAGTATCATGAATACCTTGGTCAGATGACCTGGAGGTAATGGTCACCTGATAAGTGGTAACCATGTTAAGTAATGAACTAAGGGTTTGAATACCCAGATCCAGTAAACATGATGATGGTATTGTTGAGGGATGTGAATTCCCAGTAATGAGAATTGAGATCCCAATGTTCTATAGAGTTTTGAAAAACACTTGATAGAAGTATTACATGTTTCTTTGTAGCATTTTTCATAATAATTCTTGTTTGAAAACTTAACTATTGCTAAAAGAATATGGTAATGTACTTAAATAATCAAGTGAAATATTATCATGTAGAGCCCTGGCCATAGATCCATCATCGTCAGTAGCTGGTGATGGTGAAACAAGTTCTCCTGCTGGTTAATCCAGAGTGTATATTGTTGAATATGCAGGGTTTCTCCTAGCCAAAAATAGTAGGATTAGAGTGAAACTTCGGTTGTAGACTCAAGATATGTTTAAGAGCATGGTGAAGAGGCCCATGGCTTAGTGTGATGGAGCATGAATGCATTCATGGCTCAGAGAGCATGATGAACAGGCCCATGCCTCAAATTTACTAGCGCCGAGACCTGTACTAAGTCGGGATAGAGAATGGGTAGCCTATGGGAGCTAACCCTGTGACAGAGGTCACTTAAGCAAGAGACTGCGGTCCTGCTTGTGGTCTCGCACTGATCGAGACGGATGAGATCGAGGAGTCTGGCTCTTCCTTTGATCTTGTATGGCACCGACTTTGGGTTTCGCAACCAAAGGTTGGATTTGAGCGGTACGACTCACTTACTCAGGTCATAAGTATGATTGTAAAATGTAATCAACCGTGTAGAATATTTGCTTAAGGATGAATTATGTAAATCATTGGTTGATGTTACATTGCTTATTGTATCCTAAGTGGATAGATATTATACATGTTATTCATATTCCTTATTAAAATGAATAGATGACTTACTGCTTTATCATTTACAGCTGTAATGCTTTAAAGGATGATATTTCTCTATTATGCTTAATAATGATTAAATCCTACTATTCAATAGAGATTCCTCTGCTCATTTTATTACTGTTATCTTCAATAATAATGTTGTTGGCAGAGAGTTATATCTCTCGCTAGGACATGGGTCTCACTCCGTTGATCGCCAACATTTATAGGTGGATGCGGACGAGGAGACATGAACCATACACCAGGGGAAGGACAACAACATCAGGGACAATAGTGATATCTCAGGTGGAGATACTGACTATCGTGTCTTGTAATTATGAGTCCTATGTGTCATCTCTATACTCTCATGTCCTAGGAGTCAGTAGTTAGTGCTTTTATGATTGATCTGAGATTTTGGCATTGAATGCCTTGAGGTTTTATGTTGCTTATGTGTAGATTTAACAAAACAATTGTTGTTTGTAATCCTCAAGAAAAGAAGGTACATGGTTTGTACTTTGTGGACCAGAATGTATATATATAATTTTTTGGTTCTTGTTATAAGAGTTTCCTGGAAATGGATCTCTTTGCAAATGGTTTTAATTTTTAGTGATTTTCAGTAATCCGCTGCTAATGTTTTCTTCCACATTAATTGTAATAATTTGTTTATTGATTTTGGTGTCGGGTCACGACAAGTATGTTACAGTAACACACTATATAAGTGTCACAAATGGTAGGATGCTGCCCACTAATTTAAGTGGATTTATGCTTCCACAACTCTACACAGATAAAGGAAATTTGTGTCCCTCAGTGTACTTGGAAATTTAGTTGGTGTGTTGTCGTTGTCCATGAAGAGAACAAAAGGTTTCCCCAAATAAAAAGAAATTGATATTTTCTATATGTTACAAATTTTGAAATCCTAGTCTTTAATATTGAATTTGAATTCCTAGACTTTAATATTGATTTTGAGTTCCTAGTCTTTAATATTGAATTTGAACTCCTAGTTTTGGATGTTGAAATCAAATCCTGTTCATAATAAAATCCCTCATTTACACCTTGATAGTTTCCCATTTTTTATATTCCTTGCATATTCCAATTATGCTTGTTGATAGTTAGTTCCATACTTCTGTTACTTTTCAAATAACTGATTTTCTACTAGTCCTTTCACTGATCCATTTTCTAGATGCTTCATGCATGGGTATATTTTCTTGGGGGAAATGCATATATAGATTAGGTGCTCCAAAATGACTTGGAAGAGACAATACCAAACATGTAGGACATGCCCTCTGTGGGAGACAAGATTAGAATAAGTGTTGAAATTTTCATATTTTTATGTAATGTCTGAAGTAAAGGTCATTGTATTTGTGTATGAATAAAATTATGTTGTAATTTGGTTTCTCAAAGGTCAGGTTTTTACTTAGCATGTAGATACCCCTACTCACTTCCATGTGATACATATTAATTTTCTATATACCCTTTTCTAAATTTGTATCCCTTCCGGGTATGCAAAATTTGGAAAAGTAGGGAACCCTTGACATTGATTCCCATAAAAAATTAACAATAATTAGATAAATATAAGTGGAGGTTGTATTATTAACTTGACATATTCATAACATGACAAATAGGTGCCAAATACGAACCAATTACAAAGGAAAATACTCCATATTCATGGGTAATACACAAGAAAGGTTGTATTACACAAATATAAGAAGTTCGATAGAGTATAAGGGGAAAATAAAACAAATGAGGAAAACTAGTCTACAACACTCATAGAAGAAGGATCCTATACTAAGGAGTTGCACTTGAAAATTCTAAAGCTTAAAAAGAGGATAATCTACCCTTGGACCCTTCTTCTTATTCTTCCTTTCAACAACTTTTGGAGTAGCATATCCTTCTGACTCGACCTCCCCTTATTTTCCCCAAGTTAGAACAAAAACTAGAGATGCATTTTCACAAACTGTCTCCTAAACTTTATATTATTTTCACTTACAGAGGCTGCATGTCGTGCCTTGGGTAAAGAACACCATGCACCTCGAGAGTTATTCATGGACTAGGCTTTATATGATCGACATGCCATGGTGAAGAAATGACATGACATGCAACATGATTTGATGAATGAGTTTGCATAGTGTGTCATGACTGGACATGTCGTGCATGTTTGTGATCGATTTGGTTGTGGCTACTAATATTAAGCACAATTTTCTCAAGAGGAACATGATGTACTTAATGGAGCCAAAATTTCTGACAAATACTAAGGTCAGACACATCACACAACTGGTATGGCATACCATGTTTGAAGATGGGAAAATTGAGGGTACATATGGATGTATGCACACCGTGAATGAGAATGTGCATGTCACTCCTCGAGATAACCTTGATTTGGAAAGTTCCTTTATTGATACAAAGGTGGCATTGGTTCTAGATGAACCAACATTTACATTTTTGTACTAAAATACACTCAATCAGTCTAAATGACAACATAATAGATAATGATAAGAGTTCCTTTTTCTTATTAGTAATAATTGGTGTCCTTGTTTTATTTGAAACAACATATAGTGATCTTGCAGAGGTATTTTATCAAAGGTTGTATATATTATCATGGCATCTAGTAGTCAAGTGATAGCTTTTTGAACTATTTTTTTCAATGTAGGTGTAAGGAGTGAGACCTAGTAGGGGAGCCACTTGCTTACTTGAAGGAATAATATAAAACCATCCAAATACACACAAAATTATAAACATTTGCAATGATTGATGAACTTATATCGAGTATGAAATGTATCAAATACCGCTGTGTAGTTGCAAAATATAAAAGTCTGACTATTACAAAACTCATGTTTTCATAAAAATGCATGGTGAATACAAAAACATAAGGAAAATAAACTATAGCTAAGAGGCTGCATAGGCAAACATGGCTACTCCAATCTATCTCTAAGAAAAAGGCTACTCCTATGAAGGCTGCATCTTGGGGTCACCGATGGAAAGATGTTCTCCACCTAAGGGGATGGGAACACCCTAAGAAGAGAAAACAAGGTGGAAGTTTCATCAACAAAAGCTGGTATGCGCCGAATTGGACAATATATAAGAATAAAGTAATAAAAAATAAAACAACATGAAGAGGGAGACATAATATACAAACACAAAAGACATCTCTATGTAGTAATATTCAAATATTATATGAACAAATAATAATGTAAAATCATAAATCATTGTCTTGACAATTATAGAGAACAACAATGTCATTCAATTCAAACATTGAATTGAATTCAGTTGCATGGATATTATCTAATAGACTACAATCATAAAAAAGTAGGGTGAGAACACATCCACATCTTATTCCTGAGAAGGAGGTGAGACCATCAAAAATTGTCTATGTAATAGTATATATATCAGGTGTGAGCACCCAAGGCTAGGTGAGAGCACCAAAAGCCGATGTCTGGGAAAATTTGTAGAACTATATCCAACCCCTTAATGTATCGCTACAAATAGATAAATATAGTATAATAAATAAAAGACACATTTAATAGGGAGTAAATATAAGTTTAACCCAAGAAACATCAACTTAGGGTTTCAATTATTAAATGTAACAATTAGATGCACAAATTCAATAAGTGTTCAAAATTGAATAATTATTAACACAATCAAAGAAAATAGACTCAATTTGCAATTTCCATAGTATATAAGATAAACTTTAGCAAATTGGACCCAAACGGGTCAACTATGTATAACCAAGTGACATATAGAGATATATGATACAATCAAGCTTAAGAGAGATAGAAAAATAGACCAGTAAAATAAAACTCATAAAGAGAAGTGACATACCTCAACTTGTGTCTCAACTGGTCAAAGTCAAACCCTAGGTCCAAGAAGGGTATCCTTCACCTATTTTTGCATTGAATGTCATGCTATAATTAGTTAATTTGTATCTCCAAACCAGAAACTATCAACTCTTTTTATCCTTGAGTTGATGTTATGAATTATATTTAGTTCAGGTAAACAATATTTTTTTTATTCCAATGAGCGTTGTTTTCTAATTTTATGACTAATGTATAGATTAATCACTATTATTTATCTAAGATTCTATAGTTTACTAACTTATAAAACATACCAAATAAAAAATTATTGAGATACTCTTGCATCACACGTAAATAGCCCAATGTGTGGCGAATGTATCGATCTTTATTCCATGATCAATTATCGCACAAATAGACGTCATAGAAAATCCCAAAGGCACCCATGAGAAAGTGAGACAACATCAAATAAGGTCACACACATAGATGGGAAAGTAGAGGAGAACATGTTGTTCTCTTCTCACACGATGAAACAACAAAACAAGGTGAAGAAGGTGAAATCTAAGTTGTAAGATCATTACAGGGTAGAACTTGAGAATGTTCTTAATGAATTCCCCATCCAAAATTGGTCTCAACGACCTTAATTGAGGATAATGTGATGGATGGAATCTCTATAGGAACCTTCTTACATGGTTGGCAGGAGAAAGAAGCTTGGAATAATAATTGACATAAAACACAACCAACCATAGGTCTAAAATAGTTTGCCGAGTCAATACAAAGTTATTCAAGAGAAAACCAAAATCAAAATGAGTGCAAAAACAAAAAATTGGATCTCAAATATGAGAGCAATATAAAAATTGGGGGCAAGGGATTCAATAACTATATTAGTTAATAGTAATTACCAATGGTGATGAAAAAATATTTACAACTTCTTTGGATGTTTGGAAGACATGTGAGGCCTTGGACTTTGGTGACGAGCTGACAATTCCATGATGAACAAGCCAGGGCTAGAGGAAAAGGCTCCAGGGCAGAGAAGGGGGAAAGACCATTGATAATGTTTCTCGGAGGCATATTGGTGGCAAAGGCATGTGTATTTATGGATTTGAAGGACAAATGTGGTGGGACTTTGAGATGGAGAAGGAAACCTGGGAAGAAGAGGAACCATAGTTGGATAGGACTCCCTCGAGGATCCAACCCACTAGTGGTGGTACAGTCTTGACTCAGGGTTATAAGAGGAATGTGAAGAGTTAGGAAAAGAGAGATAAGGAGGAGAGGAGAGAGATCATATGAAGGAAGAGTCACAAGGAGTCATGGACTGTGCTGAGTCTAAATAGAGAGGAGGACTTGAAGTAGCCAAAAACTTCAAATTTGCAAGATGCTAATCTAGCGGCTCATAATGAGCCCAGTAAAACTAAAGTCATTTTCCAACGTTACACATCAACTTTAGAAAAATCAAGAAATCAACTGCGTAAAAACATAAGTGGGAAATCACAATTTAAATCAATCTTAGGTACATTCTAATTTAAAGCAGTATTTCATTATTATTATCTCCTATAATGAATTTGGGATAGGTAGAATTCCACAATTAGGCTCAAAGTACGTTTGCTATCTAATTAGGACCTAAGGAATTCAATTTTAAGGTTAGTTTTAGTTTTCAAGATTATCTTATATGAGTTATAATAAAATTAGGGTTAAGCTCATTATCACAATATTTATTATGTATCAACATTATTCACCACAATTATTATTTATAGTCCTATTATTCTCGTAGTTATCAAAAGGGTTATGGTAGATTATATTGCATGAATTTTTATATCTTACTTATTTATCCCCTTAAGTTCATTAATTCAACATTCAGTTATGTGATGGCACATTACTTATCTTATCCTATATTAAACATGTAGTTACTACCACATTATATATTTCAGTCACATTATTTTCTGCATGAATCATTCATTTATATTTATTCACATGAGATTACTAATTATGCACATTTAAGTCATTATGTGTGTATTACTAGACATGGTGACATATATTACTTATTTTAATGAATACATTTACATATGAATCCATGGTTATGTTATTAGGTCCTTTTCCTGTGTATTGAAATGTTACATGATTAAACACCTAATGTGATTAATGTATCATACGTTGTAGGGAACATATATATGTTAGGGTTAGATGATTACAACTAAATATTTTGGTCAGCATGATTACTATACATCAAATATACCTCTTTAGCATGTACAAAGTCCAAGGTTAGGTTCCATATATTCAAGTCATCATCTTATTAGTGTTCATTTATCTAAATCATGGTCATGGTCACATATATCCTGGTTAGATTTAAATTTGAGTTATTCATATTATCTTCATTAAATGTTCATTATAGTACTAACATGTGTATTAAGGTATTTCTTAACCTTTTTGTCTGATTTTAAAGATCAAGCATACTAACCAACAAATCAAGGAAATATGGTTTCTAGAGTCTGTAAGGGTTGATTCAACATGCTACATGACTCTACTCTTGAAAGAGATTTTGTCTTTGAAACCAATATATCCATAAATTACAAGGTACTACACTCCACCCCAAAAAAAGGTGTAACCTAATAATTAAAAGAAAATTGAAGTAACAAACATGAGTCTATCTAAACCTCATGTAACATCATATCTATCAAGTTTCACTCTCCATCAAGACAACAAGCAACATGGAGCAAAACCTAATACTACTATAGAGTCAGGTTAACTAAAAGCATAAGGGTTACCTTCATCATGCAATTCGTTAACTTCTTCAACACCAATGGCATTGAGATTTCCTACATGTATATAATTATGTCTCTTTTAATGACATCAAGGGAATCAACGCCTAATATGAAAAGACTCTCCACAATGATGATATATGATAATACCTTCAAGTTTAGGTGGGAAACTTCCTGGGGGATGCTTCTTATGGGACCTAGATCATACTTCACTCTTTGAGTCTTCACCAATGAAATTTCTCTTGGTGTTGTTCTTAGCTTGGTAGCCTAGGTATGCTTATATAAATAGAGCCTTATCCACCATTGGCGAGAAGGTTAGTGGTAACTGAGGAACCAATCTTCATTCAATGTTGTTTCACACAAACCATCAAGAATCATACTAGCTTGTTGTTCTTCATTTAAAACCTCAACTTAACACTAAAACCAAATAAATTTCTTCATTAAATTCTAACATTCATTATAGAACTTAGATTCCTTCTTTCTTAGTGCTCCAAATTATATATACTTTACTTTAAACAGGGTTAGAAACTATTCACACATCAAGGTAGCAAGATCACAAGTCCTAGCCATAATGTTCCACCAATGACGAGTTGGCCCGCTAAGCAAGTACACACCAAAATAAACATTTTGATGCTTGGGGGCGAGCCATGCCTTCAAAGTTCATGCAATAGCTAGAATCCAATCATCAACGTTTTCCACCATGTTCTCTACACTCTCACCATAAAAGTACATAGGAAGTAACTTCATAAAATCTGTGAGTAGAAACTCCTTAGTCTTATTAAGGTCCTTAATAGACGTAACATTCCTCATCATGGCCGAGGAAAGAAATCCTTAGACATAAGCCAACTCTAGGTTAGGGGGAATATTCAAACTTAGAGTAGTTGAATCCAGTGTTTAGATAGACTGTACCACTATGGGTTGACTTTATACTTTGGAGGAAGCTTTATACATGAGGTATTCAACATGGGTTCACCCAACCAATTGAATTTTGATTGGATGAGCGCTAGACACAAATAGGGTCTTTCAAGTTTATAGGACCCGATGGACACACTTCTAAAGAAATCCACATGTGCACGTGCTTGGGAGAAGTCCTAGAGAAATGAGTCATGGTCAAACCCAAAAGAGAAAGGGGGCCAACTAGAGCTTATCTAGTTTAGCTAGGTTCCTAACACAAAGTCTAGAGTTGAAGGGTTTGTGGTTGATTTAGTAGGTTACACTAATTGCGAACAAGCAATTTAAGGAAAGCAAGATTAAAACCTAAGATAACCCTATAAAATTTAGTTTTGATTAGCAAGAAAGGAAATCTTAACAAGAAAAGAGAAATTTAGATTAAAAATAGAAAATCCAGAGCTAACACTACACTTAACCTACTAAGTAATCCTAATTAACAACCTAGAGATGTTAACTAGTTAGCCTAAGAAAGAGACTACACTAGACTAGCAATTAGCAACTAGGGTGAGAAAATGACTAAGTTAGAAACTATCTATCTATAACAAGCACAAATGGATACCAAATACACTAGAAAGACCTAAGTATCAATAACAAGACAGTTGACTAAAAAGGCAAGTGAAGAAGTTAACTAAGCAAGCATTAACTAGTAAGAGGGAAATATGGGTTTTAAGCAAATTATGAAGGTGCCCATTTGGGGGAATGTGACTAGAACATAGGTTGGGGGGTTAAAACATGCAAACCATACTCATTCATTTAGATTCTTAAACCAAACAACAATATAGATTCTATAGAAATACCCTAAACTACTAGTTGACCATGGGTGTAATAAGGTGTGTGAAGGGGAACTACACCTTGGCACACCCTATGTAACCTTGTGAGGCTCAATTAGACTAGGGTTTAGGTGGATTTCTATTAGGATGTAGAAAGTATAGGTTTATACAATAGGGATTCTTAGGGTGATGGCGACAAGGGTAGTAACAAAGGGTGGAAATGAGGGTATCTCACCTTACATCACCTACAATTTGGTCTATATATAGATCCAAGCCAATTGCACTAAGTTCCTCTATACGAGATACTTAGATCTCACACATATAAGCATGATAGGGATATGTATGTAGGAATATAGGGTGGTAGATAGGGATCCACGAGTTGGACCTAGGAGCACTCCTAAAATATCCACATACAAGCCATTTTCTCCTAGAATCTAGGTGGTTTCAAGCACAAATCAACAAGAAATCCATGTTTTTAAGCACAAACCACAAGTTACATTTATGGTAAATAGATAGAAGTAGAAGACTATCAAAATATAATTAATTTATAAGTTTTACAAGTTATTTCCCATCAATATGATATCAAAGTCACTTTTAGCCCCAAGCAGCCCACCTAAGGGGCCTAACTACTCATAAAAAAACAAAAGAAGGAAAAAGGAGGGCTAGAGGAGTGAATGGAGATGGAAGCTTGCTGAAGACTCCTAATTGTTTATCTCCTAGTAGCTGCACCACCACAAGCTTCCTCATTGATGGTTGGATGACATGGAATGCAAGGTGGAAGTAGACAAAACCCTAGAAAACTAGGTTTCTGAGGTCCGGGAATGTGAGATGCAAGTGGGAGTAGGTGAGACCTCAATAAAGGCTCTCTAGGGTGGAAATAAGTGATAATACAGAATTGAGCAACCTCATTCTATATACACCATCAATGTATATATATCAAGGGACAATGAGAGCGACATCAATTAGAAGGGTTGCACAATGGCTGGTAACAACATCAGAGATTACCAAAGTCAATACTAACACAGTGTACAAGCCGAACATGCCTATAGGGTTAGGAGGTGTATAGAGAGACACACAAGGGAACATTTCCACAATGATGAGAATTCAACTGATAGTAGGAGTTTTTTCCCTCTAGGCGGAGGGCAGCACCATACTCAAAGCCATGAGGGAATCCCTACAACAAGGTATTAGCAATGTTATTATAAAATAGATTTCTCGATCATCATTGAAGTAATTAGGAAAGGACAACATCTCAGGGGCTACAAAGGTGCCTTCATAGAGGAGATCCATGATGTATCTTCATCTTTCTATGCATTCAATATTAGATTTGTATGTGAGAAGGTAACAGAGTCACTCAAGCTCTAGCTGATGAAGCCTCAAGGGGACTACCCCCAAGAGTCTCTATAGCAGGTCTCAACATTTAGATTATTGTACTAGCAAACTTAAATATGAATAAAGAAGAGAAGAGGAGTTTTAAAGTAAAAAAGTTGGTAGGGAAGCACTAGGTTAGGTGGGGACAATATGGGGAAATTTGTATATATTAATTACACTAGGATTTTTCTGATATCATGGTTGTTCTAGGAAACATGACCGTGATGGGTAGAGGGTGTCATAGGCGTGCTGAGAGAGAACATGCATGCTGGTGAAATGGGAAATATCAGATAATTTTTTGGATAATTGGAGGCTAGTAGAATGGCCATGCTGGGCGGCACAACCTTGGTGGGAGTCAGGTTGAATGGCCATGCTAGGTTAGAGTGGCTTTAGTGGGGGGCTTGGATGGTGGTTATTCTTCATAGCACATGCATCTTGAGCTCTAGGAAACACAACATTTTAACTGGCATGACTTTACTGGGGTCTTCTTGGCACATCTGTGTTGCCAAACTTGTTGTATATGCTTTTCCATTGTGAGTTATAGTCGATATAGTCAATTTTTCTTGGGTAGAATGACCATTATCAGTCACCACAAATGTGATGGGGGCTTTATCTTGTGCTTTTCTCTTCACATTAGAATCCATGAGCTTCTTTTCTTTGGCTTGACTCTTGGCGACTAGGGGTACGTGGGAGCTCTTAGAATCTCTTTAGGATACTATAGGGGTAAAGAAACCCTAGGATTATCCTTTCTCTCTCTCTCCCATACCAGGTGTGGTCCAAGTACTGAAAAACATGAAAAGAATTTCCATAAGTTCATTTGATAGTAAAGCAATTATTAGGGGAAGTAACATACATCCTAACAAGTTTGAGGCGATTAAAGAACAAAAAGGCACAAGATGAAGCCCTAAAATAGGGTTGTATCACCACTCAAACTTAAAACATACTTGGCATCAAGTACGCTCCAACTAAATCTCATTTTCAATTAATTCAAGAAAAACTTGGGAGAATGCAATCAACATCATGTTCATTGGCCAAACTCAGCTCACAAGTGGAATTAGGCATGCAATACACTATTCTCTATTTATCTTTCTATTTTTTTTTAATGTGATTCAAGAACAAAGCACAAGAACTTCAACTATTGGATACCAATCACACATGTAAGTGATTCCATTTTTATAAAGCTCTGGGTAGACCGTATCATGCATGGTATACATCCAAATGTTAATGTTGTTGTATTACTTGATAGGACTACAACATACACTTCATTCCACCTCTCATGACCCACTTGGATTGTATAGGGGTGTGAGGGATAAAAATGATTTACCCTAACCCTAGCAGGCATAAAAGAGAACAACAGATTATGGTTGGAAGTAGAGTGATATTACATTGGAGCACTCATCTTTTTCTTCTTCTTGAGAGGATATTACATAGAGACATCTATTATTTCTTTTTCTTTTTCTTTTTCTTTTTTCTCTTCCCCATACACAAGGAGGGCAGATGGTGATTGGAAGAAGTGAGGTGGTGTCGATATATCCACCCCAAACTTTTAGAGGGCGTCCAAGGATAATATTTGCTATTTTGGCATCCTTTCATGAGGATGAGAGATAATAAGGTGATAGAAGAAATATTAGGTCAAAGAGGGGTCATAGATGGTCAGGAACCATGTGTCATTTTATTCAAGAAAGTTAATCCATGCAACATTGACGAATGTATATTCATCCCACTTCCAAATGACTTTTCTAAGTCTTTTTCTATATTTTTGTGTTACTTACTGCAAATTATTTTTCTTTTATCATTAATCCAAATTCTTATCATTTTTACTCATATTTTGCAGTTTCAACCCTCAATTATAAATTCTTAAAATCAAGAACCTACTTTTGAAAGACCAAGATCTTCAATACCATTTTCCAAGCACATCAACACTTGAAACGAGAGACTCATCCCATGAACCGATCATCTCAGCCTTACTGAACAACATATTCAGAGACCCAAATGACCGTTCTAATTCTCAGCTCAATCATTTCATTAGCCACATGAAGCAACCAATCAATATTTAATCGGGCAATCCATACCATGAATTGACCGTCTCATATCCCCAACAGGTCATTCCAAGCTCTAACCGATTGGCTTGGACTTCTTCACCACCAAGTCTTTGACAACAACACACTGCCACCTTGCCCTTAGTTTTTTCCCCTCTTCCTTGTCCTACGCATGTTTGGATGCGAACTGAGTATTCCAAGCTTCAACCAACTGACTCAGATTGCTTGGAGACAAGACTTAGTCAAACAGCACTGCCACCCCATCTCTAAGATTTTAACCACTACCCCGGACTATGCCTCTCTAGATTCGAACATATCACTTCAATTATTTTCAACATCCGTTGACCTTTCTTTTCTTCCCCCTATAGATTTCCCCCTTGTTCCCTTATAAAAAGAGGGGGACCACACAAGAAAGAGATCCAAATTTTTTACTTGCACTTTAAATTTTCAACACCTTGTTATTTAATTCTTGCATCTTGTACTCTCATTTCTTAAATAAATATTTCTAGTTCTTATTTCCAATTGTTCTTGGTCTTCTAGTTGGCAGTAAGGAACTAAGAGGGATAGTCATTTCATAGTCACTAGACAAGATCCTTTTGGATTCCTTTTTCTTCTAGTCTATGACTTCCTCTCTTCCTTCCTTTTTTATTCTTTTAAGTTCAATTGATCATGAGTGGTATATCAGGTCATGGGGAGTAGACTTATAGCCAGAGTGTATATTAGATCGGTTTCTTCATGATAAAAACTTGTTAGATGGTATTTGTTTGGATCACTACATGTTTGAAATGAATCTCATCTTTCATTGAATGTTAGACTTAGGTGATGTGACCACACCCCAAGACTCAAAACAACCTAACAATGCACTAAGCCCCAGATGAGATCTTAGAAGGGGCTTTGTTGGGATGATTGTACAAGAATCTACAAACACCAGGATCAATGGGTTTGGAGGGAGTTTGAATTTTGTAAATTCATTTGTGAATGTTTTCACATACCTTCATCTGACTTGTTTTATCTTCATGGATTTCATCGATCTAGTTTCACACAAGATATGGAGGTAAACCCATATCCCCTATATCTTTTATCATCAATTCAATCTCGTTTCTAATCACTTGACTTCAATTGCTCTCCTTCTTTTCTGCAATTTAATTCTGCACTTAGATAATCTTTCCTTTATTGTTCTTATCATAACTCTCTTTTCTTTTATTCTTAGAATAATTTTTCCTTTAATTATTCTTAGTGTAAATTTCAATTCTTGTTCTAATAGAATTCTTCTTTCTTGTTCTAGTATAATCAAACCCTCAAATAATGGAATTTCAATTGTGCACATCCAATAAAATTGTTCAAACAAAGCAGGTTCGACAATCAAATATTAATAAATTTGTCTTGTGGGATCGACCCTTCTATACTAATAAATCAACCTTAATTGGTAGTTTTTCCCTAAAAAGGTTAATCTCTAGGATAAACCACTAGTGAATTGGTGTGTTCAATGACGTACATCAATTTTGACATCACTGTTGGGGACAACAAATTTGTCTTATAAAACCCCAAAAATACTTTTTGAACAAGACATTTTCATTTTCATTTTTTTCTCCTCTATTTGATAAGTCCTATTCTGGCAGTGCCACTCCTACTTTTTGTGAGTTTACATTCTAGCAGTCCATTTTTTCTACAACCGCTTATATATGTTCATTATAATTGTGTATGTAATGCTCGCAACACACAGATTTTGCGTCACCAATTTTTGACATAGAAATAGAAAGTACGCACCTTTGTTCAAATAGAGAAAACCATTTTAGGATGGATGAGGAGGAAGTAACCCTTAGGATTGAGCAGACCTTTGCTTCTCAAAGGGAGGCCATTTTGTCCAAACAAGCTTCCCATGATGCCACGCTATGTGAGGCTGAACGAAAAAAACAACTAAAGTACTTCTTCGTCCCCAAAAATTCCTATACACAACATCCCGTTGTGTCACCTGAAATCACCACTATAGAGTTTGAGATCCAAACTCAATGGAACCAAATGCTCCAAACCAACCCACTTGTCAAAAATAAGCATGACAATTGCCAAGATCTTCTTCAAATACTTTTTTTGTCTTTATTATCTGCATAAAATCTCAGAAGATTCTGAGGACGCCATCACTTTATATTGTTTAAATATTCCCTTTCTGACCAAGCCGACAACTAGTACAATGCCATGTAGGGGGATCATGTCACCACTGACGAGACACTACAATTCAAGTTTCTAAAGAAATATTACCCCCTTCCCCTCACTTATGAAATTAAGGGTCAAATCACTCTATTTACTATGGTCCCAAGTGAGACCATAGGAGAATCTTGGGAGAGGTTCAAGGACATTATCTATCATTTCCCCCACCATTAAATTCCTCAAACCCAACTCATCAAAATATTTTACTGTGGTGTTGATGACAACACCACAAATTTCCTCAATTCCTCATCTGGAGGAAATTTCATGTTTTAGAATCTAGATAGTACATGGAGGTTGTAAAACATAACTCAAAAACCGAAGCATGATGAGGAAACAGTGGAGTCCTCAAGGTAGCAAAGGATGAGGAAAAATATGAAATGAAAGATATGATGAGAGTCTTAAGCTTCTCATTTTGAAACAAGACCGTCTAGAGTCTTCCTTCAATTCTTATGAGAGGAGAGGGAAACCTCAACAAATCAAGGTTATAGACTCTCTATGTGGGATTTGCCAAGGGTATGCTCATTCTACCCAACAATATCATTTTTACTTTAGTAAGCCCATGCAACATGAAAATATTCAACAACTAGAAGATTTGAACTCAATCCATAGTATACCCGATAAAGCCTACTACAATCTAAACTAGGCTAGGAACCACCCCAAATTTCAATATGAAAATTTAGCTGGAGCTCAAAATGCTTCCCAACAAAGGCCACCAAAGCCAATAGATCCAACTTCCCACCCCCAGGTTTCTAATACAATAAAAAGCAAAGAAATTTTAAGAACCAAGGGAATTTCCAAAATCGAGACCCCTACTACTACTACTACAGAAATGAGATATCTCATCGGTCATTTTAGGCATATGGTGTCATTTATAAACCAATGACTAAGTGGGTGATGCTAAAACTCAAGCCATCTGTCGTCACTTAGAGAAACTGACGACAATAACTTATTTCATTAGTACCGGATTACATAAAAACTAAAAATGTAACACGAAGCGGGTGAAGAAATTATGGCTTCCTTTTACCTTTCCTCACCTATTATATGAACCAAAACCTACATCTTTAAGCTAATTATATTATGAAAATGGTTTCTTGTGATAGTTCTTTGTCGGTGAGTAATTAGAAATAATTGACGCTGAATAATGTGAGGTTGGTTTTATCAGTGATTGAACAGTGAAAAGTTTAGGTATAACCTGTCAGTTTACTATAAGTAACCTATGTAGAACATCTATATTGTCTGTTATTTATAAATAAAAAATGAGAAATATCAATATTTTTTGTATAGTAGGTCTAGAAACCTATTGTCTGACTGCCAGCCTATATGTTGCCTAAAGTTCTTTAAAATTGAAAGTTCTAAAGAAATGTAGGCTTCTGCAAGCATCACAGTTTAATGATAGGTTGACAAATATGCAAGAAGAAATATATACAAATATCACAATGCATTTGATACAATAGGCACAAACATGCCACCAAACCTCAACATTCTATCATTTTTCACTTCAAATGCACACACATATCCATGAACTCACAACTCAATTGATTCATTTCTCAGCTATACATTCAATTTCATACATATGCACAAATACACATAATTATCTTCCTCATGCACTTTACATTCAATTCTGACACACATATGCATGAATATATATCAACATTAGATGCCATCTCATATTTTAAATCCACAATGTATAATAATATAATATACAAAAATCTGACATCAAAGTTTGAACTATGGCAATATCAATCAACCCTCCCATTCATTCATCAACTCTTCATGTTTGATGAAGCAGTCTGTCTATTAATCATGTAGGTCATTCAAATGCTCGAATGTATAGGTTTCAATAGTTTCAAAAAACTACAAAGAGAATGAGACGTAGTTTTAATTATATTTGATGATTTATATTATCAAATGAGACTACTTAATTAATATGATACAATACTAATAACATTACCTTCTCTATACATTTGATCTGCCGCACGCGCATGACAATTGTTTGCATGTACAACACATAATATGCATTTTCCCAATCATAATCTTGTATACTGCCCTATAGATTTACAATTAATTTAATAAAAATAATTAAGCAGAGTTGGTAATATATATATATATATATATATATATATATATATATATATATATGTAATTGGAATAAGAAGACTACATCAACACTCTTCCAAGTTATGAATTATTTTTATTTTTTTTACTTTTCCTATGCCATTGTGGAATGATTTCACACCCCTATAAGTTAAATTAACATATGTCGCATTATTAAGCTGTCTTATGATGCAAACATTAATAAATATGTTGAGCATAGAAAAACTATACAGGTGAATCGCCAATTTCATTGGGTGTCCCTCATTTGGTGTCAATTTTATAGCTGAAGGATCAAAGAGATATACAATCCAAGTCTCAAGAGCAATTACTAATAACTGCCAATGCTTATTTATGAGTGAATAGAAGATAAATAAAGTAAAAATCAAATTCCACAAGAAATTGTATTCATAAGTTAGAGATATAAAAGACAAACCCACAACTTACAAAACATTGAATGAGCTATGATCACAATTTTGGAAGCACAAACTTCATTGCTGTACTCACATAATCTTTGACGTCACTCAAATCTCTAAGTACATCGCTAATCAATGATTGCATTAGAAATATGACATTTTCTATTCTAAACTCAACAACTCTGTGTTACAAATGACTGAACAATATATATATATATATATATCTATATATATATATATGCAAATACTTAGTTAATATATAGAAAACAATTAAAAAATATATAAACTTCACATATGACCGGGTATTCAGACTCAGCGTATCCAAAGTTCGATCATTGATGTGTTCAACCATTGTTACTAAAGTAGCTCAAAAACCTCTATCAACACTATAATAGTATTACAATCTATACCTACAATCTCCTCCCAACGGATGATCACCTTGGTATCTGATTTCTCTATGTTGTCTAACTGTCTTGTCAACATCATGCATCTAGGGCCTAAGGAGTTAAACAATTCCTATGGAATAAAATGTGGGGGTGGAGGCTTCAGAACCCTAGGGTCTTCTTAGCTGTTGTGGGCTACATGCATGTATTCTCATACTAGATTTTGAATATTTAATAGATTTATATATATATATATATATATATATATATATATATATATATATATATTTGTCATACCTCAAGAAATACAACAAGTTTCTTGGGCCACCCAGTAAAGCCTCCTTCTACCTCTTCGATTGTGGTGGCATCTGAGTGCTCGTATGGGAGAGGTGCGTCTCTCATTACCAGAATGATACGTATGACATTCACACAAACACAATCAGTGAGAAGGGGAATACCATGAATCATATTCATGAGTGAAGCCTCAATATCTACCACGATGTTGTATGATGGACCATCGATGGCAAGATGACATTTTATGACCACCTACAATTTTATGAAACAAAAATTTAAATTGACACTCATATGTATTGACTTGAGGGATTATTTTATCACTATGTATATATAAATTGACTCAAAATTGAATCTTACCCTATCCATGCCATATGAATCCAAAGGACTACTCCCATTACACTTTGTCAGTGTGTGACATTGTACATGTTCTATGACTGTTGGAGGATCTTGCGTCACCTGAGAAGCCTTGAACTCCTCCAAGGCTGCAATTATCAATCTTTGCACCTCATCCATGTCCATTCTCCCTTTCTTAGTAGATTTGCACTTTTTCTGGGGTGCACTAAAAAGATTTTATCCCATACCCAACTCCAACTATTCATCATCAAAATTGACTAATCAATAAAACTTAAAAATCCACTGAACTTAACAATCTAGTGAAAAGGAACATGGACATATTGTAAGACCAAGAAATTTACCATTTTTGACGCCACGACCTAGGTTATTTGGATGGGGATTTTTCCAACTTTGTTTTTCCTTGCACCTATACACTCAATATAGTGAGGCAACCGTCCAGAAGCACAAGAAGACTTTGTAGTGGAAGGAGTAGAAGGCCCTTGCTCTTGCTCTCTCATCTGATGGTGTTTTATATAACCACAACTAGTGGTTGTGCACATTCTTGTCACACCTTTGTTTTGAGCATTGTGAATGGCCCGATTAATAAGAAATATTGTTAAGTAACCATATGAAATCATAAAAATGTAATTAATTCAATAATAAATATTATTAAGTAACCATAAGAAATTATAAACTGTAGTTAATTAAATATCTTGAACACATCTATTTTTCTCTACTAAAAAAACTACTTCAAATCATCTTTATCAATATAATTCCATTTAAGAGTGGGGTCCTAGTCCATCTTGTCTCTAAAGATGTAGTCTCCTGTGAGAATTGTCTACCAATCTCTATGTCTTCTGTCGACGAGTTATATAACAAACTTGTGATGTAGCTTTTCATCTTGCTCGTACCAACTCTAAAAAGGTTCAACATTCACTACTATTTAGAAATGTTTAAAGAAAGAATAGGAAAAGACTATAAAAATGTAAATACATTTATCTCACCTCTAACTTCCTCTAGATGAAGTTTTTATGGGCCGTACTCACTTATGTCTAATCCTCAACATGGAGAGGCACTTTTCTTTGAGAAAGGACCCCACAGTAGCTGACAAACTCTTTATTAATCGACGTACCTGATTTATTAAATTCAATGACGCCCTTCCATCCTTCCCTATTTGAGACAATTTTTATCATAGTTATCAATCTCTTACATTTTTCTTTATCAACATTGTCAACACCCTGGTCAGGATGCTCAAGATCCTCACACCTAGGATCCTAATGCTCGGGATATCTATGCTCCTCGTTAGATGCCATCTATAAAATCAAAAGTAAACATTAAAAAAGAATTAGATCACATATAAAAAGTCAAATTACATATAAAAGAGTCATATCAAATACTAAAAAGTCAAATCACACATTAAAAAATTAGATCACATATTAAAAAGTAATATCAAATATGAACAAATAAACATGTTATATAATGTAAATAACATATGAAATATTACATGTAGTATACCTTAAACTAATATCCTTTTTGTATGATCTTAACATGTATAGTCATCACTATTGGATTCAACATTTACACTTGGTAAGCCAACAAAGAATGCACCTGAGTCATCATACTTATCATAGTACTCTTCATCATTAATAGGAACTGAAATGAATTATATTTTTCCATGAATAATGACATAACATTTTTTTTTGTAGGATCGTCGATATATAATACTTGTTTTTCCTGTGATGCCATGATGAAGGGTTCATCCTTCTCACATGTCCACTAAAAATTCACTATTGTGAAATGGAGTTCTTCAACTCCTTTCTTGTTATCAAACCATTTACACATAAAAAATGGAACTCTAAACTCTGTGTAGTCAATTTTGGAGAGGTCTTCAATGACATCACAATAAGAAATCTTTCCTTCACATGGAATCTTATCCATGGCACTAGAAAAATACAATTAAGACACCTGAAGGGTAACCCCACTATTTTCGATGACACTCTTATCATCTTAAAGTTTTGTTTAGTATAAAAACCATTTATGTCAAACCCTTAGTAAGAGGTAATGTGGGTATTTATTTTATATGTGAGCCATTTGATAGTTCTATAATATTATTTGGTATTTGAGATAGTTGATTGAATACTTCTCTCCAAATCACCTAATAAATGTCTGATTATGCTCTCTAACAAGACAAATTAAATTGGCTTGGGGATAACTTGTCTAAAGCTCGTTGGTGTGTTCGGTGATATAAATAACCACACCATCAATATTGTGTAAAACATACAAGTTTGCTTATTCCCACTGCTCATGACTGATATTTATCTGTCGTTCTCCTAAAATATCTTTTCTAGAATAAATGTAAGGATTCATAGTATTAGAAAAAGTTTTGTTGCAACTCAAAAAATCATTACAAAAGTACATAACCTTCCTAGAAACATAGCCCTCTATAATACTCCCTTTGGGGCGACAACAATTTTGAACATCACCTATAAAAACACTCATGCACCGCTCAAAAGAATTCATCCAATACAAGAAATTTCTACCCAACACTTTCACTTCCCTAGTCAAATGGATAACCATATGTACCATTATATCAAAGAATGAAGGGGGGAATATACTACTCAATTTGGCACAATGTAATATGAACTTCTCTTTACAACTCATCTTGAATCTCAAAATCAATTACTTTGCTACATAGAGTGTTGAAGAAGAAGCAATGCCTAATGATTGCAAACCTTACATGCTTAGGAAGGATTGATTGAATAGACACATGCAATATATGTTGCATTAGAGTGTGACAATCATGATATTAGAGACCTATCAACTTTAGATCCTTCATTGACACTAATCTACAGATATTGGGTGAGTATGCCTATGGTATATTAACATTATGCAAGAACTCACAAAAAGTTCTCTCCTTTGTAGAAAAGGTGTAACACGAAGGATGTAGATGTGTGCGGTGATCCGTGGTTATTTATTTTGTTAATTATTTCATTATACCCATTTCTTGTAGGTCCATTTGGGATTTGATGCCATCTTTAGTCTTACTGGGTATATTCAACAGAGTTCCAATAATACTATCACAAACATTTTTCTCAACATTCATGACATCGATACTATGTCAAATTGCCAAAGAAATCTAGTAAGGAAGATCCCAGAATATTGACCTCTTTTTGATTAAATACTTTTCACCTACAGGAGTAGTACATTATCTCTTACCAAAATGATTTACAATGTTGTTTAGTTTTGTATAAACACCTCACCTGACATAGGTTTAGGGGCACTATGTTCCTCATTTGAGCCATTGCATGTTTTATGCAACTTTTGTAAGGATGCACCTTTAGATAAAAACCTCCAATGACAAATATATACAGTCTTACCACCATGTTTTAGTTGGATTGGATCAATATTTTCCTCAGATATGTGACATCCCTTAGTTCCTTTGACGATGTATCAATACAAGTTCCCATAAAAAGGAAAGTCATTAATAGTGCAAAACAATTAGCACGTAAATTAAACATGTATCTACACAAAGCATCATAAGTCATCACACGTTCTCCCCAAAGTTTCTTTAGGTCATCAATCAGTGGTTTAAGTTAAACATCAATATCATTTAACATGCAAGGACAACATGTCATATTTATTCTTCATACACAACCACATAGGAAGATTGTATACAACAATCATGATAAACCAAGTTCTGTGTTTGATGCTAAAGTTCCATATGGATTCATCCCATCAATACAAAGTCTAAATCTTAAATTATTGACTTCTTCACCAAATTCAGGATACAGTAAATCAATCTTCTTTCATTGTGTGGAATCATACACATGTCGTAGCATACCATCGTTGTTTTTCTATACCTCTGCATGCAAAGATAATTTTTGTGCATATATAATATTAGCAAACAAGTGTTGGAACCATGGTATAATAGGCAGATACCACATCACCTTGGAAGGAGACTCGATTTTAGTATTACTCAATGTTGTCCTTTTGTACCTAGACGCCCCACATTTTATATATTGTTTTAGATTCATGTAGTCCTTTTGAAGCAACACATAATCATTTAGTCATTCATGTATCTTCTTAGAATCCATTCCCATTGGGCACAACATCTTTTTTGTTTCTTATGTTGAGGTTGAAAGCTCGTTGTCTTTAGGGAGAATTTATTTCAACAAATACAATAGAGAAGTAAAGCTTTTATCGGCCATTATTTTTTAAATTTCACAGTATACAATATCAATACAGTGCTCAACTTTGTAAACTTAGTAAAGCCTACGTATAACAATTTCTCAGCATCATGCACAATGTTTCTAAATAAGGGAGGTGGGTCTGTAACATTTACCCCACAACTATCTATCATTGCATCAACCATGTTTGTTGAAATTGGTTCATTCTGATCAACATCTTCAACCATTTCTTCTTTGACACAAATACAACTACCGACATCTTCTAATCGCATACTAGGAATTTCTCCATGTCAGTACCATTATGTATAGCCCTATACAATCCCATTGCACATGACATGATCTTGGATCATGCCAATAATGTCAACTTTCAAGTTGTTACTACAATTCCTATATGGGAAATATAACCTATATCTAGGTTGTTTTCTATATTCCTCTGAAAATATTACAAACTCATCGAGACCATTTATAAAGTCTGAAGTGCAGCAATTTGGTTTAGAAATCCATGATTGATCCTTTTCTATGATTGGGTTGGAGATGAATAACTCATCTTATTCCAGATAATAAGTTAATTTCTAAAAAGAAATATGTTTGAATTAAGCCCTAATCATCTAGTAGCATTCACATTCATGAATGTGTACTACCTATCCCATTCTTGAGAACTTCATGTCACTAGTAAGTGTATAATATGTGTTCGATTTCAATAACTTTTGGCACCACTTTACTACCGCTCCAAGTATACCGATGAAGATGGATAAATAACCACCTACATATGTACCCAAAGAAAAGAATGGAAAATGTTGTCAAATTTATTGAAATCAAACACACGTTATACAGTTACATCCTAAGTTAGATGAAGTGCTCAAGAACAGCCCCAAATCGGGAACTATCCAAGGTTTACTCCTAATGAGTAAATCTTGGACGGGTTTCTAGGCCAACAGAGTATAGGGATTAGGCTTTACAAATTAGAGTTTACTTTTTAGAAGTTTAGAGTTTATGGTCAATAAAGTATATCTATATCAGTTTCAATTTAAATTAAGTTAACTTAGAGAAATTCATAAATTTTACTGTATGAATTCCTAGGTGTTATCATTTATCCATACTAACATTTACTTTCTAACATTAAGAAATGTGTTGATCATATATATATAATTAAGGTTATAGTTTCAAATAAACAATGAAATTATCATAATTCATTAATGATCCCAAGAATTTCATTCTCTCCTCATCTAAGTTATAGTACCATTATGATCATGTAATAATCCTAATAAATCCAAATAATAAATAATGAACATGTAATAATTCATCACAATCTCCATTAATTCACCACTATTTTGACAAGATTTATATGATTTGTTCTAGATTTCATTAAAAATCACTACAAATGGAAATATCCATTAATTCATTTTCATCACAATTCACAATTTTGACAATTTATATCAATCTCCATCTCCCTTCCCCATCTCCCCCTCTCTTCTCCTTCCCCTGCCCTTCATAGTTTTTGCTCAATATTGAGAAGAAATTGTATAGCAGGGGAAGAAAGAGAGAGGTGGAAGGAGGAGAGGGGAAGGAGAGATGGAGATAAATTAGGGAGGAGAGAGGAGTAAGGAAGAGAGGAAGGAGGAGAGGAATTACCTATGTTGGAGGAGGCTAGTGTTAGAGGAGGCCAACGTGAGAAGCTGTGGCGGCAGTGAAGGAAGTAGAGGAGGCTGGAGGCTAGCAGTTGTGGCAACAATGAAGATAGCTAGCTGACGAAGGAAGCTAGATGGGGAGGAAGCGAGGAGGCTGGCGGCAACATAGGCACCTGTGGAGACCGACAGTGAGTGTATGTGCACAAAGAGCAATGGTAGAGCTCAAAGGAGACCTGGTATTAAGAGAGGAGAGTAGTGGGCAATCACACAATATTATAGGGAGGAAAAGAGGGTGAAGGTTTCTCACTAGGTTAATTAACATGTATTTTATTAAAAAAAATTGACGACATACTATCATTGTCGTCGGATGCAACTAAAACATTACTGGAAAATGCCAACTTTGTCGTCAATTGCCTAGAGGAAACCAACACCTAATCCTGCATCTCAAATGCAACCCAGCAATACCTACATCGTCAGTTAGGGTGAAAACACCTGACAAGAAACACCAAATGGGGTTGGAAAATTTCCACGAGACACATGGCACGTACACCTTTCTCATTGGTCATTGTAGATACTACCAATGATACATACAAATAAGAATAATAAGGAGACATTTGGCATTGTGGTCATTTATCCTGTCAGATGTTAAACAAAGAACTTATAATGTAAAGTTTTGGAGGCAAATGAAATGTCTCGCACAAATTTTGTGTGAATTTCTATTTTTGCTGGTAATATATAGTGTTAGTTGCTTTGAGAAGAGATCGAAGATAAAAATAGAACACAAATCGTGTTTTCTTAGATGATCAACTGTGGAAGTTGTCTTTAAATAACCAAAGAGTATACCGTTAGTTTCTCTTGAAAAACAACAGACGCGATATCTTGTTTCTATAGTAGTGTACCAAGGGCAGCAATATCAAAATCTGAATCAATTGCCTCCGCAATTGCAATAGAATGCCCCCATCTCTCTGTTGATGATAGAATAGCCACCCTAGAGCAGATCATCCTTTCACAATAGGCCAAAAAGAAGGCAATCGATGCTCAGTTGACCCAACTCTTAGCTAGCCAAAAACCTCATGCTGGCACTTTTGTTGGGCAATCAGAATACAAACCCAAGCATGCTGATCAACTTAAAGTTATCTCCACACATTCTGGTAAGACACATGCTCCCCCTCCTCAAGAGAAGTCCCCTGTGGTACCTTGAATTTTGAAGATGATGACACCATAATTATTGAAAAAGAATCTTTACCAGTCACCCCCTCAATCCCCATTCGTGGAGCTCCACAATTGGAAACTAATGAGAAAGATATTCCACTTTACAAGCCTCGTCCACCATACCAGGCCTACCTAAAACAAACATGCTAGATACTCATTTTATGAAGTTTAGAGAGGCCATGAGAAAACTACATGTGGATATTACTTTCTTAGATGTTCTCACTGACATAGCAGCCTAGTCCAAGTACATGAAAACTCTTTTAACCAAGAAATACACCACCAAGGAATAGGAGATGATGAAGCTTTATAGGAGCACTTCATATGTCATTCAAAACAAAATTCCTAAAAAATAGAAAGACATTGGATCTTTTGGATTTGGATGTTGTTTGGATGACAATGCTTGTTGGAAAGGTCTTGCTTACTTAGGCACCAATATTTCAATCATGCCTTATCCAATATTTCAATCATGCCTTATAGTCTTTGCTGAGATATTAGGATTAGTTGATATGATTCCCACTACCATGACCACCCAGTTGGTAGATGCAGCCATGAAAAAGCCTATTGGTATTATTGGAGATATACATGTAAAGGTCGGGAAAGATGATTGTGTCCCATGTGACTTTGTGATCATGGACATTAAGGAAGACTTGCACTATACCCTCATTTTAGCTTCCCCTTTCTGGCCACTACTCGAGCCTTGATTGATGTTGAGTCTGGAACCATTCTTTTATGACTAGGAAGGCATACCCTAGAGTTTAGCATGTTTGAAAGCACGAGAGGCCCAAGGATCCAGGAGGAGGTCTACATACTTGATTGTGTTGAGAAAATTTCTCAATCAACACAACAGTGGGAATTACTTGAGGACCCTCTCCACACTGCCGTTCTGGCCCCTTATAAATGTGGTTTTGAAGATGAGAAATTAGACCAATGTAAGAATCATCTCAAAAATTTTGAGGAAGTTCTCCATGTTGAATTTGAGGACATTAAAATGGTCTATCTTCTAGAAGAGAAGCCCAAACCTCCCAAAGCCTTAGAGATGAAGCTTCTCTCAAAAGGACTTAAATATGTCTTTCTTGATGAATAAAAAATATTCCTTGTTATAATTAATTATGACCTCCCTTCTAAGTAGGAAGGCAAGCTCATGACGAGCTAAGAAAAATGAGGTTTGCTCTAGGGTACAAAATGACTGATTTGATAGGGATCTATCAAGCCATTTGCATTCATAAAATACCTATGGTAGAAGGGTATAAACCATCCTAAGACCCTCAATGCAAATTAAACCCAAACATGAAAGAGGTTGTTTGATTGGAATTTATCAAGCTTTTAACTATAGAAATTATCTACCCAATCTTCAATCCCCTTGGGTCAACCCTCTCCAAGTGGTAACCAAAGGGGGGGCATTTTTGTGAAGAATGACAACAATGAGCTCATCCCCACCTGTATGGTTACATGACGGAGGATGTGTATTGACTATACAAAACTAAAGAAGGACACTAGGAAAGATCATTTCCCTCTTCACTTCTTGGATCAAGTACTAGAGCACCTTGCCCATCAACAATATTTTTTCTATCTAGTTGGTTATTGAAGTTTCTATCAAATTCCGATTCATCTTAAAGATTAGGAAAAAAACTACTTTAATTTGCCTGTTTGACACCTATGCATGTAGGAGGATGCCCTTCGGATTGTGTAATGCTCCAACCAACTTTCAATGATGGATGTCCCCTATTTTTGTTGGGTTGATTGAAAATATCATGGAAGTGTTTATGTATGACTTCTCTATTTACATAGACTATTTTGATTCTTTCCTGAGACATCTATCCCTTATCCCTGTAAGTGTGAAGAAGCACACTTGGTTTTAAATTGGAAAAAAAATCACTGAATGGTGATAGAAGGAATTGTTTTGGGACACCATGTTAGAAATTGAGGTATAGAGGTGGATGGGGCCAAGATTGAGGTTATCTTAAAAATCCCTCCTCCAACCTTCATCAAGGACATCTATGCCTTCCTTGGGAACACTGGATTTTATCGGCGATTCATCTATTATTTTTTGAAAATCACCAAGCCTCTTACCAACCTTCTCTAGAAGGATGTCCCCTTCACTTTTGATATAGCTTGCATGACCAATTTCCTTTACCTAAAGGATGCTCACACCTCTACCCCCATCATTCATGCACCTTACTGGTCCTTGCCTTTTGGAATCACATGTGATGGTAGTGATTATGCTGTTGGTGCTATTCTTGGATGACTAATTGACAAGAAAAACAATGTTATATACTACACATCCAAAACTATAGATGATGCATAATGGAATTACACAAAATATGAGAAAGAAATGCTAGCCATTGTCTACGTTGTTGACAAATTCCGGTCTTATATAGTAGGGTCTATGGTTATTGATTACACTGACCATGATGTTATTAGTTACCTTATGACCAAAAAGGACAGCAAGCCTACACTCATTAGGTGGATCCTCTTACTACAAGAGTTTGACTTAGAAATTTTTGATAAAAAGGGATCTGAAAATAACGTTTCTGACCACCTCAACTGCTTAAGTTTGTGTAATGATAACAATATTTTCATAAATGGTTGTTTGATATATGACCAACTTCTCAATGTTGATTCCCAATTTCCTTGGTTTGTGCATTATGTCAATTACCTTGTTGTAGGTGTATTGCACCTTGAATACAAAGAATACTCTAAAGCTAAGTTTTTGCATGATGTTATGGACTAATATTTGGATGAACCCTATCTTTTCAAACTTTGTGCAGGCGGTCCTTACTGTCAATGTGTAACCCATGAGGAAGCCTTTGCTATCCTTGAACAATGTCATTTCAGCCCCAAAGGTGGGCACATGAGTTCCCAAAATCCTGCTAGAAAAGTTCTTCAATGTGGGTTCTTTTGTCCCATAATGTATAAGGATTATTATGAATTTGTTCTTACCTGTGATCAATGCCAAAGGCCAGGAAACATTTCCATGACCAAATGCTCATAACCTCTTGACAGGAGACATAGATATTCATGTCTACGGAGTGGATTATATGGGACCCTTTCCTTCTTCCTATGGGTACTTATATATCCTGGTGGTTGTGGATTATGTTTCAAAATGGGTATAAGACATACCTACCAAGACTTGTTATCCAAATATGTTAAGAAGGTTTTCAAAGATATAATATACCCTAGGTTCGTGATGCCTCACACCATGATTTCTGACCGGGGATCTCACTTTCTAGAGAAAAGATTTGAGTCCCTACTGAAAAGTTATGGAGTCCACAACAAGGTCTCCTCCCCTTAGCACCTCATACTAGTGGTCAAGTCGAGGTTTCGAATCATCAAATCAAGTCAATCCTAGAGAAAACTATCAATCCCACTACAAAAGACTGGGCTTTGAAAATTAATGATGCCTTGTGGGCATAAAAATAGCCTATAAAACACCTCTAGGCACCACTACTTTCAAGTTGATCTATGGGAAATCTTGTGATTTACCCATAAGATTAGAACACAAAGCTGGTTGGGCCATTAAAATTTTACTTTTTGACCTTGCTACAGCTGTAGAGAATCATTTCTTCAACTATAAGAGTTAGGTGAACTCATAATGATGGCCTATGAAAATGCCAAAATTTACAAGGATAGAACCAAACTATGTCATGATGGTCATATCCTTCAAAAAGACATTCTGGAGGGTGACCATGTCTTGGTTTACAACTCCAGGTTTACGCTTTACCCTGGAAAAGGCAAATCTAGATAGTATAGACCCTACCTTGTTAAGTTTGCCTATCCACATGGTTCTTTTCTTCTTTGGGATAAATGGAAGGGTGAATTTTTAGTGAATGGACATAGGTTTAAGCGATACATTACCGTAGAGGATTTCATGGCATCTAGAGTATATCACCTCAATGTTCTTGAAGATCTAGAATTAAGAAAGCCTCCAGGTCCACCCAATCTTGAGCCAAAATCATCTCAATCAGCATACACGTCGAGCCCTCGACGTAAAATAGGGCATTTGTTGGGAGGCAACCCAACATCTCCTTTTCCACTTTGATTTCCTTCATTTTATTTTGTTAATTGCATTTCCTATTTAAACTAGCTTTTATTCATGTTCCTAGTTTAGTTCAATAAAAAAGGTGAGCCGCTCGGTTGGTCACCCAACCTGCCGGCTCAGGGGCGAAGATTTGTATTCTCAAAATGCCCATCACGACACATGAACCAAGAACTTCACCTTGTGAAATGATCAGTTTCTCCTTTGAGGAAGCCGTTCAAGGGTGACACTATACTCAAGAAGGACGTCACTTCAAATCACCCCATGATGCACCAGACGGACATTTTGGGACACAAAGCAATCAGGCTCAAGGTGTTGTTATGTATGCCCAGAGATCCAATCATATGATGATGATTTGGTTATTAGTAAAAGACAAGCTTCCAATTTATCCTATTTTATTCAGTTATGAGATAATGATGTAAAATAATAATGTCTAGAGAATGATATTACTCAATGACATATGTCTTCAAGTATGTGACTTGAACAATGAGATCATACAGATGTTAAGAGTATATACATTCTCATTATGTCCCTGATCGGTTGTTATTGTGGAAGGTAGATAGATAGAAATAATAGATAAGATCAGGGTCTGTAACATACTGAATCTTAGATGTAATCTCCATGTAACCCTTTTTTCTAAGTTTCCCTTTCATTTCTATCCTTTATGTCCTTGATGTTTAATTAGTGGAATTTATAGTGGTTTGGTGAATGTTTATTCACTATTTGTACCAACAGAAGGGTTTATGCACAAATACCTTGGTGAAAGTTTACTTAAGGACCTAAATTAGGTGTTCTAAACCTTAATCTAACCTCGATATGTGTTTTGAAATCATAAAATGAGCCTAATTTTAAATTTCGTTCAATTTGGACATTGTTTGTACAAGCTATACAATTTTAGGTACATTCTGGACTTTTATGCAATTTACCCAATTGAGAGGTTTTCTTTGCAAATTATCATGTGCATTATAATCCTTAGATATTATCTTATCCTTCTCAATATTTTGAACCGTGGGACACCTAGTTGCACCTTGGTTTGAAGGTGTTGCTCACCAAGGGCATTTTAGGGATTACCTCTTTATAAATGAGCTTATCTTTAAAAGCTATCAACCAATGGGGTTATTTCTTTGATTGGAGGACGGTGGGGATGGCCTAGAAGTCTCTATGGTCTATTAGAACTGACATTTTATATACAATAAGTCTCTATGAGCTATCCTCTTACAGGGCCATGAAGCCCTAGGCTAAGGACACATGGAAAGTCCCATAGACACCTCATGTTGCCCCCTTCTTTTGAAAGCCATGTGTACCCCTTCCCACCTCCCAATTCGTTAAATATCACTCTCCTTCTCTTTCCCCCAGGTTAAATCATCGTTCCTACTCTATTTGGCCACAAAGTTGCTGTCCCAAGGTAAACGAGAGTGCTTACATTGGTGAAGAAGGCTCCTAGGGTTCCAAATTTGCTCTATTTACGATTTCTAAAGCTCTTTCTGGATGATTTTGACCAAAACTAGTAAGTTTCCTCCTTTCCTTCCCTATTTTCATACTTTTATCCTTCCTACCACCTTCTTCTAGGTTAGGACCATGGTCTTCCATGGTGAAACCCCACCTAGAGCCCTTAAACACCTCATCTCAATGTTCTTTTATTAGGGTTTTTCACCTCTAAAGTGGAGAAGGTACTTCTTGCTCAAGATAGGATCTTTGTTGGAGAAACTAGCCTCTCTAGCTTAGGAATCCTTCTGCTTGAACTTGTCCTCCTTTCCTAGATGTGATTTTTTTAACCCCCTTCTCATATATTGCTTACACATGCTTAAAACTCATGCTTCTATGTTTAAAATCGATGATCTCCATCTCTATTTACCATGTTCTTCTAGGGATTTGGTTTCTTGTTGATTTACCTTCTCTAGAAGATCTTGGTTGGTTACCTATGCATCTCCAACCCTTATCTTGGGTAAAATAGTGTTTTCTCCCTCTCTCTCACTCTTCCTCTCTCTCGAAGATTTTTGAGTTGTCATTTCCTTATTGGTTCAAATTGGAAAATTCATATCTTTTAACCCGCTTATCCAAATTTGAGAAATAAATATGTTTCATAATTGGAAAATTAATTTCTATCTAATAAAAATATTTTCAATGTCTGATTTCAAGGTTTGACAAAGGGTATTTTTGTATAATTAATTTAATGTGTAAAATCCATAAAAATTACATCTTAATCATCATAAATATAAAGCTAACATAAAAATATATTTTATTGATCAGGAGAACCTAATAAGTTCATTGGTGAGGTTTTTAGAGTTTAAATCTATGTTTGTCTAAAAAGGTCTATAATTAGGATTTCTATACATTAATGTGCGTTGTGTACTCTAATACATGTTAATACATTGAAAATAGGCAAAGAGGAACTTGGACTCAATTAAAGTGGTGAAAGTTAGTAATTGATATCAGTATGAGAGGTATTTGCAATCCCTATTTATGTATGTGCATTTATTAAATCCTATTTTGGGATAATTGCAACCAAACCCTATGTTTCCCTAATGAGGCTTTAATGAACCCTATTCCCTCGATTCATGATTCTTTTGTTAAATATTAGTAATGATATTCTTTTTCTTGGGTCTTGTACCCCAATATCATGTTCTAATTGATATGATGCTTTTACTTGCCATGATTTCTATTCCAACATGTTAATTGTATGGAATATTTAGCTATAGTAGTGGTACTTATGTACAACCACCCATAGATAGGGCACGTATAAATTCATCCTAGGGAATGTCTTATTCTCCCCCATAAAAATATGTGTAGGTGATTGGGAATTTATTAATTCTCCCCTCACCTATAGGTTGAGTTCCGATAGGTGCCTCAAACATACTTAGTTAATGTAGTCAATATAATCATCCATGCAAATCTTCTACTGTTCTCTTGTTATGGAAAGAATCTATCTGATTATGCCTCATACTCTTGTTCTCTTCATCTTATGATGAAATCTTGGCCTTTACTTTCTTGTTATTTCCTTATCTTTTGTTCTTGTTCATTAATTGAAACATACCTTGTTTTTCTCTCTCTTATTGGGTGATTTCCCAACCTCCCAGGTTTAGATCGAGGTGTTGAACATGATCAAGGAGAACATAACTTCCAACATGGACCTAGCTCTTGGAGATGTTGCTTGGAGACAGATTTGAAGTAGTTTAGACTTCCCTCTACTTAGATCCTTATGTTGTATCATACATTTAAACCTATATGCAAGATTATGATGTACTTTGCAATCTTTTGTGATATTTGAATATAGTCATTTGTTTAATTCTACTGCTACACATTGGTTGTTTTGAATACCATTTATTGAAATTTGAAAATTTTACACCTATTCCAACATACCTTTGAGTGTGTTTGAAATGGATGTTTTATTCTTCAAATTTTCAGTAGGGAGTGGATCCCCCCTCTTGGGTCCCACTCCTTACAAGGCCTGTGTTGGTTGATGACAGAACATCATTAGCCATGATATGTGATATCAAACCAAGCACACATATACATGTTAGGGAATAGTGTATCAGTTAGGTCCACCATAAGATTGACACATGGAAGACATTATCATGGTAGTCATAGTCAACTCTCATAGTGGTGGTGGTTGTGGTTCTTAGACTTGAAGTCACTACACACATCACATGTCGTTAGGTATGCTTTGTCATCATCAAATGCAATCCTGAATAAGGCTTATCATAAAGGTGATGATTGGGTGAGTTTGACACATGGGGATTGACTGTGAGTGATGTAGATGGGATTTGTCCCACCTATAGGAGTATGATATCCAAGGCCTCTTGATTAGCAAGACTGAGAAATGCATGGCCATGCACATTTGAGTCAATATATGATATTGAGCTTACATATATCTCAGACAGCCTGCTCTGGTTCAAGGAACACGATTGAATGTTAAAGAGGATGACTACTCCATGCCTCAAGTTCAATCTGGATATCAGTGACAAAGGAACTATACAAACACTGCAACACCATACACATATTGTAAGTTGAAGTTGTTATCTAACTTTCCATTTACTTGCGTAGCATTGATGTGTGACTAGGCACTACTCATTTCTTGTGATGTCATAATTGGTTATGGACATTCACTACCAACATAATATGGGACATATAGGGTCATACACATATGTCATGACCTAGAAGATGAGTTTTGATCTTGAATGAAGATTGGATTGATTACTAAAGTATTTAGGTATTAAATTGAACCAATGAATCAAATGATTGGACTCCCAACTGATCATTTCATGTGATGAAATGACCTTTTGGAATGTTAGGTTGATTGTATATTGATTTAGATGAGTTCTTCCAGAACTAGGGAGTGAATCAACCAGTTCACCTAGTGAACTGAACTACTAGGATCAACCAACTGATTAGTTGGGGTTGTGAGATGACCGACTCACTGGGCAAGTCAACCAATTTGTGGAGAAATTCAATTGCATCAAGGATTATTGGTGACTTCATGTTGTGCATTAATTGGATTCAAATTTTCTAATTCATATGTGATTGGGAAACATGTGAAATGACTGATTTGTAGGGCAAACCGATTGGCTCACGTGCGAACTGACCAATTTGATTGCCAACCGAGTGGTTCAGTGTTTGCAGGTTGTGAAAATTCATGATCTTCCGGTCCCTTCCACTCCCATACAGATTGGGAATCCACACCCTAACCCCTTCTATAAATAGAGGGATGTTGGGGGCTTCCCACACAACTCAATTACTTCTGACAATTGTTATCCTCTCTGGTTGTGGTAACCAATAGAGAGCCCAAGCAAGCCCTACCCTCCAAAGGGAGGGATAGAAAGGGAGAAAAAATTATGGGAGAACAAGTTGGTGACTAGTTCACCAACGGGAGGGACATTCCTTCCTATCCATTTTATTAGGACGACATGAGTTCTAGTTAGTATGTGTGGAGTTCCATAGAGGTGTTGAGGCCGTTGTCTATCGCTAGGAGGACAACTTCAACTTGCTATCTATGGTGCATACCATGAGGCATACCAGACAAGTCCCAGTGCAACTAGAAGACAGTTTCACATCTACAACGAGGAGATTTCACTGGACTTGCTCCAGGACCAGGTATATCCTCAAAACCATCCTTTCGTCATATAGTTGTTTATGTGATATGTAGGTTTATGGGGAATATGGTAGTAAAATTTTTGTTTTTGTTGCCTATTCTGTACCCATATATCCCTACAAAGGACCCGATGCATCAATTCAAAGGGGAGACCACAACAAGAGTTGTATCACCTCAACCCTCCCCCACTACGTGTGAACTGGTCATTTCACTTTATGAAATGATTAGTTCATACCTTACAAATGGCATATTAAATAGGCTGAACAGGGGAAGGCAAATTAAAAAATGAACTCCTCCCCCAAGTCTTCATTGCCATAACCATCACCTCCTAGTCCAGTAGTAGTAGATCTTGACTAGTCACTCACCCAACCTCCTACTGCTCATCTTGAAATGCCAACCGAGCACTTGTGCCTCAAGCTGACGGTTCTAACACCAAGCATGGAGTCCCTCTTCTTCCTCTAGGCATCCTTTGTCTTCTTCCTGTCGCCAACAAAACAAGTGTATCACTGCTCTGTCGCCTCATCTCCACCAATAATCGGTCAGCTCAGTGCCTGACTCGGGCATCTCACCCACCCAACTGACTATTTTTGTAATGGATCACCTCTGCCAACTCATGCTACCATCCATATCCTTATCCTTCTTCCTCCTTGCTCATCATAGAGTTATACCTACTTTACTCGTTAGGTGAAACGAGTGGTTGGGACTGCCAATCGGGAATACCAAGGCATCCATCATCATTCCATTGTCTGTTGAACCAAGTGTCTCAATGATTGAAATAAGCATTTTAGTTTCTGAAACGATCGTTTTGTTTCCCCAACTGAGCAGTTCACACATCAGCAACACAATCAACATGTTTCAACAAGGTTCCAGGGGAGGGTTCTTCAGCCATCTCCACAAGGGGAAGGGACTTGCCAAGAATACCATCTCCAACGATCCCCCTCATTGTTCCACCTTGGGTCTCGTAATCCGCATCTGATAACATACCGGTGAGTCTTCACCCGAGATAGCTGAGGAGATGTTCCCCAACCTTGAGGAAGTAGAGGAGCTCCTCCATGATCTTGAGGTAGGCCAGTCATCCTAAAATGATCTAGACTCCATCACACCACGCCCACTGCACATAGCCCCATATTCCAGGAAGCTAAGCTCAGCTCGTTGATTCTAGTCATTCTGAGCAATTTGACTACATGTATGCCGTAGGCATTACACTTTGTGGCACCACTCTCAATGCCCTCCGCATAAGGGACTCAGTCAACAATATTCTACAGCACAACCACATCGTCATCTTCCTATATCGAGTCATCTTAGTGTTCGGTGATCTCACTCTTGAGTTCATGACCACCTTCTATTGTCTCCACTGTTCACAAGGAAATTCCAACTTCCAAGACTAGATCTTCGGGGAGGACATAGAGGTCTTAGCCAGACATCTCACTTCCATCATCCTTAATGGAGGGGACAATTATTGGCTTTCTTATTGCACAAAGTGCCCACATGACTCCTACTCCAGGAAAGGCAACCAAGAGAATTTTTGGGAGGACATCACTAGACTTTCAACTACTCTACTACGGGGACCAAAATCATCCAACATCAACAACCCCGTCACGCATTATCTTCACCTAATACTGTCCTACACTATCTTTAGTAGGACAGACACACATGGTGTTGTTACTCAATTAGAGCTATACACTCTGTTGTGCCTATTGAAATAAGAGTCGTTGAACTGGGGGAAGCTATCCTTGAGCATATCGACACTCAGGCAAGCTGCACCACCATTTCACCTTTTTGCGTGGGCCATATAGTGACTATTTTATCCATCTTCTTGGGATACACTAACATCTCCTTCCTAGTGATGTCATGCAAAAACCACGTGATCGGCCTCCTATACCTAAAGGGAAGCAAGTTCATCCGCTACGGTGCCTATGATGTATACTATTTTATGTTCAAGGGTTCCTATGTCACCCTCAAGCTTTCCCGCTATGCCAGGTTTGCTGCTACCAATTTTGTTTTCGACCTGGAAGATCTACTGACACATATAGAGTGATTCAACCTCCATAAACCCTCTCCCACTGACACCATCCTCAAGCCCACCACCCATAGGAGAAATGTCTCAATGTAGGCACATGATAATGTGATCGACCCTTCTCCTCCACCATCTTGAGATCACACTAGTAGGCGCACTGCAAATGCTATGGGTGTTGATGATCCCTATGGTTTTAATGAGATTTGAGATCAGTTGGACGAGATTCAACATGAGCAACAATGCTAGGGACATCAACTCAACCATCTCTATCTCAAGCAGTGTTCTCAGGAGTCATGGCATGTGGATTGCGGCCATTGTGCCCCGAGTAGACCATCTTATGAGGAGTATGGGGACCATCGGGCTTACCCTGACCCCAACTCCCCATATTGAGGGAACTACTTCTACAACCATACCTCTTCATCCTCTCCTCCACATCATCCAACCTAATGATCTTCTTCCCTACTTCTTTGACTTAGGATTTTCTCAGAATGATCAAAATTCTATGTCTAGGGTATAGGTGGGTGGTAACTGCTGAATCCACCCTTTATCTTCCCTTTTCAATATTAGTTTCCTGTCATTTTAATTTTGCATGTAGTTATGCTTTCTAAAAAGTAGTTTTTTTTTTTCTGTTCTTTAAAATATAAAAAATTGCCTTTGTCTAGTTGGCCATTATGAATAGATTTTATATCATTATACCCCCTTTGAATGCATTAAATCTTCTTTGCAATCTTTTTTCAAATTGCCATGATTAGAAACCACCATGTCACCTAGGACCCCAATTTGCATTACTCCTTGTATATGTTGGCAAGCCTTATTGCATTAGTAAGAATCAAACACAAAGTTTTTATATTTTGAGTCTATAGATTAACTTGTCATATCTCTTGTATGATGTTGACAAGAAAACTCAAATTGATGCGAAGACACTCCCAGAAAAAAAAGTGTTGAAGTTTTGAAAGCACATGAACAACCTTCTACCACCCTCTCTCACCTCCAAAGAAAAAAGCAAAGCCACCTCATGCCAAACCCCAAGTGCAGGGTGGAATGACTTCCCCTATATCCATTCCTTCATACCCCTCCTAAATCTAATAGGTATGCACCATCAAAAGATGCCAAAAGAGCACACCAAAAAAGTAGCCGTTGTAGCTGCAATCCATGAATAAAAGATCCCAAGTCAAATAAAACATGAATCATCTTCTTTCATATGTTAATTCCTGTTCATGTGCAACATTTACAATAAAAGTTATGGTAGATCACCTTACCAAGTTGACCTAATCCCTTGCCTATGAGAGAGCACTCTCAGTGAGACAGATATGTTTGAACTATATATATGAGAAAGATATAGTTCAACTACACCGTGATCCGAGCTCAAAGGTTCTTGAGCATGACCTCAAGTTCACTTCCATGTGGTGGAAGTGGGTAGATGAAGAACTCAATGCTAGTTTGAAGTTTAGTACAACTTATCACCCCTGACTGAAAGTCAGTCAAGGGAGTAGGATCCAGACTGGAGGGTCTGATGAGAGCGTGTGTGCTCGTTCAGGATGATATATGGGAGCAGTTCCTCCCCTGGGAGAGTTAGATTGTGATGATAGCCAGCATAGCCAGTATCAGGATGTAAGAAGCTCTATAAGGGGGGCTGTGTTGGTCACCGCTTCATTAGGATGATGTCGATGAGAGGACCTTGGGAAGGTTAGAGAGACCACAGTGTGTGTAGATGAAGTCACTTTGATCGAGAGATGGCTAAGAAAGCCCATGGGAGACAAGAGTCGTGAGCTGATGTGAAGCAGACTGACATGCAATTCACTGTGGGAGAATATGTGTTATTGAAACCCGACCCCTCTAAGCTATAACTTAGAAATATGATTCCCGGATACATAGGTCCATTTGATATGGATTGGTGCGTTTGCTTATGTTTAGCCTTACCCCTCAGGATAATACGTTGTATGATGTGTTTCACGAGTCTGATCTAGAGCACTATGTGATGTACCCGAGCCATGTGCTGATCATTGAACTGAGTGAGCTTCAAGGGAGGATGAAATGTCCTGAGTCACCTATGAGGGTATGAGATACCAAGGAGAGAGAGAACTCAGTTGCAAGAATATAAGATGATAAAGGTTCTTTGGAAGCACCATGGGAAGGATGAAGACACATGGGAGCCATGATGGACATGGAAAAGTCTTATCCTACTTTGTTTGTATGTTTGGTGGAATATTGAGGGAAAAATTCCTATAATAGGGGAAGGATGTTACAACCCCAATTTTTGGGTGCATATGGTTGGAAATGCAATTTCCCCAATAAATGTCTTATTATGGGAATTATATGAATTATATGTATTGAATGGATTTCCTTTGTAATATTTCATCTTTACATGTGATTTCATGGATCATAATATGTTAATGAGTCCAATATGATTAAAAGAAAAAGGAGAAATCAAATAATACAAAATTAAGAAGGAAATTTGAGATAATGATAATAATATGAGAAATATGTGGAACTATAGATAATGGAATCATCATGGATGAGATTTTGAGTCCACATCATTTCTAATGATAAAAGGAATCCGAATAAATTATATAAAAGAATAGGAGAGAGAAAATATGTATAAAACATGCCTTAATAAGAGATAACTTACATATAAAGAAAAGACTCTCATTTTTTCGATTTTGAGTCCCAAACTTTTCACACAAGTAGTCTGAGTCATCATGGACTTTTCTCTAAAATTCGGGATTAAAAGGATAAACGGATTGGTAGATATGAATTTTGTAAGTTTCCTAAAGTGTAAAGTATAACATTAAATGTCACAATTAGATTCTGACTATTATTCTAATACGAGGCTTGCTAGCCATTGGATCCTTGATCCAATGGTAGATTTTTTCCAAGTTAGATTGGGAAAGAGGAATAGTAGAGGGAGATTTCCCACTCGATTCTCTCCCCTTATAATCAACGTACGGATCTGGAACTTGCTCCATTGGATTCAGGAGGTGAAATTGAACTAATCAATCCTAATATTACCCAATTTCTATGTGGGAGAGGGGATTTTCTCAAATCCCTGTCGAACCAGAACTCCAGGGAGAATCAGAGTCATTGATACGTTACCATACATGTCTATATATATGATCCCAGATTTCCCCACGAGCTTGGAATCAATACCGCGAAGGGTGAGATGACTGATGCATGCTGTCTACCCCTGTGTGCACCATAGGCGAGGGATCCGAAGGGTGACAGACCTATTTTTCTACTTCTACTACTATCGGCCAAGGTAGAGTTCTTGCAAGAAGGAGGACCAAGAGTGCGTGGCTCGTGGCCTCACGGTGGGCGCATCGAGCCATCTAGTGCGGGCTCTGCAGGAAGAGCGCAAGGGGGGGGGCGTCACCAAGGTTAGGGTGAACTGCTCTGTTCCTCTACAGAAATAGGAGAGCAACATCCCTATCTAGGCGGTGCCTATGAGAGGGTGAAGGTAGGGGAGAGCCTCCTCCTCATCTCGGCGGGTGGCCTCCTTTAGGATGGAGGGGATGGTGGTAGGCGGACGAGGCTGAATGGGTGAGTAGGCTATGCTCGCCAGGTGACAAAATAGGCAGAGCGTGAGTGAGATCACGCTGAAGCAGGTAAAGGATAGGCGGGCCAGTGGGTCAAGAAGGAGCCAGTGTGACAACCTGATTTTCCTCTCTCCTATGTTGTACCCTTTCTCTCTCACCAAGTAACATCTTACTCAACTCAATGTCCAATTCATAGTTTGATTGGTAAGTGGTACTGCTTTTCAGTCACATCAAGGTTCACTGTTACTAAATGTGAACATTTCATTCTATTTTGAACTATGATGAACCCTTATTATGTATTCATCTTACATATGATATTGAACCTTTTTATTCTGATCATCTTGATCTATTATGTATTTCAAGATAAAGAGTGTTCAATTATCTTTCCAACACCATAAAAATTACCCCAATCAGACCTTTATAGCCTAAGTTATGATATTTTGAAGACATCTTGATTTGCTTTGTTTTAATATCTATTTTTGACCCTTTGGTGTAACTTTGGGCCAGCCCATCAGGGCCCTTGGGAGGGCACGTGGCCCAGCCGCTGCCTCTCCCACTTGCAAACCCTAGCGTGGACCTGATCTTGACCGTCCGATTTATCCCACCAGGTCTTGGTATCGATCGGACGACAACCAGCTCACCACCTTCGTCCGAGCCGTGCGCTGGAGCAAAGGGTGCGGCCGTCACTCTTGGCTCCGCCAATAGACCTCTGTTCTCCATTTAAGACCGTGAATCACTCCTTTTGCGTTACCCTATATCTTGCTCCTAGGTTTTCCCCCTCTCGCATGCCCTAGCTCCCACCCCAACCTCTTCTGCTTAACCTAGCATAGGTGCCGCCGCCACCTGGGTGCTTTTGGGCATCCGTCTTTCAGCCCTCCATGGCCCTTTCTGAGACTTGCTTTGGACTCGACGGAGCACGACGAGCTTGGGCGGCCCCTCCTTGGCTTCACAGGCCCTTGTTACCCAGAGATCAGGTCTTGTCCGACGAACTTCCGGCCTTGCGCTGCCGTGCAGGATTTGCGGGTGGACTCATCGGTGACTTACGCACGAGCCACAGTTGCCGTCAGATCCCCTTGGGTCTACGTTGGACCAGCATCGGAGGGCCAGAACCTTGCGGACCCTCAGCCAACCGCCACCGCCCTGACCGCGTTTGGAGCAGCTGTCAGCGACAGTGGACCGATCGTGGGTGTGTGAGTGAAGCATCAGATGCGGCCGCCCGATCTTGCATCAACGACCATGATCCTCTACATAATCATGGTAACACTATGAATCAGAATCCATATAGTTTCAATGTAGAATTTACAAAAATCATAACTTCCTCATTTTAAGGCCAAATATAGCAAAATTATATATCAAACTGATCCTCTCAAAAATGCCTACGACATGAGCTTATTTCCAGACCCTGAATCTTCTTCTAGTTTCATTATATTGCTAAAGATGTAACCTTTAACTACTTTGAATATGCTTAACACATGATTATGATTAATGATTGGATCTTGATGCTCAATCTACCCCATTCCTTAAATAAATACTTGTGATATATAGTTGAACTAAATGAAGGTCCTACTCTCCCTATTGTTCATCATGACCCTTTTGTACATATGTGCTTAGTTTGGACTTTAATGATGAACGTTACCCCAAATTGCTAATCTTGTTGCTAATGGACAACCACCTAATCTTGTTATATGTTTCTTATGACCTTATGTTGCTGATCTAAACCATACCTTATGCTTGGCTCTTATTCATTGATGATCTTTGACCTTGATTACTCGATTATGAGTCTCGTGACCTAAATTGAGCATAAGTGTCCTAAATCTTGTCATGTCCACATGAAACCTCGAAATGATATGAAACTAGAACCACACCATCATGATGACCTCTAGATCAGTACAATATCATATAATGAACCAATAAGCAACTTGGGACCCACCTTGGCCAAAACCCTAAAATGCATCTAATTAGGGTTAATGATGAGAATCTAATGCATATATGTAATCTTGTTCTTAATCAGGTTTGGCATGTGGCTAGATGGTGAAGATATGTTAGGTTATGAATCTCTGAATCAGGTATGGGCCTTATCTAGTTATATGACTACCACTTTCTTGCTTGAAAAGACATATATTGTATGCTTGTTTGTCTATTTTCTCAAATATTGTCATGTAGTATTGCTATGTGTTACTCGATGTTTGCCTCCTCAGTTTTATAACTTGAACACATATATATAAATAGAACTCCATTATAATATTGATTGATAAAGGGTTAGCTCTTGGCTACGGCCTTGAGGACCCTCTCGTATAAAAGGGTTAGCTAAGCTTGAGCACCCTTACGGACCCTTCCGACGGGAAGATGGTCAAAGGCCTTAAACATGCTTGATATTGTTGGTATAATGGAGTGAAATGACATAAAATATGGTTTCACATTTGTTAAACAATTAACAGGTTTATTCTTGTTCATTTAGTCTTGAAATCTTTTCAAAATTATGCAAAGCTTATATATATGTGTATCTTTCGGCCCCATACTCAACACCTCGTGTATTGACCCATTTCTCGTATGTTGTTTTTAGGTTCAAAGATGGCTAGAAGGTTGATGGACTTGGTGAGATATGCTAGGTGTACTTGTTGTAAGATCCAGTTATAGTATACATGAGCAGACTTGTACAAAGTGACTCTTGAATATGTAATTCAAATCGTGTAATATAATGATGTTGCTTAATATATCTTGTTGATTGTTGAGTTTATGTTGGTTCTTGTGTCTTGTTATCTGTTCATGTGTGCTAAGCTTTACGCTTCCGCATTTCTCCTTTAGTATATGTTTGGTTCTTGGGACTGGGATTCCGGTTCCGTGACAGATGGTATCAGAGCATGAACAATAACTACACCAAACATTGCTCACATAAAACACAAACTAAACTCACCTTACATCTCAAACCTAGAAAACTTAATAAGATGTCTGTCATGGACTAGGTTGACTTAGCCTCTAGGATAGAACCTAGATGTTCTAGAACTAGGTGTAGACTTGTGTAAATTACCTCCCTTGACATGATTGGCGACATGTTCTTAGGATGTCTACACAACTGTGCACCATTTTCTTGCTAACTCTCTAGGTGTCATGATACTAGACTGCCTAATGAGTGTGGTAACTTGTTTTGGTTTTGGTTTTATTAGGATGGAGTATGGTGGTTTTCATCGCCTGTTTAAACGTTAGAGAAAACATATTTCAAGTATTATTATATGTACATATGAGAAATGTGACCACACGCAGAAAGGTAGCGAGTTTCCATGCAACCTAGGAGAAAGAGATGTAACATAAAGTCTAGATGAGAGAGTTTAGATGATAGTGATAGTCTCTAGAGTTGTCTAGAGACATGATATAGATTAGGCCAGTGAGTAACCTAGATAACCTAAGATGATGATGATGATATTGTTGATGATGTTGATGTTGATAAGACCCAAGTTTGTCCTTGAGAGGGCCAAGTAGTTGATGTTATGAAATCAGTTTGACCATGCAACCCTAGCTAGACCGAGCACCTTGTTGATACATATGACTTGGTTGATGTGCTAAACATAGCTAGCGGGTTGACATGCTTGCTTGTACCTAGTCTTGTACATGTGGTGATATGATATGTGATATATAGTTTGAGACCAACATGGGCCTCAATCTCTTTACAAAGGAGGACATCTAGCATGGGACATATGACTAGAGTGACCTATTGATATGATTTTACCTGTATCGGGAGAAGGTTAGAGTACCTAAACTCCAAAATATTTGAAATGTTGAAAAAAAATATGAATAATGAAATACTTGATGACGAGTCCCTAGCTAGAATACTTCTAAGTATATGAGTTGAGTGACCTAGTGTGTGGTTTCCTTGAAAATGTTGAACCCTAGATTTCCTATTATAGATCTAACCCTAGAGAAAGAGGCAATTGAATATTTGATGCTTGATGTATAGGTGAGGGCGATGTCCCAAGACCCAAGATGATGTATATGATGTGTGATATCCATGATGAGCCTCATACTCGGGTTAGTAATTGTATGTAAAGGAGTCTAGTGGTTATCCTTGTTTCTTGAAAGATGGGTAGAAATTTTTGTTAAAGGTTGAAAGTTGTGGTTAGCATGTTTTTCCAAGACATATATATGTCTTAGATTGAGTGGCCTGAGATTATGGAGATCCTTTTAGATACAAATGAGATGACTATGAAAGTTCGATAGTGATAATATTGTTGTTTCTCGAGGTATAGCATTATGTATGAAAAATATCTCACTTATGTTTAAAAAACTTGAATATTCATGAGAAGGCCCGCTCATAAGATAGACCTAGTATGGAATCATAATATACATGAAAGATGTTGCTTTGAAACCATGAACTTGATATGATGGTGTCTAGAGAGCTCAGCTTGAATAATCAGGGGTTACATGCCTATCTCATACCCAAATGAAATATGATCAACTTGATATGATGATGCTCATGGAGTCATAACTTGAATAAAGATGATGAATAAATCGTCTAATTTTAGATTTAAAAGGAAAAATAATGAACATAATTGATTAGAGTTAGTGGAAATTTTGGGGAAAACATAAACATTCATGAAATCTAGTATAATGATGAAATATGCACGTTTAATGATGACCAAATTTGGAAGTTAGGATTGAGTACATGTTCGTTTGTGAATTGATAACCTAGATTTTGATGATACACCTTGTTCCCATATGAAGTTATGTATACAAACCCTAATGTATGGATACTAGGCGATGGAAAACCCTAATGCCATGATGATGTAATAATATGGTGGGGATGATAAGTAAATGTGTATATAATTGAGATGAGTACACCCTCGATGATGACAACCTAGTATGCATCCCATTATGGGAAAATACTTGACAACTATGGTTGGATACCTAGACTCCATATATTTTGACTTTGACTCTTAACTATGATCTTGGATGAATTTTAGGGACGAAATTTCTTTTAAGGAGGGAAGGATGTGACAACCTGATTTTCCTCTATCCTATGTTGTACCCTTTCTCTCTCACCAAGTAGCATCTTACTCAACTCAATGTCCAATTCATAGTTTGATTGGTAAGTGGGACTCCTTTTCAGTCACATCAAGGTTCACTGTTACTAAATGTGAACATTTCATTATATTTTGAACTATGGTGAGCCGTTATTATGTATTCATCTTACATATGATATTGAACCTTTTTATTCTAATAATCTTGATCTATTATGTATTTCAAGATATAGAGTGTTCAATTATCTTTCCAACACCATAAAAATTACCCCAATCGGACCTTTGTAGCCTAAGTTATGATATTTTGAAGACATCTTGATTTGCTTTGTTTTAATATCTATTTTTGACCCTTTGGTGTAACTTTGGGCCAACCCATCAGGGCCCTTGGGAGGGCACGTGGCCCAGCCGCTGCCTCTCCCACTTGCAAACCCTAGCGTGGACCTGATCTTGACCGTCTGATTTATCCCACCAGGTCTTGGTATCGATCGGACGACAACCAGCTCACCACCTTCGTCCGAGCCGTGCGCTGGAGCAAAGGGTGCGGCCGTCACTCTTGGCTCCGCCAATAGACCTATGTTCTCCATTTAAGACCGTGAATCACTCCTTTTGTGTTACCCTATATCTTTCTCCAAGGTTTTTCCCCTCTCGCACGCCCTAGCTCCCACCCCAACCTCTTCTACTTAACCTAGCATAGGCGCCGCCGCCACTTGGGTGCTTTTGGGCATTCGTATTTCAGCCCTCCATGGCCCTTTCTGAGACTTGCTTTGGACTCGACGGAGCACGGCGAGCTTGGGTGGCCCCTCCTTGGCTTCACAGGCCCTTGCTACCCAGAGATCGGGTCTTGTCCGATGAACTTCCGGTGTTGCGCTTCTGTGCAGGATTTGCAGGTGAACTCGTCGGTGACTTACGCATGAGCCACAGTTGCCGTTAGATCCCCTTGGGTCTACGTTGGACCAGCATCGGAGGGCCAGAACCTTGCGGACCCTCGGCCAACCGCCACCGCCCTTACCGCATTTGGAGTGGCTGTCAGTGATAGTGGACCGATCATGGGTGTGTGAGTGAAGAATCAGATGCGGCCGACCGATCTTGCATCAACGGCCATGATCCTCTACATAATCATGGTAACACTATCAATCAGAATCCATATAGTTTCAATGTAGAATTTACAAAAATCATAACTTCCTCATTTTAAGGCCAAATATAGAAAAATTATATATCAAACTGATCCACTCGAAAAGGCCTACAACATGAGATTATTTCCAGACCCTGAATCTTCTTCTAGTTTCATTATATTGCTAAAGATATAACCTTTGACTACTTTGAATATGCTTAACACATGATTATGATTAATGATTGGATCTTGATGCTCAATCTACCCCAATCCTTAAATCAGTACTTGTGATATATACTTGAACTAAATGAAGGTCCTACTCTCCCTATTGTTCATCATGACCCTTTTTGTACATATATGCTTAGTTTGGACTTTAATGATGAACGTTACCCCAAATTGCTAATCTTGTAGCTAATGGACAACCACCTAATCTTTTTATATGTTTCTTATGACCTTATGTTGCTGATCTAAACCATCCCTTATGCTTGGCTCTTTTTCATTGATGATCTTTGACCTTGATTACTCTATTATGAGTCTCGTGACCTAAACTGAGCATAAGTGTCCTAAATCTTGTCATTTCCACATGAAACCTCAAAATGATATGAAACTAGAACCACACCATCATGATGACCTCTAGATCAGTACAATATCATATAATGAACCAATAAGTAACTTGGGACCCACCTTGGCCAAAACCCTAAAATGCATCTAATTAGGGTTAATGATGAGAATCTAATGCATATATGTAATCTCGTTCTTAATCAGGTTTGGCATGTGGCTAGATGGTGAAGATATGTTAGGTTATGAATCTCTGAATCAGGTATGGGCCTTATCTAGTTATATGACTACCATTTTCTTGCTTGAAAAGACATATATTGTATGCTTGTTTGTCAATTTTCTCAAATATTGTCATGTAGTATCGCTATGTGTTACTCGATGTTTGCCTCCTCAGTTTTATAACTTGAACACACATATATATAGATAGAACTCCATTATAATATTGATTGATAAAGCGTTAGCTCTTGGCTACGGCCTTGAGGTCCCTCTCGTATAAAAGGGTTAGCTAAGCTTGAGCACCCTTACAGACCCTTCCGACGGGAAGATGGTCAAAGGCCTTAAACATGCTTGATATTGTTGGTATAATGGAGTGAAATGACATAAAATATGGTTTCACATTTGTTAAACAATTAACATGTTTATTCTTGTTCATTTAATCTTGAAATCTTTTCAAAATTATGCAAAGTTTATATATATGTGTATCTTTCGGCCCCATACTCAACACCTCGTGTGTTGACCCATTTCTCGTATGTTGTTTTTAGGTTCAGAGATGGCTAGAAGGTTGATGGGCTTGGTGAGCTATGCTAGGTGTACTTGTTGTAAGATCCAGATATAGTATACATGAGCAGACTTGTACAAAGTGACTCTTGAAAATGTAATTCAAATCGTGTAATATAATGATGTTTCTTAATATATCTTATTGATTGTTGAGTTTATGTTGGTGCTTGTATCTTGTTATCTGTTCATGTGTGCTAAGCTTAACGCTTCTGCATTTCACCTTTGGTATATGTTTGGTTCATGGGACTGGGATTCCGGTTCCGTGACAGTCAGACCCCAGAGGAAAGGAAAAGAAAGGCACTGATGTGGCACACTATCATTGGCCCAAAGGTACTAATCTTGCGAAAATCCTAATTAATTATTGGTAGCTTTGATAGAAACATGTAATCATGAATTTTGATCAGAAAAACTCAATGTATCCACTAAAAATATATTTAGAGTCTGTATCTGATCCTAGTTCGAAAAGTATCTTAAGTTGATAACCTTAATGCTTTGTGATAAGGAAAAATCTTAATTAGGTGATTAATGAAATTGAGAGGATTAATATGGATAGTCTACAAGCATATTAAACTATTGTTAATGAAAAGGTGTTTTGAATGTCTACGTAGATAATCCATGGACTAAATAACTTAATTTAGGGTTTTGATATGTAATGAGCATTAATGGGCTTAGAAAACCCTAATATAGCTATTAATCGTTTCTAATGTCGTTTAATTCAAAATTCATCATCGGGAAGTAATACTAAGTTGATCCAAATCCTGTTCAGAAGATGTTAATGAGGAAATTAGGGTTTTCTCTCAATTTTACTATTTTTAGGGTTTTTATAATGATGAAAAGTGTAGAAAAACCCTAATGGAACCCTAAAATGGATTAGGAAACCCTAGGAAGCAATTTCCAGTCTAATAGATAGATTATTGATAAAGTGTGTAGTGAATAGGTTATACTTATTTTTCAGGAATTTTGTGATTGTTGAATTGCTTGCTTGGATTTCTTTCTTGGTTGGAAATTGCTATCTGCTTGTGAAAATCTGCTAAACAGGTATGCGGTTACTTTATGGATATTCACCTTTATGATTCACAACATTTCATGAAGTTTCTCAATTGATATGCAACCTAAACTATTAGATGTTCAATTCTGCAATCCTATAAAGTCCCTATGTGTATCACAATTAAATATGAATGTGCTTCTCGAACCTACATGCCACCTTGATGTATGTTGCAAGACCAAGCCCAGAGGGAAGGTCTGATTTGGTCAAGCCCCATAGGGAAGACCATTGGGCACCTCGAGAGGTGACCCCATGCACCAAGCTCAGGATGGAGAAGGTGGCCTTATGTCCCTTGCAAGGAAAAAACCCTAAGAGAGGGTAATCTAGGGTTTAGGGCAAAAGCGGTTGAGAAGTCAATTTAAAAGCATAATTTGGATTGTTAATCTATTATTTGTTTACTTAGGTTGTTAGAAACTACTTGTGATATTGTGATTGTCCCCCACATACTAGTATAGCAATATACTGACCAACATTTTGTTTGTCAGTGTTTTAGGTACAATTATGAAAATGGACAAACAATAAATCGAAATATTATGAAGATATGATTAATTTGTTCAAGGAGGATCAGTTAGCTAGACTTTTTCTGTGGATAGAATTCTAGATCCAAAATTTTACAAGGTATGCAAAAAGATTTATTTTATACCAGCTTTTCAGTTTAGTAATAGTAGAATTTGATAATTATTTCTGATTAAATGTCTAACCATGGATCCTGAAATATTGGGATAGCGTCTCTGAACTCTTGGTCTCCCGTGATTGGGGGTTACTGGGAGGCGGGGTCATTACATACAACTTCCTTAGAAATTCATTCTTCATTGTCTCCCATGTAACAATCTCAGTCTTCAAAGACTACCACTCTATCACCTTGTCCTTTAAAGGGGAACAAGGTGAGCTAAATAGAATTTCCAGTGGCTACAATTGTCCTAAAAGCAGAGGAAGTATCCAAAAAGGCATAAATGTGCTTGTACAAATTTTCATTATCAAACCTATATAACATAGGCAGAAATCCAAGAAGATACAGTGATATTGACAACTGTTGACCCAACATTTGATCCACTATAGTAGAAATCAAAGAAGTGTAGTTTTGGGAATGAAGTAATAATGCAACATCTTGGGTGGTGGTAGAGGAAATGGAGGGATAGGTGGCTCCTCATGGTTATGGGAAATCACTATCCCCATCTAATCTTCTAGATGTTGCTTGTGGTTGTTTTAATGCCTTCTTCTTCCTATACTAGGATATGCTAGAAAGGATTCGATAGAAAGTGGATAGCACCTAAAAATTCACAAATTGTCAGTTGAACAAGGCACAACCAATCAAAAGAAGCTAAGTTTAAAAATATAATTAAAATAATAATGGATAGCAATGGTGAGGAACCAGGAAAAGTCAAAGCTAAACCAACTATCTAGGCCGAGCATCACTCTCCTAAAAAATGATGCCAGAAAGATTGATGCATTCACCACAGGTTCACCCAACCAATTGAATTTTGATTGGATGCACCCTAGACACACAATGTGGTCTTTCAAATTTATAGGTCCCAATGGACACACTTCTAAACAATTTTTCAAGCATAGAAGTTTAGGAGTAGTATAGGAGAAGTGAGTCATAGTCGAACCCAAGAGAGTGAGGGTGCACTGGAGCTTAGTTGGTTTAGTTGGGTTTCTAATGCAGAGTCTAGGGTTGAAGGGTTGAGGTTGATATGGTTGATTACACAAACAGTGAACAAGCAACTTAAGGAGAGAAAGATCAGAACCTAATCTAACCCTAGACAAATTAGTTCTGATTTGGAAGAAAGACAAGCTAAACAAGAAAAGAGAAATTTAGACTAAGAAGATAAAAGAAAGATCTAACACTACACTAAACTAACTATGCAATCCTATTTAATAACCTAAATATGGAAACTAGTTATTGTGAGAAAGAGACTACACTAGACTAGCATTCAACAACTAGGGCAAGAAAATGACTAAACTAGCAACTATCTAGCTAAAGCAACTATAAATGGATATTAGATACACTAGCAAGGCCTTACTATCAAGAATAAGACAATTAACTAAGAAGGCAAGTGAAGCAGTTAACTAAGAAAGCATTAACTAGAAGAAGGCAATTTGGGATTTGAGAAAGTAATAGTGGTTTGAGAAATTTTAGGGAATGTGACTCAAACCTAAGTTGAGGGGTTAAAACATGCAAACCATACTCATTCATTTAGATTTTTAAACCAAACAACAACATAGATGTTATAGAACTACCCCAAAACTACTACTTGTCCATGGGTAGAATAAGGAGTGTGTAGGGAAACTACACCCTAGCACACCCTATTGAACCTTGTGTGACTCACTTGGACTAGGGTTTAGGTGAAATTCTATTAGGATCTAGAAATTCTAGGTTTCTAGATTAGGGTTTCTTAGGTTTAATTGTGGGCCTAGGGTAGTAATGGAGGGTGGGAATGAGGGTATCTCACCTTACATCACCTACCATCTTGCCTTTAGATAGCTCCAATCTAATTGCACTAAGTCTCTCTAGACTATCTACTCAATTCTCACACCTTGAAATCGTAGAGAGGATATGTATGTGGGAAGATAGGGTTATACCTAAGGATCCAATAGTTTGACCTAAGAGAAATCCTAAAATAGCCTCATACAAGCAATTTTCTCCTACATTCTAGGTGGTTTCAATCACAAATCAACAAACAATCCATGTTCTTAAGATGCAAACACAAAATTAGTTTATGGGAAGTAGATATAACTAGAAGATAATAATCATAAAAATAATTTATAAGGTATACAAGTGATTTTTGTACAACATGGTATCAAAGTCACATTTTAGCCCCAAACAACCCACCTACGGGGCCTAGCTACTAATAATGAAATTGAAGAAGGAAAAAGGAGTGAATGGCCAAGGAGGCTTGGTGAAGACTCCTCCTTGTTCATATCCTAGTAACTACACCACCACAACCTTCCTCCTTGATTATTGGATGACATGGAAGGGAAGGTGGAAGTAGCCAAAACTATAGAAAACTAGGTTTTTGAGAAGGTGAAAATGAGATGGACATAGGATAGATATAAAGGCATGCTCTATAGGGTGGCAGTAAGTAGTAAGGAGTTAGTAACCTCGTGCTATATAAGACACCCATGTAGGTAGTAGGGAAGCACTCTATTAAGTGGAAGCAATATGCGAAAATCAGTGCAGAAAACACTAGGGTTTGGTTAGTAGCACATTTGTGTTGGGCAGGATGACTGTGATAGGTAGATGTGGAACAAGCATACTGTGAAAGAATGGGCATGCTAGTGGAATGGGAAATGTTAGATTTGGATAATTAACGACTGGTAGCACGATCGTTCTCTATCACCACAACCGTGCTAGGGGCTTTTGCTTGCACTTTGCTCTTCAACTTCAGAATCCATGAATTATTTTGCTTTCGATTGACTCTTGGACACTAGGGTTAGGTTGGGTTTAGGGGCATAGACTAAACCTAGGATCATCCTTTCCAACTACCGTTCATTCAAGGTATGGTCCAAGTACCTAAAAACATGCAAAGAATGTCCATAAGCACTTTGATAGTAAACCATTTATTAGGGGAAGTAACATGCATTCTAACAAGTTTAGTGGAAATGAAATAAAAAAGGCATAGGATGAAGCCCTAAAATAGGATTGCATCAATACACAAGAGGCACAATTATGGGATTTGTCCTTGGCATCTCCTACCTTGGATATTGACATGTCTCAAGACTATATGAGTTGTCCACAGTTGATTAATCTTCTACCATTCAAAATGCCTACACAAGGCAAGCATAAAAGGTGTAAGAAATCTATGGGAGAGGTAAAAACTAAGGGATGGAAGATTTGATGTGTTAAGGTAACCGACTGCCTTGGCATTGATAAAATACTTTAAGGAGTGGGACCCAATATGGGAGCCACTCGCTTACTTCATGGAATAATAGAAAAGCATCCAAATCCAAACACGAATATTTTTTTTGCAATGGATGATGAACTAAAATTCTAGTACACAATGTATCAGATACTAAAAGTATAGAGGTGGAATATAAAAGTCTAATCATTAAAATTCTCATTTTTATCATAGTTTAATACCCATGCAGGATTAACTTATAAAATTAAAAGAAACTAAACTATAGATAAGAGAGTGTTGAGGGAAACTTGGCTACTTAAATCTATATTCAAGGAAAAGACTAATCATGTGTAGGATACAACTCGGGGTAACCTATGACAAGATCTTCTCCACCTAAGGGGTTGGGAACAACCTGATAAGAGAAGACAAGGGGGACGTTTTATCAGTAAAAGCTGGCATGCACTTAAAATGGGGATTGAAAGTTATAAGAATAATGTACATCAAAAGTAAAGTAACATTGTTTCCAATGAATAGGGAGGTAGTAAATCCAAATGGATATCAAAAATATATCTCCACATAGTAAGATTTAAATATTATGTGAAGAAACAATAAAATACAATCATGAATTCTTACCTTAACAATTAAAGAAATAATAGAAATCAAATTAAACAAATCAATTGATTCAACTGCATTCATATAAATAATAGAATACAATCATCTAAAAGTAGGACCAGATGACTTCCATATGTTCTTCCTAGGAAGGAGGTGAGATAACCACAATCCTCTGTGTATTTTTATATATATCAGGTGAGAGCTCTTGGGCCTACATGAGACAAAAAAGCCCCATATATGGGAAAAGTTGTACAACAGGATCCAACCCCATAATGTATTTCTACAAGTAGATAAAGATAGTCTAATAAATCAAATGTGCATTTCATAAGGAGTAAATATAAGTAAAGTCCAAAAAAATCATCAATTTAGGGTTTCAATTATTATATGGAACAATAATATGCAAACATTCGACAAGGGTTTTAAATCAAATAAGTATCAATAAGATCAAAGAAAATAGACTCAATCTGATATGTCAATAGTATATCAGATAAAGTTCAGTGAATTGGACCCAAATGGGTCAAATATGTATAATAAAGTGACATGTAGAGAAATATGCCACAATTATTGATTATTATTTACAGATTATACTTAATTAGGTAGAGATTATTTTTCTTAATTCTAATGAGTATTTATTTGTGATTTTTTGACTTATAGTTTAATTACTATAAATTATGTAAGATACTATTATTTATAGATTTATAAAACAAAATGATTAGACAATTAGAGATACCCTTCATCATGCATCAATTTTCTAATGCGTGGGAGGGTGTATCTATCTTTATTCAACAGACAAATATTGCATAACCATTTGCCAAATAAAGTCCCAAAGTGCATGAGAAGCGTGACAACATCAAATAAGACCAAGGATGCAGACAGAAACATAGAGGCAACAATGTTCTTCCCATCTTTGGCGATGAAACAGCAGAACAAGCTGAAGAAGATGAAATCTAATTCATGAGACCATTGCATTAAAGAACTGGAGAATGTTCCTATTGAATGCTCCATCCAACTTTGGTCCCAATGAGTCTGATCAAGGGAAGTGCAATGACTAGAAGATCTACATGAACCTTACTGTATGGTTGGTAGGAGAAAGTAAGATCAGAAGAACAAATGATATAAAACACATGTAGCCATAGGACTACTAGAGTTTGTAGAGTCTAAATAAAGTTACTCAAGAGAAAAATAAGATTAGAAAAAGTATATAAATACAAAATTGGATATCAAATTCGAGAGAAGAAGGTGAACATAAAAAATGGGGGAAAATTATTCAATACATGTATTAGTCAATAGGAACCACCAGTGGTGAGGCAACATGATTTACAACATATGTGGATGTTTGAAAGGCATGTGATGGCCTTGGACCCTACCATCGATCTTACAACACAACAGTAAAAAAATCAACACTAGAGGAAAAGGCTCTAAGATAGACAATGGTGAAAAACTAATGAGAACGTATCTCAAAGGTGTATCAATGCAAAGAAATTGGTACTTATGGGTTCAAAGGCCGTATGTAGTGGGATTTCAAGAGGAAGAAAGAAATAAGGGAAGAAGAGGAACCAGAGTTGGGGAGGACTCCGTCGGGGTATCAACCCATTGGTGTTGGGAATCTCTAGAGTAGGGTTGTGAGAGGAGTGTGAAGAGGTTGGAAAAGAGAGAAGTGGAGCAGAGTAGAGAGGTCGCCAGAAGGAGTTTGGTGGTGTCATGGACTGTCAAAATCCAGACAAAGAGGAGCACTCGGGGAATATGAAAACCTCAGAGTTGCAAGACGATAATCCAACAACTCGTGAAGAGCCTGATAAAACCCAAGTAAGTTTCCAGCGTGAAGAAACAACTTCAGGAAAATTAAGAAATCAGTGGTCTAACAACAAAAGTAGGGAAATTGTGATTTAAATCAAGATTTGGTATAGTCTGATTCATTAGGATTTCATTGTTTAAAGATTATCTTCTCTAATCGAATTGGGATAGTCACAATTACCCAATTTTGTTGATAAAAGGTATGCTAGATAATTAGGACCCAATAAATCCGATTTTACAGTGACATTTAGTTTTAAAGATTATCTTGTATGAGTTATTATACAATTAGGTTTTAAATCATTATCACACTTATTATTGTTATATATCAACATTTTATCATCATCGTTTATCATTTATGTCCTATTATTCTCATATAGTTATCAAAAGATTTATGGTAGATTATGTTGCACACATTTTCACATTTTACTTATTTATCCCCTTATGTTCGTCGATTCAATATTAACTTATATGATGGCACATCAATTATCTCCACTTATATTAAATATCTAACTATAATCACAATATATCTTTTAGCCACATTATTGTCCACAAGAATCATTGATTTAGGGTTTTTTCACACTAGAGTACTAAGGATGCACATTTAAGTCATTTTGCGTGTATTAGCAAACATAATATTATTTTTTGGTCACCCAAGCATGTTTTTTCTCTTTGATAATCAATGAAGAAATGATTGTAGGCCCAACACCACATCTATATAGTCTAGATTTTGAAGGTATAAGAAAAAGACAACCATACATTAGGACTATACAAAAATATTCATATCAACAAAAATATTATTCCAACATCCTTGTATACTAGGAACCAAGTTTTGAAACACAACTAAATTCTTATAGATCCAAATATGATCCAATTTGGTAATGTAGTAGCCACACCTACTTTTGTCACCCATCTTCACATAATCAACTTTATTCTTGGAAATAATCTAGATCCAACTTTTCAACATAGCCAACTTCCAATGTTTTTAAGAAAACTGGCAGTCACAAAAAAGGTGTTGCAAATATTCTTTACTTTCTCTACAAAGCATACAACTGTAGACAAATAAGAAATGCCTTCTTATCAAATTTTCAGCATTCAATAATCAATAAGTAAAACCATTCACTCATTAACTTTGAATCTTTGTAGGAGATCAACCTTTTGTAGCCACAAGCTCCACAACACATTGGGACATTTAACTCTAACTAGATTTAATGCATCTCTCACCTTTATCATATACTTAATCCAGACTATAGTTATTCTCCATGCAAAAACTAAGAGTATCTCTTCTTCAAGTTTCAAGAACTAAAAATTTCCATTGACAATGATCAAACTCAACTTCACAAATCTGTCCCTTCATTAGATTTAGGCACACATTCTTATTGGTAATATCAGAAAGAAACTTATGGTCCCTGAGATAATGATCCCTTCATGAAAAAATCTTATCATTGTTCTTGATTTTATAATCAATATGCCTAATGATAGAATGTCTCATCTTCAAAATATTCTTACACATACGAGAAACATTTGGAGATTCCTTGCACATCAAAATAGTATCACCATTCACATATTTATTATGGATCCAACACACCCATAATGTTTCTTTACTACTAGCAATGTTCCAAAAATTAATAATCATACCACCTACACAAAAATGTCCTTGGACAATCTAATACTTAAGCCTCCTTCTCTAATAGGCTTACAAACTTTGTCCCATACCATAAGGTCACACCGAATGTAATCCATACAAATTCTATATGTATTATTATAGAAAAAAGAAAGGAAAGGGAACACATTGGCCCAATACAAGTAAACACTAGAGAGAGTGGATGTAACAAACTCAATCCAGTCAGCGAGAGAGGGATTGGGTTATACAAGATTCCATTATTGTTGATTCTATCTATCAAAGGAGAACATAATATCTTCATCAATATCTCAAAGAGGAAAGGAACTCCTAGATAATTAACAAACAAATTTCCAATAGGATAACGTCAACAATGTTAAGAATACTAGCTTTCTTACTAAAAATTAGAACTCTTCCCCTGATTGAACTGGAGACTATCGATAGATCCAAAAGTATTAAGGATTTCACAAAGAACAATACACTAATATTTATAAGGCTCCCCATATATCATTGAGTCTTTAAAAAAGATGACATGAAAAATATAGTGAGAAGGAGAATCCTTTATATAGCCAAAGACTTTCTTTTCAACAGAATGACTAATAATACTTGAGAAACCCTACATACAATTAACATACAAGAGAGGGGCCAGGGGATCTGCCTGTATGAGACCTCTAGAAGGCTTGAAATTTTGAGTAGGGGTTTGCCATTACTCAGGACTAGATATCTTACAGAGCACACAATTTCATAAACCTAGCCACAACAAAGTTTGGGGAAGCCCATTTCCTTCATAATCTTCATAAGGAAGTTCCACTTATTCAAAATCATAAGCCTTAGTGATATCAACTTTAATGCATATATTATATACCCTACATGGTTACAAAAAATACTCAGAAGCTAATTAGAAATAGGAATGACTTCTTTGATATTCCTTCCATAAAGAAGGGTGCATTGGCTTCTACCAATGATCTCTAGCAAAATAGAGCTAAGTCTATTAGTAAAAGTATTCAAACTAATCTTCTAAATAGTATCGATCAAGGAAATAAGTCTCCATTCTTTTATCATGTTGGCATTGCATTTAGGTATATGAAAGTTTGATTAATATCTCTTAATATCCTTTCTTTATCAAAGAAATCTATAACAACTTTAGAAATAAGATCTCTAGTGATGTTCCAAGTATTTTTTAAGGAAATTTTGATTAAAATCACCAGGTCTAGGATCCTTATCCACATTATCTTTTTGTATGATTTTATTAGTCTCCTCCCTACTTACTCTGGTATGCAAAATCAATAGATGATAAACATTCAGCTTGGGAAAGTCCCATTCATCATCCCAAGGAAGAGAGGTATTATTGGTATCTTTTAACAAATTGGAATAATACGACATTGTGATTTCTAATCATGTTCTCATTAATAACATGAACACCATTAATACTAGTAGCTTTAATATAATCTCTCTATATTTTTTTGGAGAAAATTTTAAAAGAAATTACCATTCTTATCCGCCTCTTTGAGCCACTAAACCCTAAATTTTTTTCTAGTAAAATCCTCTTCACATTTTAGAGAAATTAAATCTTCATTTCTAAAATTATTAGCTTCAAAGCCTAGCTTATTATCATCCAGGTTGCTGTAAGTAGCTTCTTGGGCCTTTAGAGCCTTAATTTCCAAAGATTTCTAGCATTATTGATTAGATTACCAACACTATTTTTATTCTACTCAATAAGATTCTATCTAACCTCCTTCAGTTCACCCTTTCACCTCTATATTCCAGTCTTGTTCAACCACTTTTAATAATTCTTCTCTTATAGTTCATGCGTTGATAAACCATAAGGGAACATTTTTCTTCCTGCCATTAGCCTTCAATCTGATTCCCAGAATTTGTGATCATTGTGAATGGAAGAGTAGACATCTCCTACGTAATTAGACTAAATGTCAAGGAAACCATTGTTGAAAGTAATCCTATCAATATTATAAGTAGTAAAATTCAGCACATCCTGATGATTATCCCAATTAAAGAAATATCCTTTGAGCTCAGCCTCAAACACATCATTATTAATCATGAAACTATTGAAACTAAGCATAGAGATACTAGAAGGGTTAGACCTACCAACTCTCTCATAATTCATTCTCACAACATTAAAATCTCCAACAACCAACCATGCCTCATTCATGCCACTTTCTAGTCTATTGAAATTTCACCAAATATCACTTCTCTTCATGTCTGCATTAGCACCATGAATTGCTATAGCAAAGAACAAAAAATTATCATTAATAATCTTCACATGTAAATGTTGAACAATCTCCTCAATGTAAGTGTTGTTGATAATATTGGGATCCCACATCATAAGAATCCTCCCTAAAGGATGATAAGCATGATTAGAGGGCTAACGACTCAGACCATGTCTTATTCACACTTTAGAGATTTTATTCCTCCTAATTTTAGTTTTAGACAAGAAGTATATAGGAGTATAAATTCTATTGAAGCTTTCTTTAATTTTAACTTGATGAAAATAATTATTCAGACCTCTAATATTCCAACACAAAATGGAAACTCTTTCATTCATTTTAGAACACTGGTAACCAGAGGCATGCTAGTCTCAGTAACTTCCATTACATCAAAAAACTCTAGCTCTTTAAATTTACTGGGGAAATGAAATTTTGGTCATTTGTCACAACAATCTTGCTCTTGTTTGTCTTGGTAGCACCCGTAGGATGGGATTGCAAATTGCAGACCCTTTAGAAACTATCTTTATCAATAACCATAGTTTTCAAATTCACATGAGTTGAAAACTAAAGAAATATCAGAAAAGCAACTACAACTCTAATAACATCCTCAACCTTGCTTTTCATGATGATAAATTCCCTAAAGAAGCAACTCACTTTCTATAATGTGGGCATCTAAGAACATAAAACATAGGACAAGGCACCACTTTAGGGATAACTTGGTCTTTCGTAATAGATTTAGAAACTATAGGAAACACTAGTGTTTTCCAACACAATATGACGATATCAAATGATTCTTAGCATTGCACTCAAATGAGATACTGGAACTTCCAATTTATTCCCTAAGGATTGATTCAGATCAACAGTTCTACTAATAGGATTTGGAATACATGTACCCTTACTGTGGGCTTTGTTAAGCATAGGAACAATTTTACCTTTAGGACAACCATTAGATTCATGACCAAAAGAATGGAAGTTAGTGCACATCTTTGGAATCCATTTATAAAAATAAAGGGTAATCAAAATCAATCAACATTAGGATATGTAATCTAGCAAACTAAATTCTTAAACATTTTTTGTTATGAAATCCAAATCAATAGGCGTGTCAAGGAAACTAACAATTCTTGAAATCATAGAACTATCCCCAAAATTCCAGTACAAGGTTCATAAGACAAATCTACACTGGTACGCAATTGAGGGATTCCTTTTCATGTTTCAAAATTAGCAACTTACCTTTCATAATTCAAGGTATGTCCTCTAACGCATGATGCATATTAGATTGCTCCAAAAACTTTATAATAAAAAAACCATGATTCCTTACGGGGATATCAATGTTACCTTAGACTTTCCATAGCCATACCATGTTATTTGATAAAGTCGGGAGATGGACCTTAAAACTGATCATGTACCTAGATCAGACATTCCATCATTTCTCAACAATTTTCTTTGCTTTAATTGAGGGTAAAGAAACTTACCATCCAGGACATCAACCAAAATCTTCCTGAGCCTTTCTTCACCATTCGATCCATACTTGAATAGAGTTGACCACTAGATAGACTTAGAGATCACCACTCCTCTGAATAATACCTCCAATAAATTTCCAACCTGTGGAATTTGCTCTCCCCTTCCAATTGACTCGGCAACTCCCTCTTCCACAACCCACACTATTGAAATCAGACAAATCCATTGAATCTTCTTTAACCATAGAGATTTTATGCATATATACATACATACATAGGTTTCTAATCAAATAACCAATCTCTTTAGGAAGCTTGGGATTCTTCCTTAGTCATGATTTGATCATTAATAATGACTGAAATTCTTTGTTTGCCATCAGTATATGCTTATTTCAAACCATGTCAAAGAGGTTCTAGATCAATTTCTAGGGGGGGTAAGATATTGAGTCAAAAAAATGTATGATCCAAAGTTATCCCAGATGGAACAAAGATATAAATTTGATGTGATTAGGTAGAATAAATCACTAATGATCCAACATCTCTACCAGTTGAACTATGTCGTCCTTTGCATTTTGAGTAGTAAGATCTTGATCACGTTTGATCAAGATAGTATTGAGAGTATCTTTTTTAAAAGAATCTAAGATTTTTATCAAATCAAACATTCAAAATCAAGGAAATATGCTTATTACATTATTATGGGTCCTTTTAAGGCTAAACAAAACTTGAAGTTGAGTCTATCTCCCCCATATGCAAAGGTAGGATAGCTTAAGATACATCAATGAGGGCTCAAACACTTTCTATTGAAGGTATACCAAAACTTATACGAGTACACATGTCTTCTAAAATATACACTACTAAGAATTTACATTAAATTAAATGTCTTCATCGTAACATGCAACATCCTCTATAACCCTGATGTCTTGTGATAGATTTTTTTGCTATTTTTATTGTCATTGATGTGTGGTTCATATAAGTCATGCCCATCCAAATAACTATAATTTTTAGCATCTATGCAATATTCTACATAAGATTGCCTTAAAGTAGTTGTAATTAGGTTGAAACCACATATGAACACCATCGTCTCTGAAAACCAGAGTGCATTTATACTAGGATGGATGATCACATATAATTCCCTCATAGCATATGAGTTATTCCATGCCATGAATAAGGATAAAGGAAAGAAGCAAGGCAACATTGCTCTAAAGTTAGATATATCCAAAGCCTATGATAGAGTGGAATGGAGTTTCCTAAACTATGTCATGGAGAAGATGGGTTTTAGGGGGAAGTGGAGGGAAAGAGACCTTGATTGCATTACGACTGTCCAACTTTATTTTTCCATAAATGGATACCACACTAGTAGGATAAAGCCAACCTGTAGACTTCACTAGGGAGACCCTCTATCGCCTTATCTCTTTATTATATGCGTCAAGGCTTTTTCTATTTCTCTTATTACTGCTGCAAGGGACAATCTTCTACATAGTAGAGGAGCATCTCGTATTTCACACCTCTTCTTTACATACGACAATATTTTGTTTGCTAGATCCACTAATGCAGAGTGCCTGAAAATAGATGAAATCATCATCCAGTATGAACAAGCCTTCGATCAAATGATAAATCTATCTAAGACAGAGGTGGTCTTTAGCAAAGGAATGTCTTATGACAAGAAAGAGGAACTGAAACAACTCATGAAAGTGAGAGAGGTGGACAAACATGCACACTACATGGGTCTCCCAACATCCATTAGAAGTTCCAAAAAGTAGGTATTCAACTACATAAAAGAGAGAATATGGCTGAAATTGCAGGGATGGATGGAAAAAATGTTGTCTAAGCTAGGAAAGGAGGTACTGATAAAAGCCATAGCACAAGCCATACCTATGTATGTGATGGGTAGTTTCCAGCTACCATCGGGGACACTTGATGAAATACACAACCTTATTGCCATATTCTTGTGAAGTGTTAAAGATAACAAAAGGAAAATCTCATAGATGAGCTGGAGCAACTTGTGCAAACCAAAAAGACAAGGGGACTCAGCTTCAGATATTTGCAGTTCTTCAATCAAGCACTGTTGGCAAAACAACTATGGAGATTTGAAACGCTTCAGATATTTGCATGTCTTCAACCAAGCACTGTTGGCAAAACAACTATGGAGACTTGAAACAAACTAGGACTCTTTGGTTTATAGAGTTTTAAAAGCTAGGTAGTTTCCAAGGATGACCATCTGGGAGGCTAGGAGAGGATTCAACCCTAGCTACAAATGGAGAAGTCTGTGGAACGCAAAGGCATTGCTGAAGGAAGGTATGGAGTGGAGGATAGGGAATGGGGAAGAAGTAAGGATATGAAAGGGTCACTGGATACCAAAGGAGGAAGACACACTAGAGAGGTTCTAGGGTATAAAATGGTCACAATACAACTTTATGAGGGACTTGATAACGTTGGATGGGGATGCATGGGATAGAGAGAAGATAGAACTCTATTTCTCAGCGACATATATAGATCGTATATGTGCTATTACCATGAGCATGAAGAAACTAAATGACGTATGGTCCTGGTGGCCAACACTGAAAGGAGTCTTTATAGTGAGATTAGCCTACTGGTTGGCTTTTCTGGGGAGGGAAGAAGGAAGAAGGCACATAGCACACCAATGGGACCAAGTATGGAGCGGGATAGGGATATCAAACTGGATAACAAAGACCGCCCACTTTCTATGGTGGATACGTACACGAGGCTTAGCTACTAGAGGCAAACTCTTTGATAAGCACTCTATGGGGGATGGTAGTTGTACCTTGTACATGGAAGAGAGAGAAACTATACCACATATGCTATTCAGATGCCCAAACATGAGGGAAATCTGAGACTAGGTGGAAAGTAGTGTACAACGGCTGGTGGATGAGGTGCATGATGGGGATATCCATGAGAGCCTTGCAACCATCCTTGACCAACTATTGGAGGGCGAGTGTGAAGCGATGGTTGCTTCCATTTGGGTGATATGGAGAGTTTGGGACAACATAATTTTCCAGAGTAATGTGACTAGAAACAAGTACATTTTTCAGAACTCCTTAGCCATGATTAGAGACTTTAGAAGATTGAAGGTAGAAGGCGAAGAAACTAGGCAAGCAAAGAACAATGAGACGAGCCCACACTAGAAATTCCCAACCATAGTAAACGTGAAGATCTATGTAGATGCATCGTGTGGAGAGGATTCTGGTGTAGCAGTTGGTATGGTATCACACAACCACAAAGAGAGACTTATGGCTATTATAGGCTACAAGCTCAGTGAGGGGCTGGATATCAAAGTCACGGAGGTGATCAACATGAAAAAAACACTGGAATTGACAACCAATATGGGCATCACTCAACTAGAAGTGGAAAGTGACGCCTTAGAAGTGGTCTGTGCATGCAAACAGGCAAAGGCAAGAAGAGATTATTTAGGGAGTCTAGTGGAAGATATTGTTTTTCTTAGTGGGAGTTTTGAGTCTTGTTGTTTTTGTTTTGCTAGGCGTAGTTACAATACAACAGCTCATGTCGTCGCAAGTATAGCTCGTAGAGGGTCATTTGGTAGTTTATCTTTTACGCAAAATTTTCCTTATAGCATTGCGAACTTTGTGGCGGCATATTTAGCCTTTATATTGATGATGGGGATCCCAATCATAGGGTCCCTCATCCTTCCATAAAAAAAACTAATTTTTTTAGCATAATGCTAATACCAACTCTTAGGCATGCCAACCCTTATAATATTCAACCACACCAAGAGCACAAAGAAGAAGGAAGGATCCATGATCTTTGACTTTAATGAGCATCTTTTATTTGCTACTTTTAGTTTTCATTTTTACTAGATATATTGCCTCAAGGGTATTCATTTGATGCTTTCTTAGAAAGGAACATTTTTGAGTTCTATTGCTACAACTGTATTTTAGTTACAACAACAATAAGGGGAATATCTAGATGCAATTTTAAATGATGCCATAGACTCAAGATATAATGGGTGAGACTCGAGAGGGGATCCATTCCTTACAACATTAAATTAAAGGAACCATTCCAATGCCAAACACCAACATAATAAATTGCATGTGATTATTATCCAATGTATTCGATTAGTATGTTGAAAATATTTGAAGATAGAATCAAAGAAAGTTTCTAAGTATTACAATTTAGAATATTATAAGGTTGACACCCATATGAGTGAATACATGAAGTAGATATTATAACACTAATCCTAGATGAGGAACGTAACCCAACTAATTCAACTTTATTTCCAAATGAACAACAACTACACATGTGGAAGTCCTAATCCAATTAGTCATTCTTCCCATGTCTACTTTACCTAAGGGGTTGGAAGAAAACCCCATAAAAGAAGAAATTGGAAGTTTGTTAGCAATTGTTGGCATGTGAATATCATAGGGAATTGGGTAATAAAAGGGAAAAGGGACACCAATTTATACATCAAGGATCCAAAAAAGAGAGATATAAATTAAACAATCCAAGTGGATGAAAGAAGAATTACTAATAAGATGATATTCAAGTGTAAAGGGGTAAAGTAAATATAACAATACAATAAAATTCACAAAAAAACATTAGTGTGCAACTTATTATGAAAAGACTAGAATGAAATAAAAAACATGTTCAGTGCATCATCACCAGAAACTGATGGACATTACCTCTTAATATTAAATGAGATAGGCATAACGACATCAACTAATGGGCATCGCACCCCAATATAAAATACAATAGGAATCACCACATAAAAAGGAGTAAATGACATCACCATCAGATCACTCTAGAATAGGAATCATGACCTAGATCTATCAATAGTATAACATGTATCACCACCCATATATATGAAATACACATCATCACCAAATTCCAAAATATACTATAGGCATCACCACTATAAGTGCAAGATTTTCACAAACGTCTTCAAGATAGGGTTACTTTATGAGAATGGATCAAGTAGGCAATATTCAGAATTTAGATGCACTTAAAACATTGATATGCCATCACATGGAAAATTAGGTTTTCCCATTTCATGAATGGAATAACATAATATAGTTTCACCAGATAGGGTATAACTTGAGAAAGGATAAACAAGATACAAATGTTAGACATTGAATCATAATATCAATTGAGAAATGACAACATCTGAGAAAATCCAAGTTTTGGGACTTAAAAAGGTAAAATGGATCTCAAAAGGAGAAATTACACGTGCATATTTTCATTAGAATAAAATAGAGTGACAACATAGATCAATTATGATTAAAAAAGGATGCAACTTACCTAACCTAGAGTCAATATATCTTTGAAATTCTAAGTGAGGGACTATCCAAACCAAGGGTAATCATGATACATTTTTTATTATTTCAGTAATACTCCACACACCCTAAAAATGACTTTAATACTAAAATTGATTTAGATTAGAAATCCTACTCCAATAGACAGAGCATACTTTTTTGATTCCATATCATACTTTATTTTTCTAACTAAGCAATAGTTTACGACGGATTTTACTAGCCAAGCCCTCTTACTGATATTGAATTCCAAAAAACAGAAGAAAATACATATATTCCCTTGCATTAAATGTCCTTACCATGTCCATGTAATGGGGATAAATTGTAAAACCAGTGCTCCAAAACTCATGCTGATTGATGAAATCAATAGCAGAAATGATGGGCATACCCCTTCACATATAAATACAAAAAAGTGTTGGCGAGATGAGGGGTGCGTGTAATCTAGGTAATGCATTTCCCGATAAGTGGAGTCATGAAACCAAATGTCATATCAGAAGTGCAAGTTTCCCTATGGCTTTTGATTCCTCCCACAAAGGGGAGACAAATGAAACTAGAAGGAAAAATGGCATGCCATCATATAAGTACTAACAAGATCAAACCATACACAAAAATAAGGAAGAACAATGAATATAGGTGATTGGGAATTAGAGTTAAATTGATGATTCCTAAAGGTTAAATTCACCTTTAGGAGTGTAGGGAACCCTCATTTGGTCCTCAATGGTTTCCAAAACACTATAAAACACCAGATCATGAGAGAAATAAGGATGCGGTTGGGTAGAGTCATAGAGTAGAAGGCCAGACCAATGGGAGATGGAAGAAGGTCCCAATTTTCCAAGGAAGGCATGGGAGAGTTTAATTTAATAATGGTGAAAATGAACATGTATACTCAACTTGTGATCAGATGTAGAAACATTAAGTATGTAGGTATGACATGAGAAATTTTGAGTTAAATTAAAAGTACAAGGGAGTGTATCAGAGGCCACAGATGAAGAGAAAATAATCCCCTTTTATAGACGATTAAATTGAGGTTTTCATTTTAGGTTGAAGATGGTTTTTGAGTGAGAGATTTATCATTATGGAAAAGAAAGAGGAAATCACTAGAAAGGAAACCATAAATCAAATTATAAGAGAAGGTCGCCAATCTTCACAAAAATATCAGGTACTATAGTCATGCAACATAGGTTGGAGGTAGGTGATGATGGTTTGATCATCGAATCAACCATCATGTGGTGCAACATGGATGGGAACCTAAAAGACCCACTCCTCGAAGGTCTCTTTGCGTGATACCAATTACTTATATATGTATTTAACACATGTTTTCTTTCCTATTTTTGTTTACATATCTAGGACTATCCAATTTACATGAAACTTGGAAACACTAATTTGAGTAGGCATAATATGATTTTATTGCTAGATTTTTTGTTTTGAGATACAACATGAAATTAATTAACATTTTAGTGTGTAAAGGTATTATTGTCATATATATTATTCTAATAAATGCCTTGCTCTGATAATTTGGCAATTGTTTTGCTTCAATTTTATCTAGCAATTAAACACTTTCCTTATTTACCTATATATAATTGTTGACCTTATTTTACTCAATATTTTACTTTGAAAATTATATATGATGTGATTTAATATACTAGAATTTATTGATATTACTACCACGTGTATCATCCTAGCTGACTTATTTCTCAAACATTTAATGATTGCAATTGGTTATGGGATTGCCTTATAAAGAATTACTTTCCCATATTATTGTATACAACCATATATATTATTTAATTTAAGATTCAGTATGAAGTCATGTAATGATATTATATTGCAATTAAGAATAAACCAATTCTCCATTAAACTATATATTCCTTTTTATGATAATCATGGTGTTCCTCATCATTATTGTTGATAGGAATATGTTTTATATTATCATTAATCTCATTATTTAAATTAGATACATTGTTCGGGGTAGTGTAAAATTATTATAATTATCATATGATTTCTATTATAAAAAATTAGTGGGTTTATGACATGTGATTTATTAGTTCTTGTATTAGTAGTATTTGGATTGCGCTTTACTAGTTCATTTTATGTAGTAAATGTTACATCAGTGAACTATGGTTTAATATGAAAAATGTGCAATAAATAACTTATCCATTAACATTAATCATCTAAGCAATAATCTTATCATCATCTTATGAAGCTCAATTAAGGTATAATTTACACCATGTTTGGAAAATTTCCCCCTGAATTAAACACAAAGACATCCAACCCATGAAATTAGGATTTGTTGGTTTATGAGTAAGGTTTTAGTATGTTATAAAATCCTTTATTCTTATAATTTTTCTTAGCACCTTTTAATGTCTGGATGTGGAACTATGAATTTTGTATTCCATTTTGGAGGAAGGTTTATTTGTTCAAAACGTTTTCGAATTAGGATAAATGTTGAAACACCAAGAGAGGAATTTATAAAATGTTCCTCTATTATGTAAATAGTTATAGGTATCTCATGATTTTGGGTAAAAATGACTCAAGGTTTTCTAAAGTTGGAGAAAAAAAATCATGCATCATCTATATTTATTGGGCTTCTTCACTTGATTGCAAGGATATTGCTTGAAGTTATTCACCACAAGTGTACAATATAGGATTAGAAGTTTGTTTAATTCACATGATTTCAAGTAGAAGATATAAATATTTCTATAGAGGAATTGCATTTCCTCAACCTTATGAGATGCTCATCAATAGTGAAAAATAATTCCTTTTCTTTTTGAAAACCATTCAATCTACTATTAAGTGGCCAAATCAGCCCTAACCAAGTCAATTATATGTTGTGGGAAGGAGTTTGATAAAAGAAATGGCTCATGTTTTTTGGCCGCCTCTTGTGGAAGCACATGAGCAAGACCATTGGTCTACCTTCTACAAAAATAGAAAGAAATGCATGAAAAAGACTGCCTTAAGAGGCCGATATCATTGAGGATCGTCCCCAGCATGCCCATCCTATATTCCTAAGAGTTTATGTTGTGGATGATTGTATCTGAGTCAGATTCTACAATCAGATTGTCCAGGTGAAGTTCTCTCGAGATCTTGAGGCCTTCCCTAATCGCCCAAGCTTCAACACAAGCAACATCATTTAGTTTGAGCTTTCTTGTGATGTAGAAATGAAGCAAGTTTCCTTTGTTATCTATCCAAGCAAGTCCTGCTCCATCATGCCCATGTAAGCCCACCGCAACGTCGCAGTTAAGTTTCATGATGGTAAGAGCCGATTTCGTCAATGTTATGAGGATGGTATAAATACAAAAGGTTTTTACATGAGAGAGATCCCATTTTTTTACAACCTTATACGAAACATATTTTTAGGTGGTTTCAAGATATTTGTTAACTCAATCTTCAATTTAGACTAAAACTAATGCAATGATTGGAGATTTCTAGTAATCCAATTAATCTTGAGTTTGACATAGTCTCAATAATTGGGTGCAAAAGTGGCCCCATTGCCTTTTGAGAGATAGATGTCATAAAATATTTATCATTATTCTAGTTTATATTGTCATAGTCCATATATTCCTTGATTTTAACACACAGATTGATATCAACTTTGATGAAGGAGCCTCCAACAACTACATCAAGAATAGTTTTCAGTTATAGGTTTAGCCCTATAAAACATAACCACTAATCTATAATAAATATGGTATTCAATGAAGGTATAGATATCTTTTATATATCCCGATATCTCCCAATCTTCATATACATTTTCATCTAAATCCTTCTTTAAATTACACAATTAGTGCTTGGAATTATTAGTTTAAGTTGTCATATAAAATTCTAAATAAAAGTGTATCCTAACTCTTCCCAAATACAAATTGTTTTGGAGGCAATAGAATTTTACTAGGTTTATATTTCATCCAAAAGATAAAATTTAATAAATGCATGTAAACAAAGTCTTGGGATACATGTTCAATATTAAAAATATCTAGGGAAAGGTTGAAATTCAGAATATTCTGACTAGGGTTTTTACATAATTATCTTTGTATCAATGTGATTGAATGAGTGTTATTAAAACTATCATAAATTGTATCTCATATATGTGAAAATGAGTTTCACTACATCAAAGGATATGTACTAATCTTTAAAGGCAATGAAATCCCAAAGAAAATAAATTAGATCTCAAAATCTCACTTTCTCCATGCATGTTTCCTCCTCTCTATAAATACGTCCTTTGATATTTGTCTATGTTGTTGTACCTGTATATAAGATGAAACTTCTATCAAAATTTGGATTAAGTGGATAAATAAACTATGAAAGAAAAGTTAGTCAATATATACTAATTATACTAATAAAAACTTTCATCTATCGCAATCCCCTTAAAAATGCAAACAACTTGAGAAATATTCTTGAGTGGGATCAGATGTCAACTATTGTTATTGAATCATGTAATAACAAATTAGCTTGATAGATATTGTGAAGTATTAAATTTATAAGATTCAATCACACAATAATATCTTACAAGTGTAGAAGCTCAGTTCTTGTGGATTATGATATTATTCACGTCAATTGTGATTGAAAAGTAAGTTCTTTTAGTTTGTATTATGGTGTGTTTCATTACCTTGGGCTATACACTACTCAATTGGGATATGAGTAGATGAAACCCTTAGGAAAACACACTCGAGTCTTTCAAATTTATAAATGGAGTCCTATACTAACACAAACACTTAGACCACAATATATTAGCCACAAGCACACATGATTGTATTGTAATATAGGTGAGTGGAAACTGAGGTGCCGATCCATAGGGAAAGAGGGGAAGCTAGAGATAAGTTAGGGTGATCTATGTTCCTAGTGCAGAGAGTAGGGTTTTTAGGATTTGATGGTGATTAGATTGATTACACTAATGATGCAAGCAATTGAAAGCACTAAAGGATACTAGACCACAAGGAACCGTAAGTTAACACTAAACAAGGAATTCTAATTAACAAAGAAGACAACTAAGTAAGAAAGAGCAAGAGACTATAACTAAGTTACACTAGGAATGTAAGTTAACACTAAAGAGACAAGATAATCACTAGAGCAAATAATGACCTAGGTTAACACTAGCTAGCAAGATAACACTAGCAAGCTCAAAAGAGCACCAACTAATCGAGCAAGGCCTAATTATCCAGTCCTAAGAAATTGACTAAGAAGAAATGAAAGCAAGTAACTATACTAGAATAAGAAAGCTAAGAAAACAAGATGGGTTTTAGCAAGTTATGGGGACAGTGGGTCATTTGGGGGGAATGTCACATGAATCCAATTTGAGGGTTGATATAACATGCAAATCTTATATTTTCATTCGAGATTACCAAACCAAAGAACATAGTCAAATGCAATGAAATAACCCTATACTATTGCCATGGATAGAATAGAGTGTGGGAGGGGAATTACTCCGTTTCACCCCCTATCTAGCCTTGTGAGGCTTAATTGGACCAAAGTCTAAGTGGGATTTTTGTTGGATTCAACTAATCTAGGTTTCAAGTGTAAGGGTTATTAAGGCAATTGAGATCCAATGGTAGGAAGGGAGAGTAGAGATGAGTGTGCTTCACCTCATGCTACTCACCATCTAGCCTTTAGAAAACTCTAGGCAATTGCACTAATCACTCTTACACTAACTGCTTAGATCTCACACTTAGTTGTAGGAGAAGAGATTTGTATGTAGAAAACATAGGGTGCTAGCTAGGGATCCACTAGTTGGACCTAGGATCAATTCCTAAAATAGCCACATACAACTCGTTTTCCCTAGAGTTTAAGTGTTATCAAGCATCATATAACAAGCAATCCATGTTTAGAAGTGCAAATCACAAGTAAGATAATGGCAAATGAGATAGAAGCAGGAGACCATCATCATAGAATGGAAGTATGTTCATTACAAGTTATTTACTCCCAACATGGCATCAAAGTAATATTTTATCCCCCAAACAGACCACCAAGGGTCTTAACTACTCATAATCAAACAAAAGAGTAAAAAGGAAAGAAGAAAGAGGTAGAAGGCCATGGTAGCTAATGGAAGATCCTCCTTCTTCACCTCCTTGATGTCGAAGTTTGTGCACCTCTCTCCAAGATGGAAAATGGCATGGAAAGGTAAGGTTTGGTGGTGGAAACCCTAGGAAACTAGGGTTTTTGGGTGGAAATGAGGTGGAATATGGAGTAATGGAGGGAGGAAGGTAGGTGGAGATCTTAAATGCAAAGAGTGATGGAAATGAATGCTAGAGGTAGCTCAGGAGAAGCTAACCAAGTATTGTGGACACCACAATAGTATATATAGGTGGTGGGGAAGCACTAGGGTAAGTGGGGGGAAATGGGAAAAATAGTGGAGAAAAACTAAGGTTTTAGGTGCCAACATGGTTGTGCTAGGCAGCACAGTTGCAGTGGGTAGACTGTGGCACAAACATGGTGGTAGGGAATGGCTGTGTTGGGCAGAGGTAAAGTTACAGTGTGAAAGTGGGGAAATTGAGGATGGTAACACGGTTTTTCTAGACAACACGGCCATGGTAGGGGCAAGGTAGCACGGTCATGCTGGGTAGCACGATCGGGGTGGGCAAGTTGGGTTGGAGGTCGCTCTGCATAGAATGTTCGTTCTAATATTTAGCAACATGGCCATGCTGGCTAGCATGACTGTTCTGGGGGATTCTTGGCACGACCATGCTGGCTAGCATGAATGTTATGGGAACATTGTTGTAGATTGTTGAATCTTCAATCTTACTACTGATCTTGGCATTTGTCATCATGTCCGCTCTTTGGCACCACGACCATACGGGGGTCTTGAGATTCACTTTGAGCTTTAATCTTCATGATCCATGGACTTCTTTGATTTATCTGACCCTTGGCCACTAGGGGTAGATTGGGGGAGCTTTGGGGTCTTCTTTGAACTGCTCTATCTCTCCCATCCATCCAAATGTGGTCCATGTACCTAAAAAATATGTTGTTGTGTTGGCTTCCCTTACCCATCTTTACTTTATTGCTTCTAAGAGAAATTGGGGTGATTCCAATATCTAGGTTTGTAAGAGTTTGACATTGACCCTTGGTGATTGTGGTTGCCAAAAGATTGCAAAGCCTTCACTTCTTCATCAATAGAATCAATGGCCATGGCATATTGGCTAGTAGAACTTCCAACTCGATCCTTCATCAGGTTCATCATGTCAATAGGGATCTTCACCATTTGCTAATTGACCTATTCTCTAACTGGAGCTACAAGAGGAGGAGGAACCCAGATCCTATCATAGTGCTCCCCCTTGCTTGAAGCTCAGTGGCATGAGTTTTCAGCAAGGTGCTCAAAGAGTGGCCATGAATCCTCTGGAGGCTTAGACATGAATGTTCTGTCACAGGAAGAGTCAACCGTAGTCTGATTCAATTCAACAAGTCTAGTATAGAAAGACTGTACTAGCTACCATAGAGGAACTTTGTGGTGAGGCAGATTCACAACAACTTTTGGAATCTCTCCCAGGCATCATGAAAGGGCTCATTTTCCTTTTGAGTAAAGGAGGTAATGCACCTCCTCATCTGAGTTATCTTGGAAATGGGGTAGAATTTCTTCAAGAACTCATTCTTCACAGTCACCGAAGTCACCATTTCAGGTTTTGACATACACCACTCCTTAGATTTTTCTTTGAGGGAGAAAGGGAAGAGGGTTCTCCTTATAGAATCATCAGTGGTGGCCGGAGTAAAGAAGGTTGAACATATTTCTAGAAAGGCATCAATATGGTGGTATGGATTATCGTTCTCCATCCCATAGTAAGTGGGTAGGAGTCCAAGAAGGGTTGGTGGGATGGAATTTTTTTGGCCTGATATTTGGTCAACAAGGGTGGCAATAGGCGAGGTGTAGTTCCCTGGAGTGAAGTACTCATGGAGGGGGTAGTTGGGTGGTGGTGGAGCACCACCTCCATCTGCATTGAGACCTCCCTCAGCCATCTTAGCTTCTTGGTGTTGTTTGTGTTAGTGTTGACGTCTCCTTCTACCTGTCTTTAGATCAAAAGGAACCAAAGTAGTAGAAATCAAACATCTTCCAAGCATGCACAACTATCACCTACAGAAGTCACAAACAAGCAACAAGAGCTAAGCTAGAAGAAAAGTATGCAGAAGTAAACAAAGAATAAAGAATAGAAATGGTGAGTGTAGTAAGAAAAGCTAAGCTACTCTAACTTGCTAGGATGAGTGCCTCTATCCCCGACAATGATGCCGGAAAGCTTGGTGTGTTTTTACTACCTTGGGCTACACACTACTCAATTGAGATATGAATAGATGCAACCCTAAGGAAAATAGACTTCAATATTTCAAATTCATAAATGGAGCCCTATACTAACACAAACACTTAGACAACAATATATCACCCGTAAGTGCACGTGATTGTATTATTGTATAGGTGAGTGGCAAGTGACGGGTTGATCCACTGGTAAAGAGGGGGAACTAGAGATAAGTTAGGGTGAGCTACGTTCCTAATGCAGAGAGTAGGGTTTACTGGTGATTTGATTGTTACACTAATGACACAATCACTTGAAAGAAAGAAAGGAAACTAGACTAAAAGGAACCCTAAGTTAACCCTAAACAAGTAATTCTAATTAACAAAGAAGACAATTAAGTAAGAAAGAGCAAGAGACTACAAGTAAGTTTCACTAGAAATGCAAGTTAACACTAAAGAGACTAGTTAAGCACTGGGGCAATTAATGACCTAGGTTATCACTAACTAGCAAGATTAATACTAGCAAGCTCAAAAGAGCACTAACTACTCAAGAAAGGCCTATTTATCCAAACCTAAGCAATTTACTAAGAGGCAATGAAAGCAAGTAACTGTACTAGCATAAGCAAGCTAAGAAAACAAGATATGTTTTAGCAAGTTATTAGTAGAGTAGGCCGTTTGGGGAGAATGTCACATGAATCCAAGTCAAGGGTTGATATAACATGCAAATCTTATATTTTCATTCTATATTGTCAAACCAGAAAACATAGTCAAATGCAAACCTAGACTATTGGTGGACATAGATAGAATAGAATGTGGGAGGCGAATTACCCTTTTTCACCCCCTATCTAGCCTTATGAGGCTCAACTAGACCAAGGTCTAGGTGGGATTTCTATTGGATTCAGCTAAACTAGGTTTCTAGGTTAAGGGTTATTAGGGCAACTGAGAGCCAAGGGTAGGAATGGAGAGTAGAGGTGAGGGTGTTTAACCCCATGCTACTCACCATGTAGCCTTTAGAAAATTGTAGGCAACTGCACTAATAAATTTTACACTAACTACCTAGATCTCACACTTAGTTGTAGGAGAAGAGGTTTATATGTAGAAAAGATAGGGTGCTATCTAGGGATCTACTAGTTGGACCTAGGAGCAATTCCTAAAATAGCCACATACAATTCGTTTTCCCCAATAGTCTATGTTTTATCAATCATCATATAATAAGCAATCCATGTTTAGAAGAACAAATCACAAGTAAGATAATGAGAAATGAGACAAAAGTAAGAGACAATCATCATAGAAAGGAAATATATTTATTACAAGTTATTTTACCCCAACATGGTATCAAAGTGACATTTTATCCCCCAAACATCCCACCAAGGGGGCTTACCTACTAATAACCAAACAAAAAAGCAAAAAGGAAAGAAGAAAGAAGTAGAAGGCCATGGTAGCTCATGGAAGATCCTCCTTCTTCACCTCCTTGTTGTAGAAGCTCGTACACCTCCCTCCAAGATGGAAAATGGCATGAAAGGCAACATTTGGTTGTGGGAACCCTAGAAAACTAGGGTTTTTGGGTGGAAATGAGGTGGATATGGAGTAATGGAGGGAGGAAGGTAGGTAGATCTCTTGAATGCTAAGAGGGATGGAAATAAATGCTAGAGGTAGCTCAAGAGAAGCTAACCTAGTGTTATGGCCACCACTATATTATATATAAGTGGTGGGGAAGAACTAGTGTAAGTTGGGGTAAAATGGGCAAAATAGTGCAGAAAAACTAGGGTTTTAGGTGGCAACACAGTCATGGTGGGTAGAGTGTAGCACAACCGTGGTAGTAGGGAACAGTCGTGCTGGGTAGAGTTAAAGTTACGTTGTGAAAATGGGGAAATGAAGGCTGGTAGTATGACCGTGTTGGGTAGCACAGTTGTGGGGGGATATGTAGAACTGTCATATTGGTTAGCATGACTGTGGTGGGCGAGTTGGGTTGGAGTTCTGCATAGAATGGTCGTTTCAGTCTTTGGCAACACGGTCATGCTAGCTAGCATGACCGTTGTGGGGGCTTCTTGGCATGATCATGTTGGCTTGCATGACCGTTCTGGGGACATTGTTGTAGCTTGTTAAATCTTCAATTTGATTGTGATCTTGGCATTTGTCAGCACAACCTTTCTTTGGCACCACGGTCGTGATGGCGTCTTCAGAGGTACTTTGAGCTTTAATCTTCATGATCCATGGACTTCTTTTCTTGATCTTGACCCTTACCCATTAGGGGTAGGTTGGGGAGAGCTTTGTGGTCTTCTTTGGACCCCTTTATGTCTCTCATCCATCCAAACGTGGTCTAAGTAACCGAAAAACATGCAAAGAAAGTCCCTAAGTGCATTTGATAGAAAGATACATATTGAGGAAATAACTTGCAATATAACAATGTTTAGATGTGATTAAGATGCAAAAAGACACAAGATGGGGCCCTAAAATAAGGTTGTATCATATTAGTAGTTTCAAACTGAGATTTGGAATCTAACAAAGAACTAAGAAAATTATCAAGAAATGTGATATCAAAGAGATGTCTAGATCAGATCTTTTGTCACCTAAACAACACTAAGATTCACTCATCGGTACCATAGTGTATATATCTATCAACTGAGTGATTGTCAAGATAGTCATAAGCAACCTCTCAAATTTGGTTTAAGTATGCATATTTTGTGGTAAATGCCTCTCTCATGTACAAATGGCAAGACAAGTGATTATTTCATATCAATAAAATAAACAAACATGACCTTCCTCTATTAAGGTCATGATACATTTCATCTCTATAATGGTTCACAACTAACTTACCGATTTCTTGGTTATTTCAAAGAGATATAACATATGTATTAATAGATGATAGGAAAAAGCATTTGGTATGTATATAATGTAGTAATTATAATGAATACGTATCATGATTTTTAGGTAATCTACCACAATCTAGAGATGAAACTGGATACTCATGTTTAAGACAATGCTAGAAATCTCAAGGAGGTGAGTTTCAACAATGTTATAGAAAGTGGCATGGATACATAGTTGAAGGAGTCATCATTGTAGAGAAACTCATAATATCTCCATCAAAGATGATGCATGATCATATTCACGCCTTTGTGTCACTATGTGGTGTCCCTTGTTAGCTGTTCTAGTATTAAATCTCTAGTGAGGAACAAATAATATGGTGGGGCAGTCTGTATATGACTATATGAAATGTGTCAATGGAAAGGTGACATTTGCATTGGTGGAAGATGTATATTATATCAAGATGGAAATGGAAGTGGAAAAGGAATGAGGAATTGTTGAATCTCGAGTTGTTAAAAACTATGATAGTATTACTTTTTTGTATCCAACTAAATAGATGCCAACAAGTTGATTGGTCTTATGGACAAGGAGTTGGCTGCTTAATCTGTATATCTTTCAAACTTTTCCTCTTGGAGTAGACAAAATGCTTCCAAGGCTATCTGACTGTGGGAAACCTAGCTAATTAGATACTATAATTGTGTCTTTTGACATTCCTTTGGTTGCAACACGGCCTTGTTCTTCAGGTTCGTGTGCCATTCATGTGTCAAGAAAAGGCTTTAACACAAAAGATGGAAAATAGTCCAATGAGTGCTATCATTAGAATTTACCTTAACAAGATGAATCCTTATATTACATAAAAGACATACAGAATCAAGTGATGTATGCATAAAAATGATATATCTCTACATTCCAAGACAAGTTGAGGCTATTTAGAGCTAGAGCATCCAAAAGTGGATTTTACGAAATATCTTTGGTATTTCTCCTCTTTAGTTCCTCATATTGACCCATTAATGTGGCATACTATTCTACCCATTAGAGGGGATGTCAACAGCTCATGACATTCTATTACTCCTTCGAAAACCAAATGTTTCCATTTTTTATTCTAAAGGACATTGTATGAATACTAAGGGAAAAGCACAAGAACTATGTAAAAATAGTTTTTAAACATCCATGTCCTAACCTAGAGTCTAGTCAAATGCAGTCCCTAAGTGAAACTCATCTAGCCTTAATTTACAGTTCAAATTTTGAGTAAACTCGAGTTTCATATGAGAAAATCCCAACCTTTTCTGTTGTTCATGATGTTATACCATCCACAATGTCCTTTTACTTTCAGACCCTCTGCTACAAGTGTGACCTTCCAAATTGAAACCCTTACTTTATGGGAATATCAATTTTTAGACTCACACTTCAACTGGGAGAAAAATTAGTATAATGCATAAGTAAATAACATGAAGATGTACACACATGTAGAATACAGACTCACAAACAATCTATAGGACATACACACAAAGCTCACATTTGAACTCATAACTACAAAATATATTAGTTAAAATACTTAAGATTACATATTGAATGATAAATCATTACATTTATATATCACACCTATATACTTTATCTTCTACATATAGACACACATGTAGAATTTCTCACCACACAACTTCCCATCATCTATTATTATACCTAAATTACAAATTTGGAATATACATCAAAACGAATATGTTAAGTATGTGGACAAAAACAATAAGATATACATATATTCTTGGTGAGAAAAACATATATTTTGCTATAGAATAAAAACCCCAATACATTTGAGACTTGGGTAACTAAGCCTTTAATTAAAATTTTGTTTTCAGGTTACTACATGGGAGGACTATCACCCAAACATATCACGTACAGGGGTAGCCACCCTTTTTAGGAGACAAATGCCAAGAAAAACTCACCACACTAAGTGCGTAATCAGGTTGGTTCGAGTCTTTAATTGGATGCACCAAATGTACACCAAATGAATATGTCGTCCCATATATTGCTTCATTAGTTTTCAAATACCATGAAAGATAAATATAATATAGTTTGAAAATCTTTAATAAAGATAGACATACACATTTAAGAAGACATATAAATTATATTCAAAGAATGATCATATATCAAAAATTAGAAACTAAACAATGTAGAGGTCATTGACATGTAAATAGCCTAAGTGGACTAACTATATATCTAGTGGATAAGCAAGAAGCCATGTTTGTAGTTATTTTAATCCAACATCTTAAATAAATAATGATTCAGTGAACTCATGGTTATGATAAAAAATGAGTATAATCCATTAGATACATCATTAACTCTAGATATTTCTATTTTAGAGTTTCACCAAGGTCATTAATGTTTTGTCATTGTTTATCTCATATCATGTAATTAAGTTATTGATTTAAATTCCAGTTATAATGTAGTAACTAAAAATGGATCCTATATATACATGTGTGTGCAGTAACCCTATTTATCATATGCATTAATCCAATGAGGTTTCAACCATATAATGTGGGTCAAACATGATGTCATGAGCTATGAACTATAATAGATTCAGAGTTCTAAAAGATATCTAGATACTATTAAGAGCTTATTGTTAAGGTTTCAACTTTGAAAATTAACATATTTATTGAATTTTATTTTGGGATTCTTACCTAAAATTCATTGCATGTAATAAAAGACATTACAATGCCATATATATCACCAATTAAAACATCACATGTACTAAGACTAGATTAGGCTACTACTTATTTTTTTCACAAACTTTTAAACAGTTAACCATATATTTATTATATGAGAACTATCTTTTAAATAGTAAAATAGCATTCTCTATTATTTTGCACTAAAACACCAATATTATTTCTCCTTGATAAAATCAAACCATTTTTTGAGGATTTTAAATTATTTGGTAAGTGATCTATATTTGAAGTACTTCTTATGTTCTATGTAAATCCCTAGAATTTCACACAATTGACCTAAAATTATGGACAAGGTGATTTAAATTATGTGGCTGAGGAAGGGCCATGCCTTCCTATACCGATGGCACACTACACTTCTTAATCAGGCTCTACTCTAAGCTCGTGTTTGACTTAAAAGAAACTTTTGGTTGGTCCATCTTGTTATTTGGTTTTTGAGCTCTTATCATCTACTTGTTCTTTGTCTATTTTGATTCTTTCTCTTCTTCTTTTTGTTGTTATTTTTCTTGTTTTTCTCTTCTTCTTATTCTTTGCAGGGAAATCTCATCCTTCTGAACCTCCTTATATGTTTGTGATTCCACCAATTCTGTTGGGGTATCACAGTGCAGAAAAAGATAATGACCATAGAGTAACATCATCTTTGGGCTCCCACTTGTTGAGCTTGTCACAACCACCACTATACTAGTGGAGCAAGAGGGGGAAACCCTCTCTGTGAATCCTTACAAACAATCCAGGCTTCCAAAAGTGTCATGAAACTTCCATGAACTTAATAATGCCTCCATGGAATGGTAAGATCTCCACACGCATACCACAAAATCTCAACTCCAGCTTCAATAAACTTAAGTTTTTCATACCACAAAACCAACATTGTGATCCTTGAGTTTATGTGAGTTCAACTCCTCTATCATCAAGATCTATTTTCCACTTATCATATTCCTAAAATGTCCCTTATATTGCCATCTAATTCTTCCATGCACTGTTTACAACCCACATGAAGAAGTGGGGAGGAGTGGGAGCTTGATCTCTTGCTCAGATAGCTAGAATACCCCCAAACATGGGGTCAAATGGTAGGCCACATAAAGGAAAAGAGAATGAACCATTGTAAATCATTACTCAACCCACATACATGATGTATGGTGGTGGGTAGATCGTAACATCACAACGCTCCACTATACCTGAGAAGGATGTAGTTAGGAAATGAACTAGTGACATCATATGAACATTTTGGGGTCGAGGGTGCCTCCCACTTAAGCACAACCCTTAACCTTCCACTCTCTATAAACAAATCCGTCCAAACCATGATCAACAACCAAACTTGGGCTAAAACTCCCATGAAATTTCTATGCCTCATGAAACCTAATGCCACTAAAATCAAGAATAATAATTATAAAATTTTCATCCATGTAGTCCAAAATAGTAATCATTTAATTAAATTTAAACCTAATAAATCCATGTAGTGATCTCAATTTAAAATTATACTTTTATCATAAATCAAGATACCTTAGAGTTATTTTTGGTTACTTATGTAAATTAAGATACCCTCCCATGTCACCTCTTTGCAAGATATTTTCACCACCATCCTCGTGCTCACTTTCATTTTCCTTTAACAACAATACCAATGCCAAAAACAATAATAGAAACTATAGAAATCTTGATGGCAAGAATAATTGTAACCAAAATGATGGAGTACTCCTTGGAGTAGAGGTTGTGAATATGATCCCTAGAAATCACTTCAAACCTTACCCTACAACCTTCATGAAGGATAACACGACACCCTTCATGTAGGTGTTCTGGATTCTCACGAGCTCAATAAAAACTACAACGAAGCACACATCTATAAAGATACCTAGGCATACATCTTTCAATTTTGCATCACTATGACCTTAACAACCATCTCGTGCCAGCACCAAAAAAACCAACAACCCATACTAGTCTATGATTGACATTCCACCACACAAAGGCCCTCTCCTCGTGAGGTTTCCCCATTTCCAAATGTGATTGGTCAAACAAATAAACAAATTACATGAAAGGAACAAGGATCATGAACTACTTTTATTGTTCCTCCCCCAATTTAATAACATCAACTTGTGAATCTACGACACATACCAAATGTGATCAAAACCTTCTAAGGCACATACATGGAGTTTGGTATGCATCAACAACTTGGTGCACACAACGTGACCCAGAACTAGCTCTGTCGACCCTAGAGGGGACAACGTGATTGAAGTCGACAATTTCTTCACTAATTGGAATGAGAACATCATGCACCACTTAGGGAACCCAACCTTTGAGAAAATCATCCTCCTTGAGGCTACCTAGCCATCACCTCTACTTCCTCACCCATTATCGCTAATGTTGTTCCTGCCCTACTGGCCCTAGCGCCAACTGTGGTTACTTACTACTCCCCACTACTCTCCACTTCTACCAACAACGTTTTTAGTTGTACAAAGTTTCATTTAGTTTCCCACACTAATTTGTATAATTCAACAGTGTAGCACATTGACTCACATTATTAGTTACCTTCCTCCACCTTTTTGAAAAGATATCTATGACCTCTACCATTATTTGTAAACCTAACCACTCTCATGATCCTTTACATGGTTGGTGTGAGGGAGAAAATAGAGGAATATGAGTAGAGGGAAGAGATGAGATGGAGGAGAAAAGATGAAGAGATGAAGTCATGTCATTGTCAAATAATAGATGATTATTTGTTTGACCATGTTTTCTAGTTTCTTCATATTGATCTATGTTTTGTGGACACCTACTATAACACATCTTTTATATAGCAATGTATCTCAAACACATTTCCAACCTACATTATCTCAATATTTCTATAGAATTGATCTTATCCCTACTATCGTGCATCATTCTGTTGTTGGGTCTTCTTGTGTGAAACTATTTCGACAACAATGACAACTTAATTGATTTCCTCAAATATCATCCAACACTAGCTATTTTGGATTATTGCTAAAGATTTGAATTCTTATTCATGATTGCTCTTGTGGGTTTGGCGGTCACCAATTTCAGGGTGAGTCCGATATTCAATTATTGATATACCTTGGTGATCTCTTTGGCAGGGGGAGAAAAAGTTCTTGCTACCTGCTATGTGTTATATACTTTAAGGGGAGTGTTAGAGTGCTTCAATTGTTGTTTTGAAAGATTTAGTAGGAGATCATTTCTTGTCATATGAGATCAATTTCTTATGTAGTACATTTCTATTTTTTACTTTTTATGTATTGGCAAGATGGACAAGTGTTTCTCCCATGCTCTAGGTTGACGGAGAGTACTAAATCTATTAATTATTGTGTTACTTATGTAAATGAACCTAATTGTATTTGGCCCATTAGAATTTCATTCATGACTTCTATTAGTCCCCTCTCTCATATATAGGAGTAGGGTCTTATCCAATAAAATTATCTCGTTATCCTACTTCTCATTTTCCACACTTTCCTTATAAATTGCTACTAAAATACTACTCATTGACTACTTAGAATTGAAAACGGAATTTGTACTAGGATATTAATCCTAAAATAAATAACAATCAACCTCCAAAAAAATCAGACAAGGTAAAACATCTTGTTTTGATTGTGATATTTCTCAAGGATATCCATTAAGTCATACTATCTTTATATAACCTCCAATTCCATATTAAGATACATAAGACATGAAACAAAGCTAGGATGATATCATCATCAACTTACATAAAGATAAACTCAAAATCCACCACAAATCCATTCATGGAATTGGGCTTCATCTCACAAACTATTATGTAATCCAAGAGTCTACTAATCTCATTGGGTATCTAAAACCCTAACAGTTTAGGTCATCATACTAACAAAATATGTGTGGACTTGAGGATTCCTATGTTGGTGTGGATTTTTTATGTGAGAGTGTAAATCCACTATTACGTCAAACAGAAATTATTGAATGCATATTTATGGTACTGTATTAACAACCTATTTGTGTATATATTTCTTGCTTGAGATGATATCATATGACATGTGAAATAAAGCATTATATTTGATTCAAGTACTCTTTTATAGACATTTATACATAATTGGATAAAATTTAATCTTTGAACAAAATGTTTTCCTTCGATACTAGACTGGTGAAAAATATTATCCCCATTGTCATCATGCTTTATATTTGTAATGCAACACACGTCCACCAAAATAAACTTATGACAATCCAAATTGTATAAGACTCACTTGTTAAAAACATGAGTAGTCTCAATGTAGAGGGGTCAGAAAAACAAAGTGACACATACATTTCATAATCTATAGTATGCACAGTATATAAACCTTCCCTATTACATATGTTAAGTTTTAGATAACCATTTTAGATTCCAAACTAGTGTAGTCTGACCTTGAACCAACCCCAAAATTTGGGGGAGGGGGTTGCATATTTTTTTAATCTAATTGGGTTTATTATGGATGTAAAATATGATCTATGGGTTTCAAAGGTCTACTTTGTTGGATTTCAGATGGGTTCTAGAGGGGGGTGAATAGAGCAAAATGTACTTAAACAAAATCCATTCGACCTTCAATATATTTCTAAAATAATATGGCAAGTATGAACTTTGAGTGCAACTAAAACATACATATCAAGGGAGAGAGATATTGAATAAGCATAAGAAAATAAGCTATGTAGAGTGGTTCCAATCCCCAAACTAGGAGAAAGTCGGTCCACCACCTAGAGAGGTCAAGCTCTATGATTTTGCAACCAATTTATACTTATATTCCATTGTAAGACATACAAGATGACCTTCTTTTTCTGGGCCAAAGATACTCAACCTTCCTTTTTAAGGAACAAAGAAGCCAATAAACCTACTAAGGTCTTATCTGTCCTTGAGAGGTTGATCTTCAACCTCTACTAGGGCTTACCCACTCTTGCAAGCAACTTGACATCTTCGTCAAGGAGCTCCCCTTCTTGCAATGAGTCTTTTTCCTAGAAGGGATTACCTATCCACCTCAAGGATCTCCATCCTTGATCTTCTCCTTCACCTTGGAGAAGCTTTACACCTTCTCCTTGACTAGGAGAAGCTTTTCACCAACTTTGCTTGAAGAAAGGGGTTGGGAAAGCAAAATTTTGAGATCTTTACAAGACTACAATAGAGTAGATCTCTCACAAATATCCTAGCTCACTCATATGGATGCTTGGATTTGCAAACAAGAGAGAGAAAGGGGCATTAGTGGACTAAATGCACTAAATTGTAGCTAAGAGCTTGAACAACATGAAGGAGCAACCTTGAATGAAGTCCAAGAGGTCCTATTTATAGTTGGGGATGTCCACTGGTGTCTAGGAGAACTTAGGAATGATTTCTAGACATTTGGGGGATTTGCAACGGATCTATTGTTTTATCTTTGCTACACTCTAATGGCTAGAATTACTTTTTTTGCACACTCCGTACAATACAGTCGGTCAAATTTCAATAAGGCAATTTGGTCGATAGCACTGTGCGACAAAGCAAATTTGAAGCATCGGTCGAGTTTATCTTGGATGAAACTTAGTCGATCACTTTAATCTGATTATCCAGTGTAGGGTGTCAGTCGAGTTTGTCCTAAGATAAACTCGGCCGAAGGTGGACATTCCCAAATTTCATCAAGGGTGTCGTTCAAGTTTATCAGGGATGAAACTCGACCAAATAGGCACTGTGTGATGAAATTTAGAAGTAGTCATTAGAGTGAGTAAACATTCGAGTTAAGCATTCCTAATTTTTTCTCATCTTAGTTACAAGTCATAGCATCAATACAAATTATTGTAAAATTGTCCAAAGGGTTTTAGGGCATTTTCCAAGAAAGTGCATTTGAATTTCTTTTGACTTGAACTAGCTCAAACTAAGGCTTGATGGAAACGATCCTTTTATTGTACCTAATGTCTGAAATCAATCTCAAATAGACATATTAGATACATATGAATGAAAACATTAAGTCATCATCAAAATATTAACAATGTATAACACTTAGTCAACATACTTCAACTCAGGTGAATGTGTTTTGTTTTATTTTCCAATGTTTTTGGGTGATACTATCTATTATTGTTAATGCCTTATAAAATATACTTTATTACTATATAAAACTTTGCAGTATCTTAAAATACTATAGCTTACTATGATAGAATTAATTTATGTATATTGAATACATTTATAAATGTACTTTAGATAAGAAGAATATGTTTTCTTTTACTTTGTAATACTCTCAAAATGATGATAATTATTATACAAAATCTATCGACTTCTGCGTTGAGAAATATAAGTTCTTATTTAATTCCTACCAGTACACACATATTTTCAATTGATAAGTTATGTGCACTAATTCATTAATATCTACTATTAGTTTAGTAAAACTATTCATATTACATTGTTCCCATCAACATCCGCTCCCCCACATCGTATATATGTAATGAATTTTTTTTGGTAACCCAGGAGACTCGTATGGTTGCGCCGAGCCCAACCTGGTGAGCTCAGTCCCATCCCGTAAGGAGCATAGCCAACTAAGTCACGCCGAGGCCAGTTGCACTGCGGGAGAAACAATTCCAAACACCACCACCAGGGGATTCGAATCTGGGACCCTTCGTGCGGGGCCCTGTGCTGTGACCACCTGAGCTACTGCTCGCCGACAATTTGTAAAGAATTCAATATATATACTTTTTAGAATTTTGTAAGACAGTTTTTTAGGAAGAAAAGTGTTGGTGAGTTTTGCACTATTTTGCATGCATGCAAGTGGCCGAGCCACATAGTGCTGGGGGGGCAGTGCCCCACCGCCATTTCAAAAATCTATTGTATTATACACTAAATTCAGTAAGAAATACAAACTAACATCTCTTTGTTCCCCCCTATTATGATGCATATCATCACATATTACATGTATTTTAGGTGGTGCCCCCCAATCTAAAATTCTTGGCTTCGCCACTGCATGCAACCACTGTAATAACGTAATCTCTACAATAATGCAACCGCGACCCAACTACTAGCATTTATTACTCTTCTTACAAACAAAACAAATGGATTTCAAAATTCAATTTTTTTCTGAACATACTCGACTTCGTAGAAAGATTTAATGTCTGATTTGACCACATGCACAATTGTACATATTTCACGACTAAATCAAGAATCAGTCTTTGAATATATTCAATGTAGTGTCAAAAGTCATCAACATATATACTAGATATAAACTAGCATAATGTATATAATCCTAGGTTCATTTGACTAGTGAAATAAGTTACAAAGTTTATTGTTAATTATGTTCATGTATTTTTTATTCATTATACATATATGTAAATCATTATTTCATTTTATTTGAGAACAATACTAACCTCATACTAAGAAATAAATTAATGGGGAAATACAAAAAAGTGTCAGAACTCAATTCTTTTTTATATTTTAGCCTTGTATAGAGTTATTGGATAGTCCTTTTTCTATTTGTTGGACTATTTTGAAAGCGGTGTTGGGCCCTTTCCTTTTCTTTTAATATCATAAATGAGTAGCATGCTTGAGTGATAAAAGAAATTTATGGGCCATGCTATAACATTTTATAATGTGAAGTTTTATTTAGATGTATGTATATGTTACAATAAATATATACTTCTAAGTCAAAAATCAATACTCAAATGTATTCAAGACAACACTAATAATTAATTCTATTTAAGCTAGTAGCAAAATATATCAACAACTAAACTTCTAATAAAAGAGCACAGTCTGTACCCACAACTAAGTTGTTCGTTGTTTATTTTTGTGTTGTAAATAACTTTTTAATGAAAATATAATCACATCCTCTAATATACTTCAAAAATGGTATAGCTTGCACAACGACACCGTATAAAAAAAGGCAGTATTAGCATCTTATATGATTTTCATAGCACAGTACGACACAATGTTTTTAGTAATAAGTCTACTAGTGTGATTGCATGGCTGCATGTATGTCGTTGCTACAACAAATCAATATTGTTACTTAACCACCCCTCACCAACCAATGATAAACCAATTATATTTAATTTCCTGCCACAAACAAAAGACAACTCATTTTTATTGGATGTAGGATGGGCTCTAGAGGGGGGTGAATAGAGATAAATGTATTTAAACAAAATTCTTTAGACCTTCAAGATATTTCTAAGTTGATATGGTAACTATGAACTTTGAGTGCACTTAAACATACATAGCAAGGATGAGACAGATTGAAAAAGCACAAGAACACAATCTATGTAGAGTGGTTTTAATCTCCAAACTAGGAAAAAGTCATTCCACTACCTAGAGATGTCAAGCTCTAGTATTTTACAACCATTGCATACTTATATTTCATTATAAGATATAAAATATATGACCATCCTTTTCCAGGCCAAGGATACCCAACCTTCTATTTAAGGAGAAGGGAGCCAACAACCTACTAAAGGACTTACCTATCCAAGATTGAGTCTTCAATCTGACTAAGGATTTACCCACTTTTACAAAGAGTCTTCTGCCTTTACTAAGGTCTTACACACTCTTACAACAAGTCTTTCGCCTTGAAATAATTACTCACTCTTCTTAGATCTTCCTCCTTTGACTTCACCTTTGCCAAGGACAATCTTTCATAAAGGGACTCCTTCCCTTATTCTTCTTCTTCATCTTCACCTCTCTTAGTCAAGAGAGAGAATCTTCATCTTCATGGTTGACTGAAACATTGGGAGGTGGACGAAGTGAGAGCCTCACAAGATATACATGCTGGCTAGATATCTTAAAATTTTCCTACTCACTCTAATGGATGTAGCAAGTGATTAAGCTTTAGAGTGGAAGGAGACTCATGGAGGCACTCAGCTATAATATAAGGACCTTTATAGTGCTTTATCAACCATGGGATGAAGCCCAAGGGGTCCTATTTATAGTTGGGGATGCCTACTAGCTAGTAGGAACACTTAAGGACGAATTCTAGTCACTTGGGGTGTTGCAACGGATCTATTTTTGATGTTTATAATGATCCAACGGCTAGAAATACTTCTTCTGCACACTACTCGATCCATTTTACTTTTGGGACACTCGGCCGATGGCACTATGCGACAACTCAAATTTAAATTGTCAGTCGATTTTATCCTGGATGAAACTCGACCGATGGCTTAAATTTGGTTTGCCTGTGCAGGGTGTCGGCCGAGTTTGTCTTGAAAATAACTCAACTGAACCTGGAAGTTCTCATGATCCATCAAGGGTGTCGGTCAAAGTATTCAATAGAGGGGATGGTATTTTTCTTCTATGGTTCTCTGAGCCTTGGGATCTTGAATTTGCGCTTTCTAGACGCTGGTATGTGAGGAATAGGCCATTGATTCTGGAGAAATGGAAGTTAAGCAATAGTTTTTTGAAAATTAAACTAAAGGAAGTTCCTGCTTGGACTCAGTTATACAACTTGCTTTTCGAACTTTGGGATGTAGAAATGTTTGAAAGAATTGGATCTACTTCGGGGACTCCTGTGAGAATGGATGAAACTACAAAGTTTTGTTCGGGAATTGAATATGCTAGAATCATGGTCCTATTTACAATGGAATATAGTATTCCTTATTCTATTACTCTTTCAAGTGATGATGGTGATAAGAATGTTGTTGACCTGGAGTATGATTGTCTTCCTTATAGATGTAATGATTGTGGTCCATAAGGACATGATGATTGTTTTTCTGCTGATAAACATGATCCTGTCAAACAAGTTTGGTTGGAAAGATCAATGATGAATCATTTTGAGTTCAAGAGGAGGAAGATGGTTCTGAGAAGTTGATTACACTAAATAGGATAGGTTTTCAAAATAATTCCTACTTATTTAAAAATATGTTGCTACAAAAATCTTGTGCTAATAGTTGATCTATTCCATCAACTCTTGTTCTTATTTTCTCACAAAACTCTCATACTACATCTAGTGAAGAGGATAAGAACGATGAGGATTGTTTAAAGTCTAGAAGAATGCAGTCTCTGCCTAAATGTAACGTGAAGCTGGTAGTGAGTATTTTTCACATGGTTACAAACTCCATCTTCTCAGTGATGTAGGACAAATTTAGTGGATTGGAAATTAGTAGTGAAGAAGTTGAGGCTGGAAGCTCTACATCCCAAAGGGTTAAATGTGTCTATCTATGAACATTTCTTCTTGGAACATTAGAGGTATTTTTGATAAGGATCTGGGTGTCCAAAGAGAAATTAGGAGGTCAAATAGCCATATCTTTATCATTTTTGAATCTATGCTCTGAGTTGGTAAAATTAATACTTTCTTGAATAAGTTATTTTGTGAATGTAAGTGGATATCTAACCATAAATCTCATGTGCTTGTAAAAGTGATCATTTTGTGGAATGAATATACATGCCAAATTCAAAAAATTGGTGAATGTGATGAAGCTATCCATTGTACAATATATGAGGAGGTTTCTTTTTGCCTTATTGAAGTTTATGGTCATAATTATGACTTAGATAGATCTAGCCTATGGGAGTTTCTGATGAATATAAACTCTATTGTGTTTGGACCTTGGACTATCTTAGGGAATTTTAATTCAGTGAGAGAGGTTTGTGAGAAGATAGTATGACAACTCCCTCAAAGAGATCTATGGATGAATCTAATGAATTTATGTTGGACAGTGGTTCGTATGAGCTAGATTTAGGAGGACCATACATTACCTGTGACAATCATCAAGATGGAGAAGATTTTGTTACATCTAAAATAGATAACATTCTCTATAATGACTAGTTCTTATCTGTCTTTAATACTTATAGTGGGGAGTGTTTTTCTAATACTATTAATGATCATAGAAAGATTTGTTTGACAATTGGAAATCCTAGAAATATTTGTGCCTCCTTTTATTTTTTTAATGCTTGGACTTCTATTGATGGATTTTATTCTATTCTGGAAGATGCATGGAATTTAAATGTCGAATAATTTGCTACTTTCAAGCTCTAAAGGAAACTACAGAACTTAAAACAAAAACTTAAAGACTAGAATAAGAAGTTTGTGGGAGACATTATTGAAAAAGAAAATATTGCCCGAGGTATGGCTCTTGAGGCCCAAATGAAGTCTGATCTGAACCCTCTTGATGAGAATGCTAGAACAAATGCCAAGAAACTTAGACCGATAGCATAGGAGGCTAATGATATTGAAGAATCTTTTTTAAGACAAAAATCTAGAGTTGAATGGTTGAAATGTGGAAATTCTAATATTAAATTGTTTTATTACTCTATGAAAACATGTTGAAATAGAAGCAATATCAAAAGTCTTCAGGTTAATGGTGAATTGATTCATGACTAGAATGAGATCAATGATATTGTTCATAGTTTCTACACTAAATTATTTTGTAAAAAGGAGGAGGCCAAAGATATTTGGGTAGGTCCTTGGAGTGGACCTAAGCTGACATCTTCTCAACGTGAATGTCTTACTACCACTATAAAAAATGGTCTTTAACTGCAATTTTTTTTAGCAAAAACCTCAAATTTTGTAGCTTAAAGATTTTGCTACATTTATGCTTACATTTAGAATATGAAGTTAATACCCATGTTACATTTTTAAAAATTGTAATTAGATATTCATCTAGCCACAAATGCATATGTAACCCCCATTATAGGTAAAACTTGTCCTTACACATTAGAACATAGTTGCAATTGTAGTTAAATACTTGGCTATGATTGTATTTTTAGCTATGATATGTCGGGGGAAATGACATTTGTTACAATTGCATATGTAGTTCATGTGCAACAATAATGAGCACTTACTACACTTGTAGTTGTAGTTAGTGTGTAGTGAGAGACATCATGTACTATTCATGCATGCATATGTAGTTATATTATGTATGTAGTCATTAAATTATTAGCACAAAAGTATATTTCAAAAAGAAGCTAAATCAATATGGATTCGTATCAAGTTGTGGTTGTGATGTTAATAATCGTACTTTTATGTATATTGAAATGTGAGTAGACATGGGGAGGACATAAACCTTGCCCCAATTTTGCAACGCGGAAAGAAGATATATGTATACAATGACCCCCATGAAAAGATAAGTTTACATTACTCTCGAAGTTTCACCCCACGTTCTACCCTAGCTCCCAACTCTTTCAAAAGGATTGAAATCAAAATAATCATGTAGTTGTCACTTGGATTGGGACTTGTAGGATCAGACTCAAATTTCATATCATCAGACCATATAACCACTGAAGAAAAAAGTAGAGCTAAAACATCTTCAACCCAGAGAACAAATATCTTAGGCCTTCTAAAGGTAGATAACATTGAGCACATTTATCCATGAGTCTTCCAATTCAATAGATAGGATGCTGACAAGTTCTGATGACCCAAGACATACAAGAAAATAGAGTAAGTCCACCTACAAGATTCAACAAATTCAAAATCAGGAAAAATGTGTATACAATTCGTACAACACAATGAATAGATAAATATAAAAATAATAAATGATGCATTCTGTATACGAACCTCATCAATCCTACACCAACTTGTTCACCTCTACACAAACATGTACCAATATTCACCAATACCCAAACATATCTCTCATTGAGCGTCTCCATCTTCCTAAAAATGTCATGTGAAAGGGACTTCACATTGAGATCCATGCCCTAGTAGCTCACCAAGGAACATATTATCTCAGGATGAAACAACATAAAATATTCCTCCTTGAGATAGTCCAAGAGATATTTGACCACCATTAGGCTGAGAATATGAAGATGTGTCAAATACATAAACCATTGTACAAATCTCAAATACATAAATCTACTCCTATAAGAATTATAATCTAGACAGTGAATGTGATAGGGAAGTTAGAGAAGCAATAAGGAATATGCCAGAGAGTCATGAACCTTAATCATGTCTAGTGAAAGATGTTTTGATTCCAGTCATGGACCTTCAAACTCTCTTTTGTAGCAACATCAACACTGACATATAACTGTATGAACAAGAGTTTTTAGAAAACAAAAGGAACATGTCCATAACTCATGAATGAATATTGTCCTACTTAGGACAAAGAAGGGAATAAAATTGGAACATGGACATAAGTTGAATAGAAAAAAATGTTGATGTACCTGAGTGATTGGCTTCAACATTTTTATATTTTTCAGTGAATTGTGCATTCGTGACAAGGAAAGTTGAAATCCGGTGCTTGTACAACTCATTGACAATTGTATTTATCTCTTGATACATGATAGGTTCACCAGCAAGAGATAAGGCGTAATGTCTTGGAGATATACCTTCCAACAATCTCTCTTGCTTCACACCTAAAAGCAAATGAGATGTTGGTTCACACTATACATAACACTGATCACGTAATACCATCCCCACAGTCAACTCAAGATTCACATAATTGACAGAGAACAAAGATGAATTCCAAAATGAAACTCAACTTGGTACATGAGATTTGTTTTATTTGGTAGATTCATCACATTATGTCAATCAATTGTGTGAGTGTGAAAAGTGGAGCTTAGTTGTCTATATCACCTCCTGGGTAAATCAATGTAGTGCTCAATAAACAAAATATTAATAGATAACATGAATATTGACCTTTTCATAAAATAAAAAGCATTAGAATCACCATAATCAATCAAATTCTAAGATTCTTTCCTGAGATTGCATCTGCACTGAAGTGTCCTCCATCCTCAAGGCCTTCGGATTTTTCACCCTTATTCCTTGCCAAGATCTTTTTATCTTATGTAGATCATTGGTAAGTTGTTGGTCCTTGTTTTCCTTCCTAGTTTCTCTATCATCAACCATCTTTACACCAAACCAGTATGCTGCCTTTGGCATTGCTTCCTTCTATTCATTGTACTTGGTCCACTCATCTTTAGTCTCAAAGTCGCACCTATGAAGTCGACGCTTGGCCTATCTCGAAGCAAAAATTGGATCACATCAACATCAAACAAGTTTTATAGATACATGATGCTTCCAAAACCAGAACTACCATGATTTGATGGCATTTAACACTGCCACTGGGTTTGAAATCATAATTGTGATAGGAAACCACAACCAAACATAAGTGAGAAAAGAAATCATATTTCTACCATATCTACTAAATACATATAATTAAATCAAGTATACTGCTTACCCTGCCACCCATGTCCATTTTAGACAAGTCCTCCTCCTCATCATTAATGTCCATGACCTCACGATTTGTAAGGAGTGGGATCCCAGAGGGGAACCACTCCTTACTAGAAATAAAAAGGCAACATCCCTTGAATGAAACACCAGATAATTTTTTTTCACCAAAGGGATGATAACCAATGCATTCAGCATGTATGTATCATAACACAAAAAGTAGCAACATAAGAGAAATACATCTAACTATTACAAACCTTGATATCTTGATACATCACTACACCACACATGGGTGAACCAAGGGAAAACTATATTAATCAAACAAGGATTTAGTTGAGGATCATCTAACCACATCTTTCAAGTCTCCCAAAAGCTCATCTACAAAGGTTGTTGACCAAGTCCACCTTTCTTGTCCTTTCCTTGATCTAAAACTGGGGATGGAAGCACACCCCACAAAAAGGAGAAGAAAAGGAGACATCAGCAAGAGATGGTATGTGCACACTAAAAGGGAAATTGAGCAATATTATAAAATAAAGGACAACAAATATGAAGGCTTCCCATGAAAAGAGAAAAGTACTACCCAATCGGGCATAAGAGAAAAGAATCACCATCACATGATAAAAGAGATACTTGCCATAAATAAAACAATAAAGTTGTGCCATACTAGCACTTGTAAAGAAAGTAGGGCACACACCCCACAATCATCATCAACCTGCATGCATGTGAGATAAACAAAGCCCTAGAACAATATAAAGACAAAGGCATCCAATCCCCACAAACTTGAAACCAGATAGAGTATAACGTACTGTCAAACTCCCGAATATATAGCATGGGCCAAGCCACACAAACTTGAAAGCCGGGTATGGGGCACCACTGCCTCCATCCCAATAATAAAAGGGGCATACTACCCAAAAACCAATGCAATTACACTACTCTAGTTCTACTGATTCACATAGCATGTTTAATAGAGAGGCAAGTAAAAAGGTATAGTTAGATTATATAGAATTGCCACCACAAATGACAATATAAACATCCACCTCAGAAGTGGGAAAAAGACATCACATGTCATCATATAGAGTTCGATCATGAAAAAAGCATAAGAAAGAACAAGAGAATGTCCAATTATGATCACAAGATTAGTAAAAATATAAGGTACTTCAAATGAAGCATATTTTCCAAAAGAACAAGATATGATGTAGGCTAATGTCCATAGGACCAAGATAATGATAAAGATAGGTTATTGCTCAAAAGAAATAATAGGAGATGCAAACATACCTCTCTTAAAAGTCTTCTCTATCCAAAGACAAGTCTAGATCCAAGCCTAGGCCTCCAAAGAACCTATTAACCATATATATAGATTTTAGGTCAATTCATATAGATTATTCAAACCCTAAAAATTACCTTTTTCCTTTACATGCAATTTTGGTTATCAAAACCATGCCATATTTTAGGTTACCTTTTTTTAGTCCAAAACATATTTTATTATATTTTTCTGACATATATAGTTAGTTACGAATTTTACAAGTTATTACTTATTTAGATTAATCCATTAAAATCACACATTTTCAACATTGTATTTAGGTGTCAAAACTAACAGCATAAGATAGCTCTTATTTTTTTGAATCCAAAAACTATTTATCCATATTTTTCTTATCAGTGAGTGAATCATTATGAATTTTGCAAGATTCAACAAATCATAAAATTCCATGTGGCAAAACACTTGAGAAAGAGGAAGAAAGAGAGGGGAGTGGGCCGCATAGTCTGAGTTGGCCCAATCATGTCTTGACAACTCGGCTGGCCCCCACAGATAGCTGGGCAAGTTGCCCCATCACGGAAGGAAGCCAAAAACAACACAAAAAGACAATAATGCCCATGAACAAAAATCAAAACCAGATGAAACGTGAAGGGTGATCTGGTAGAATGATACTAAGCTTTGTTTTCGGTAGAACAACTTGCGAACTAGAACCATGGTCTAAATTTGGACCTTGAGTTCCATCGTATGCACTAATTCAAGCAAGGGCAATGATCCCTCTAAGAACTTGGCATCCGCATGAACTCAAAGAGCCTAAGATCACGATGCTAGGATAGCTAGAGACCCAAAAGGCTACCTGCAGCCCAAGAGAAAAACCACCAGAAGAACATCGGTTGGCGAGAAGGAGACAATGGCATGATACTGTCACAAAACATGCAAGGTGGCTACCCAAAACCATGGTAGACATGAAGGTCGCAAGCCCAAGACTTAGGGACTAGGAACCACAAAACGAAGGCTATTCAAGACAGAGAGAGGCAAACACCCAATCAAGCTCCAGGGTAGAGAAACACAGAGGAAACTGAGTCCTGATTGTGAACAAGAAAGGAAGATTTGAGCCCAGAGATGCTTACCACAGCTCTAATTAGCCTACGGTGGTGAGAGGAAGCAGTGGCAACCACGAGTAGCTGGAGATCAACCTGGAGTAGGTCCGACAGAAAGGAGACGATCGTGAAGCAATTGAGGGTAGAGGAGGAACGTCCGGAGACTGAGGAGCATTTCCGAGCCCACACGTGAAGGCGGGGTATAGTATGGTGGTCTTTTTAGAAATTGTGGAGAAGAAGGGATTTGGGGGTTTCCTATATATAGGGAGTTAGGGTTTATGTGAAGGCTCGTAGAGTGCATAATTGAAAAAGGAAACTGATTGATAAAAAATCTTGAGAAATGGATGAGAAATGAGGATGCTAGAAGAAAAAGGAATCCTAATGTTACTATACATGGCGGGTCACTCTCCTACTCAAGGTAGGAGACGACACCACAACCATTAGATCAAAAAATCGACAGCCCAGTTCACCCGTATAATCATATTAAGAAACCAAGGTGCGTCGCAAAATCAAATAATTTATTAAAGTGACATTGCATTTAATTTCCTTTTTTTCTTTCTTAATTTAAGGGCTCAAACATTATCCAAATTAAGTAAAATTTTTCATAAAGGCTAACTAAGACATGTAGATTCCAATTATGCAATTAGATTTGCCTTTTGAGAACTTTTGATGTGCTAAATAAATCAAATACTATTTTCTCTTTCCTCATGCATTAATGACTTTAAGGTTCTCCAAATTTGATGAAACTTCACCCACAAGTCATATTTAATGTGTTGGATATGAATTTGCTATCATTGTTACATGTTGGAGTTATTTGTATAATTATTTAATATTTTGAAGGTTCTACACACTTTCTCTCTCCTGATTTCATCTTTTAATCAAACATCTTCCAAATTGGATGAAAACTGACCCAAAGGTTATATTTGTTATGTAGATTATGAATCCAAGATTAATTTCTTCTTTTGGACTCATTTATTATTTTATTAGATATTTTGAGGAAAACATAGATCTTCTCTTTCAAAATTGAATTAAATTAATTATTATTATGTGAATAATGTGAAACTTGACTCCCAAGATAATTGGGACCCAAGAAACACATTTTTTTAACTTAGATTCCACTTTTGATATTTCTATTAATGAGTTATGTCACAATTAATATTTTTGGCCATTAATATCACATTATTACTTACGTTATCATATTATTTGACTATTATCATTATTTCTCATCCATTTATGTTAATATTATCTCCAAAAGAATTATGTATGATTATTTGCACAAAATTTTATATTATCTTATGCAACATATTTTATATGTCTAATATTGGCTCAAGACTAATCTGAGAACATTTGGTTACATTAGGTTGATATATACATACACTGGTTCATTAGGGTTATGATGGACATCTTTTAGGTCTATCCTCAAACTTGTTTGGCTAAGTCTAAAAAGTCAAAATTCTAGGGTAGAGTTTGACATCTAGTATGTTACACATTGTACTCCTGATAACTAGGATATCATTCTAAATAACTTTCAGAAATAAAGTTCAGACCTTCTTCATGAGCATGCCTCTCTCTGAGCTGTTATAGCGTCTGATCATCATGCTTCAAGATAGACCATGAACCTTTATCCTTGTATTCTTGTGTGATGAATCGCAGGTCCTGAGCTAGACCTATTCCAACAACCAGATCACATACGCAACATTTTGAATGTACCAAACAATTTTATGTTCAACATGAAGACCAATCATGAGTAACAAAAAAATCCCTATTTAAAATTCCTAAATGTCATGAAGATAATAACAATAGATGTTGAACTACAAAGTATCCACAAAAATCTAGAAATGACTTCCCACTTACACATGTATCATTTCAAAGACTATGGGGTTGAATGATCAAAAGAACTAACTATGAAGTATTAGGACTAAAAAGGATTTGAATCATCAAATGATCTCTATCATTTCTAGATTGCATGGTTAGAAATAGAGTTTCTTGTCAAAGAAAATTTTCAATAGCGAAAAAGAAAACCCATCAAGATATGATCCTCAACCATTTGTGGGATTTTCTCCCATTCAACTTCAACTATCATTACTTTTGATTAAGTTACAACATATAAGGAGACCAAATCCTTCTTTTCTAGTTTGTCCTCTGCTTTTTCAGCCAACATCCACCCCTCCATAACTCTTGAATGATGTCATCCTGATAAGGGCATTCATCAACCTACATTCAACATGCACAAACTATAAGACATCCTTTAGAAAGTTTATTCCCATTCTTAAATCATTAAATAGTCTCTCCTAAGACACATGCACCCCTTAGCCAGAGAGGGACATGCATCTACATATACATATATGTTATTTATTTTTTATGAATAGTGCATTCATTGAAAAGGCGTAGACATCATCTCTAGTTACATATCATGGACAAGCATACTTATAACCAGAAGAGAATGCTTGCCATTCATGATTCACTTTGTCAAAGTCTATGCCCTTTCTATCTCACTTTCTTTCTTATATTGAGAAGTGAAATGGGAAGTTCCACATTCTAACAGAACCATATACAAAATATAGAGTTGTAATAGATTATTCCCATTTAATATGAGGTTGCAACCATCTAAATAGAAGTGGCTTCCTACATAATTAGATGAGGCATTTTCATGATTAATCAAATTAGAAATCAAATTATTAACTAAGAAGAGGTAGTGCGTCATTCAAATCCACACAAAATTCTGTAGACAACCACCTCAAAGATACTTTAAAGGATCTATAACTAGACCCTCTCTTCCAACCACTACTAATATCTTTTTAGTTTAATAAAGACTTCATTCATATGCAGAAGTGTAAAGCCACACTTAAGATATAAGCCCACAAAACATAGGCCTTTGCATCATCACATGATTAGGAGAGAACATAACTTTAATTCTAAGTCATCCTCAGATTAGCAAACACCAGAAGATCAGACAAAGAATCACACAGACAGAATCCTCAACCCTTCTAACTCACTACACAAGACCAACAATAGTGATTAAGATCTTATTTAGACATAGCAAAAAGGATCTGAAGGCCTAAATCTTACAACTTTGAGAAAATCCTAACAACAATCTAACATCATCGGTCCATAACTAGGTCTAGATGATGCCTAGATATATAATTGTAAATAGAAGGAACACATCATAGACCAATATAGGTAAGACAATATATTTCCTTGAACTCACACCACAAGGTAAATAGGAGAGATCTATATAGACAATATCTCTGAAAAACAACCCATCAACTGATCCACTCATTAACAACATATCCGATTCCATTTTAGGAGAGATCTATATAGACAATATCTTTGATAAACAACCCATCAACAGATCCACTCATTAATAACATATCTGATTCCATTTCAAACATAAGCTCACAAATATTTCTGATAAGAGAAAAAATAGTAATTGATAATAGTTTACCTCACTAAACTAAATATACATTCACAACAGGGCCAAGAAAGTACTTCTGACGTACACCCTATGAAGCAATCTAAAAAGAAAAGGCAACTTCATTAAGAAAAAAAAACAAGCATTGCTTATTCCAATAACATTAAACAACCTCAAAATCTAAATTGCATTCATAACATGTTTATAAGCATAACACATGCTCTATATAACTTATATTATAAACTAAATGCATCATTGGAAACCATAGTCTTGGTTTGTCTTCAATCAAGAAATATGACAACAAAAGTTAAACTTCTACATGAATAAAATCCATTGGCCAGAATTATCCTACCAGATGACGTGATTGGCATAATTACTCGTTCAACTAGAGATACTGTCAAATACCCCATGTATATACACATTAAATCTTATCCCTTTTTCCTAGTATCTCTTAGTTTCACCTTAACTTTCAAACTCAAAGTGTACAATAAAACTACAAGAATATAGTCTAGAAGGGCTTTAGAACTGAAGATAATGGTGATAAAATTGGAGAGGTTTACTTATTCAAGTATTATGTAGAAATACTATCCCTCGGTGCTCCATTTAGATAATGAATAATCTATTATCCAACCCTATATATGCCAATGGGACTTCATAAGAGTACTCATCAACCATTGGATCATCTCATCTGCATAGCGAAGCATTAGGTCTCCTGATAGTAAAATAGATGAGCTTCCTATGTACATTCCATAGCATACAAAATAGTTGGTTAAATATCAACGAAAATGTATGATATAAATTCCAAAACTATCACCATTTTAAGTTTGCTCAAGTGGACTAATACCTGTTGTAAGGCATCTTCAGAAAGATTTGAATTGAACTCAAAGATTTCAATCATCTGTAGTATTTGGCTCAATAGAAATGAGCACTAGCTTGTGAGCTGGATTTTGCTTGGATCCAAATTCAACTTGGAACAAATGGAGCCAGAGAAAATATGTTGGACTATCCAGCTTTGTGAGAGAATTCTAAGGCCCATGAGGGAGCCAACAATAGACTACATCAATTGGCATTTGGCCTGATATATTCTTAAAAATGGAGGTAGATTATTTTCACTAAATCTAGATGAGTATGTTTTGAAAGTTGAACAAAGTGGCACTTCATTTTGTTCCAAGAAGCATAAAATGGTCATGAAATCTACAATTTGAGTCATCATTAGCAAACAATTTTGTAGTTGTGCAGTAAAACTTAGCAAATAAAGTAATACTATGCATAGTACATAGATTTACTGTTGATGATCAATTATAGCTACCATTTAGTGAAGTCATCAAATTTATTAAAAAATCTATTCTCTTTGTTTAAAATACTCAAACTATCCTTGCTTTTAATTAAATTATGACAGTAAGAATCTTCTAATTGAGGCTCAAGGTTCAATGGACAATATAATGGAACGTGGAAGAAAATACCATACAAGTGAAGGTAGTTTCACATGAATAATAGTACTTTAACAATAATCTCTCAATACTTATAGTTAGTAACTACTACTTCCTTTATGTTCTTTGGTAATTTGTATTTGCAAACTATTAGTAGTTTGAGAAATGACCATACATGAAAAATTAACCAAACACTATGAATTTACCTTTGATGATAAAGAAATGACCAAAATCATTAAATAATCAACTAGGTGGTCTGTATTTACTCCTATATTTGTAAACAATGTATTTGATTCACTGGTGCATTAAAACTTGACAAATATTGATCACTTACCTTCCACATCTTCTTTCAATATTTTAGAATATGTCTTGCACACAATACTAATGCCTACTGATTTAGAAATTTATCATACGTACAAATTTGTTGCCGGTTGGTGATGGTAGGATTCATTAGAAAGTTTCTTAAGCCACAAGCCGAGAGAAGATAGCGTAATCGATTAAACAATAAAATGTCTGCAATGTATCCAAGTCATTTCATTGTTGAAACTATCACTCTGCACAGTTAAATCTCATAGATTGACATGTTTATCTTAATTTTCTTGTAGGTTATGGAGTTGGCTTACCATCATAGTATAAATCCGTTGGAGTAATCTCATTGCACGTAGATATGGATCCAGGGGCTAGAAAACTACTACATGATATGAATATGCTTCCTCTTAGAATGTGTCTGGTATTGGTGGTGGTACATCTACTGGTCAAACTGATGGGGTGTAAGATATAGGAATCAAGGACATGGTTATGGTGGTTTCATCAAACATGATAGGTAATATCCAAAGCAGAGGGGTTATGGTGCAGTATGAGGGTGTGGTGTAGTGGTTCCACCTAGTGCTACAAATGAGACTGCAGGAAATCAAGTTTCTGGTTATGGTTCTAGATACATGAGAAGTGGATATGGTAATGCAAATGGATCCATAACATATTCTAATCCATGAAGACTTCAACATTCTCAATGTGGGTGTTGCCGAGCTGATCAAGCAAACAGAGCTTCAGGTAGCCCAACTACTTATGGTGGATATGGTTCTTCTCAAGCCATTCAAGCTTAGCACCAATAATACATGGGTTCCTAATAGTCTTTGAACAAGTAAGATTATTACTTCCTTGAGATGGCCACTAAAAATTTAGAGTCACCAATTGGTGGGGTTGCTTTAGTCAATAGTTTATTTTTAATATCACATTTTGAGATCTATTGCATGCAGAAATTTTTGTTAGATTATATACATGATCTTTCCTCAATCGTTCTTTCGATATGCTCACACATGATTCTTAGTGTGGAAGCTGGCAGCAACGTAGAGAAGCCAGCAGTCATTCCTTCAATTGTAATGAGAAGTAAAAAAAATAGGGCCAAAAATTTGCAGCAAATTCACGTATTGTGCATCCCAAAAAACGGTCTGCATAGTCACGTTGCACATCTACTATATTCCTTATATGCAGTAGCAAATTCATGTTTCAATTAGGTGAGGCCTCGTGTATAAGAGGCTAGTACTTTTTCTTGACCACAAAGATAATGGACGTTCAAAGAAGACACTTTTTGCACATCACTTTTTGAAAACGCACCAAATGCAGATGAAAATAATTTAATATGTGAAATATTCCATAAATACATCTCGTTGCTAAGGTTTCATATTCTACAATATGCTTTGTAGACACCATCAGGACACATGTTTCTCACCCTTGTTGTGAGACATCCTTGACTTACTCCTTGCAACTACATGTAATAGAGTATCAGGAATAACTTGAAACCTCACAAGATTTATGTTTGCTCAAATCTCACAATTTTCGAAATGAAGTTAGACCCTGGATTGGGACTGTGTAAAGATGATGCAGGTTTTGCTTATCAAAAATTGAAAAACTAGATGAGATCTCAATTACATATGTCAAGTCTTACGAGGGCAAAGAAATATATCACTATTTAAATGGCTTTGTTCAAATTAACCAAAGACCATAATCATATCAGTTGTAAATGAGCTCATGTTTAGTTTATTACTTTAGGTTGAGGAGTTGAACTTGTTAAACTTCCACTCACGTTTTTATGCTTTCTATGTGATTCCCGATACATTGTGTCATTTCTCAAAGGATGCCAATCATTGTCCAACCAAAAACGAACTGCATTATAAAAATGTTTACCGGTTACCGCAATATATGTAATAAAAAAGGAAACTAAAGAATATAAACCCGCCAATACATCAGGAACTAATACAGGTGACAGTTTTCTTCCAGAATAGAGACAAGTACGTATGAAATCCCTTTTACCAAGCGGTTGCCTTGCGGTCTAGAACTCCAAAAAGGGCATTGAAAAACATTCTGAAATCCAATATAATATTGTTTCTGTATCGGTTCAAAAAATCACGGACCTTCAGTGGATTAGGCCTTACCCTCCGACGACCCTCACATGGCTCCGCATACTTATATGAGCATGATTATTGTCCAGGTTACATGAAGGATCTTTATCTCCACACTGGTCGTCATGCTCCTCAGTTCACCAGTCAAGGTCTTCATCTAGACCCCCAAATTGGCATCATCAATCAAAGCTAGAGAGAGGACAAAGTAGGGAGGAGAAGAAAAGGAGCATCCTCATGGCTTGTTTTGAGAGATGAGGGGAGGGAGTTACCTGAAGATGCACGATTAGAAAGGAGTGTTGCGTGTGGTGGGATTTGGTTGTTAATTCTAGGTAGGCGAAAATGAAAAGGTGGGAACCTGACGCAAAGTGAAAAGATCAATAGGAAGTTTGGTGGTTTAAAGTAGAATCGATGGGCGGGATGAAGTCAAAATTTAGCACCATGAAAACAATTCTGGATGACATCAAAAAGTATAGTCAATTTTGTTGTTAATTGAGTAGCACGCAACTGACTACATTTCATTCATTTACAATTACATGATTTGTAGGAGAAGATGTTCTTTAACCACATATACCACATATATAGGCACAACAATTGTAGTTAATTAGTCTTTTTTCTGTTGTGTACTAAGGTCACTAGAAAAAAAAGTTGATGAGGTGGTTAATAACCTAGATGGTGACAAAGCCTCAGGCCTTGATGGGTTTAATGAGTACTTTTATAAGAGAGCCAGGAAAGTTATTGGGAATGAAGTTTTTGATGTTGTACTTGAATTCTTCTCAAATGGTTGTTTGTTGAAGGAAGCTAAGAGAACATTTATTACTCTGATCCAAAAAGGTTTTGATAACTCTCTTATTGCCAACTGGAGATATATATCACCGTGTAACACCTTTTACAAAATAATTTTGAAAATTCTTACAAACAAGCTTCAGTTGGTGTTACCTTCTATTGTGGATGATAATCAATGTGCTTTTGTTAAGAGCATGAATATCAAAGATGCTATTATGGTCTCAAATGAAATTTTAAGTGATTTCAAGAAGGGTTCGTGATCTCTTATGTGTGTCCAGGATGATATTGTTGATTTGAGAAGTTATACATTGCCCATATTTTGATAATGAATTAACCATTTTATTCCTATATATCTAATATGTTTGTTCAAGATTGATTTCAGGCTTTAGGTACATGAAAAGGATCAAATCATACAAGCCCTAGCTTGTTCAAGTTCAAGTCAAATGCAATGCAAGTGTGCATTTTGAAAAATCACTCCAAATGACCTTAGATGATTTTGGTAATCACTTGTATTGATGATATGACTTGTAACTAAGATGAGAAAAAATTAGGGACACTTAATTTCAAGATTTAATCACTCAAATGTCAATTTAGAAAATTTGTCACATGTTGTTTATCGGTCGAGTTGGAAACTCGACTGATTCTATGATGGGTTTTCTGAAGATGACCCATCAATCAAGTTGCACACTCACAGAACTCGACTGACCAACTCACTGAGAAAATCTAATTTTAGCTCATCGGTCGAGTTTCTCAGAACAAACTCGACTGATAGTTTGAAAATTGTCTTTGTCATTTAGTAGATCGGTCGAGTTACCTTTATTGAAACCCGACCAAATGTACTATATGGAAAACGTAGAAACAGTAATTATAACTGTTGGTGAGTTATTTTAGGTGAAAATAGATATGTTGCATCTTGGAAAACAACTATATTTTGACCCTAAGTGATCCCACTGTGAGAACCCGTTACACTAAATGAGATTACTCAAAACATAAAACACAATCAATCACCAATTAACCACATACCCAAATTATATGGGTAAATTAAAATCAATTTCAACGTCAGCACCTGCTTAGAAATATTTGCATAAGAGCCCAACATCTTTCTTTTATCCATAATATGACAAGAATTTGATACAAATTGTTCCATCACCTTAGCCGTAACATATACAAAGGATAACAATATTTGTATATGCCACACAAACAAGCATTAACATGCTAATAAAATTCTGATTCATTTGAAACACCATATACAAACTTTTCCTGCCCAGACTTGAGAGTACAGGGACGACTCTAGGACATACTAGACATCTAATCAACTTTCTCAAAGATTCATTACTATAGATCATCTTTACTTCCATGATTCTGTTTCCATCATTGCCGATTACCTAAAAAGATGTGACGAACCACAAGGGTGAGACCCATGTCCTAGTAAGAGATATAACCTCCAACAACGCTTATTGATTACAAAATTTTATGTAATTAAACAGTTTAAGCACTTTTATCAAAATAACAAATAGGCTCAATTGCAGGGATGATTGATAGAATACATAAAGGAGCAGATAATAATTATCATCATTAGCCAGACTATCACCCTTTATCTTGTTGACAATATAAGCAATTCAGTAGCATATGCATATCGAGCATCATGAGCAAGTCTAGTAACATAAAATCTGTACTATTATGAATTAAGTGTAGCCACATAAGCATATCTAACAACATTAGCATGTCTAATAGGTCAAACATATTAACATCATAAGAAGAGTTAAGAACATAAGCACAACTATCTGCATAAGCATGATTAGCAATATATGCATCTCTAGTAACAACGGTATGGCTAGTGATGGAGCCTCCACTCACGTGGAGTTGTGTGCACCACTAAAAATCTTAGAGATAGTAAGCCTCTAGGTTTATCCTTTCGTGTGTTGTAATAAGATCTCTACCCACGTATGTTAAGATACGTGGAAGTCTTATCGTAGTATAGTTAAGGGTCGAATCCATGAGACAACGGTCTTGTTAAGATTTTAACAAGATGGAAAATGTAATAATTCTACTTATCTACTTGAAAGTTGATATTTAGATTGAAGAGTCGATTTGATGACTAAACTAAAGTGCAAAGTAAAGTGAATGGTAGAAAAGTAAATTTGAGGTTGTAAATGATGTTTGGGAAACCACTAGATGTGACCGAGTTTCACCACCACTACGCATGGATCAAAACATACATCATAATAACATGGCTTGCAAAGAAAAGGGTCTAAACAGTTAGTATCTTTGTAGACTTAGCTTCCTTTCAGATAACTAACTACGAGAAACACGGGAGTATTCCAATGCCAACCATCCCCAAACGAATGGTCACCTACTTTGCATTACTCCCCTCGTAAAGTGTGTTCCACGACCTGTCAAGGTTATACTTTTCATACATCAACTAATTCCATTTCATTGTATAGAAGTACAACGATGGAGGTGAGTTTACTCCACTCCTTGAGAAACGTTCCTAGATACCAAACAGATGTATGGTGACTACATACATCAAGAACCAACATGCAGTCGATATTCGAATCTAAAAGTACAAACGTAGACAATTCGCACTAGTAGATAATAGATAACACAAGTTGGTGATCAAGCAACTAGCATTCATTAAACGATTGATGTTGAACTGAAAAGATAGTATTTTTCTATTGCAAACTTATGAATTACAATGTATGAAATGAAAACATGGGTAGTGAGGCTACTCCCCGCACCCTAGTGTATGAGACTACTCACTCATGGCAAGAACAAAGAAGGAGGCAGTAAGAGAGAAAGAAAGCATCATCTGCACATAGGAGGGAGGAAGGTCGACCCCTTAGAGTAGAGAGCAACTATCTTCACACCACGTGGTTGCCTTGATGAAGAATCCTTCACTTCCCACCTTCTATGTCGATGAGAGAGGAAGTAGCTTGAGTATGGAATATGGATCTTGAACCGACAACCTTGGGACGAAGGATGAAGGATGAACATCTTTGAAGTGATTGGAGCAGCCTTTGGACGTCTAAGAATTAATGCCTAATGAGGACCCATTGTGTCCTATTTATAGGCTCCAAAGAGGTCTTAAACGGTATTGAGTTATTTGAATTCAAACGGTTTGAAGACCGTTTCACTTTCATTCGGTCTTGGGACCATTTGGGTTCATACGGTCTTGGGACCGTTTGGCTTCCATTCGGACTTGGGACCGTTTGGTCTTCATGCGGTCTTGGGACCGTTTGGGTTCCATACGGTCTTGGGACCGTTTGGGTTCCATACGATCTTGGGACCATTTAGGTTCATACGGTCTTTGGACCGTTTGGCTTCCATTCGGTCTTGGGACCATTTGGTCTTCATGCGGTCTTGGGACTGTTTGTCCTTCATACGGTCTTAGGACCGTTTGGGTTCCATACGGTCTTGGGACCGGTTGGCCTTCATACGGTCTTGGGACCATTTGAGTTCTTTTGCAATTTTTTTGTGTTTTTCTGTAAGAAGAAAGGGGAAAATATCAGTTTATTGGTATATTCACGATAAAGCAGAAAGTTAATTATTCTATCTAATTTATCTAAGAAAGAGTATGGAAAACTAAGAAAAAACTAGTAAGATAACATCACAAAATGGGAGGTTATCACCCCCCTAACTTAGAGTCTAGCTTGTCCTCAAGCTGGATAGAGCTAAGGCACGTAGTGGTGAGGCGATTTTATTTAGTGAAGATTTCCATATTCTTACTTCAATTCTAAACCATAGATCTCCCAGGATCTTATCAGGGCTTCTACTTGCACTAACTCTTTCAGGTATCAGGAGTTGCATGGATCTCAGATTTCTTCCGTGTCGCGTAACTCACATTTGGACCACCTTTTCCTTAATCACATTCTATGCATGTCTTTGACTCTAAGCAGTTTTATACTTCATTGTAGATCCTGCCGGAAGCTAAGATGGGTATGAGGGTTGGCTTGGAGGCTTGCTATGTAATTCCCCCTTCGAAGGGGGGAGGGTTTATCTATACTTTTAGGACATCACTACTGGGCACGACACATCTGCCTTTGTGAGGGCAGCTGAATGTACCGGTCGGGCGAGACCTTTATCAGCTTCCATATATTTGGAGACCTTAGGATCTCACTACCGTGTGCAACACATCTGCCTTTGTGAGGGCAGATGAATGTACCGGCCAGGCAAGACCTTTATTGGCTCTTCATATAGGTCCTTATGCATGGCACAACTCTCATGTTTTTATTCAACACTCTGGCTTTTATTCATATACTCACCGGTTTAGGAATTGGGTATTTTAGGGATTTTATTTGGTCTTCCAAGCCTCTTTTTGAAAATAAGAAAACTGTTCTTTGGAGTTTCCTGACATGCACTTGTTTCAATTTTTATACTTGGTGGTCCACCTATGAGGTTCCTTGACTTGGATTTTGCCTAGTTCCCTCTCGTCCTTGAGAGCGTTTGGCTTGTTTTGGCCATGATGCTAGCCTGTGGAGAGTATGATGTAGAATTGAAGCAAAAGTATGGGAATTGAGTATGAAAGTGATTTATTAATTCGCCAATACATGCCTAGATGCTACTTATTTAATTGCTTCTGAGGACTACTCTGTCTCTAATTTAGCTAGAGGTGTCCCTTTTCCAAAACGAATGTTTACTTATGTACAACAGTTATTCTATCAAAGAAATTATTAGAAGAACTAATTGTCAGAAAAAGAAAAGAAATTGTATGAAAGTAAAAGAAAGAGTGGAGAGTAGAAGGTTTGAAAATAATACCTTGCCCTTGCCCAGTATACCCCCCCCCCCCAAACTTATCATTCACTCTGTCCTCAGAGTGTCAAGGTGATAGGTTGAGAAGTACATGGGCAATGGTATCACGGTTCTGTTAATCCCTTGTTTGCTCCATACAATCATAGGAGATTAGCTGCAAAATTTCCACGTAAAGTGTGATAATCCATGTCCTCCACGTGCATACCGAGGACAGTAAGGGTATACATCCAGTAAAGGATGTGGAAACCACAGTTGTTAGATTCTCTGATCTGCTGGGGACATCTATGGCTGAAGGGTGGGCGGTGAAAATGATCGTTGTTGTATGCCTTTATGTTCTTGTCGAGAAGATCATGTAGTCATTCGGCACAGTCCTTTGCCACTTCCTCCGTGGGCATCTTTGCTGTCACAACATACTATTTTTGGTTTGGATCAAACTGGCTGTCGGAACTATTGTAGATGATTGTCGTTCCTTCATGTAGGTTTGTTTCCAGTAGCATCCAGTGCTCAGTGTGCAGAAAAGGAAGCATGATGAACTTTAGAGTTGTATTTTGAAGATATGAGATAAGTTCATCCATGGTTCCTAAGTTCTTTGACCCTAGTAGATCATCATTCATGTATGCTGACGCCATATAAACCGTAGGTTGGTCCCGTGCGAGGAGAAATTGGTATGCAGTCATCAAGTTCACAGATAAAGAACCTTTCATCTGTATGGTTTCACTGAGTGAATATGCCATTACTAGGATGTTCCCTTTGAGGAAAACAAGCTCATCGTTCTCTGCATAAAGCCAAGACATGATGAGTTTGAGTTCATTATCAGACAGACTCTTGCATGCATCAAGGTCGAAGTTGGGAAATGTTGGTTGTACGGCAGATAGAGGTACCATTGGTTGGAATAATCTGTCGATGGTGTCCCCAGTTAACAAATCGATGTCCCCCTTATCATCTGTCATATCAAAAGTATAAGGGTCCCACTGGCGTTGTTCTAAGACCTTGGCGGTCTGCTGTTGCTTTTTCTCCAACTCCTTTAGAATTGTTCTGTATGGACGCTTTTGCAGACATTGGATAGCAGAAAAAAAAGGTAACGAGGGACGTCATCTTGTGCCATAGTCGGGTCCTTGAAGAACTGTATGTCACAGATAAGCTCCATGGAATACCGTCCTCATAGAGAGTGCATATCCTCTATGGCTAACTCGGTAAAGGGGATTTGTCTATTGAGTGCTTCTGTGAATCTTATAGTACAGAAAGTGCAATCCCCTGAACCTTCTAGTGTTTGGATGGTTGGGTTGATGATTTGGAACCAAGGTTGATTCCAACCATGTCGAAGAGATGGGCAGGCATCCCATATTACTTTGAGAAGCCAAAAAGGAATGCATCGTGCTTCTCCAGCTTCTAAACCAGCAAAGTTAATGTGTCCAACCTTTAGCTCAGTGGCATAGAAGTTGTACACCTTGGCGTCAGGGGCCTCAGTGTCGACAATCATTAGCAGCCAGTGGTCGGAAACTCTGAAGGGCACTGAAATGTAGCGTGCCTTTCGTGCAAGGCCAGTTTGCAGGCGCTCAATGGACTTTGCCCATAAGTCCTTATGTAATAAGCTTAAGGATAGAGCAGGTGAAGCATTGAAAATAGGCTGCAACTTTTTTGGACTCTGAAATTCCTCAATAGAGTTGGCAAGGAGGACATGAAAGATATCCATCTTCACCGTCGATTGTGGTCGAAGGAGGATACAAAAGTCTTCTCATGTCAACTTGTGCTTTGTCTTTGTATTGTTGTAGATGATTTCCCCCCATTCTTGACATCGTCTACAATACTGTTCAGGATGAAGATGTCCTGAACATCTAATGTAGAGATGATTGCCATGTCTAGGTCATGCATTTTGTTAGGTAGAGGTGGCAGTGGGGGAAGGTCTTGTGGTGGAGGAAGTGAAGTCTACTCGCTATCGTCTAAAAGTTGAGGCAGATCTTCATCTTTTTCAGAGTCATCTCTAGAGTCAAGTCTATCATCTGTGTCGAGACTCACTCTATCAGATTCCTCCTGTTTTGGGGGGAGGGGTGCAGATTGCTCCGGAGCAGGATGTTGATGAATGGCTGTTGTGGGTGGGCTAATGCTAGTTTCCATTATGCATTGTTGAAACTCATCAAAAGCGGCTTCTTTTGCAGCGTCCCTAGGGATCCCATAGATGATAAGTTAAAGAATTGATCCCCATATGACATCGTTACATTATCATTATTATTAGGGGACTTGGTATCTTTTATTCCACCTTCTTGGTGGTCTCTATTGTTTTCCTTCTTTGCAGGTTCTACCCCTCAGATGGTGCCCTGCCTAGCATTGCCTGGGTCGTCAGGTTGATCGTCTGAGGAGGAGCTATCATCGTTGGAGTCAGACGAGGAATAAAAATCCTCATCATCATCCTTGCTTTCATCTTCATCATCATCCACTGCCTTATCTTTTATCTTCTTGATTGACATTTTCTTACTGAGCCAACACTTCTTGCTGGCCTTTCATCCCAAGTACCAACTCTGGCAGGTGTTTTAAGCGGTCGTCGATGTGGTCGACTTGCTTGACCACTACTTCCTACCTTTGTTGAATGCTTGAGAGGATGCCCGATAAGGCGTGGTTCCACTCATCGATCTTGGAGACCTATGTAGCAAGCCCCTACACACAGGAAAAAATGGATTGTAATATGTTTGAAGGGTCGGTGAGGAGGTTTTGAATGGTGTCAAATTGACATCCAAATTCCTCACCGACTTGTGAAAAGGGGACCCCAGAGATGGATGGGTGGGATGGCTGGGGTCGAGGTGATAAGGTGGTAGTGCCTTGCGAAAGAGACACTATTGATGGACCCGCGAATTGTGTGGTGACTGTAGATGGAGTCACTAGCGGTGTCGGGGTGGTGGGGGATGAGAAGGGTGGCGACATCCTGGGTGAAAAAGGTGGGACCAAAAATGTCGAGGCAAAAGTGGTTGAAGTGAAGGTGAGATCAGGCGTCGAGGTGGAGAATGGGATGCCCGAAGAGAAAATGAGTGAGGCGGAAGATGCGGGTGAAGTTGTGGTTGTGGAGAAAGAAATTGTGGTGGGAATTATTGTAGAAAATGGTGGAAAAGTGGTGGATGATAGAATGGTCGAGGGTGGTAGTGTGGTGGCGGTGTTTGTAGAGGTAAGCCCAACATCCAGATCGAAGATGAAGGGTTCTGGTAGTGGGTGTACTATGTTCTCGGCACTGTGTGGTGGGTCTGGCTTTGGGTTGATCTTTGATGTGGGCGTCCCTGACTGCTGTTGTTGCTATATGCGTAGCTTTGAAAGCTGTGTCACTGGTATTTTCATTGGTCTTGTTGTTGGGGTAGTGACGCTATGCTCTGTCTGCCCTGTATTTGCTTTTTTCTCATTTTCTTTGATCGAAGATAGGAAGTTGGAAAGCTCCTCTTCAGTGAATAGAAGCTTTTCTTTGTCATAGTCAGCCAGTTCTGGAAGAGATAGCAGTGTTCGGGAAGCTTTGACAGTTGGGCAGAAGATATAATGAAGTTTGGAATCCTTCTCCTTTATGGTATATGAGTTCTTTAAACTCTGCTCATTTGTAAGGATGTCGCCCTTTATTACAGTGAATTTTGGGAGTGGTCTGTCCATCTTGAGGTATTTCAAGATTGATGTTATGTGACCCCCCATGCAGATTTCTTTTCCAAGGGCGTAAGCCGAGTGCTTATGTATCAGATGCCATCCGATGTTGACCGAAAGCCCTTTGATAATGGACCATAGGATAAAGAGATCGGAAATAATAACGTTCCCACTCTCTTTCCTAGGGAAAATGGCGTCTGTAATGATTTTGTGCAGAGTGCGCACCAGGCCAGAATGTATGTTAGAGGCCTTGTAGGTCTTCAATTCGTAGGTTGGAATCCCCATCAAAGACTTCCAGAAGGTGTGTCTGTTGAATTGGGAGTGGTCCATGCCTACCTCTTTAGCCTTATTTAGTTGATCTTGGTTGTCGATGAAGATCTCAGTCAAGATAACTTTGTTTCCAAAAGTGAGGTTACCAGCCTGCGGTCACCTCCGTCCTTCCATTTATCCTTTATGTGCACAGTTTCTTTGTTGAGGTATGTGAAGAACTCTGTCGTGGGCTCAACATAAGAAACTTCTACAACAAAGTAGAGTTTTGAGAGATTCATGTTGTCGAGCAAGGAGAGAACTCTGTCGTAGATTCCCATCTTCTTCAGTACGTTGGAGAAGATGTACTTTTTTGGTCGTAGTACTTTGTCACCAGCGGGGAGGTTTTGGATGTACAGATCAACCGATGTTGGTTCTGCGCTGGTAGTAGCAGGAAAGGAAGCAACAGGGTTAGCATGTCCTTCCAGGATTTGTTCTCTCGCAGTGGAGGGCCAGACTAGCTTCCGTGCTCGTTTCTTGGTTGGTTGTTCTACGGTAGCCTCCTGGGCCTTCCTTTTTCCCTTAGATTTGGTGGTCGGGGATTCCTCCTCAAAATTTGGTTCGTATTTCAAGCCTTTGTCAGTGGAGGAAATCTCTTCGACCTCTTCAATTAGATCGTCTACTAAACATTTGTTGACTCACTCAAGGGCAAGGATGACCTTGGGCAAGTTAACTTTTGATGGAGTCTTTCCAATTTGTTCGCATATGTCAAGGATGCAATGAAGCTTGGAGCAACGCACTAGGAGCTTGTCTCTGGTCCAGACACTAGAGTCAATAATTTCTTTTGCTGGTGATGCCATTCTGGAAAATTTGAACAAGAGATCATGTATGTTAGATTGAAATTGTAAATATAATAGATTTATGAAAAGAAAATGCAACATTGTGTAAATTTCATTGTTTTTTAGGTTTTGAAAGAACCAAACAGTTTTGTTGACCGTTTTGGGTCAAAATGGTTTCAGGACCATTTAGTTCCAAACGGTTCTAAGACATTTGGGTCCAAACGGTTTCACGACTGTTTGGATCCAAATGGTTTTTGAACCAAACGGTTTGTAAGACTGTTTGGGTTCAAGACCGAATGAGATGAAACCGTTGGGAAGGTGAAGCGACGGAGGCGGCGAGCGACTGAAGCGGCGGTGAAAATGGTGCAAACGGCATCGGTGACGCAGGTGTCGGTGGCGACAACAATTATAATGGTGGCGATGAAAAGAAGGACGCGAAACATGGTGTAGCGTTGGCGACGAAGGCGACAATGACAGTTTCTGCAGTCTACCTTGTTGCTAGCGGCAAAGAGAGAGAAACGGCGGCGAAGGATGGTGCAACATCCAGGAAAGTTCATGAAGACAGTGGTGAATGCGGAACAGAAAAATGCGAATAGAGAGCACGAGAGGTGATGGATGTGGTAATCACGCTGGAGCAGGAGAACTGAGAGGAATGTAACATGAATCACGCGAGAGAGAAATTTTGAGAAACTAAGGGAATGAAAAAGGGAGGAGTTGGGGTGATATTTATAGGAAAAGGAGGGGTGGTGGTACAAATTCTCATGAGCAAACGGTTTCGAGACCGTTTGGATCCAAATGGTTTTGAGACCGTTTGGATCAAAAAGTTCCGAGACCGTTTGAGTCCAAACAGTTTCGAAACTGTTTGGATAAGATTATTTTGGTTTTTGGTTTTTATATTTTTATATTTGTTTTAGTTGCTTATGTAAATTTTATATTTTTTGAATAGAGATGATAGGTTTAAAAATAAGCAGTTAAGAAAAATAGAAAATTGTCAAAACTAAGCAAAATAAAATGGGAAAGTGATATTGAGTTCTTGGGTTGCCTACCAAGTAACGCTTTGGTTTTACATTGTTGGCTCGATGAAGTTCTGGTTTGGTTAGGTTGATGCAGTTGGATCATGGACCTCAATGGTTTGTCTTGGAGTTTTATCAGCTGGAGTATAGTATTTCTTCAGTCTATGACCATTAACAGTCCTTTCTCCTCCATTGTCATCAAAGATGATGACAACTCTAGTTGGATAGATATGCTTGATGGTAAATGGCCTGGACCATTTTGTGCGGAGTTTCCCGGGAAACATTTTGAATCTAGAATTAAAAAGAAGGACTTTATCTCCAATAATGATATCTTTCCTCTTAAGGTGGCCATCATGCCACATCTTGGTTTGTTCTTTGTAGATCCTGGTACTTTGATAGGCAGTCATTCGTAGTTCCTCTAGTTCTTGTAATTGTAGTTGTCTGTATTCACCGACGCTTTTGAAATCAAAATTCAATTGTTTAATGGCCCACCATGCTTTGTGTTCTAATTCAACTAGGAGATGGCATGACTTCCCATACACCAAACGAAACGGCGGTTGTTCCTATTGGTGTTTTGTAAGTAGTATGATATGTCTAGAGAGCATCAGGAAGTTTGGTGGACCAATCCATGCGGTTTCTGTTGACAGTTTTCTCTAAGATAGCCTTCAATTGTCTATTTGAGACTTCAACTTGGCCGCTAGTCTGTGGATGATAAGGCGTAGCGACCTTATGTTTTACTCCGTATCTTCACAAAAGAGCTTCGAAGCTTCCTTCTAAGAAATGTGACCCCCCATCAGATATAACCGTTCTAGGGACTCCGAATCTAGGAAATATGATATCCTTGAACATCTTAATCACCAGCTTAGAGTCACAAGATACAGTGGGTATAACTTCTACCCATTTGGAAACATAGTCCACAACAACCAAAATATAAGAGAATCCATAAGATGGGGGAAATGGACCCATATAGTCTACTCCCCATACATCCAAGAGTTCAATCTCCTGCCACAGAGTTAGTGGCATTTCATTACATTTCGATATCCCTCCAGATAGTTGACATTTATTGCAAGATTGCAAAAATTCATGGGCATCCTTCGCTATTGTAGGCCAGAAGAATCCTGAATGTAGGACTTTAAGGGTGGTCTTCTGCAAACTCATGTGCCCTCCAGTGGGGCCAGAATGACAGTGTTCTAAGACTGGAATAATTTCTTCTTTAGGGAGACAGCGGCGGAATAATCCGTCTGCGCATAAGCTGAAAAGATATGGTTCATCCCAAAAATATTGCTTGACGTCATGAAGAAATTTCTTTCTATCGTGGTAGGAAGTAGCAGGGTGGAAAATTGTTGTAGCCAGATAGTTTACTATATCGGCGTACCAAGGAAATCCGGTGGCGATTTTCATGAGTTGACCGTTGGGTAGAGAATTTCAGATAGGTATATTATCTTCATCCTGAGGCTCAATACGACTTAAGTGGTCGGCGACGACATTTTATACCCCACTTTTATCTTTTATTTCCAAATCAAATTCTTGAAGCATCAATACCCAGTGAATAAGTCTGGGTTTTGCATCTTGTTTCTGGATCATATATCTTATTGCGGAATGATCTGTGTACACTATGACTTTTGATCCGATTAGATAAGAATGGAATTTTTCAAAAGTGTAGATGACTGCCAAGAACTCTTTTTCTGTAGTTGTGTAGTTATTTTGGGCTTCATCAGGCATTTTTGATGCATAGTATATCACATAGGGTTTCTTATCTATTCTCTATCCTAGTACTGCCCCGATAGCGTAGTCGCTGGCGTCACACATTATCTCGAAGGGTTGTGACCAATCAGGGGCTCTTAGTATAGTTACAGAAACTAGGGCATTCTTTAAAGTCCTAAAACTATGTAAGTATTCTTGATCAAAATTAAAATCCACATATTTGGTCAACAAGTGAGTCATGGGCTTTGCTATTTTTGAAAAATCTTTGATGAATCTTCAATAAAAGTTGGCATGGCCTAGGAATGCCTGTACCGCTCTGATGTATTTTGGTGGTGAAAGTTTTGAAATGACATCTATTTTTGCCTAGTCTACTTCAATCCCTCATTCACTTACCCGATGCCCAAGGAAAACACCTTCTGTCACCATAAAGTGACATTTTTCCCAATTAAGGATCAGATTTGTTTCCTCGCATCTCTGTAGTACCTTGCTGAGATTAAGTAGATAGGTTTCAAAAGAATCTCCATAAACTGAAAAGTCGTCCATGAAAACTTCCATGATTGATTCAGTTAGTCCTGCAAAAATGGAGGACATACACCGCTGGAATGTAGAAGGTGCATTGCATAACCCAAAGGGCATCCTCCTGAAGGCATAGGTTCCGAAGGGGTAGGTAAAAGTTATTTTTTCCTGATCTTCTGGGTGGATCGGAATTCGGTAAAATCCTGAATAGCCATCCAGATAGCAAAAGAACTTTTGGTGGGCTAGACGTTCAAGGACTTCATCAAGGAAAGGTAGAGGGAAGTGATCTTTTCTTGTTGCCTTGTTCAGTTTCCTATAATCAATGCACATTCTCCATCCAGTAACAGTCTTTGTGGGTACCAATTCATTTTTATCATTCAAAACGACAGTGGTTCCCCCCTTTTTAGGAACCACTTGGATTGGACTAACCCATTGAGAATAAAAAATCAGATAAATGATACCTGCTTTTAGGAGTTTAAGGACCTCAAGGCAAACCACCTCTTTAAGATTGGGGTTTAGTTTTCTCTGTTGTTCCCGTGATGGTTTAAACTCTTCTACCATGGGTAATCTGTACATGCACAAGGATGGATTTATTCCTGTTAGGTCAGTCATTTTATACCCAATATCCTTCTTGTGCTTTCTTAACTCAATGAGGAGTCTTTCTTCCTGATCGTCTATCAAGGTAGAATTGATAATGACTAGACATAATTTTTCTTCATCAAGGAAGATGTGCTTGAGTCCAGCTGGTAGAGTTTTCATTTCCAGTGCTTTGGGGACTTTAGTGGTATCCAAGGTGGTGACAGATTTCAACTCCTCGAAGGTAGCTTCTGGAACTTCTTCGGTCTGTCCTAGGTATTACAGATATTGTTGTACTAGTTCGTTGGTCGAGAATTCGGCTTCAGGATTTGTTAAGATGTTCTCCAAATCATCAAATGGTTTGGGGGATTCTTTCTTTAACTGAGACATTTTATCAATTTCCTCGAGATGAAAAACTTCTTCATGGATGCTAGGACCTTTCAAGTTGTCAAAAACTCTGAATTGAACAGCTTCCTTTCCTAGTCTTAAGGTGATTGTACCGACTTCAACATCGATTAGTGCTCTGGCCGTAGCAAGGAAGGGTCTGCCAAATATTATCAGATATCTCATGTCTTCCTTTATGTCCATAATGACTACGTAAGAATCTCTCTCTACCCTTACCAGGATGTCTTCAATAATCCCCAAAGGTCTAGTGATAGTAGAATTAGCAAGTTGGATTGTCATTGTTGTGGGCAGCAAATCGGTAAACCCCAATCTTTTGCACATAGAGAATGGCAAAATGGATATGCTGGCCCCCAAATCAGCTAATCCTTTCTTTCAAGAAGTATTTCTGATAGAACATTGGATGCCAAAGGAGCCGGGGTCCTTCTACTTCTTTGAGATTTTGTTGAGAATGATGTCCGAAGTGGTCTGGGCTAGTTTGACGGTCTCAAGCTCTCCGGTCATATATATTTTTTATAACAAAGTCTTCAGGTATTTAGACCAAGTTGGGATTTCAAAAAGAGCATCAAGGAATGGAATATCGACATATAGCTTCTTCATAGCTTCCTCAAATTTCTGGAATCTAGTGTCCAGTTTAGTTTCTCTCAATCTACCTGGGTAGGGTATCCTAGGCTTATATGGTGGTACTTCCGGTTCCTTGGTAACTTGCTCTTTTCCCTTTTCCTTCCCAACCTCTATAGATTTTTTTTTTGTTTCTTGATCTGTGCTTGCAATTGGGTTGATTCCAGTTATACCTTCATCTTCCTGGATAACATTGGTGGCTTCAGTAAGGACACGGCCAGACCTTGTGGTGACTGCATTCAGTTGTTCTGGCCTATGTTGATCATGTCTTGGATTTGTTTCTGGATGACCAGCGAAAGTTCCCATTAGAGGTTTCAACTGGGCTGCAATTTGTGCCAACTTTGTTTCTACAACTTTTTGTTGAGCTTGTTGGTTTGCAAGTATGGTTTTTTGGAATTGCAACATCTGCCTTATCATAGATAACTCATCTGCAGGTGGGGGCAGAGCATTCTTTTGTTGATGTTGTGTAGTTTTCTATTGTCCCTGAGATTGTAGCTGCTGAAGTGCTGGTAACTGAGGTTGTTGATTATGTGGCTGTTGGAGCTGAGATTTTTGAAGTTGTGGGTGCAATAGAGGATGAGCATATTGGTAGTATGCAGAAGGATTTCTTGGGTAAGCAAATCTTTGAAACCCATTCCGATGATTCCCTTGGTTTTGGTTATAATTTCTCTAGTATCTGGGCAGTGGTCTATTAAAAGACCCACCTTGTGTTTGGTGTTGTGGGTTGGCAGTTCCTGCGGGATTCCCATACTGAAACCCATGGTGGTTTCTTGGTTTATCTGGATTATAATATGCCTGACCAGGTATGGTATGAATAGAATTAACCTGCTCTTGTGGCTGATCCTTAGGATGTTCAATAATTGGTTCAAATTGGGGTTGAGGAGTCTGTAAATCCATCATCACATAGAATAGGAGGCCACATGATAATGTGGGGTGGTCAGATGCATGACAAGCTTTGCAAGTCTCGGTGGCTACTTTGACTTGTTGGATTTGTGAGTTCTTCTTCCTATCATACTCCCCGTAAGACGTTTCACGGACTTGTTGTTTATGAGCTATGGTTTTTAGGGCTTCGGCGATGGCTTTCATTTCCATAGATTCTTCTACTTTATAGACTTTTAAGACTCCTCTGGAAGATGGCCTTCCCCAATTAGATTGGTTCTCGACTCCTAGTGTGAAAATCTTCCAGGCATCTTCATAATTCTTTTGGATGAAATTTCCCCCATATAAGGAATCTAAAAACTTCTTAATATCATCACTGACTCCTCTATACAACGTTTCTATGAGCTGATGCTGTGAGATGTCGTGGTCTGGGCACTTCCTCAAAAGTTCTTTAAATATTTCCCATGATTCCGCCAGAGATTCCCCATGGAGTTGGGAAAAATGGTTAATCTGTCCTCTAATCTCATAAGTCAGTGAAGGAGGAAAGAACTTCTCTAGGAAATTTTCTTCCAAGGGAGCCCAGGTGGTCATTGGCTCCCCATTTAGCGAGTTATACCATCTCAACGCCCTTCCAGACAAGGTGAAGTGGAAAATTTGAAGCATGATTGCATCTAATGAAGCTCCGACTTGCGATACTAGTCGGCAAAATGCCTTGAATCACTTCAAGTGATCCATGCAGTCATCTCCAACACTTCCGGAGAACAAAATACCTTGCATGATTTGGATCCATTGTGTTCGGATCTCAAAGTTAGGAGCGTTAATGAGTGGTGGCTGGACTGGGTGATTGTCTTCAGAGTTCTTAGGAATAGTGTAATCTCGAAGCTTCTTGTTCCTTATCAAAAGTTGAGCAACTGTTGTGGCTGCCTCATTTTTGACATGGATACGGGTTTGCTCTTCAGCATGAACTTCATCTTGAATTTGATCACATGTATCGACAATGAGTTGTGCTCTCTGAGCTACTAAGGCTGCATTGACTCTTTCCATCACTAAGGCGGCTTCTTGTTGTTCTTCGGCCATCTGTCTAGCTCGTTGGCGGTTGAGTCTAATGCATCGGTGGAAACTTCATTCTACCTCAGAGTCAAACTCTGGCTCAGGAGAGAATCCGATGTTATGTGAGGGTTGCATACACAGTTTCTACCTGAGTAGAAGAAAAAACACACCTTTAGATGATGCGGAGAAATGATGAGGTAAAAAAGATATATGAAGTAATTGTCAAGGTAAAGTGTAAAATCCTAATCAACTAGCAAGTAGGCAAATGGAATTAAAACATTCTGTTGTCCCCGACAACGATGCCAATTTTTGATGGAGCCTCCACTCACATGGATTTGCATGCACCACTAAAAATCCTAGAGATAGTAAGTCTCTAGGTTTAGCCTTTCGTGTGCTATAATAAGATCTCCACCCACATATGCTAAGATACATGGAAGTCTTATCGTAGTACAGTTAAGGGTCGAAACCACGAGACAACGGTCTTGTTAAGAGTTTAACAAGATGGAAAACGTAATAATTCTACTTATGTACTTGAAAGTTGATATTTCGATCGAAGAGTCGATTTGATGACTAAACTAAAGTGCAAAGTAAAGTGAATGGAAGAAAAGTAAATTTGAGGTTGTAAATGATGTTTGGGAAACCACTAGGATGTGACTGAGTTTCACCACCACTACGCATGGATCAAAACATACATCATAATAACATGGCTTGCAAAGAAAAGGGTCTAAACAGTTAATATCTTTGTAGACTTAGCTTCTTTTCAAATAACTAACTACGAGAAACGTGGGAGTATTGCAATGCCAGCCAACCCCAAATGAGTGGTCACCTACTTTGCATCACTCCCCTCGCAAAGTGTGTTCCACGACCTGTCAAGGTTATACTTTTCATATGTCAACTGATTCCATTTCATAGTATGGAAGTACAATGATGGAGGCGAGTTTACTCCACTCCTTAAGAATTGTTCCTAGATATCAAACAGATGTATGGTGACTACATACATCAAGAACCAACATGCAGTCGATATTCAAATCTAAAAGTACAAACAGAGACAATTCACACTGGTAGATAATAGATAACACAAGTTGGTGATCAAGAAATAGCATTCATTAAACGATTGATGTTGAACTGAAAAGATAGTATTTTGCTATTGAAAACTCATGAATTACAATGTATGAAATGAAAACATGGGTAGCGGGGATACTCCCTACACCCTAGTGTATGGGACTACTCGCTCATGGCAAGAACAAAGAAGGAGGTGGGAAGAGAGAAAGAAAGCATCATCTCCACATAGGAGGGAGGAAGGTCGACCCCTTGGAGTAGAGAGCAACTATCTTCACACCACGTGGTTGCCTTGATAAAGAATCCTTCACTTCCCACCTTCTATGTCAATGAGAGAGGAAGTAGCTTGAGGATGGAATATGGATCTTGAACCGACAGCCTTGGGGCGAAGGATGAAGGATGAACAACTCTGGAGTGATTAGGGGAGCCTCTGGACGTCCAAGAATTGATGCCTAATGAGGACCCCTTGGGTCCTATTTATAGGCTCCAAAGGGGTCTTAAACGGTCTTGAGTTATTTGGATTCAAACGGTTTGGAGACTGTTTGGCCTTCGTTCGGTCTTGGGACTGTTTGGGTTCATACGGTCTTGGGACCGTTTGGCTTCCATTCGGTCTTGGGACCGTTTGGTCTTCATGCAGTCTTGGGACAGTTTGGGTTCCATACGGTATTGGGACCAGTTGGCCTTCATACGGTCTTAGGACCGTTCAGGTTCATACGGTCTTGGGACCATTTGGCTTCCATTCGGTCTTGGGACCATTTGGTCTTCATGCGGTCTTGGGACCGTTTGGCCTTCATACGGTCTTAGGACCGTTTGGGTTCCATACGGTCTTGGGACAGGTTGGCCTTCATACGGTCTTGGGACCGTTTGAGTTCTTTTGCAATTTTTTTGTGTTTTTCAGTAAGAAGAAAGGGGAAAATATTAGTTTATTGGTATATTCACGATAAAGCAGAAAATTAATTATTCTATCTAATTTATCTAAGAAAGAGTATGGAAAACTAAGAAAAAACTAGTAAGATAACATCACAAAATGGGAGGTTATCATCTAGCATACTAACCGTAACTAACAACATGATATATCTAGCATCATGATTATAATCAGCAGTAGCAGTATAGTTATCAGCAAAAGCATGGCTACTGTATATACACATCTACAATCTTAAGCATATCCACAACATAAGTATATCTACTATCTCTTAATTGCACTAAGCATCATATTTATGTAAAGATAACAAACAAGGGTTATCATCCAATGTGAAACGACGTGTATAACCCTAAACAAATATGCTACACGGTTGTATTACATCTTTTATTACGCCCTGGGGAATTTGAATCGTACCATTCAAAGTCCAACCTACCCCTACGAAGGGATATTTAGTTCCATACAAGATCTAGGAGTGTCGGTATCATAAGATCTCTTCCCCTCAGCTAGTATGAGTAAAAAGGCAGTGACATATCAGTCAAACTGTAAAACAATGATATATAGTCATGTAACTAGCCCACCTTGGTACAGGTCACGACACTAGCATCCAAGGTATGAAAAACCCTCTAATCTGAGGTACAACCACAATTGTCCTCAATCACATCAGATATATGAGGCATGACCATAGACATCCTCCACAACCTGCATTGTGGATAACAATGATATATCCTTAACTTGCCACCCCCACATACTCAACAGTATGAACTCTGAGTTTCGCTTAGGAATACTCATTTCACCATCCACCAAGTGTAGACACTGAAGATGGCTCTATGGCATAGGGCACTACATGATTAGAGTTGCACTTGATTAGTTATGCCAATTGGGTGAATTAAGGCTACATCAAACAAGTGGACATACATACCCTAATTCACTTCTAGAAAGCATATAAATATCACAACTTTTAAAAGATATAAGATGTGTGGAATATAATTTCTCATCTCATCATCACATGGTACTATTCACTTGCCATTCATGAGACCACACGAGTCATCATACTATCATAAGATATAAATCCTTATAACAATATCACAAGGCATAAACCCTTATCAACACAAGAGGATTACACCTAATTCAAGGCTCAACCATGCCCAAAGGTCATTAAGACCATCATACTATCACATGATATAAATCCTTTTCACAATATCACAGGGTATCAACCCTTATCAACACAAGAGGATTACACCTCATTCAAGTCTCAACCATGCCCAAAGGTTATTAAGACCATCATACTATTCCTTGCAAGATCATCATTATCTTTGCATGCCTTGTAACAAGGCTCAACAACATCACTTACATATATTACACCGTATCAGCACAATATTGCATTAATAAGGTGGGAGATATTCATAAACAATCATAGCAGGGTTATATTAACATTAAGAACATTCCTTTATCACATCAACATGCAAGGAATCTAGATGTGATTAACCCTCATCATATTCATAATGCACATGTCTAGCATAAGAAAGTATCAACCATGTGGCTATGATAACCACCAATTAACATATTAAGGTTATGATTATATTAAGGAGGTTATTCCACTATCATTCCATCATATAAGAATGTTAAACATGAATACTCCTCTTTATCTATTTGCATTAGAGTTAGGTTCAGCAAGATAAATCATATTAATGTTACTAATCAACACTTATACCCAAACCCTAACTCACGACATCCCCATTGGATCATGGATGTATAAGGTGAAGCATCACCATCACATTCCATACCATTCTCAAGTATGAACCCACACATAAATCAAGGTGTAACCATCGGGTTATAGCATACTAGGGTTTCAACAACAGTAACAGAGTACTCCATGATTGTATTAATCATTCAAGGACTATTCATACCCAATTACCATCATTTAGTTATTTTAAAGCTAGGTATAACAAGATATACCTCATTAGGGTTACATATCAACACAATATGATTATCATCCCTTCTATTCATATGAGTGAATAGGTAAGACTACCTTATTAAGGGTAACCCTCCATTTGTTCCATCATCTTTCAACCCACATCTCCATACCACTATGTCACCCAGAACCATTGGATGTTTAAAAGGTAAGACCATTGGTTGTTTATATAAGTAAACACCTTGTATAAACCACCTATGAAGTCCTTGAGCTGTTCTCTAGAAAGAATCATCATTTAACCCTATACATCCCTTGATTATAAACATTAAAAGCTCCATTGAGAGAAGGGTAAAACCACAAGCGATTGTTTATTTAAAACAAGCTGTCAATAAATGAGCTTCTTAAGTTGATAACATAAAGGAAAACATCTAAATTACTTTATTAGGACCAACATATTATGTTAGGCATCATTCAAATGTATTGGATTAACAAACATTAAATCTTAACCATTAGGTCAAGTTTATATATTAAAACCATCAATTATAGTATAGGTCCGACCATTGCATTAAATGATCCAAGAAACCCTTAGTTTAAGGCTTAATTCATGCTACAACTACATGCTTAACTCACCATAGGTTTTGGAGACCTGATCCACCATCAGTAGTGACCATTAAGTCACCATAGGTTGTTAGATCAGCACTATATTTAGTAATCACCATCGAATATCAAGCTAATGTTACCATTGATTGATCGCATCATTAGGGTACTTAGTTGTTGATCATTAAGATTCTAATTAGGCCAAAACCTGACCTAAGGGGTGAACGTCAGTTGACACCCTTGTTCACCATAATCAGTTTTCATGAATACAACACCATAGTTTGTTGCAATGGTACCACCAATGGGTCATGTGTTTATAGAAGAAATCAGCTTAAAACCCTAAAATTGACCATTGGTTGATAGGTGCTTAGCACCATAGGTTGTCAAACAAACCTGATCCAAGTCATATTATACCTTAGGAATAACATACACATGATTACAAGTTCATCTAGAACTAAAATCAGAATAGGGAAAATTATAAAAATCAAAATCCAAGTCAAGCATAGCTTTTTAGTGCATGGATCATCATTTAAAAGTAAGAACATGAGCTAGCAAGCTTATGATAAGCAATAAACATGGAGAAAGTTATAAAAAATGCCTCTAATTAGAAGATGAAATCCAAAATAGAAGAAAACTCGAGCAGGTAGGATAGAAAATCCAAGCATAAGTTGTAAACTTGTCCATCTAGCACCTTTCTTCATCAAATGAACAAACCCTAAGCATAAGGAGCAAGAAAGGTAGGAGGAAGAATAAAAAAGAGCTTTAGAGCAACTACCATGGAACAACAAGGTTTAGACCTAGAGAAAGGTAGGAGGAAGAATAAAAAAGAAATAAATGGAGGAAAGAAGGGAATTCTTACTCTTTTAGGTCACGATTACTAGAAGGAAGCTTTTTAAACCCTAAAAGGAAGTCAATTGCAACCCTAGATTCTTTTCCCAAGAAGATCCCCTCTTTCTTCTTCCTTGGACAAGAAATTCATAGAAGCACAGGGGGAGGACAAGGTTTCTAGAAGGAGGGAAGTTGTGGAGTGAAAATGTCTCATTTTGGTGCTTAGGGATAAGTATATGAAACTTTAAGATAAAGAAAAAGAAAAAGTTGAAGTTCTAGTATCTTTCCAAGTGTCCATGGCCATAAACTATTAAGAATACACAAGTACACACACAAGAAGATCCCCCACCATCCATAGAGACATGCTTATCCCTTGTTTCTTGAATTTCCAAATAAAACAAATAATTCATTAGTTGATAGCTACTAAAGGTAGCTCATCCATGAAGGGGTAAACCCCAAAATACCCTTGGAGAAAACACCTTAAAACCAAGGAATAAATAGGTGCCCCATGGCTAAAAAAGATCAAGAAAATGAGAGAATTTTCAAGGAACATTATGCAAGTGATAAATTGCAAAGAAAACCTCTCAATTGGGTAAATTGTAGAAAAGTCCAAAATGTGCATAAAATTGCATAACTTGCTCAAACAGTGTCCAAATTGGACCAAATTTGAAACGTAAGCTTGTCTTATAATTTCAAAGCATATAACATGGTTATATTAGGGTTATAAGAATTCAATTATGATAATTAATCTTATTCAACTCATTAAGCAAGTTTATGGGCCTTACAACTATAAACCCCTAACATAGATTTCACCCCTGAAATCTAAGGTAAACAAAGATGGGTACTTCCTTTTCACCTCATCCTATTACCTTCACATGGTTACTTGCATATCATGGTGATGTCACATCATTCATACATATCTCATCTTCGGTCAACATAAAACCCCCCACCTAAGAAGACATTCTCAATATGGAATGTAGAAACTTATTGTGTCATATGTACAACTCTAGTAGTAATGTTCAACTTTAAATTCTTCCTAACATCCTAAAATTATATCTATTGTATCAACACATTAATCAAAAGTCATAATTGTTAGCTTTTACCAATCACGCCATGTGTCCCATACCATTCCTTGAAGCATAAAAAAAGGCGATGTATCCATCCTTTTTTTCTCTAGATACACTGACAATGGAACACTTATCAGTTCTTTTTCAGCATCAAAAGAAATGTTGACGCTGGAACCTGTCATTCCATACAAGGAAACAACATTCCTAGTCAACCTTGTTAGGGGTGAAACAACAACACTGTCTTCACCTTACTAGGATTTACACAACCTACTTAGAAGACATATCATGGTCCCATAAAGACATTTAATCAACCCCATCTCACTCTTATTAAACTTGTCTCACAACTATTGCTTCTTCGGAAACACTAAGGTTTTTGAAGAAATATTGATCATATTTTTGACCATATTTGAAATACTTTGACATGTCATCATTCAAAGCTTGATATAACTTGTATGACATGAATGGAACACTCTGTTCCTCCTATTCATAAATTGTAATTGTACATTGGTTAGTCTAAAGGACATAACTCTAAACTCATCATGGTAATGTGAATTATGTCATCCAATCTAACTCTTATGCATTGATATTTTATCATAGGTTTATCTTATAGGAACACGGAATCACATATCTATTGGCTAAAAAACCATCTATCCTTGATAGTGGTCTTGACGAGCTATCATTGAACCATACACAACATTATAGAATCACGTTTGTTTTTCCTTCCAAACAACATTAAGAGGGTCATCATCAACTCTCTCTACCTCTATTTAAGGGGGAGGAATACTTGATATGTTCATTTAGTAAACATCTCCAACCTTCACATACTTCCCATATTGTTGATACATCTTGGATACTAGGATTCATTACCTTGGTATCCACCTCATGTGCTATAAGGAACTCACATCGTTATCTCATCTACTTTTACCAACATAATAAATTTCAAAACATATAAGAGGACTCTCCCAAATTATTGGAAGGCTCAAAAGCAAACTCATCACAAACTTTATGATCTTAGAACTATAGTCCAAGTAACCTTATGCTATAATAAGCTATCCACCCTCATGTTTGCAGCGAGTCCACACGTACCAAGTGGTAATGATCCATTTGAAAGTTGTGCCTAGAAAGGAAAGACACAAATTGAAACACACTTTCCATACCATAGTAGTATTTTTCAAGGGTCACTAGCAAAAAGGTAGCCAATTCTATTTTCATTATGCAGGTTACAACTTCTTATGTATCATTTTACCTTTTTTATTTTAGGTTCTTTGCCATTAGAATAGGAATCATCATGATTAATACATCTCATTACTCCTTCCTTGATGACTATTTATCCCACTAGTGTATGTTAACTTATTTTATTATGTTTTTCGACCACTTATCAATAGGTAAATCATTATATTCTTCATTTTCTTCATTAAATAGGGATCATCTCCCTTAATTTCTTTCACATGCCATGCTGATTTTACATCAACACTTTTTTTACACACATAGGTTGGTCTGAGATTAACTCAGGTTCCATCTTATTCCTTTGTCATTGTTCTCATTTATCTTCTCATTATATACTTATCATTGGAGTTCTCTCCATCTTATGTGGAATTCATACCTTGAATCACTTTGTAAGCATAGACTTATCTGTCTTTTACTTTATTATCTTCTTGAATCACATCTTCAAGAACTTCTCTTTTACTTATTTGTATTCGGATTTAGATTTCTTGGTGTTGTGTCTTTCTCTTTAGCTACTAAACATTCAAGTTTTGATAGATTATAATGGAATTCTCATCATCTTTAAGGTAGGATTGAGATATTCACACCATGATTTCTTATTCATTATGCTCTTTAGATTGTCTCAAAATGACCACTTGATCAGAGTAATCAGAAAGATAACAATATAAGAGTTCCATACTTACCTTTCTTCAATAATTGAATACCTGGCTAGGGCATCCAAATACTGAGGTTAGGCAGTATGCACCATGTTTTTGTGTCACATTCCTAACTTAGACATCACCCTAGTCTTAAGTCCTAGTGTCCCTGTAGACTCAGTGAACCTAAAACTCTGATACCAACTTGTGAGAAACCATTACACTAAACGAGATTACTCAAAACATAAAACACAATCAATCACCAATTAACCACATAACCAAATTATATGGGTAAACTAAAATTGATTTCAACGTCAACACCTGCTCAAAAACATTTACATAAGATCCCAACATCTTTCTTTTATCCATACTATGACAAGAATTTGATAAAAATTGTTCTATTTAGCCACAACATATATACACAGGATAACAATATTTGTATAGGCCACACAAACAAGCATTAACATGCGAATAAAATTCTGATTCGTTTGAAACACCATGTACAAACTTTTCCTACCCAGACCTGAGAGTACAGGGACGACTCTAGGACATACTAGACATCCAATCAACTTTCTCAAAGATTCATTACTATAGCTCCTCTTTACTTCCGCGATTCTACTTCCATCACTGTCGATTACCTAAAAAGATGTGACAAACCACAAGGGTGAGACCCATGTCCCAGCAAGAGATATAACCTCCAACAATGCTTATTGATTACAACATTTTAAGTAATTAAACAATTTAAGCAGTTTAATCAAATATAAAAAATAGGCTCAATAGCAGGGATGATTGGAAGAATACATAAAGGATCAGATAATAATTATCATCATTAGCCAGACTATCAACCTTTATCTTGTTGACAATATAATCAATTCAGTATCATATGCATATCTAGCATCATGAGCAAGTCTAGTAACATAGAATCTCTATCATTATGAATTAAGTCTAGCCACATAAGCATAGCTAACAACATTAGCATGTCTAATAGGTCGAACATATTAACATCATAAGAAGAGCTAACAACATAAGCACAACTATCTCTATAAGCATGATTAGCAGTATATGCATCTCTAGTAACAAAGGCATGGCTAGCATGATAAACCTAACTAACAACATGAGATATCTAGCATCATGATTATAATCAGCAGTAGCAGTATAGTTTTCAACTTAAGCATGGATACAGTATGTAAGCATCTACAATCTTAAGCGTATCCACAATATAAGTATATCTACTATCTCTTAATTGCACTAAGCATCATATTTATGTAAAAATAACAAACAAGGGTTATCATCCAATGTGAAACGTCATGTATAACCCTAAACAAATATGCTACATAGATGTATTACATCATTTATTAAGCCCTAGGGAATTTGAATCGTACCATTCAAAGTCCAACCGACCCCTGCAAAGGGCTATTTGGTTCCGTACAAGATCTAGGAGTGTCAATATCCTAAGATCTCTTCTGCTTGGTCAGTACAAGTAAAAACCTAGTGACATATCGATCAAACTTCAAAACAATGACATATAGTCCTATAACTAGCCCACCTTGGTACATGTCACGATGCTAGCATCTAGGGCATTCAAAACCCTCTAATCTGAGGTACAATCGTAGTTGTCCTCAATCACATAAGATGTATGAGGCATGACCATAACCATCCTCCACAACCTGCATTGTGGATGACAAGGATATATCCTCAACTTGCCCCCCCCCACATACTCAACAATATTCGCTCTGAGTTTCCCTTAAGAATACTCGTTTCACCATCCAACAAGTGTAGACACTGAATATTGCTCTACGACACATGGCACTACATGATTAGAATTGCACTTGATTAGTTATGCCAATTGGGTGAATTAAGGTTGCATCCAACAAGTGGACATACAAACCCTAATTCACTTCTAGCAAGCATATAAATATCACAACTTTTAAAATATATAAAATGTGCAGAACATAATTTCTCATCTCATCATCTCATGGTACTATTCACTTGCCATTCATGAGACCACACTAGTCAATATACTATCACAAGATATAAATCCTTTTCACAATATCATAGGGTATCAACCCTTATCAACACAAGAGGATTACACCTCATTTAGGGCTCAACCATGCCCACAGGTCATTAAGACCATCATACTATCACATGATATAAATCCTTTTCACAATATCACAGGGTATCAACCCATATCAACACAACAGGATTACACCTCATTCAGGGTGCAACCATTCCCAAAGGTCATTAAGACCATCATACTATTCCCTGCAAGATCATCATTATCTTTGCATTCCTTGTAGCAAGGCTCAACAACATCACTTACAAATATTACACCATATCAGCACAATATTGCATTAATAAGCTGGGAGATATTCATAAACAATCATAGTAGGGTTATATTCACATTAAGAACATTCCTTTATCACATCAACATGCAAGGAATCTAGATATGATTAACCCTCATCATATTCATAATGCACATGTCTAACATAAGAAAGTATCAACCATGTGGCTATGATAATCACCAATTAACATATTAAGGTTATGATTATATTAAGGAGGTTATTCCACCATCATTCCATCATATAAAAATGTTAAACATGAATAATCATCTTTATCTATTTGCATTAGAGTTAGGTTCAACAAGATAAATCATATTAATGTTACTAATCAACACTTATACCCAAACCCTAACTCATGACATTCCCATTGGATCATGGATGCATAAGGTGAAGAATCACCATCACATTCCATACCATTCTCAAGTATGAACCCACACATAAATCAAGGTGTAACCATCGGGTTATAGCATACTAGGGTTTCAACAACAGTAACAAAGTACTCCATGATTGTATTAGTCGTTCAAGGACTATTCATACCCAATTACCATCATTTAGTTATTTTAAAGCTAGGTATAACAAGCTATACCTCATTAGGGTTACATATCAACACAATACGATTATCATCCCTTCTATTCATATGAGTGAATAGGTAAGACTACCTTATTAAGGGTAACCCTCCATTTGTTCCATCATCTTTCAACCCACATCTCCATACCACTATGTCACCCAGAACCATTGAATGTTTAAAAGGTAAGACCATTGGTTGTTTATATAAGTAAACACCTTGGATAAACCACCTATGAAGTCCTTGAGTTGTGCTCTAGAAAGAGTCATCATTTAACCCTAGACATTCCTTGATTAACAACATTAGAAGTTCCATTAAGAGTAGGGTAAAACCATAAGTGATTTAAAACAAGTCGTCAATAAATGAGCTTCTTAAGTTGATCTCATAAAGGAAAACATATAAATCACTTTATTAGGACCAACATATTACACTAGGCATCCTTCCAATTTATTGGATGAAGAAACATTAAATCTGAACCATTAGGTCAAGTTCATATATTAAAACCATCAATTGTAGTATAGGTCTGACCATTGCATCAAATGACCCAAGAAACCTTGGTTTAAGGCTTAATTGATGCTACAACTACATGCTTAACTCACCATAGGTTGTGGATACCTGATCCACCATCAGTAGTGACCATTAAGTCACCATAGGTTGTTAGATCAACACTATATTCATTAATCACCATCGAATATCAAGCTAATGTCACCATTGATTGATAGCATCATTAGGGTACTTAGTTGTGGATCATTAAGGTTATAATTAGGCCAAAACCTGACCTAAGGGGTGAACGTCAGTTGAAACCCTTGGTCACCATAATCAGTTGTCATGAAGACAACACCATCATTTGTTGCAATGATACCACCAATGGGTCATGTCTTTATAGAAGAAATCACCTTAAAACCCTAAAATTGACCATTGGTTGATAGGTGCTTAGCACCATAGGTTGTCAAACCAACCTGATTCAAGTCATATTATACCTTAGGAATAATGTACACATGATCACAAGTTCATCTAGAACTGAAATTAGAAAAGGGAACATTATAAAAATCAAAATCCAAGTCAAGCATAGCTTTTTAGTGCATAGATCATCATTTAAAAGCAAGAACATGAGCTAGCAAGCTTATGATAAGCAATAAATGTGGAGAAAGTTATAAAACTTGCCTATAATTAGAAGATGAAACCCCAAACAGAAGAAAACTCGAGTAGGTAGGTTGGAAAATCCAAGCATAAGTTGTGAACTCGTCCATCTAGCACCTTTCTTCATCAAATGAGCAAACCCTAAGCATAAGGAGCAAGAAAGGTAGGGTTTTAGAGCTTTAGAGCAATTTATACCATAGAACAACAAGGTTCAGACCTGGATAAAGGTAGGAGGAAGTATAAAAAAGAAATAAATGGAGTAAAGAAGGGGATTCTTACTCTTTTAGGTCAAGATCACTAGAAGGAAATTTTTTAAACCCTAAAAGGAAGTCAATTGCAACCCTAGATTCTTTTTCCAAGAGATCCCCTCTTTCTTCTTCCTTGGATAGAAAATTCACAGAAGAGCAGAGGGAGGACGAGTTTGTAGAAGGAGGGAAGTGGTGGAGATAATATGGCTCATTTTGGTGCTTAGGGATAAGTATATGAAACTTTAAGATAAAGAAAAAGAAAAAGTTGAAGTTCTAGTATCTTTCCAAGTGTCCATGGCCTTATTAAGAATATACAAGAAAATACACAAGCATCTCCCCCACCATCCATATAGGCATGTGTATCCCTCGTTTCTTGACTTTCCAAGCAAAACAAATAATTCATTAGTTGATAGCTACTAAAGGTAGCTCATCCATGAAGGGGTAAACCCTAAAATACCCTTGGAGAAAACACCTTCAAACCAAGGACTAAATAGGTGCTCCATGGCCCAAAAAGATCAAGAATGATTAGATAATATCCAAGGAACATAATGCAAGTGATAAATTGCAAAGAAAACCTCTCAATTGGGTAAGTTGCAGAAAAGTCCAAAATATGCATAACTTGCTCAAACAATGTCCAAATTGGACCAAATTTGACATTTAAGATTTTCTTATGATTTAAAAGCATATCACAAGGTTATATTAGGGTTATAAGAATTCAACTATGATAATTAAGCTTATTCAACTCATTAAGCAAGTTTAAGGGCCTTTCACCCACACTCAAGGTAACACCCCCAACTATAAATAGGACCCCTTGGAGTTCATTCCAAGTTTACTCATTCATGCTTTTACAATTTATTGATATAGTTGAGTGTGTTACAACTCCTTGAGCTCATTTCTCTCTCTATTTTACACTTTATTTCATGATTATGAGTGAGATAGGCCAGTTGTAAGAGAGCTACTTTGTTACACCCCGATCTCACAATTTCCTCAAATCATGAGATTAGGGCATAAGATAGGATTTATATGTAACACAAAGAACACCCTTAACTTTTACTTTTCTTTTAAACTCTTATTTCTTCGCATTAAACCACATAAAACATTTTAACAAGGGAATCTGAACATTTCTTTTACTAATCAGACTTCAATAGTAAAGATACATGTATAAGCATTCATGATGTCTCTCACACATTATGCACATGAAACTTGCTAATTAGCATACATATCAAAAGAGGATTAATATTACACATCGTAATTACAACTCTCTCTCTTATCTCTTACTGAGGACCTAGAGTGACAAGGACCGACTGACTCAACTAATCTCGTACTTGACTCCTGTGGCAGGTCTACACTGATGCTCTGACCATCTTCAAGTCCACGTGGTTAACCCTAAAATATTTGAGTAGAGGGGTGAGCCTACTCGCTCAGTGAATGAGTACTTCATGGAAACAGACTAATGCACTAATGTGATTACAGATATAACTTAAGTAAACGATATGAAACTTAACAACAATAAATACTACACTGAGCAGTTCTAAAACAATATAATTGAAAGAACAAAGAATGTAAATATTGCATCCAAAGAATAACTACTAGAAGACTATGCTCTAGTCTTCCTTAACTCTTTCATTTATAAAGAACTCTGTGAACCTATATGATCATATTTTAAATTATGCCCTGATCTTATGCAGTGTACTCTGCATAAGAGACTCGCAGTGCACTACGACCACACCGTACAAGACTTAGCGACACACCCGGGAAATGCTAAGTCTGACACCAGCCCTGTTCTGCTACAGGACCACAGGCTCACCGGCCTCAAAGCACTACTCAGAGTGCTCTAGACTCCTCCTCTAACCTGAGTACACAGGCGGAGAGTCTCACGGGGTTACCACCATGACTCCGCACGGTTCTTGTTGCAATAACCCCTATTTCCTCCAATGCCACCATGACTCCGCACGGTTCTTGTTGCAATAACCCCTATTTCCTCCAGTGCCACCATGACTCCGCACGGTTCTTGTTGCAACACTGGCTCTCTATCCTCGTGCCACCATGACTCCGCACGGTTATTGTTGCAACACGAGTTTCACCCCTAAGGCGAAGACCTCCCAAAGGGGTTCTACGGTGTTCAGGGCACCTAAGTCTAACATTAACATTATAGGTACATTTTAAACATAAATCATAATTCATTTAACATTTCTCACAAGGCTCACACGGCCTGCCATATCATATCATAAGAAGCATCATAACTCATGTATTCAACATATATCATGTCTCAGTAACATCCCTTTCTAGGGCATGTCATATCTCATCACCTGCAATTTACGAGATATGTATTGAAAATAAAAAACCCTGCAATATGTAGATATCAATTCAGAGTGAACAAACATATAAAGTTAAATGCAATAGAAACATACAATTCAGCAAATAAGTATCACCACATCTCATATCGAGACCTTTCATATCACCTTAACAGGATTCATTAAACACCCTATCCTTAGGGTTTCATTTGCCTTATTCATTCATCACATGCCACCACCCTACTCTTAGGATTTCATTTTCCTCATCACTTGTCACATGGCTCTCATAAGGATTTCATAGGATATAAGCATTCACTAAATAAAGATTGTTTCCAACAAATCATATACAATCAATATACATGTGAAACCATGGAAATTGAACTAAATTTAGGTTTTCCATACCATTCACTGAGATATCAGGTATCAAGAATAAAATTCAATAAGATAATCCATGAGGTACATCCTAACCACTTATAGGATTACCAGTCTTCTTTATTTAACTTTGACTCTTAAGTATTCATTTAGGGTTTGCTTCAACACGGTCGTGGTATCACCCCACGGCCGTGGCACATTCACCTCACCACGGTCGTGGCTCTTCCCCCACGGTCATGGTGTATAGAGATCAGGGTTTCAAAAGCATTTAGTACGGCCGTGCTACTTAGCACGCCCGTGGCATAGACCCTTCACCACGGTCGTGGTCACCCACCACGGCCGTGCCACAGCTCGATTGAGCTTCAACTTAGTGAAAACAAAGTCATGGACTTAGGGACGAATCCCAAAGGGTTTAGATATTGAAATATGATAGCCTTAAGCTTGATTAAGAGCATTTAGACCTATGTTTGGTTTAAGTCTAGATATCTCTTCAATTGGATTAAAACTCTAGTGAGATCTCAATTAGGTTAAACCTTAATTACATCATACGGTATAAATCTGAAAAGCATTCTTACTAGGATGTGTTGTACACATTTCTGATATGAATTTACCATCTAAAAGTCATTCAAACAGAGAAAGAAATCCATATCATATCAATTTGCAACAACTTAAATCAACCGGACATTTCAGGTTTTAGAATCACATACTAAGCAATTAGGGATTTGGATGCTATAATCAAATTTCGTGCATTACACTGTTTGAAGGAAGAACCCACTCACCCTAAGGTGTGAAAACACCTCACAACTGCAGCTCAACTCAGGGAATCTCGAACTCCTATCAAATCCCTAGCAAATCTCCCAATTCTTCTTCCATTCAACTCGGAAACCTTGAAAATGAGGGATTATGAAGAAAGGGTGAGAAAAGAGGGAATTTCGACATCATCTTGGATCAAATCAGAGCATGGACGGAATCTTGACATGAGAGAGAAGATTCACCATAAAAGTCTATGCAAAGGATCCAAACTTACTTGATTTCACCATTCTTGGGACCACAGAACCCTAATTCAGCAATTCCTCCTCTTTCTCCACTCAAGCCCTAACTCTCCCTCTCTCTCTAGATTTTCGTTTCTCTGGAGTGAATGACGAAGAATGAGAGATTCTTGTGTGTGTGGTTGCTCATATAGACCATTTGGGCTACTTGGGTCAATTGCATATTGACCCCACACTCAACTTTTATTATATTGGCTGAATATTCAGTTATACAAAAGTTACTGTAATTCGTTTATTTTAGAGATCAAACCTTCTCCAAAAATTATGGGAATTTAGCAAGTTGTTTATAATTGATCTATAAAGCTTCAGTTAAAATTTGAGTTCATTTGGAGTTACCAATAAATAATTACAAATAGAACAGTGCACTGCTATCCAGAAATCTGCAGAAATGTCATTTGAAGCAAAAATGCCTCAGAACGGCCGTGCTAGCTGCCACGGCCGTGCAAGATGGACCCAGCACGGCCGTGCTTCCTACCACGGCCGTGGTGCATTGATTTCAGCAGATTTGAGTAGAAAAGTTGGTTAATAGTTTAATTCTTTCAAAATGACCGTGTGGCCTTGCATGCCCGTGCCACCAAAGACCTAGCACGGCCGTGCTACCCACCATGGCCGTGCTACCCAAGCATCCAACTATCATTTCTATTTTTCTATGCCTAACTCTATCATTCCTTCCCAAATGAGCTCATTCGTTGAAAACCCTTATTTCAACCGACTAGAGTTTATACACCTCAAACCCTAATTATACAAAGAGATAACATGCTTGGGGTTCTCATTAGGTTTAACATATTATAATTGAGATATCATCATTAATTAGATTTAAGCAATGATCAATCCAATCAAATATGCAATCATCTAGGTAAACCCTAGTTTACCAATTAAGCTCAGATGGGGTCGTAACAACTCTCCCCCCCCTTAGAATGTTTCGTCCTCGAAACATAAACCTGCAAGAAAGATACATTCAAGATTATTCTAAACTTATAAAGCCTTCCATGTCATTATATTCTTGTATTTCATACCTGAATGTAGTTTTCAACATTAGATCTTTTAATTCTTTACCAAATCTCAACATATTTCAAATAGTTCTCAATGTTATCAAGCAAATTCTTTATGCCATAGTCAAACATAGAATGCAAAAATAAACCACCCCGCTTTCACTGCGCAACTCTGATACTCTGATACAACTATCTCAACTTATGCTGCTCAGAGAGTTCTATTGTTCTGTATCACCTTTAGGTGACAAAAGCAAGTTCACCATGCTATTTTAAACTTTAATAACATGCTACTCAGATAGCAAAACAGTTTTAAATTAAAAGACTAGATTCAACAATTAATTGCACAATACTACTCTTGGCATCCCCATTGGGTCATGGATGCATGAGGTGAAGCATTACCACCTCATTCCATACTATCCTGTTTTGATCCTGGGACCTGTGGGTTATGGGCCCACACACAATTCAAAGTGTAACCATCATAGTATATCATTTTAGGGTTTCAACAACAGTAATAAGGTAATCCACAATTGTATCAGTCATTCAAGCATTAATCATACTCAATTACCATCACTCAGTTATATTAGAGCTAGGTATAACAAGCTACACCTCATTAGGGTTACTTGTCCAGACAATCTGATTATCATCCCTTTCTATTAACATGAGTGAATAAGTATGACTACCTTGTTCAGGGTATCTCAATGTGTTCTGACATCATCCAAACCGTATCACCATATCACAAATACACAATACTAGGATGCATATCTGGTATGAATTACTACAACTATCATACACCTTTAATTTAACATATAGCTTGCACAAATACACCGAAATCATATGTAGAACCAACTTCATATCTTAATATGCCTTCAACAAATCATACATGTAAAAACAAACTCACATATTACACAAAGCTAGTGCTTTCCCATATCTTTCTGCTCATTCATTACTTCTTTACTTTTTTCTACCTATCCTTTTCATATGATTATATACAATAAACATCATTAGCATAGAATCATTTAAGATAGGAATAGATTATTCATCATTCTTGCTATCACACAAGAATTTATTTCTTATCGCACTTCATCATACTGTATGTCACTATTACATTCACTAGATGACCCCACCAAGGTAGTTATGCACCATATATGATTCATTTTCTCTTATCATTTTATTCCCATCTTGCTCTCATTAAGGAATATATGAAAGAGAAGATGATTTTAAGACTTGGAATTCTTGTATTCAAACATTCCCTTAATACATTCTCGTATGCAGATTTACTTAGTTATCAACAAAGATATTTGATTAATTAGCACTTGCCTGAATCTCACAACCTCTTTATTTTATAATTTCTCCATCATATTTCAAACCCTTTCTTACGTTTCATAGTCCTCTTACCATATACTACTCTTTAACCCGTCATATTTAATTCTAAATTTTTTTCTTTTATGACCATGTTGCTTATTCATATGTATGGTCATGTATACCATGTTGCACATATTTCCTCCTTTATCTTTATACTATTGTGAAGTTAATGTTCTAAATTAATAGTCCTTCTATTAGTTTTTCCTCATGTTGAATACATTACATATTCTTAATTTTTAAATCAAGTGGATCATGTATGGGTCAAACATAGTTTCTCTTTCAATCAAGTTTTTCTCTTCTTAATACAGTCCACCTTTGTATGACTTATTCATTCATTAAACTACACCTATGTTCTTTGCTTAGAAACTAGTTTGTTGTTCTAGTCTTATGAATTACATGCTCATACGATCCCCTTTACTTTTATGGACCTATTGAATGCTCAACCCTATTCTCTACTTAGCCTTTGCTTTAGAGTTCATAAAAGCATTATACGCTATTATATGATTCATTCTTCATGATTGATTCTTGTTATCTTGAACCATACATACATACATTTCACATATCTTTTCTATATTTCATATGTATAGTTCATGCAAAATTAATCAATAAACTGATTATGAGCTTCATATCATGTTCTATTATTCCCAATTAAGGGTTTCACATTTGAGACCCCAAAGTTAAACCTCAGATATCAGTTTCAACAAATTCTTAGTTGTTATGATCTTGCTCATATGTTTCAACATCTTACTGTATGTACATTCTTACTCTGATGTGGGTCTAATTATCCAGAGTCTATTCTTATTATTAATAGGAGTCATTAGATCCCAGTATCGCATCCTGCCAGCCAGACCAGGCCAAGCCTGAAGTCCTGAAGCCAAGAACTACTGAGGATTACTCCACTCCTATTCATCTCAGAAGTGTGGAAGAAAACTTATCCACTAACAAAAGCTCATTCAAAAGTCAATTCTAGTCTACTTGTTATAAAGAATGAAATCAATAAATGCTACAACTGCATAGTGTACAACAGATATTAAAGACCCATATTTCAAAGTATTGAATATTTAAATTCAAACATATAAGAGCATTTCTGTATATTTCCAACAAAAACAACATTATGAAATATAAGCTCTATCTCCTTTTACATTTATGCTCTTAATTCTTGTTTCTTTTCTCGTTTTCTAACCCTAACATTTCTAGGGTTCATATCTAGCCCATTCTTCCACTGTATACCTAGCCAGGGTATACGTGAGAGAATAGACAGAGTAGCTTGTACTGGTTGATCCAAGTACTCAGATATCGGGCCAGGATATCCAAATACTCAAATCCCCAAAGCTAACATCAAACATCTCCTATCTGCCACACATAGGACTCTAACTTACTAACTTAATGGTCCTTGACAACTCACCCTAAGCTCTGATACCAAGCTGTTACACCCCGATCTCACAATTTCCTCAAATCATGAGATTAGGGCATAAGATAGGATTTATATGTAACACAAAGAACACCCTTAACTTTTACTTTTCTTTTAAACTCTTATTTCTTCGCATTAAACCACATAAAACATTTTAACAAGGGAATCTGAACATTTCTTTTACTAATCAGACTTCAATAGTAAAGATACATGTATAAGCATGAATGATGTCTCTCACACATTATGCACATGAAACTTGCTAATTAGCATACATATCAAAAGAGGAATAATATTACACATCGTAATTACAACTCTCTCTCTTATCTCTTACTGAGGACCTAGAGTGACAAGGACCGACTGACTCAACTAATCTCATACTTGACTCCTGTGGCAGGTCTACACTGATGCTCTGACCATCTTCAAGTCCACGCGGTTAACCCTAAAATGTTTGAGTAGAGGGGTGAGCCTACTCGCTCAGTGAATGAGTACTTCATGGAAACAGACTAATGCACTAATGTGATTACAGATATAACTTAAGTAAACGATATGAAACTTAACAACAATAAATACTACACGGAGCAGTTCTAAAACAATATAATTGAAAGAACAAAGAATGTAAATATTACATCCAAAGAATAACTACTAGAAGACTATGCTCTAGTCTTCCTTAACTCTTTCATTTATAAAGAACTTTGTGAACCTATATGATCATATTTTAAATTATGCCCTGATCTTATGCAGTGTACTCTGCATAAGAGACTCACAGTGCACTACGACCACATCGTACAAGACTTAGCGACACACCCGGGAAATGCTAAGTCTGACGCCAGCCCTGTTCTGCTACAGGACCACAGGCTCACCGGCCTCAAAGCACTACTCAGAGTTCTCTAGACTCCTCCTCTAACCTGAGTACACAGGAGGAGAGTCTCACGGGGTTACCACCATGACTCCGCACAGTTCTTGTTGCAATAACCCCTATTTCCTCCAGTGCCACCATGACTCCGCACGGTTCTTGTTGCAACACTGGCTCTCTATCCTCGTGCCACCATGACTCCGCACGGTTATTGTTGCAACACGAGTTTCACCCCTAAGGCGCAAACCTCCCAAAGGGGTTCTACGGTGTTCAGGGCACCTAAGTCTAACATTAACATTATAGGTACATTTTAAACATAAATCATAATTCATTTAACATTTCTCACAAGGCTCACACGGCCTGCCATATCATATCATAAGAAGCATCATAACTCATGTATTCAACATATATCATGTCTCAGTAACATCCCTTTCTAGGGAATGTCATATCTCATCACCTGCAATTTACGAGATATGTATTGAAAATAAAAAGCCCTGCAATATGTAGATATCAATTCAGAGTGAACAAACATATAAAGTTAAATGCAATAGAAACATACAATTCAACAATTAAGTATCACCACATCTCATATCGAGACCTTTCATATCACCTTAACAGGATTCATTGAACACCCTATCCTTAGGGTTTCATTTGCCTTATTCATTCATCACATGCCATCACCCTACTCTTAGGATTTCATTTGCCTCATCACTTGTCACATGGCTCTCATAAGGATTTCATAGGATATAAGCATTCACTAAATAAAGATTGTTTCCAACAAATCATATACAATCAATATAGATGTGAAACCATGGAAATTGAACTAAATTTAGGTTTTCCATACCATTCACTGAGATATCAGGTATCAAGAATAAAATTCAATAAGATAATCCATGAGGTACATCCTAACCACTTATAGGATTACCAGTCTTCTTTATTTAACTTTGACTCTTAAGTATTCATTTAGGGTTTGCTTAACACGGTCGTGGTATCGCCCCACGGCCGTGGCACATTCACCTCACCACGGTCGTGGCTCTTCCCCCACGGTCGTGGTGTATAGAGATCAGGGTTTCAAAAGCATTTAGTACGGCCGTGCTACTTAGCACGCCCGTGGCATAGACCCTTCACCACGGTCGTGGTCACCCACCACGGTCGTGCCACAGCTCGATTGAGCTTCAACTTAGTGAAAACAAAGTCATGGACTTAGGGACGAATCCCAAAGGGTTTAGATATTGAAATATGATAGCCTTAAGCTTGATTAAGAGCATTTAGACCTAGGTTTGGTTTAAGTCTAGATATCTCTTCAATTGGATTAAAACTCTAGTGAGATCTCAATTAGGTTAAACCTTAATTACATCATACGGTATAAATCTGAAAAGCATTCTTACTAGGATGTGTTGTACACGTTTCTGATATGAATTTACCATCTAAAAGTCATTCAAACAGAGAAAGAAATCCATATCATATCAATTTGCAACAACTTAAATCAACCGGACATTTCAGGTTTTAGAATCACATACTAAGCAATTAGGGATTTGGATGCTATAATCAAATTTCGTGCATTACACTGTTTGAAGGAAGAACCCACTCACCCTAAGGTGTGAAAACACCTCACAACTGCAGCTCAACTCAGGGAATCTCGAACTCCTATCAAATCCCTAGCAAATCTCCCAATTCTTCTTCCATTCAACTCGGAAACCTTGAAAATGAGGGATTATGAAGAAAGGGTGAGAAAAGAGGGAATTTCGACATCATCTTGGATCAAATCAGAGCATGGACGGAATCTTGACATGAGAGAGAAGATTCACCATAAAAGTCTATGCAAAGGATCCAAACTTACTTGATTTCACCATTCTTGGGACCGCAGAACCCTAATTCAGCAATTCCTCCTCTTTCTCCACTCAAGCCCTAACTCTCCCTCTCTCTCTAGATTTTCGTTTCTCTGGAGTGAATGACGAAGAATGAGAGCTGCTTGTGTGTGTGGTTGCTCATATAGACCATTTGGGCTGCTTGGGTCAATTGCATATTGACCCCACACTCAACTTTTATTATAATGGCTGAATATTCAGTTATACAAAAGTTACTGTAATTCGTTTATTTCAGAGATCAAACCTTCTCCAAAAATTATGGGAATTTAGCACGTTGTTTATAATTTATCTATAAAGCTTCAGTTAAAATTTGATATCATTTGGAGTTACCAATAAATAATTAAAAATAGAACAGTGCACTGCTATCCAGAAATCTGCAGAAATGTCATTTGAAGCAAAAATGCCTCAGAACGGCCGTGTTAGCTGCCACGGCCGTGCAAGATGGACCCAGAACGGCCGTGCTGCCTACCACGGCCGTGGTGCATTGATTTCAGCAGATTTGAGTAGAAAATTTGGTTAATAGTTTAATTCTTTCAAAACGACCGTGTGGCCTTGCATGCCCGTGCCACCAAAGACCTAGCACGGCCGTGCTACCCACCATGGCCGTGCTACCCAAGCATCCAACTATCATTTCTATTTTTCTATGCCTAACTCTATCATTCCTTCCCAAATGAGCTCATTCGTTGAAAACCCTTATTTCAACCGAATAGAGTTTATACACCTCAAACCCTAATTATACAAAGAGATAACATGCTTGGGGTTCTCATTAGGTTTAACATATTATAATTGAGATATCATCATTAATTATATTTAAGCAATGATCAATCCAATCAAATATGCAATCATCCAGGTAAACCCTAGTTTACCAATTAAGCTCAGATGGGGTCGTAACATACTTCCTTGTTCTTGTAAATCTCTCATTCCATTCCATCTTCCCTACCCTTTCCTCCATGAAACAAAGGTGAAGCAAGCTACTTCGAGTGAAGGTGGAGTTGTTGCTGTTCTTCTTCAAGGTTGAAGAAGAGGTCAAGATCTTCTCCAGGTGAAGGAGAAGGCAAAGGCTGAAGATCCAAAAAGAGTGGGTAAACCCTTGAAGGTGGAAGACTTGTGTAAGAGTAGGTAAGACCTTGGAAGAAGGATGAAGACTCTTGGCAAAGTGGGTAAGTACTTTGTAAGGTGGAAGACTATTTGTTTTTTATGGGTAAGTCCTTTGGTGGTCTTGTGTTGTAACTCGTATTGGTGAATACATAGAGAAAAGCACTTGCAAAGTCCAAGAGGTTGACCTCTCTAGGTAGTGGACTGACTCTCTCCTAGTTTGGAGAGTGGAACCACTCTAAATGACCTTGTCAAGTGCTTGTTATCAATTCCTCTCATCTTTTCTATGCTTGTTAGTTAGGACTTCAAATTGCACTTAAGCTATTTATTTTGATTGATATAATTTGAAGGTCTAATTTATCTTGTGAGAATTTTTGAAGCTCTATTCACCCCCCTCTAGAACCCTAGATCCAACAAGTGGTATCAAGGCTAAGGATCTTCTTCAACAATCTCCCATGATATAAGAAGATGGGAGACAACCTACTTTGTTCTCTCAACTTAGAGGGAGGCTTCTCCATACATCCTCTGGTCTTTGATGGCACCAATGTCTTCTATTGGAAGAGGTACATGCAATTCTACATTCAAGGAGACAACCAGAGATGTTGCAACATGGAGTGAAGTTGCACTCAATGAAGCCCAACTCAATGCCAAAGCCATAAGCATCCTCTATGCATCCCTTATCCCAATGGAGTTCAACCGAATCTCATCTTGGGACACCGCCTATGAGATTCAGGACAAATTGTGCATCACTTATGAGGGCACAAAGCAAGTCTAGGAGGCTAAGATCTACATGTTGAACAACGTTCTAGAGAACTTCAAGATGGGCAAGAAAGAAGGGATTGCAGAGATGTACTCATGACTCAATGTCATCATCAATGGTCTGGATGCAATGGGCAACACTTTGGATAGAGGTGTAATCAACTCCAAGATCTTGAGGACTCTACCAAAGATATGGGAGTCAAAGGTCACCTCCATTGAAGAAGTGAGGAGCCTTGGTGACATCCCAACCAAAGAGCTCATTGGCAACCTCCAAGCCCATGAGCCAAGGCTTGACAAGAAAGAAGAAAAATCCAAGAAAGAAGAGAATGAAGCTAAGAAGATCAAAGATAGTGCTTTCAAATCACATGTGGAGGCAGTCATCCTTCAACAACAACTTGCTTGCCAGACTTCTCCCTCCTCCTCTAGTGACAATGATGGCCCAAGTGAGTATGAAGCCAACTACATCAAGGGCAAACTCTTCAAGGGAGAATAAGCCTCCTCCTCCTCCTCCTCTACTCCTAGATGCTACAAGTGTGGACAAAAGGGGCACTACAAGAGTGAATGTCCTAAGTCAAGAAAGTCACACCATAGGGGAAGCTCAAAGAAGGAAGAGGAGTACAAGAAGGAGAGAAACAATAAGAGGAAGGATAAGAAGGACAAGAGACATAAGAATGCATCTCATGCAGCTTGGGAAGCTTCATCCTCAAGTAGCTCAAGCTCCAAAGAAGATGGAGAGTGCCACATTGCACTCATGGCCTCTATTAGTGAAAAAATTGGTGAGGTAAGTGAGGTAAGCAAGGTAAGATTGCATGAGTTATCTAATGAAGCTATTATTGACATGCTTGTTTCTACCCGTTCATCTTTTGCTAAATGTAATTCTAAAAAAAATAGTTAGGAAAAATGATTGATGATTTGTATGTTGAACTTGAAATTTTGAGCTTAATGAGAAAACTCATCTTGAAAGCATTGATAACTTGCAAGGTCAATATCTTGATATTGAGCTCCAATACAATGGAATTGAAGTAGAGAATGGTATCTACCTTAAGAACATTGAAACTCTTAAGGAAGAAAACCAAAATTGCCTAAAGGAGCTTGAAACTCTTAAAACTCAAAATGTTAAATTTAAGCTTGTTATTGATGCTCGTAGGGATGAAAGAGATGTCTATCTTAAGAAAATTTAAATGCTTAAATATGAAAGTACTAGGTTTCTTGGTCAAGTTAATGATTTATCTTCTAAACCTATCTTGCCTAGTAATGATGTTGCTTCTATTTCTCTTGAGAAGGATTCATACTTAACTAAAGCCCTCTATCTTGAGGCTGACCTTATTCAGGCTAGAGATGATATTGGTAGTCTATCTTCTACGGTCATTTCTCTTAATGATGATAATCATAGATTAAGAGCATCTCTATAGAAATTCCTCAAAGGAAAAAACTCCCTAAATGAAATCCTTGACCATTCTACCAAACAAAGTGGTACTAGTGGTTTGGGATTTGTAGGGGGAGCTCCAAAGGGCAAGATCAAAGCCAAAGGTAAAAAAAAGAGCAAGGAGACCTCTTTCTTTGTAGGAGAGTCTTCCAGCACTAAGAATCCTATGGTTTGTTCTGATTGCAAGTGTGATGATCATTACTCTACTTATTGTCCTTACAAGCCTAAGGGGACATACCCAAAGATGAAATGGGTCCCCAAGCTAACTCCGGATCCCAAGTTTTAGTTGGGAACTGACATTATCCTTTCGCACAGGAAAAAAGAAGATGGATTGTTGATGGTGGCTGCACTAAGCACATGACAGGTGATATAAGTCATTTCAACAACTTCACCAAAAAGAAAGGAGGATCGGTCACCTTTGGGGACAATAAGAAAGGTAAAGTCAAAGGTGAGGGTGATGTAGGTGAATCCTTGTGTATCAAGAATGTTCTTTTTGTGGATGGCCTACATCACAATTTAATTAGTGTTAATCAATTATACGACAATGGTTGCCTTGTGTTATTTACTTCCTTTGAATGCTTGATACTAGATTCCCTCACCTACAAAGTTATATATAAAGGAACTAGAAGTGGTAATATTTATGTTATTGTTCTTTACTATATTGATCATGTTATTGGTAGATGCCTAGTAGTCAACTTGAATGATATTTCTCTTTGGCATCATCGGCTTGGTCACATAAATATGCATCATTTGAAGAAGTTGAGCAAAAAGGACTTGGTCAAGGGACTTCCCAAATTGGATTTTGAAAAGGATGAGGAATGCCAACAGTATATCCAAGGGAATAAAACCAAGTCCTCCTTCAAATCCAAAGGAGCCCTTAGTACCAAGAGAGCTCTTGAGCTTCTTCACATTGATCTATTTGGACCAATGAGAACTCAATCGCTTCGTGGTTTCAAGTATTGCCTTGTTATTGTCGATGATTTCTCTAGATATACTTGGACCTTCTTTCTTCTTTCCAAGAGTGATACACTTGATGTTTTCTCGATATTTTGTAAATGAGTTGAGAATGAAGCCTCTTTCTGCATTGTTTCCATCCATATTGATCATGGGGGAGAATTTGAAAATGAGCTTTTTGAATGTTTTTGTCAAGAATCTGTTTATGCACACAACTTCTCTTCACCTCAAACACCTCAACAAAATGGGGTGTAGAGAGGAAGAATAGGTCTTTACAGGAGATGGCTAGGACCATGCTTCTAGAGTATGATACTCCAAAGAAGTTCTGGGCTGAAGCTATCAGTACCTCATGTTTTGTACAAAATTGGGTTTTTACACATCCTTCTTTGAAGAAAACCCCTATGAGTGATGGCATGGTAGGAAGCCTTCTATCGAATATTTCCATATTTTTAGATGTCCTTGTTTTGTTTTGAATACAAAAGATTCTCTCGAAAATTTTGATCTGAAATCGTACAAGGCTTTCTTATTTGGCTATAGCACTACTAGAAAGGCTTATAGAGTATTTAATATTGATCTTGCTAAAGTAGAAGAATCCATAAATGTTATGTTTATTGAGGCTAACCCCTATATTCCCAAGGATATTGTTCCGAATGATGATGTTGCAGGTGAAGTAATTCCTATTCTAAAAGAACTCAACATCACCCAAAAGGGAAAAGAGGTGGTCACTCAAGAAGAAGAGAAAGATGAAGAGAAGAAGGATACAACTCCCCACTTTTCAAAGAACCATCCAAAAGAGCTAATTTTAGGTGATCCATTTGAAAGATTTAAAATGTGGGCTGCATTCAACAAAGACCAAGCCAACAACGCCTTCATCTCGCAACTCGAGCCTTAGAACGTCAAGGAAGTTCTTGGGGATGATAAGTGGATCCTAGCTATGCAAGAAGAGTTGGAGCAATTTGAAAAGTACAAAGTATGGACCCTAGTGCCAAGACCAAGTGATAGAAAGATCATTAGCACCAAATGGGTCTACCGCAACAAGCTTGATGAAAGTGGCAAAGTGGTAAGGAACAATGCAAGGTTAGTGGCTCAAGACTACAATCAACAGGAAGGTATAGGTTTTTATGAAACATATGCATATGTAGCTAGACTTGAGCCCATTCATATATTGCTTGTCTTTGGTAGTTATAAAAACTTTCTTCTGTATCAAATGGATGTTAAAAGTGCATTTTTGAAGGGTACAATTGAGGAGGAAGTGTATGTTGCACAACCTCCGGGCTTTGAACATGATAGTTTACCTAACCATATTTATTTGTTGCAAAAAGCTCTCTAAGGACTCAAATGATCACCTAGAGCTTGGTATGAGAAATTAAAGAACTTTTTGTTAGATCATAGGTATATCATGGGTAAAGTGGATTCTACTTTATTTCTAAAGTACACTTCTAACAATTTTCTTATCATACAAATATATGTTGATGGTATCATTTTTGACGGAACTAACCTTGATCTTTGTAAAGAATTTAATGATCTTATGCAGAGTGAATTCAAGATGAGTATGATGGGTGAACTCACATTCTTCCTCGACTTTCAAATCAAGCAAACAAAAGATGGGAACTTCATCAACCAAGGAAAGCATACAAGTGAGTTATTCAAGTGCTTTGGGATGGAAAACACCAAGCCGATAGACACACCCATGTCAAACACTGCCGAACATGACAAAGATGAAGAAGGTGAGAAGGTAGATGAGAAGCTCTATAGAGGTACGATTGGAAGTTTACTTTACTTGACTGCCTCTAGACCTGATATAATGTTTAGTGTTGGCTTGTGTGCTCGCTTTCAATCAAATCCTATGAAATCACATCTTATAGCTGTTAAGAGGATTTTAAGGTACTTAGCCGAAACCCAAAATTTTGGACTATGGTATCCCAAGTCAAGGGACTTTACTCTTACTGCTTATAGTGGTGTGGATTATGCAGGGTGCTTGATTGATAGAAATTGCACAAGCGACACTTGCTTTCTCCTAGGACCATGCTTGGTGTCTTGGTTCTCCAAGAAACAGAGCACAGTGGCATTATCAACCATCGAGGTTGAATACATTACAGATGGGAGTTGTTGTGCCCAGGTCATATGGATGAAGCAAATGCTCCAAGACTTTGACATTCATTTTGATGCCTCTCCTATCTATTGTGATATACTATTTCAATTAACTTGTCATATAATCCTATCTTGCATATTAAAGCTAAACATATAGAGGTTCATCATCATTTTCTTCGTGATCACATTGTCAAGAAGGATATCTATATCATGCATGTGGACACGAAAAATTAGTTGGCGGACATTTTCTCTAATCCTCTTGCTAGAGAGTAATTTAACTTATTAGATCTAATCTGCTCATAACTTCTAGCTAGTTGTCATCTATCCTATATGTTTTGCCTATGTTTTGATCACCATTGCTTGTTAATATGCTAAAAATTAGTTTTTCATGTTCTTTTTGCCTTGTTTTCTCTTGTCTTTGGACATTTTTCACGAACACATATTTTATCGCAAAATAGTACCCATTGATGAGTGATATGTGCCTAAGTATGCTTAAAATACATAATAGACTTAAAACATAAATTTAATTAGCACTCTAATGGCTAGAAACTAGGATTTCTAAGTTTAGGTTAGGTTGACCATCGATCGAGCTGCCAACTCGACCGATCGGAGGCAGAGAGCTTTTTTAAAGAGCCTATCAGTCGAGTTTCTGAGTTCACAGAACTTGACCGATGGTTGAGCTGGAGCAAACTGAAGATGGGTTTAGCCGACTATTATCCCTCTCAACTAGAGAAAAGTCGACCGATCTGATCTCCAGCTCCCCTAAATTCTCAACCCTAGCCCCAACTTTCCTCTCCCATCCCTAGTTCGACCTAGCTCGACCTCCTTTGACCTCCCCCCTTTCTCACCTAGGTCTGTGGATGAGTTTTGGTGGTGATTCTTTAGCTTTTGCTCTCTCCTTCTTCTCCTTTTCGTCTCTATGGCATCCGATAGGAGGAAGAGGGACACCCCAACTAATGCACCTTCATCTTCATCCAACTCCTTCTTGATACCGTTTGACTACACCTTCTTCGTCTCAAATGAGGCTCTAAATAGGTATAAGGAGCTCCTTCCTAGGAACCCTTTTCCTTCCGTGCCCTATTTGAGCCTAGATCATGAAGAGAAGAGGTTATAGATCAAGTAGCGGAGTTTTTTTATGATCATCATCTCTCAGCCTTGGGTGTTGAACGTGCGTGCTATAACACTTCCATCATAAGAACTAAAGTGTGCGGTTCATGAATTCTACACAAATTTACATTGGAATTATGATACCCTCGTACCCCTGCCTAATACTCAAGTAGTCCTCACATCTATGATATCTGGGAAGAAATTTCAAGTCTCTGAGGATACCCTAAACATCTTCTTATTAGGTACTGAAGTGGATGACATCTGGTGTAAGGACTAACCGGAGTACTTTGACTTAGTTGAGCCTGAGGCCTTCTACAAGGAATATGATCTTACTCTCCCTAACATTCATAAGTTCTTAAAGAAGCCTCAATTCCCATATAGGAAGAAGTGCACCCTTCCCTCCTTTGAATTGGACCTCAAGAGACGCAACCTTGCCCTAGTCATTAATTCCAATATTCACCCAAAGAAGAATCAGACTGAGATTGCAAAAAACACTACGGTAATCATGTATTGTCTCTTAAAGAACATCAAAGTCAAGTGATCAAGATATGTTTTTCATCATATGACCTGCTTTGACTCGGGAAAAAACACCCATGATACCCACCCACCCTACCCAGTCCTGATCTTTGGTCTTTTTCATCCACTGGCAAATCTCTTTTCCATGACCTTCACTACAAACCTACCCAAAAAGGAGTTTACATCAGTGAGATCACTCTTCAAAAGTATGTGCCTATCCTATCCCCCATCATACCTGGTGCCTCTACCTGAGCACCTCCACCACCTCAGCCTACCCGACCTGCCCGTGCCTTGTTCCATGTGTCAAATGAAACCCTTATGGGCTACATGATGCATCAACAGGCATATAACTTTCAGGTTCAGGATCACCTGCATCAGGATCTATGTTCCATCATGTCCAACATAAACATGTCATGTGCACACCTCTACAATGTCTATCATCCCTACCCAGGAGATGACTATACATCCTATGCATATGATCACTTTTACCCTGCCCCTCCACCTGCTCCTTCTGTTGCTGCGCTCCCTGGTGTTGGTGGATGTACCCCTAGTGTGCTGTCTCTACCAGCTGGCCCCTTGGACACTATGCTTTCTAGCCTCGGTAGTTCTTCTCCTTCCTTCCCACAGGCCAATGAGCTTCATGCTCTTAGTATGTCTTGGGATGAGCAGAATGCACATTGGCCCAATCATAGTTTTGGTCCCTCTACTGATGAAGAGATGTCAGACCAGGATGATGAGGAGGCTGCTAATGAGGAAGCTGATGAGGATGATGGTGTTGCTTCTACTGATGGCTCTACTGGTGACGAGGATGCTGATATCTCTGTTGCACCTTCAGATGGAGATGATAACTACAAGCTTGATGTTGATGACGTTGTGGATGATGTAGACATACATGGCCTAGATGTTTAGTTGTTCTATTTTTTTAGTCTAGTTGCTGATCATATGTATCTTTTTAGTGTATTTTGTATTCAAAACATCTAGGTACATGTTCTGAGCTGTACTATTTTATCATCTAGCTTTCATCATTTTGGCTTGTTGTTGTTTTCTGAGAACTTACTTTATGGGTTGTAATCTTAATCCTTTGTACACTTACTCTTTGATTTACTATATCTCATGAGTTGGTGCCATGTTTTACCATATTTTGATTATGACTTAGATTGTTTGTTTCTCTCGTCTCAGTTTGGTGTATGCTTTGAGATTGCATATTGTGCATGTATGATTGGTTGTGCTTGGAGAAGATATGTTTCTGTGCTCTTCCACCCCCCTCCTTTTTGATAATGTCAAAAGGGGGAGAGAAGTTCAATGTTTTGAAGCTCAACCATATTGTTTTTTTTGCCTATGTGATCCTTTTCTTATTCATTATATGATTTATCATGTGCCTTGCTAAAGGACCATATAGTACATATATGTTATGTTGCTTTGTGTAGATAGACTAACTATGTAGGGTAGAGTAAGCATAGATTAAGGGGGAGAAATTCACATTGTTCCAATCTTGAATCCCCTTGCAATTCACAAGGTAAAGGTATAACTTCAATATCCTTTTCAATATGATTGAGGAATGGTTTGTCATTGTCAAAAAGGGGGATAATGTTAACTTGAGAAGTTATACATTGCCCATATTTTGATAATGACTTAACCATTCCATTCCTATATATCTAATATGCTTGTTTAAGATTGATTTCAGGCTTTAGGTACATGAAAAGGATCACATTATACAAGCCGTAGCTTGTTCAAGTTCAAGTCAAATGCAATGCAAGTGTGCATTTTGGGAAATCACTCAAAATGACCTTAGATGATTTTTGTAATTACTTGTATTGATTATATGACTTGTAACTAATATGAGAAAAAAACCAGGGACACTTAATTCCAAGGTTTAATCACTCAAATATCAATTTAGGAAATTTGTCACAGGTTGTTTATCGGTAAAGTTAGAAACTCGACCAATCCTATGATGGATTTTATGAAGATGACCCATCCGTTGAGTTGCACACTCATAGAACTTGACCGACCGACTCACTAAGAAAATCTAATTTTAGCTAATCGGTCGAGTTTCCCAGAATAGACTCGATCGATAGTTTGAAAAATGGCTTTGTCATTTAGTAGATCAGTCGAGTTACCTTTATTGAAACTTGACTGAATGTACTATATGGAAAATGCAAAAAAGAGATTATAATCGTTGGTGAGTTGTTTTGGGCGAAAATAGATCTCTTGCATCTTGGAAAATAGCTATATTTTGACCCTAAGTGATCCCACACTCAAGGGAACACCCCCAGCTATAAATAGGACCCCTAGAAGTTCATTCCAAGTTTTCTCATTCATGCTATTCTAAGTCCTTTCTATAGTTGAGTGTGTTGCAACTCCTTGAGCCCCTTTCTCTCTCTAGTTTACACTTCATTTCATGATTATGAGTGAGATAGACCAATTGTAAGAGAGCTACTTCCTTGTGCTTGTAAAGCTCTCATTCCATTCCATCTTCCCTATCCCTTTCCTCCATGAAGCAAAGGTGAAGCAAGCTACTCAGAGTGAAGGTGGAGTTGCTTCTCTTCTTCTTCAAGGGTGAAGAAGAGGTGAAGATCTTCTCTAGGTGAAGGAGAAGGCAAAGGTTGAAGATTCAAAAAGAGTGGGTAAACCCTTGAAGGCGGAAGACTTGTGTAAGAGTAGGTAAGACGTTGGAAGAAGGCTGAAGACTCTTGGAAAAGTGGGTAAGTCCTCGATAAGGTGGAAGACTCTTTGTATTTGGATGGGTAAGTCCTTTGGTGGTCTTGTGTTGTAACTCTTATTGGTGAATATATATAGAAAAACACTTGCAAAGTCCTAGTTGTTGACCTCTCTAGGTAGTGAACCGACTTCTTATAGTTTAAGAGTGGAACCACTCTAAACGACCTTGTCAAGTGCTTGCTATCAATTCCTCTCATCCTTGCTATTTTTTCTAGTTAGGACTTCAAATTGCACTTAAGATATTGGTTTTAATTGATCTAATTTAAAGGTCTAATTTATCTTGTGAGAATTTTTGATTCTCTATTCAACCCCCCCCCCCTCTAGAGCCCCATATCCAACAAATATATCTAAAGCTTATGACTCCCTGATTTGGGCCTACATTTTTTCTATTATGTATAATATGGGGTTTCCTAGTACTTGGATTCACCAGATTGAAGCTATATTCAATACTACTTTCCTATCAGGTCCTTGTAAATGGAGAACCTACAAACCCTATATGGCCTACAAATGGGGTGCAGCAGGGTGGCCCTGTTTCCTCTTGCCTTTTTGTTATTGTGATGTAGGTGTTCACTGAGATGATGAAAATACAAGTAGCAAAAAATCTTATTCATCCTATTTGGGTATCAAATGACATGTTATGTTCACATTTTATTTTTACAGATGATTTGATGATTTTCTTTAAAGCTGGTTAGGAGAGTGCAAAAATCTCAGATAAATCTTTGATGACTTTGGTTATTCTTCTGGTCTGAAAATTAACTTGTTGAAGAGTTCCATTCTCATTAGTAAAAAGGCAGATGGAGTTAGAATGACTGAGCTTCTTGAAATTAATATTGGTCTTATGGATAACTCTAATTATCTTGGTGTTCCTTTATTTGTTGGAAAGATTTCAAAAAAGCATTGTTCTACTCTTGTGGATAAAATTAAAAAGCTAATGGAGAGCTAGAAAGTCAAGTTACTCTCTTTTGCAAGAAGAGTTGAGCTCATCAAATCAACTTTATCTTCTACGTATATTCATTGGGTGTTCTCCTTCCCAATCCCTAGCTCTACTCTTGAGGAAATTGATTGCATCTGTAGGGACTTTTTTTGGGGACAAATTGAAAATAAAAGAAACTTGCCTTTAATTACACGGGATACTGTAATTCTTCCAAAAAAGGAAGGAGGGCTTGGTCTGAGGAAAAGTAAAGACATTGCTAATTCATGCCTTATGCTAAATGCATGAAATGTATCCAGTAAGAAGGACATTCTATTGGTTAAGTGGTTTAGTGAAAATATCTGAAGAAATTCTCCTTTTGGACTGTTGAAGAGTCATCAAATCATTCATGGTTGTTTAATAATATTCTTAGAGTAAGAGATATTCTCCTACCTCTTATTACTTTTAATATTGGATATGGAGATAGTTTTTGGGTTTGGCAAGATCCTTGGTTCTCTTCCATGTTTTTAGGGGACATCATTGGGAAAGAAATGGTTATCCGGTTAGGTCTCCCTTCTAACTCTCTACTGAAGGCTATCATTTTTAATAATAATCGCAAAATTCTTGTTACCAGATTGTCCAATTCTCTGTTTAAAGTTGTAAATAACTATTAACCTGGTTTGAGCGAGAGGATTATCTAACCTTCGCTGGTAAAAAGGACGTCAACATCAGATTAATATGGGAAAATGTAAGAAGTAAAGGGGTTGAGGATCATAGTTAGGAATGGATCTAGAACTTTAAATGTTAATCAAATTGTATTATTCACCTATGGAAAGTGAAACACAACAAGATCCCTACCTACGATTATGCTAGAAGAAGAGGAATTTAAGTAGCATATGTCAGTGTTCTTTGTATGAATGGTTATGAGGATACTCATCATATTTTATTTGAGTGTTCATTTACTAAGATTTTATGGAATCGGGCTCTGTTCGAAAATAAAATTGATGTGATTTTTACATGTTAGGAAGGGACTATCTGCAATAATTGTAATTCCTTTGATTCTCTACTACTGTTGGATGGAGAGAAACACAAGAGTTCATCTTTCTCTTTACAAAGATGTTGAGGCTGTTTGGAAACAAATTACTAAAGATTATGATATTCTAGGGTGATTGCCTCCCTTATGCATTATGATCTTTTCTTTGTGGGATTGATTTCTCTGGTTGGTTTCTTAAAAGAGTTTGGGTTATTCAGTTAAGAGGTGGTCACTGCCTCAGTTGAGAGTATGTAACTATCTTGAGTTTCTAAGGGGAAGGTATTATCCTAATACCTTCTCTATTTCATGACATTTTCTGGGTGTTCTATATGGCTTGAATATATTTGTTGTTGGACCTAGAGGATGATTCTTGTTGTTAGTGGTGATAGATCTTATGGTTCTCTCACCCACATGATTCTCTTTGATGCTATTTTCATGTTGAGACTATATATCTTCTGCTTGGGTTAAAAGAGTCTGATACTCTCTATTGAGAGGTCTCTAAAGATGATGGAAGACCCCGCTTAAGCCATCTCTATTTGAAAGTATGTGACTATTAGGAGACTTCTAATGTCTACTGTTTTGTGCTATTTCTTCTATTATTTTTGGTTCATGAAGATTTTTGGTTGTCTATTCTAATTTCCTGGATGGGATTAGATTGAGTATCCTACTTTTGAAGAGGTTCTGTATGGTTTGGAAGAGACTTGTTGATGGATCTTGGTGATGACATCTGCTGGTAGTGGTGTTATTATGGATTGGGCATATGTTGGTATGATTATACATACGGACAGACTATGCTTGTGTATAGATATGATACTTATATTTTCCTATTGTTTCTCACTTTTTAGAAATGATAAGCATTATAAGTATCTTTACAAAAAATGGGAAAAAGACCCACGAGTTTTTGCTGACCAAAAAACTCAGCCGATCAAGGTCCCTGTGATGAATTTTGGAAAGTGTCATAAAAGTGCTTAAATATTGGATATAAGTACTCCTGGTTTTTTCTAAGCTTAACTACAAGTCATACAATCATTATAAGTGGTTTACAACATGATTCTAATAGATATGCATTATATTCCACAAAAGTACACTTGCATTGATTTTGAATTGTCTTTTCTCCAAGTTAGGATGTGCAAGTTAGGCCATTTGGAGTGTGTCTATACCTAATATGTAATTACTCAAGTAGAAGCATTTGACACACATAAGTAAAATGGTTAGTCATCATTAAAACAAGGATTTAGTCATATGAAACAAGGCTTTCAATTTAAACCTTGAGTCAACAATTTCAAATTCAAAAATTTGTTCATTTTCCCTCTATTTTCTCTTTTCAACTGCCAACATTCAAAATTTTACACATTTCATGTCTAAGTCTAAAATTCCTATTTAAATATGTTCAACACAGTACCAAAAATATTAACATTAGACCTAAAATAAACTAACAAAGTGCATCATATTTAAAAAAATATTGCCTATTCATCTTTGATACATTCTTTAATTTAGTATGTACAAAAAATTATATATGTGATAAGTGATCATTTTGATCAAAATATGTGTGTCGCATTTGTTCATGTTTTGCTAATAATTCTACGTATGATACTAATTACTATTCATGATATCACCAAAAATGTTTAACAATAGTACTTTAAATAAACAAAAACAGTACTTATAGTCAGAAAAATTCCATGATAAGAAAAAAATATAATACAATACATAATGAGTTTCAATCATTTTTCGTAATATTTTTATTTTTACACATATTCTAACATTAATGTAAATGGCACATATAAGCTCGCATTCCTTAATAGGAATGAAAATAGAACTTATATGAGCTCACATTCCATAATTGTTTTATACAAATGACTAATTTTTTAATCTCAGTGAGAAAATATACGTACTATGATGATAATATTTATACATTACATGTTTGAGCAGTCAATTAATCCATGTGCCCCTACTCTTCCTCCTCATGATAGAGTCCAGTGGCCACGATGACGTTGTCGGTCTGACCGCTTGGTCGTCGCAGCGGGTTATTGGAGTCATGTTGTGGGTGTGGTAGTGGTGTGGGTGTGGCGGCAGTATGGGCACTGGTACGGTGGGGACGTAGTCATGGGCACCGGTGTGGCAGTGTGGGCGGAGGTGTGGTGACGGCATAGGCGCGGATGTGGTGGTTGGCGCATGGGTGAGGAAGCGTTGTGGGGGTGGATGTGGCGACAACAAGAGCACGGGAACGACGAAGGTGTGCTCAGGCACGGCTGCCTGGGCTTGATGGCGTGGGTGCGGGTGCGATTTGGTGCCGATGTAGCTTGGACGTGACGATGTGGCACGACAATGAGCTAGACAACAACGAACATGAAGCAACCCAGGAGTGGCAACGGGCTCGCCGCGATGTTGATCACGACGGCGAACCAAGAGCGACAGGAGCTAGCATGTAGCGGCGACCTACACTCGACGACGGTTTAGAGTGAGAGAGAGCACTGGTAAAGAGAGAGAGAGAGAGAGAGAGAGAGAGAGAGAGAATGAGTGTGAGGTGATTTTTATAGATCTGATTGTTTGTTCATTTCTTATTTATGTGTAGCACAATCATGTCTCCTTAGTACTATGCGTGCGAGGACGGTTGGATTTAATGTCTGTCACAAGTGTCGAGGTTGGGTTGAAAATTTGATGTAGATAGTGTCATGTATATAAGTACTCATGGGATTATACAGTTGACTGGCGGTAAAAACTGCGCTGGTTTTTGGCACAAATTCCACATTCCTAAGGGACGTTGTCCATACTTCCACTATACACAAAAAAGAAACCATACTCAAAACTTGCTGTACTTTTTCTGTTGAACCAAACAGAACAGCAGTAAAACGAGAATTATAACGCAGTCGAATCAAATAAAAACAAATGCTTCTATTTTTATGTAGTTGACTTTCACGTTTTTTATTCCACTGTGTGTGTCCGTTTTACAAAGAACAAACAGGCCCAAAACTAAATAAGAACGTTGTAGTATCAATTCAGTGCACTTGAATTCTTGTTTTCCAATCCGTGGTCTAGGGTGATTCCACATTCAACCAAATAAGCCCAATCAAAAGCTAACAATAATTCAACCTTTCGATCCAAGAACAAAATGGGGCTTCATACAAAGCGGACAACATGAGTGCAGCAATGCCATGTGATTATACAGTTAATCTTCACTGTATTAACGTTAGAATTGGTTAACGTGCTACTGGTCAACTACAAGTGAAGATAAAGTGCTAACAAAACATACGGCTGTGGTGCTACTCGAAAAAAAATACACTATTTTAGTTGACATTCTGCTCGGAAGCTTCCAGGGAATCTAGTCACAGGCAAATCTTAAACCAACTTGTAAAGTACAAGAAAGGAAAGGGAGAGCATTCCATTTGAGCTCTCTTAACACTTTAGCTATTTTCTACAAAACCATATGTCCTAAGTCAAATATTTCGCTAATATGCAGCCTGCTAATCCTCATGCCCCAATGCTGGCAGCAATGTAGTTACGTCGCTTATCAATGTAGTTACATCGCTTATCCAATACCATATGCTGTCTGCGAATGAGCTACGCTACACATCCCCGCCCACATACCCGATCATCCCCGGTGGTTGAGATGTGTGGTCAATGCTGATGTGGTAGAAACAATAAATACACAATGAAAGAAAAAAAATTGGAGAGAGAACAATATTTTGTACATAACTCTTAAATCGTAAGGAATTTTAGGTCGAAATAAACAACATTAGGTTCGTCATAAAAAATATTTTCTATTAAGACCCATGTTGTGATATTTTAAAAAATACTAATATTAGAAGTATATTAAGAGAGGAGAGAAGTATACATAAGTAGAGTATGTTTTCGAGTATTGTACTCAGATTGACCATTCAGGTACATTATTTATTACTTCTTTATTTTTCATATTCCATATTATGTCATAAATCCATAAGTATTGTACATTCTATCATTTATATTAATTTGTATATACATTCAGAATGTAGCGTTTGCCAAAAATCATATACAAGGATATCCACACATTCTACAAGCAGTACAATACGAACAATCAAATTTTGTAATAAAAAATACACTACTAGAAGTACAATACTAACAACCACATTCTATTTTGAAAAGTATTCACATTCGCAATATGTATAGACGTACAATACTAATTGCCTCTTTATTTTTCACACTCAATATTTTGTCACAAATCTATAAGTATTGTACATTTTATCATTTATATTAATTTGCATACATTTAGAATGTAACATTTGACAAAATTGTATACAAGGATACACACACATTTTACAAGAAGTCCATTACTAACGATCACATTTTATAATACAAAGTATAGTACTAGACGTACAATACTAGAGGCACTATACGAGACATAACAATAATACATGATTTGATGATATTGTTAGTACAGTACGAGACATGTCATGTATAAAATAATGTCGATAACTACATACCATACTAATTCAGATTTCACTAAAAACATACACATGTTTACTAAAGTACAATATTTTCAACTATTATTTAAGAACAACTAATCCTTGACTCATTGCTAGTATTAGCTAAATCGAATCCATAGAAGAACAAGTAGTTATTGTTCATGATTTGAGAGAAACACAAAGTTGATGTACTATACTCACGAGTACTGTACATATGTACCCAGAACATGTGTATGGTATCCTAAAATACATATACTATATTTTTTGCATATTATTATTATTTCAAAGTATGTCAACACTAGTCTTGTTGGAAAGTATTTTTTACAAGGATTCTATTGTAATTTATTTTATCAAAAAATATGCTCTGGATTGAAAGGTATGGACAAAAATATTTTCTCTTTCTTCTACTTCTTTTATCCTTTATTGCTTTAATTGCTGCTGACAGCATGACAGTTGATATCGGTTCTCATTTTCCAAAATTGGGTTGGGGAGCGGGTAGGAAGGTGAGTATGTCTAGAATTTTTCTAGCTAATCCTCGTTCCCCCGTGCCACAATGTGGTTACGTCACTTATCGAGTACATCGAACTGCTCTTGAATTAAACATTATCTAAAACTCTAACTTGGTCATTATTTTATTCAGTATTTTTAAAACCGAACCGGACCAGTCGGTCTGACCGGTCAAACCGGTGAACCGGTAGTTGATTAGTCTAAAATCCTAAAAAATCGGTTATGTGTTTTTTCTGGTCCAATCGGTTAGAAATACGGTCCAACCAGTCGATCGGACCAAACCGGATTGAACTAGTGGTTCAAAGAGAAGAGAAAACACAAGGTAGAATACATATAAGAAGTTACATATATCTATATATATGTATATACATATGGCATATATATGTAGATATATATGTATTTACATAGAAAATATACATATAAGCTAGAATGCATATATATATATATATATATATATATACATGTGTGTGTGTGTATGTAAATTATATGTATATTTGTATATATACAAATATATGTATGTATGTGTACTTCTACATAATAATATATATGTATACATATATATTTGTATATATTTATATATATACAATGTATATATATTCATATATATATATATATATATATATATATATATATATATATATATATATATATATATATATATATATGTGTGTATGTATGTATGTATATTGATATATATATATATATATATATGTATGTATATATATTGATAAAATTTATATACATATATGTACAATGTGTGTGTATATATATATATATATATATATATATATATGTATGTATGTATGTATGTATATATATTGATAAAATTTATATACATATATGTACAATGTGTGTGTGTGTACATATATATATATATATATATATATATATATATATATATATATAGTCAGGCTAGAATACACTCGAGTGTGCAGATCACGCCGTACACCCTAATGGTGTTTGACTATCTAGACCATGTTTTTCCTAAATATAATCCAGTGATCTTCATGGTTTCAATAATAATAGGTCACATACAAAATTTGAACTCATTTGCATGAGTGTAAGTCACTCATTCAAGGACAACAAAATCGACACACAAAACAAATTTGAAATGCATGATTTTTGCATCCTTTAGATGCACGACCTATAGGTGTCCAAATGAGCTCAAATTTATTATATAGTATGTTCTTATGATAATTAAGAAGATCAACAGTTTAGATTTTTCAAAAATTTATTGCATCATCAAAAGTGACTGAGGTGTACGGTTCCTCCGGTACACTAGAGTGTACACTAATATATATATATATATATATATATATATATATATATATATATATATATATATACACACACGTATGAATGTATAGATCTATACAACAAAATATATGAATACATATATATTTATATATATTCAAATATATATATATACAAACAATATATATAAATATGTATATATATAATATGTCCAGTTCAACCGGTTTGACCAGTCCAACCGTTAATTGCCTTTTATCATGGTGACCGGTTTGATTTTTCCGATTCAATTTATTTTGTATGTAATGCTGACATCATTTCCGGTCTAACCGGTTCAACCACTCCGGTTGAACTCGACTCAATCCGGTTTGAGTCGGTACCGGTCTGACCACTGGTTCAGTTCTGAAAATATTAATTTTATTAGTTAGCTTTATTTTAATTGACGTCTTCAAGCTACGGCGATGAATAAACGGAAGTGTCGGTTCCGTGTATAGAATACAAGAAAGGAAATGGATAGCATTCCACTCAAGATCCCTTTGGCTATATTCTACAAAGCCACATGTCCTAGTACAGCTGCTGCCGAGTATTAATTTCACAAACATGCAACGTATTTTCATAAAGAAACACCGGGAAGAGGGGGATTTCTGTTCATTCCATTCCTGGATAGACAAAAACTTATACTAATGTGTTGGGACTAAAAAATCGAGAAACTTTAATATCCACATAGAATTGCCAAGCTGGGATAAAATCCACAATTACTTACGGGTAGATTCATTTGAGTTGATGAGATTTGCAACCCGCCAAAAGTTACGCAAATCCTAACATCTTGTTTATTTGATGGATTTGGTGGTGACCAGTAGGTAATCTAAGTAACTCAAGTTTGTATATTGTTTATTTTTATGACGAGGAATTTCTTTTGGCAAGACTATTATTGGATCCGACCCAGTCAAAAGTAAACTCCGAAATCAGTCGCATATATTAAGAACACCGCAAGTTAATCTATCATTATACATATAAAACGTATAAGCCTATTAAGATATGCAGTCAATTTATTTAGTTTTGTCCATAATTACAACAACCGTATTCTCTTCATTTGTATTTGCAATACACAACAACAAATACTCCTAATATTAGAAATGTCTAATGTCAAATGAAAAAATGATGTGTTATTTCTTGTGATGCTTTATGTCTAGAAACTAAATTATTTTCCTCATTTCACATCAAATACAACAACTAGCTACTCGTTTTTTTTTCAGCTTTGTTTAAACGTAACTGAACAACTAGTGTATTGCTTTAACGTCAAATATAGTTAGTGAAAAGCATGCAATTTATATCTTTAATGCTAAAAGAAGCAATAGTAACTTATTTTTATGAGACACATTTTATATTGGCACCCGTAGGTAGACCCATAACTTGTGTTTTTAAAATCTGGGTGTTATTAATCCACATCCACACTCGCGATGATCCAATCCAAATTTAATTTATTCACCCGTTTGACATGTCCATATCCAGAAAATAACACTTGTTATCCTGTTCAACAATGGATACACACAAATGAATACAATATATATATCTAAAAATCACACAAGATTGTATAAAAAAGTAAGTAAGAGTGTAAAAAAAAGCACATCCGAAAATATAGCCACTGTAAAAGCATGACTATTGTAAAAATATGACAATTGCATATGAGTTAGAATTTTAAGAACACAAGAATGTAAAAAAAAAGTAAATCAGAATATATAATCGCACTAAGAAGTAGGACTATCGTAAAAATATGATAGTTGTATAAAATTTTGAATATTAAGTACATAAGAATGTACAAAAAATACACAATATATATATATAAATGTGCAAAAGAAACACAAAAATGTATAAAAAATACAACAGAAATGTAATTATTACAAAAAATATGAGCATTGTAATAAATATGACTGTTGTAAAAAGTTGTTGAACTATGAGTATACAACAATACATAAAATTTTCAAAATATGCAAACAGTCACAAAAATGAACAACAAGTACACACGAATCATACACAATTTTTTGATAATTAATAAGGTTTTTTCCATGGTCTGTTTAGGAGTACATGTATGACTGCTCTGCTATAGTTATGTTGTATAATCTGTCTATACTTAATTTTCTCATAAGTGAGGTCAAAAATATTTTATCCGTGCAAATTCTTACGATTAGTGGAGCCATCTCCCCTAGTTACACAAAGATATACCAATTCATGAGTCAGTAGCATACTTTGCTAGACACTAGGCCTCTTATTAGACTCCCTTGTCATCGTACTATATTTGTGACAAAGGTTTGATATCTTTTCCTAAATACATTTTGCACCTCCAAAGGGGGTTTTCTACAGCTAAGGATTCTGACAAGCCTCAACTTTACATTCAATCAACACTTGGCCTCTCTCTATTCCTAAATAAACCTTTAGTCCTAGCTCATGGATCCCAACACTTCACATGAACATCTAGGGAATGTAAAAGATTTTGAGGTGAATCCTTAATGATTCCTAAATACACCTTCAACCACTCTTCTTCTAAGACCGCTACCCCTTGATTTCATAGGATGGAACCTATGCCAAATCAAGACAACTAGACTTAGAATTCATCCATCTATTTTCTATGAAGAAAAAAATATCCACAACGAGATCACGTAGGAAACCTAATGGTCTTGGGTGTCTAGTGGACCTCCCTCTGTATCAAACACTCGACCATTCATAACTACATAAACCATCTTCTAATCCTCAAATCTACTTGCACATTTATCTACCTGGATATATCTTCATGTAATGAGGGGCATCAAGTAGAAACCCTCTCACCAGATCAAGCTAGCTCAATTTTTCTACCAAAGCCCCACAAACCTCAAGGTATGCTTCACAGATCTACCTATTCTAAGGTTTGAGATTTCTATATTTATTTCAGCTAGAATGCTCCCTCCTCCTACACTCAAAGACAACATTCACTATGGATTTACATGAGAAATGTCCTTCCTCTTAGGGAGATTGATTAGGATGATTTGGAACTTAGTTATGAATTGATTTCAAGGCCATATCCAACCTCTTCAATGATATCCTCTGTAACAAGATGCCCCAATATTCCTTGTTTCCATATCCCATCTCATCGACCATGTCTGATGTACAAATCCTAGGATCCAACTTGCTCATTGACGGAGCTTCCACTCACGTGGAATTGCGTGCACCACTAAAAATCCTAAAGATGGTAAGTCTTTAAGTTTAGCCTTGCTTATACTAGATAGAGAACTCCACCCACGTATGCTAAGATACGTGGAAGTCTTATCGTAGTATAGTTAAGGGTCGAATCCTCGAGACAACGGCCCTATTGTTGCCAACAAGATGGAAAACGTTGGAATTTCACTTAATCACTTAATAGTTGGTATTTAGATCAAAAGGTTGATTTGGTTGTTTTTAAGCTAAGTGCAAGTAAAGTAAAGAAAGCAAGGAAATCTAAGAAGATAAACTATGATAAAAGTCACTAGGGTGTGATCGATTTTTCACCGCCACTACACATGGATCAACACATGCAAAGCAAAACATAACCTGCAAAAAGAGTCTAGTCAGTTAGTATCTTTGTAGACTTAGCTTCCTTTCAGAGAACTAACTACTAGAAGTGCGGGGATGTTGCAACGCCAGCCATTCCCGAGCAAATGGTCACATTACTTTGCATCATTCCCTTCACGAAGTGTGTTCCTCGACATACCAAGTTTGCACTTCCATACGTCAACTGATTCCATTTCATAGTATGAAAGTGCAACGGATGGCAGTGAGTTTACTTCCACTCTTTGAGATACACTTCTGGATACCGAAACAGATGCATGGTGGATACATGCACCAAGAACCAACATACAAACGAGTTTCGAATCTAATAGTACAAACGTAGACAATTCATACTAAAAGATAAAGGATAACACAAGTTGGAGATCAAGCAACATGCATTCATTAATCATTTGATGTCGAACTGAAAAGATAAGAACTCTACATTACAAGTCATGGATTACGTTTGCATGATATGAAAACATGGGTAGCGGGGCTACTCCCCGCACCCTAGTGAGAGAGACTACTCGCTCATGACTAGGACAAAGAAGGAGGCAAGAAGAGAGAGAGAGCATCATCCCCATGAAGGAGAGAGGAAAGTCAACCCCTTGGAGAGAGAGCAACGATCCACCGGTCTTCAAAGGTTGTACGATGATGAGATCTCCCCTTCCCACCTTCTTTGGCGAAGAAGGAGAAAGCAGCTTCGAGATGGAGTATGGGTCTTAGACTGGCAGCCCCAGGGCGGAGGATGGAAGTAGCAAGAGCTCTGGAACGATTGAGGCAGCCTTTGGACATCTCAAACTTCTCTCCCCGGTTAAGGACCCTTGGGGTCTTATTTATAGGCCTTAAGTGAAGTCCAAACGGTTTGGAGACCGTTTGGACCTCAAGACCGTTTGGGCATGAGACCGTTTGGGACCTCAAGACCGTTTGGGCCCTCAAGACCGTTTGGGATTATGCGGTCTCAGGACCGATTGGCTTCATGCAGTCTTGAGACCGTTTGACTCCATGCGGTCTCGGGACCGGTTGGCTTCATGCGGTCTTGAGACCGTTTGACTCCATGCGGTCTCGAGACCGGTTGGCTTCATGTGGTCTTGAGACCGTTTGACTTCATGCGGTCTCGGGACCGGTTGGCTTCATGCGGTCTTGAGACCGTTTGACTCCATGCGGTCTCGGGACCGGTTGGCTTCATGCGGTCTTGAGACCGTTTGACTCCATGCGGTCTCGAGACCGGTTGGCTTCATGCGGTCTTGAGACCGTTTGACTCCATGCGGTCTCGGGACTGGTTGTCTTCATGCGGTCTTGAGACTGTTTGACTCCATGCGGTCTCCGGACCGATTGGCTTCATGCGGTCTTAGGACCGTTTGACTCCATGCGGTCTCGAGACCGATTGGCTTCATGCGGTCTTGGGACCGTTTGACTCCATGCAGTCTCGAGACCGATTGGCTTCATGCGGTCTTGGGACCGTTTGAATCCATGCGGTCTTGAGGTTGAGTTGTTCTTTTATGATTTTTTTTTGTGTTTTTCTGCATATATAAAAAGGGAAAAGTTAGTCTGATGGTATATTTACAAAGAAGGGTAAATTTTGGAATATGTATAGTTTTAATTTAGAAAGAGTATGGAAACTAAAGAAAAAGACTAAGATAATCGTCTAAAATAGGAGGTTATCACCCCCCTAACTTAGAGTCTAGCTTGTCCTCAAGTTAAATAGAGATGAGACGTGTAATGGCGAGGCGATTTTATTTAGTTAGGATTTCCATACTCTTGCTTCAATTCTTGACCTGAGTTCTTCTAAGGTCAGATCAAGTCTTACTGCTTGCCTTGACTCTTTCGGGTTTCGAGAGTTGCTTGGGTCTCAGGTTCTTTCCGTATCTCGTAGCTCACATTGGGACCACCTTTATTATGTGCATGTTGATAACTCTAATCAGCTTTATACCTCTCTGAAAGACCTACTGGAAGCTAGAGAGGGTGTGAGGGTTGGCTAAAGGCTTGAAGTGTAACTCCCCCTTCTTGTGGGGGAGGGGTTGTCTATGCTTTTAGGATCTCACTACCGGGCACGACACATCTGCCTTTATGAGGGCAGCTGAATGTACCGGCCAGGTGAGTCCTTTATGAGCCTTTCATATACTTGGATACCTTAGGGTTTCACTACCGGGCACGACACATCTGCCTTTGTGAGGGCAGCAGAATGTGTCGTCCGGGTGAAACCTTCATTGGTTCTTTATATAGATCCTTATTCATGGCACAACTCTCATGATTTTATTCGTCTCTCTGGCTTTTATTCGATAGCTCGCAGGCTTGGGTTTTGGGGTTTTGTTTGGGAAATTATTTTGGGCGGCCAAGCCTCTTTTATTTTGAAGGGAGGAAAGTTGTTCTTAGAGTTTTTCAGCATGCACTTATTTGGTTTGTGGTCCACTTGCAGAACTTCTTGATTTGGAAGTTGCCTGATTCCCCTCTCACCCTTGAGAGCTTGGCTTATTTCTGCCTTGATTTAATCCTGTGGAGAGTCAGATAAAGAATTGAAGCAAAAGCATGAAAATCAATAGTGGAGTGACATATTAAGTCGCCATTAAATGTCTAAGTGCTATTTACTTTTAGGGACTGACATGATTCTAGAGTTAAATGAGGGTGATTCTACTCAAAAGAAAGGGTTAATTAAAAAGAAAGTTAAAAAAGGAAAATGTATAAACAGAGAAAAGAGAAGAAAGAGGAAAGATGTAAAAAAAATGGTACCTTGCCCTTGTCTAATGTACCCCCCCCAACTTATCACTCACTCTGTTCTCAGAGTGTCAAAGTGATAGGTTGAGAAGTGATTAGGACAAGGGCTGCAGGCTAAGGTAGATCTGCATTTGCTTCCGTGGAATTAAGAAGGTTGGCTGTGAACTGTCCTCGTAGAGCGTGGTAGTCTACGTCAGTCATCTCTTCTACTGGTCTTTGGAGAATGATGATGGTGTACATCCAGTAGAGGACGTGGAAGCCGCAGTCATTTGATTGTCAAATTTGCTGGGGGCATTTGTGGCAGAAGGAAGGGCGGTGAAAATGCTCTTTGTCGTACGCCCTTGTGTGCTAACTCAGAAAATCTATTAACTTGTCGGCGCATTCCTTTGCCACTACTTCTGTTGGTGTCTTCGGTGTCACGACGTAGTTTCTCTATCGTGTGTTGTACTGGCTGTCGGAACTGTTATATATTGTGGTTGTTCCTTCTGGGAGATTTGTTGCCAGGAGCATCCAGTGCTCATGATAGAGGAAAGGTAACATGATGAACATCGGCGTTGTGTGCTGTAGATGGGAGATTAGCGCATCAGTTGTGCCGAAGTTCTTGAGCTTTAGAAGACCATCTTTCATATACGGGGACGCCATGTACGTTGTTGGGTTATCTTGGCCAAGCAGAAACTGGTATGCAGCCATAAGGCTTACGGAGAGGGATCCTTTAACCTGTAGAGTTTCCCGGAGCGTGTCTGCCATAACTAAGATGTCTCTAGACACGAATACGAGTTCATCCTTCTCGGGTGAGAGCCGAGACATAATGAGACGTAGTTCGATGTCGGAGAGACCTTTGCAAGCGTTGTGATCAAAGTCAGGAAAAGTTGGTTCTATGGCAGACAAAGGATCGATGTCTCCTGTACTTTGCGTGGTAGCTGCGACTGGCATTGTGGTTATCTCCGACTCTTTTAGAGTTTGACGGAAGGGTCGCCGCTGCGGTCGTTGGATAGCTGAGAAGAGGTAGCAAGGAACGTCATCTGGTGCCATAGTTGGGTATTTGAAGAACCGTGTATCACAGATGAGCTCCATGGCATAACGTCCATGTAAGGAGTGAAAATCTTCACCAACCAGATCATTAAATGGGATTTCCTGGTTCAGCGCTTGGATGTGACGTATGGTGCAGAAAGCGCAATCCCCAGATCTCTCGGTGGTTTGGACTTGAGGGTTTATGATATGGAACCAAGGTTGGCTCCAATCTTGGCGAAGAGATGGGCGGGCAGCCCAAATTAATTTAAGCAGCCGGAAGGGTATACACCTTGCTTCTCCTGCTGCTTCACCAACGAAGTTTATTGTGCCGGCTGGCAGCTCGGCGCCACAGAAATTATACACCTTGGCATCTCGGGCCTCGGTATCCACGATCATAAAAAGCTAGTGGTCCGAGACTTGGAAGGGCACGGTAAGAAAATGTGCCCGACGTGCTAAACCAGCACACAGCCGCACGATCGACATTGCTCGTATGTTTTTGTGTAGAAGGCCAAGAGACAGGGCGGGCGAGGCATTAAAGACCGGCTGTTGCCGCTTAGAACTTTTGTATATTTCTATGCAATTGGCGAGGAGGACACGGAAGATTGCCATAGGCATCGTGGACCGAGGTCGGAGAATGCTGCGGAAGTCTTTACGTGTCATCTTACGCCTAGTTTTGGTATTGTGATAAATTATGTCTTCCCCCGCCTTTGCATCGTCCACTATAGTGTTTAGTATAAAAATGTTCTGAGCATCTAAAGTGGAGATGGCCGTCATATTCAGGTCATACAATTTGTGCGGCAGAGGTGGTGGCGGGGGAAGTTCTTGTGGAGGGGGGGAAGGAGGTTGTTCTAAGGCATGTTCATGGCTTGGTAGATCGTCTTCTGAGTCGGAGGCAGAATCGAGGTCTTCATTGGTGTCTAAACTTACTCGTTCTGCCTCGCCCTCGTTACAGGGAGAAGGTGTGGAGAGAGGTGGGGCAGTTGTTTTTGGTGGGCTGGTGCTGGTTCCTAATATACAGTGGTGGAACTCAGCGTAAGCCGCGTCTTGGGCAGCTTCCCCGATGGACCCCATAGAAGAATAATCGAAGAACTGGTCCCCGTAAGACATGTTGACATTATCGTTGTGCGGGGACTTGGGGTGATAGTCACTGTCATGGTGACCCTTGTCGGACTCTTTGTGAGAAGGTCCTGCCACGTTGCCTGGGTCCCCTCCATCATCATGCTTATCACCGGAGGAGGTGTTGTCTTTGTTTGAATCGGCAGATGAGTCAGAGTCGTCTTCGTCATCATCATTGCCATCCTTGTCGTCCGCAGCCTTGTCTGCTTGCTTTTTACTTGCAGACGTTTTGCACCGCCGATGGGTGGCTTGTAGCTCATCGAAAGCCACTTGTAGATGCTCGTGTGCTTCGAGCAATGCATCATGGGATTCTTTGAGGTCGGTGTATCTGCCCTCGGCGGAGTGGAGACGTGCTGTAAGATCTGTAGCTTGAGCACGTAACTACTGGATTTCATCATTATTGGACTCCTCTTGGCGATGTTGTAGCTGTGTGAGCATGTTGTTGATGGTGTCCAAGCGCGTGCTCAACACTGCTTGTTGTTGTTCCAAATGGTTTCAGGACCGTTTGGTCCCAAACGGTTTCAAGACCGTTTGGTCCCAAACGATTTGAAGACCGTTTGGTTCCAAACGGTTTCGAGACCGTTCAGAGAACGAAGCGTCGTGCAGCCGCCGGCGAAAATGAAGATGAAGGCAAAATGGCACAGAAGCGGCGGACGCACCGGCGACGACGACGATGGTAAAGATGATGATAAAGACGATGGTGAAACCGGCGACGAAAACGGCGGTGATGAAAATGGTGGTGAAGGCGGCGACGGCGGGCAGGGTCGTTGGCAAAGATGATCGTGGTGCCGGCGATGGCGGAAAGAGCCGATGGTGGCGCCAGCGGCAATAATGGCGGAAGAGAAGAAGGTCGCAGACAACGATAATGGTGGAAACTTGCGGACGGTCGGCCGCTCTGCCGTGGTTGATGGACTACCTTGCACTTGGCGGTGATGTTGACGGTGAGGAGGCGAAGGTCGGTGGACGGAGGTGCGATCGCGTGGGAGCAGAGGAAACAAAGGAAATAGAATAGTTCTTGCACGAGAGAGTTCGAAAGTCGAAGAGAGAAAGACGAAGGTGTAGGGTTTATATTTATAGGAAACGGGGGGTTGACCTGACAAAAACCCTAAGTCAAACGGTTTAGCGACCATTTGGATTCCAAACGGTTTCGAAAACTGTTTGGTTCCAAACGGTTTGAAGACCGTTTGATCCCAAACGGTTTGAAGACCGTTTGGTCCCAAACGGTTTCAGAACCGTTTGGCTCCAAACGGTTTGGAGATAGTTTGGTTCCAAATGGTTTGGAGACCGTTTGGTTCCAAACGGCTTGAAGACCGTTTGGTCCCAAACGGTTTCAGAACCGTTTGGTTCCAAACGGTTTGGAGACCGTTTGGTCCCAAACGGTTTCAGAACCGTTTGGTAGGGTTAAGGTCGAACGAATTTTTTTTTATATTTTTATGTTTGTTTTAGTTATGTGAATTTTTTTGTATATTATCATTTTGCTATTTTTATGTTTGTTTTCATTGAAATTTTTTTTTTTATTTTCATAAGATAAACCTAAGGTAAAAAGAACGGGAAATAGAGAAAGAAATGAAATCTTGGGTTGCCTCCCAAGTAGCGCCTGAGTTTTACGTCGCTGACTCGACGAAGCTGTAATAGAGTTATGTTGTTGGTGTAGCATCTTTGATTTCGATGGTTTGTCTTGGCATTTTGTCTTTCGGAGTATAGTATCTTTTTAAACGGTGGCCGTTGACCGTCCTTTCTCTTCCGTTGGTGTCTGTAATAATGGCATCTCCAGTTGGGTAGATATGTTTTATAGTGAAGGGCCCGGACCATTTTGTTCTGAGTTTTCTGAGAAAAAACTTGAGCTTGGAGTTAAAAAGGAGCACTTTGTCGCCAATGGGGATATCTTTTCTCTTGAGATGACCATCATGCCACATTTTTGTTTTCTCTTTATAAATTCTGGCACTGTGATAGGCAGTCATTATGAGCTCTTCTAACTCCTGCAACTGGAGTTGTCTATTCTCTCCCGCGCTTTTAAGGTCGAAATTTAATTGTTTGATTGCCCACCAGGCTTTATGTTCTAGCTCTACTGGCAGATGAAAGGACTTCCTGATGGAGCTAGGACTTACACCAAAAGATTTTCAGTCTTCCAATGGGAGTCCCAGAATTCTATCACCAAAAACCCTAGAGAGGATTGATGTCTTCCCTAGGTTTACCTAGAACTGGTGCTTAGGTAACAACTCCAACCCCATAAGAGTATGGAAGCCTTATCATAGTACAGATTTAGGATCGAACCCAAAAGACAACGGTCTTGTTGCAAGCAACAAGATGGAAAACGTACAGCACTTCACTTAGTTATTTTACTAATTGGCACTTATATCAAAAGGTTGGATTTTGATTGGTTTTTAGACTAAAGCATGAAAAGTAAATAAAGCAAGTAAAACTAAGATTTAACAAATGATGATGAATCACTGGGGTTAAGCAGGTATTTACCACCGCTACACATGCATTGTATATGTACTAAGCAAGCAAGACTTATAAGCTAGATGCATGGATGTTCCACAAGACCGATGCCTTATAAGACAAGAGCGATGCATTGCATCCAAGGATGTTCCACAAGACCGATGCCTCGTAAGACAAGAGCGATGCATTGCATCCTTCGATGTTCCACAAGACCGATGCCTTATAAGACAAGAGCAATGCATCGCATCCTTCAAGGGTTAAGTAGCTCTCATTCGGTACATTTCTACGTGTCAATGAAGATATGTAGTCTTCCAAAGAGAGAATCTTACTCAACCTCATGAAACGTGCATCTAAAACTAACAAGCGAGCGATAATTATCAAATCGAAAAGTATCTTTGTAGGCCTAGTCTCCTATTCGGATAACCTAGCTACGTGAAGTGCGGGAATGTTGCAACGCCAGCCATTCCCGATCAAATGGTCACATGCTTTACATCATTCCCCTCGCAAAGCGTGTTCCTCGACTTACCAAGGTTACTTCCATACAGATGGAAGTGCAACGGGTGACAGTGAGTTTACTCCACTCTTTGAGATACACTCCTAGACACCGAAACGGATGCGTGGTGGATACACACACCAGAAACCAACACTAAATCGGTATTCGAGTCTCGAGAGCGGTCGTAGACAAACCACAACAAAAGACAATAGATGCATACAAGAACGTGGCCATCATTCAAGCATGTATGGACCGATTTAGTATTAAAACGAAAGGATAACATCTTTTTAGTACAAAGTACAAGACATGGGCAGCAGGGCTAGTCCCCGCGCCCCAGTGGATGGAACTACTCGCTCCTCATAGAGGGAGCAACAAAGGAGGAGGCAAGAAGAGATAGAAAGAACATCATCTTCACTAAGGAGAGAAGGTTGAACCCTTGGTGGAGAGAGCAACGATCTCCACCCTTCGTGGCTTGCTTGACGACGGATCTTCCCCTCTCACCTTCTTTGTTGATGAGAGAGAAGGTAGCTTTGTAATGGAACGTGAGTCTCAGACCGGAAGCCTCGGGCGGTGGATGGAGTTATTCTGGTACTAGAGAGGCAACCTCTGGATGTCTGGACCTTTCTCAGGGATGGCCCTTGAGGTCTTATTTATAGGCCTTGAGTGAGGTCAAACGGTATGGAGACCGTTTGGGTTCAAACGGTCTTGAGACCGTTTGGCGTCAAACGGTCTTGAGATCATTTGGCGTCAAACGGTCTTGACAGCGTTTGGCGTCAAACGGTCTTGAGACCGTTTGGCATCAAACGGTCTTGGGACCGTTTGAACTCCATGCGGTCTTGGGACCGTTTGAACTCCATGCGGTCTTGGGACCGTTTGGCTTCATGCGGTCTTGGGACCGTTTGAACTCCATGCGGTCTTGGGACCGTTTGGCTTCATGCGGTCTCGGGACCGTTTGGCTTCATGCGGTCTCGGGACCGTTTGAACTCCATGCGGTCTTGGGACCGTTTGGCTTCATGCGGTCTCGGGACCGTTTGGCTTCATGCGGTCTCGGGACCGTTTGGCTTCATGCGGTCTCGGGACCGTTTGGCTTCATGCAGTCTCGGGACCGTTTGAACTCCATGCGGTCTTGGGACCGTTTGGCTTCACTCGGTCTCGGGACCGTTTGAACTCCATGCGGTCTTGGGACCGTTTGGCTTCACTCGGCCTTGAGGTTGGTTTATTCTTTTATGATTTTTTTTGTGCTCTTTCTGCAAGTGTAAAAGGAAAAGGTTAGTTTGATGATGTATTTACACTCCTAGACACCACTCTTGAGTCGTTGTAGTATAGTGGTAAGTATTCCCGCCTGTCACGCGGGTGACCCGGGTTCGTTCCCTGGCAACGGCGCCATTTTTTGATGGAGCTAGGACTTACACCAAAAGATTTTCAGTCTTCCAATGGGAGTCCCAGAATTCTATCACCAAAAACCCTAGAGAGGATTGATGTCTTCCCTAGGTTTACCTAGAACTGGTGCTTAGATAACAACTCCAACCCCATAAGAGTATGGAAGCCTTATCATAGTACAGATTTAGGATCGAACCCAAAAGACAACGGTCTTGTTGCAAGCAACAAGATGGAAAACGTATAGCACTTCACTTAGTTATTTTACTAATTGGCACTTATATCAAAAGGTTGGATTTTGATTGGTTTTTAGACTAAAGCATGAAAAGTAAATAAAGCAAGTAAAACTAAGATTTAACAAATGATGATGAATCACTGGGGTTAAGCAGGTATTTACCACCGCTACACATGCATTGTATATGTACTAAGCAAGCAAGACTTATAAGCTAGATGCATGGATGTTCCACAAGACCGATGCCTTATAAGACAAGAGCGATGCATTGCATCCAAGGATGTTCCACAAGACCGATGCCTCGTAAGACAAGAGCGATGCATTGCATCCTTCGATGTTCCACAAGACCGATGCCTTATAAGACAAGAGCAATGCATCACATCCTTCAAGGGTTAAGTAGCTCTCATTTGGTACATTTCTACGTGTCAATGAAGATATGTAGTCTTCCAAAGCGAGAATCTTACTCAACCTCATGAAACGTGCATCTAAAACTAACAAGCGAGCGATAATTATCAAATCGAAAAGTATCTTTGTAGGCCTAGTCTCCTATTCGGATAACCTAGCTACGAGAAGTGCGGGAATGTTGCAACGCCAGCCATTCCCGATCAAATGGTCACATGCTTTACATCATTCCCCTCGCAAAGCGTGTTCCTCGACTTACCAAGGTTACTTCCATACAGATGGAAGTGCAACGGGTGATAGTGAGTTTACTCCACTCTTTGAGATACACTCCTAGACACCGAAACGGATGCGTGGTGGATACACACACCAGAAACCAACACTAAATCGGTATTCGAGTCTCGAGAGCGGTCGTAGACAAACCACAACAAAAGACAATAGATGCATACAAGAACGTGGCCATCATTCAAGCATGTATGGAACGATTTAGTATTAAAACGAAAGGATAACATCTTTTTAGTACAAAGTACAAGACATGGGCAGCGGGGCTAGTCCCCGCACCCCAGTGGATGGAACTACTCACTCCTCATAGAGGGAGCAACAAAGGAGGAGGCAAGAAGAGATAGAAAGAACATCATCTTCACTGAGGAGAGAAGGTTGAACCCTTGGTGGAGAGAGCAACGATCTCCACCCTTCGTGGCTTGCTTGACGACGGATCTTCCCCTCTCACCTTCTTTGTTGATGATAGAGAAGGTAGCTTTGTAATGGAACGTGAGTCTCAGACCGGCAGCCTCGGGCGGTGGATGGAGTTGTTCTGGTACTAGAGAGGCAGCCTCTGGACGTATGGACCCTTCTCAGGGATGGCCCTTGAGGTCTTATTTATAGGCCTTGAGTGAGGTCAAACGGTCTGGAGACCGTTTGGGTTCAAACGGCGTCAAACAGTCTTGAGACCGTTTGGCGTCAAACGGTCTTGGGACCGTTTGGCGTCAAACGGTCTTGGGACCGTTTGGCGTCAAACGGTCTTGGGACCGTTTGGCGTCAAACGGTCTTGGGACCGTTTGAACTCCATGCGGTCTTGGGACTGTTTGGCTTCATGCGGTCTTGGGACCGTTTGAACTCCATGCGGTCTTGGGACCGTTTGGCTTCATGCGGTCTCGGGACCGTTTGGCTTCATGCGGTCTCGGGACCGTTTGAACTCCATGCGGTCTTGGGACCGTTTGGCTTCATGCGGTCTCGGGACCGTTTGGCTTCATGCGGTCTCGGGACCGTTTGGCTTCATGCGGTCTCGGGACCGTTTGAACTCCATACGGTCTTGGGACCGTTTGGCTTCACTCGGTCTCGGGACCGTTTGAACTCCATGCGGTCTTGGGACCGTTTGGCTTCACTCGGCCTTGAGGTTGGTTTATTCTTTTATGATTTTTTTTGTGCTCTTTCTGCAAGTGTAAAAGGAAAAGGTTAGTTTGATGATGTATTTACAAAAAGGGGGGAAATTAGGTTTATGTACCGTATAAATGTAAAAAGAGTATGGAAAACTAAAGAAAAAGACTAAGATAAACTACTAAAATAGGAGGTTATCACCCCCCCTAACTTAGAGTCTAGCTTGTCCTCAAGTTAGATAGAGCTGAGACATGAAATGGCGAGGCGATCTTAATTAGGGTCTCCATACTCTTGCTTCAATTCTTGACCTGAGTTCCCCAGGGGTCATATCGAGGCTTATTGCATGCCTTGATTCTTTTGGATTTCGAGAGTTGCTTGGATCTCAGGGTTTTTCCGTATCTCAAAATTTGCCTTGGGACCACATTTATTTTATGCATGTCGTTGACTCTAATCAACTTTATACCTCTCTGGAAACCTACTGGAAGCTAGAGAGGGTATGAGGGTTGGCTAAAGGCTTTGAAGTGTAGCTCCCCTTCGAGTGGGGGAGGGGCTGTCTATGCTTTTTAGGATCTCACTACCGGGCACGACACATCTGCCTTTATGAGGGCAGCAGAATGTACTGGCCGGGCAAGTCCTTTATGAGCCTTTTCATATACTTGGAACTTTTAGGGTTTCACTACCGGATGCGACACATCTGCCTTTGTGTGGGCAGCGGAATGTGCCGGCCGGGTGAGCCCTTTATCAGTTCTTCATATAGGTCCTTATGCGTGGCACAACTCTCATGATTTTATTCGTCTCTCTGGCTTTTATTCAAAAACTCACAGGCTTGGGTTTTGGAATGAGGATTTATTTTGGGCGGCCAAGCCTCTTTTATTTTGAAGAGAGGAAAGCTGTTCTTAAAGTTTTTCAGCATGCACTTATTTGGTTTGTGGTCCACTTGCAGAACTTTTTGATTCGGAAGTTGCCTAATTTCCCTCTCATCCTCAAGATCTCGGCTTATTTCTGCCCTGATTTTGACCTGTGGAGAGTCAGATAAAGAATTAAAGCAAAAATACGGGATCCATAGTAGGTGGAAATTGATAAATCGCCATTTGATGTCTGAGTGCTATTTACTTGCAGAGACTAACATGATTCTAGGGTTAGTTGAGGTGGCTATTTTTGAAAAAGAATTGTGAAAAAAAAATTTAAGAATGAAGAAATGTATGGAAAAAGGAAGTATAGAAGTTGATACCTAGCCCTTGTCTAATGTATCCCCCCCCCAACTTATCACACACTCTGTCCCCAGAGTGGCAAAGTGATAGGTTGAGAAATCATTAGAACAAGGGCTGCAGGTTAAGGTAGATTTTCGTTTGCCCCTGGAGAACGGAGTAGTGTAGATGCGAACTGCCCACGTAAGGCGTGGTAGTCCACGTCAGTCATTTCCTCCACTGGTCTTTGGAGAACGATTATGGTGTACATCCAGTAGAGGACGTGGAAGCCGCAGTCGTTGGATTGTCGTATTTGCTGGGGGCATTTGTGGCAGAAGGCGGGGCGATTGAAGTGTTCCTTGCTGTATGCCTTAGTGTGCTGACTCAGAAGCTCTATTAATTTCGCAGCGCACTCTTTTGCCGTTTCTTCTGTTGGCGTCTTGGGCGTTACGACGTAGTGTCGTTGTCGGGCGTTGAACTGGCTGTCGGAACTGTTGTATATTGTAGTTGTTCCGTCTTGGAGGTTAGTTGCCAGAAGAATCCAGTGCTCTTGATGCAGGATTGGTAACATGATGAACTTCGACGTTGTATGTTGGAGATATGCGATCAACGCTTCCGTTGTGCCGAAGTTTTTGAGTTTGAGTAGATCATCCTTCATGTATGGGGACGCCATGTATGTATCTGGATTATGTTGGCCAATCTGAGACTGGTAAGCTGTCATGAGACTGACAGAAAGTTGCCCCTTATCTTGCAAAGTCTCTCGCAGTGAATCGGCCATCACGATAATGTCTTAAGACATGAATACTATGCCATCTTTTTATGCGGAGAGATTCGCCATGATGATGCGCATTTCAAGGTTGGTGAGACCTTTGCAAGAATCGCGATCAAAATCAGGAAAAGTTGGTTTAGTGGTGTAAGCAGGATCGTTCTTGCAGGTATCTTCGTCTGGCGACTTGTGTTGTTCAGACTCTTTCAGAATTTGGCGGAAGGGTCGCCGTTGTCGACGTTGTACAGCTGAATAGAGATACCTTGGAACATCATCTGGTGACATAGTCGGATCGTTGAAATATCTTCTGTCACAGATGAGCTCCATGGCGTAGCGTCCTCGTAACGAATGGAAGTCTTCAGCTGCCAAATCGGTGAAAGGAATTTCTTGGTTCAGCGCTTGGATATGTCGGATGGTGTAGAAAGCGCTGTCCCCAGATCCCGTGGTGGCTTGAACTGGAGGGTTAATGATTCTGAACCAGGGTTGGCTCCAGTCTTGACGAAGAGAAGGGCGTACAGCCCAGATTACTTTGAGCAGCCGGAAGGGTATACACTGGGCTTCACCTACTGCGTCTCCGACGAAGATTATTATGCCGGCTGGTAGCTCGGCGTTATTGAAGTTGTAAACTTTAGCGTCCCTTGCTTCGGTATCCACTATCATAAAAAGCCAGTGGTCCGAGACTTGGAATGGCATTGTGATATAGCGTGCCCGACGCGCTAAACCGGCACGCAGCCGCTCAATCGACCGCGCGCGCAAGCTTTTGTGTAAAAGGCCAAAAGACAATGCGGGTGAAGCGTTGAAGGCTGGTTGTATCCGCTGTTTACTTCTATAGATTTCTATACAGTTGGCGAGGAGGACACGGAAGATTGGCATTGGCATCGTAGACCGGGGTCGGAGGATGCAACGAAAATTTTCACGTGTCAACGTACGCCTGGTTTTTGTATTATTGTAAACTATGTCGTCCCCCACTTTTGCATCGTCTACTATAGTGTTCAGGATGAAGATGTCCTGAGCATCTAAAGTAGAGATGGCTGTCGTATCAAGATCGTGCATTTTTTGTGGGAGAGGAGGTGGCGGGGGGAGGTCATGTGGTGGAGGGGAGGCGTGCTGTTCGGGGGCCTCTTCATGGCCTTTGAGGTTGTCGTCTAGATCGGAGGCGGAGTCAAGATCTGCGTCAGTATCTAGACTCACTCGGTCTGCCTCGTCTAGGTAAGGGGGAGAAGGTGTTGAGGAGGGGGGAGAAGTTTTTGGCGAGGTAGCGCTGGCTCCTAGTATGCATTGTTGGAGCTCAACGAAGGCCGCATCCTTGGCAGCTTCCCCCATTGACCCCATAGCGGAGTAATCAAAGAATTGGTCCCCGTAAGAGATGTTTACGTTGTCATGCTGTGGGGACTTGGGGTGGTAGTCACTTTCCTGGTGACCTTTATCAGACCCTTTATGGGAGGGTCCTGCTGCGTTCCCGGGGTCTTCACCGTCATCGTGCTTGTCTCCTGAAGATGTGTCTTTATTGGAGTCGGCAGATGAATCAGATTCGTCTTCTTTTTCATCATCATCGTCGTTGTCGGCCGCAGCTTCGTCGGTTGTCTTCTTGTTAGTCGACTTTTTGTACCGCCGGTGAGTGGCTTGTAGCTCATCGAAAGCCACTTGCAGATGCTCGTGTTTCTCGAGCAGTGCGTCGTGGGCTTCTTTGAGATCTGTGTATCTGCCCTCGGCGGAGAGGAGGTGTGCTGTCAGATCTGTGACTTGGGCACGTAGTTGTTGTGTTTCATTGATATTAGCTTCCTCTTGATGATGATGGAGCTGCGTAATTGTGTCGTCGATGGTGGCCAGGCGCGTGCTTAGCTCTTCTTGATTCTGCTCAAGCTTGCGGAGATTCTCTTGCAGAGGGTGAGTCTGGTTAGAGATCTCATCGACTTTTCTTGTCGTAGCTTCTTGCTGGCGCGTTGCCCCAAGGATCAGGTCTGGCAGGTTGTTAGTGTGGCTGTTGATAAGCTCAACTTGCCTAGCCACTTCATCCTGTCGTTGCTGGATGCCTTGTAGGACGACAGGAAGAGCTCGATGTTGGTTGTCGATCCTGGTTACCTGTTTAGATAAATCCTGTACACAAGAAAAAATAGAATGTAATAGGTTAGAAGGATCGGTGAGGAGGTTTCGGACAGCGTCAAATTGACGGCCGAATTCCTCACCGATGTTAGTAAGGGGGGCCCCAGAGGCGGAAGGGTGATGTGGCTGGGGCCTATGTGGGATGGTGGTAGTGTCTTGCGGAAGAGACACTGATGATGGCCCGAACTGCGTAGTGACTGTTGATGAAGTCACCAGCGGTGTCGGGGTGGTGGCGGATGTGAAGAGTGGTGGTATTTGTGGCAAAAAAGGTGGCACTGATGATGAAGGGGTGGGAACTATGGATGTGAATGGAAAGGTGGTGAAGTCGGGCATGGAGGTGGATAAAGGGAAGCCCGATGTTAGGGTGGGTGAAAAGGTGGATGTGAATGCTGGCGTGGATGTGGGGAGGAAAGTAGTGGTGGGGGCAGCGGAGAGCTGCTCATTTAGACTCTGGATGAAAGAGTCAAATGAGGAAGTTGTTAAGATTTCATCGTTGAACCGCTCGTCCTCCGGGTTTGGGCGGGACGTTGGTGTCCCCGACAGCTGTTGGGCCTGCAGCAACCTCCTAGAAGGTCGTTTGATAGGGATTTTTGTAGGTCGAGCTGTCGGGGCTGTGATGCTCGTTTCAGTTGGGCCCGCAGTTTGTTTCTTTGCAGCGGGTGTGACCGAAGCTAGTAGATGAGTAAGCTCCTTGTCAGAAAAGAGGAGCTGTGTCATATCATAGTGTGCTAGCTCCGGTAACGGAAGGAGGGTTCTTGATGACTTAACAATCGGGAAGAATACATAATGTAACTTTCCATCCTTTTCTTTGATTATAAACGAATTTTTCAAAGATTGTTCGTTTGTAAGGATGTCGCCCTTTATTTGCGTGCATTGGGGTAATAGCCTGTCCATCTTAAAAAATTTAATTATGGATGTGACATGGCCCCCCAAACAGATCTATTTCCCTATGAAGGCGGCGGATAATTTCTGGACCATCAACCGTCCGATGTTGACTGGCCTTCCGTTGAGGATAGACCAGAGGACAAAGAGGTCTGATATTGTAACGTTTCCTCCTTCCGTTCTTGGAAAAAGTGCGCCAGCTAGGATTTTGTGCAGAGTGCGCACAAATCCGGAGTGTATGTTGGACGCTTTGCATGTTTTGGCGTCGTATGTGGGAATCCCAGTTAAGCTTTTCCAGAATGTGTGGCGGTTGAATTCTGGATGATCAGTTCCCACTGATTTGGCCTTTTTTAGCTGCTCCAGGTCGTCAATGAATATTGAATTTAGCATATTCTCTGTTAAGACGACATTGCTACCGAAGATTTGGGTGACAATCCTTCTATCACCCCCATCCCATGACCTATCTGCAATGTCGACGGGCTCCTTTGTCAGGTAGGAGAAGAATTCCGCTGTGGGCTCAATGTAGGATATTTCAGGTATTAAGCACAACCTGGTAAGGTTGGCTTTTTGTAGCGCTTTGAAGATGCGCTCGTGAATTCCCATTTTAGCTAGTATGCTGGAGCAAACATACTTGGTTGGTTTAAGGGTTTTATCGATGGTGATGGAGGTTTGGATGGATAGGTGCTCTGGTGGTGGTATTGGGGCGGTGATGGGAATGAAGGTGGTAGGGATGGTAGTTGCAGGGGTGGTAGTGGTAGCAGCAAAGGTGGATGGTTTGGCGAAGGGTTGGTCCATGGCAGATAGAGGGTGGACTTGTTTTCTTGCCCTCTTGGGGGGCTGCCCAGATGCAGCCTTTGCAGCTTTGCGTTTTCCCTCTGTCTCTTGGGCAGAGGAGTCTTCATCGGGATTCGGTATGTAGTCTGATCATTCATCATCGTCAGAAGAGATGTGCTCGATGTCCTCTTCAGGGGCCTCACCCAAGCATTTGGTGAGGCGAGTTATCTCACACAGGACGTCGATGATCTTGGTCTTGGGAGGGACGGCGCTGGTGGTGTTGTAAGTGTCCCTGATCTGTATGAGCCTATCTCGCTCTTCCATCATCTGCTCCCTTGTCAGAGCAGGGGCAGTTCCTGAGCCGGAAGTTTTGTTTGCTGGTGACGCCATTTCTGAAAAAGAATAAGAGTTTCATAATTAGAGAAGATTTGAAACAATGTAAATTTGATTTGTAGTTATATCTTTTATATTTTGTGAAAGCAAAAGGGAAACGAAAACCAAACGGTTTCAAGACCATTTGGTCCCAAACGGTTTGAGGACCGTTTGATTCCAAACGGTTTCAAGACCGTTTGGTTCCAAACGGTTTGAGGACCGTTTGGTTCCAAACGGTTTGAGGACCGTTTGGTCCCAAACGGTTTCAAGACCGTTTGGTCCCAAACGGTTTCAGGACCGTTTGGTCCCAAACGGTTTCGGGACCGTTTGGTTCCAAACGGTTTGAGGACCGTTTGGTCCCAAACGGTTTCAAGACCGTTTGGTCCCAAACGGTTTCGAGACCGTTTGGAAAGCGAAGAGTCGCAGGTCGCCGGCGCGGGAGAAGGTGGAACGGCGCGAAGGTGAAGAACGCGCCGACGCCTTCGAAAACGATGAGAAGAACGGCGACGGCGATGAAAACGGTGGGAGAGTCGGTGAAATCTTTTGACAGCGATGGTGATGGCGGAGCAAGAGACGTCGTGCGATGGTAAAGGGAACGGCACTGGCGCCATGATGGTGGCGACAGAACGGCGCGGCGACGAAGGCGACGGGTCGGTTGATGAAACCATTCGATAACGACGGCGATGACAGCGTAAGCAGCGACTGGCGATGGAATGAGCAGCGTGGAGTCGCCGGACTACCTTGCGGAAGGTGGACGGAAGGGTGACTTTGCGCGGATGCAACAGGAGCAAGAAGGGAAGTTCTTCGCACGAAAACTCTGGAGAATTCGAAGATTCGAAGAGAGAAAGACGGAGGGGTAGGGTTGATATTTATAGTGATTGGTTGGTGACCTTTTGTATTCCAAACGGTTTGAAGACCGCTTGATCCCAAGCGATCTCATGACCGTTTGGTCTCAAACGGTTTCAAGACCGTTTGGTCCCAAACGGTTTGAGGGCCGTTTGGTCCCAAACGGTTTCAAGACCGTTTGGCTCCAAACGGTTTGGAGACCGTTTGGCTTCAAACGGTTTGAAGACCGTTTGGAGGAGCACAAAGGGTTTGTATATTTTTATGTTTGTTTTTGAGTATGTATATTATTTTTTTGTATTTTGGTTTATGAATTTTTATGAAGTTTGTTTTATGTATTGTTTTTGTAGTTTTGATTATGTAGATTTTTTTTTTTAGATTAATGATGAAAGAACTTAAAGAAAGCAAAACAAATTCAAAAGAAAAATAAAAAACTAGAAATTAGAGAAGGTGATACTGAGGTCTTGGGTTGCCTCCCAAGAAGCGCCTTAGTTTTATGTCACTGGCTCGACGAAGTTAAAACATTATTATGTTGCTGTCATAGTATTTGATTTCTCATGTCTATTTGGCCCATGTTTAGGGTTCGATTCAGGCTGCCCAGCGAAAGTGCCTGTTGGGGGTTTCAATTGTGCAGCAATCTGGGCAAGCTGTGCTTCAACTGCCTTCTGTTGAGCTTGTTGGTTGGCCAGCATGGTTTGTTGAGACTGAAGCATTTGTTTTATCAAAGATAGCTCATCTTCTGGTTGTGCAGTGACGTTTTTCTGAGGGTTTTGTTGTTGAGACTGTTGAATATGCAATTGCGGGTGAAGCGGGGGATGAGTGTACTGATAGTAGGCTGATTGATTTCTAGGGTAGTTAGCCCTAGGGAAATTGTTCCTTGGGTTCCCTTGATTTTGGTTAAAATTGTTTGGAAATCCAGGAGGCAGCCTACTCTCAAGTCCCCCTTGTGTCTGATGTTGTGGATTCGCAGTTCCAGAGGGATTCCCATACTGGAATCCAGGATGGTTCCTTGGTTGACTGGGATTATAATAAACTTGTCCGGGAATAGTATGGATGGAGTTGACTTGCTCTGGAATCTGATCTTCAGCCTGATTAGTGATGGCCTCATAGGGTTGTGGTGGTGGATGCAGATCCATCATCACATTATAGAGCATTCCGCAGGAAAGAGTCAGATGATCTGAAGCATGACAAGCTTCACAGGATCCTGTGACGGCTTTGACTTGATGAACCATCGGGGTTTTCTTTTTATCAATTTCCCCTAGAGTTGTTTCGAGGGTTTGCTGTTTATGAGCGATTGTCGTCAAAGCCTCGGCTATTGACTTTAGTTCCATCGATTCCTCAGCTTTAAAGACTTTAAGGACGCCTTTTCCGGCTGACCGCCCCCAGTTGGACTGGTTTTCAGCTCCTAAAGTAACGATTTTCCAGGCATCTTCATAGTTTTTCCTCATGAAATTTCCTCCAGACGAGGAATCTAGGAACTGTTTAATGTCATCGCTTACCCCCCGATAAAAAGTTTCAATCAATTGATTTTGTGAAATTCCATGATGAGGGCATTTGCGTAGAAGTTCCTTGACTCTTTCCCATGCCTCAGCGAGGGTTTCTCCAGGTAGTTGGGAGAAATGGTTGATCTGCCCTCTGATTTCATAGGTCAGCGAGGGTGGAAAGAACTTCTCCAAGAATTTTTCCTCTAGAGGGGCCCAAGTGGTTATGATGGGTTCTCTGTCCAATGAGTTGTACCAACTCAAGGCCCTTCCAGATAGGGTGAAATGAAACAGGTGGAGCATTATTGCGTCGAAAGCAATACCAGCTTGCGGGACCAGGCGGCATAATGCCTTAAACCATTTCAAATGGTCCATGCAATCGTCTCCTGAACCTCCTGAGAAGGAAATTCCTTGCATAATCTGGATCCACTGGGTCCGAATCTCAAAGTTTGGGATGTTGATGATCGGAGGCCGGACCGGGTGGTTGTCTTCGTAATTCTTCGGGACAGCATAGTCCCTCAGTTGCTTGTTTCGTAATTCGAGCTGAGCAGCCTCGGTCTCTGCTCTTATGCGGGCTTGCTCTTCTGCTCGTATCTCCGCTTGTATTTGGGCACGGGTGTCTGCAATGAGTTGTGCCCGTTGTGCGGCGATAGCAGCATTGACTCTCTCCATCACCAAAGCGGCTTGATGCTGTTCGTCAGCCATTTGACTAGCGCGTTGGCGATTGAGACAAATTCTGCGGTGGAAACTTCTCTCTACCTCGGAGTCGAACTCCGGATCAGGGGAGAATCCTTGATTATGCGGTGATTGCATATACGGGTTCTACCTGAGTAAAGAAAAGAGAACACCTTTAGATAATAGAGACAATATGGAAGCTTCAAGAAGATGATGAGTTATGATTCAAAAAGAAAGTGTAAAAATCCTAACCAACTAAAAAATAAACTAAGTGAAATACTAACGTTCCGTTGTCCCCGGCAACGGCGCCATTTTTTGATGGAGCTAGGACTTACACCAAAAGATTTCCAGTCTTCCAATGGGAGTCCCAGAATTCTATCACCAAAAACCCTAGAGAGGATTGATGTCTTCCCTAGGTTTACCTAGAACTGGTGCTTAGATAACAACTCCAACCCCATAAGAGTATGGAAGCCTTATCATAGTACAGATTTAGGATCGAACCCAAAAGACAACGGTCTTGTTGCAAGCAACAAGATGGAAAACGTACAACACTTCACTTAGTTATTTTACTAATTGGCACTTATATCAAAAGGTTGGATTTTGATTGGTTTTTAGACTAAAGCATGAAAAGTAAATAAAGCAAGTAAAACTAAGATTTAACAAATGATGATGAATCACTGGGGTTAAGCAGGTATTTACCACCGCTACACATGCATTGTATATGTACTAAGCAAGCAAGACTTATAAGCTAGATGCATGGATGTTCCACAAGACCGATGCCTTATAAGACAAGAGCGATGCATTGCATCCAAGGATGTTCCACAAGACCGATGCCTCGTAAGACAAGAGCGATGCATTGCATCCTTCGATGTTCCACAAGATCGATGCCTTATAAGACAAGAGCAATGCATCGCATCCTTCAAGGGTTAAGTAACTCTCATTCGGTACATTTCTACGTGTCAATGAAGATATGTAGTCTTCCAAAGAGAGAATCTTACTCAACCTCATGAAACGTGCATCTAAAACTAACAAGCGAGCGATAATTATCAAATCGAAAAGTATCTTTGTAGGCCTAGTCTCCTATTCGGATAACCTAGCTACGAGAAGTGCGGGAATGTTGCAACGCCAGCCATTCCCGATCAAATGGTCACATGCTTTACATCATTCCCCTCGCAAAGCGTGTTCCTCGACTTACCAAGGTTACTTCCATACAGATGGAAGTGCAACGGGTGATAGTGAGTTTACTCCACTCTTTGAGATACACTCCTAGACACCGAAACAGATGCGTGGTGGATACACACACCAGAAACCAACACTAAATCGGTATTCGAGTCTCGAGAGCGGTCGTAGACAAACCACAACAAAAGACAATAGATGCATACAAGAACGTGGCCATCATTCAAGCATGTATGGAATGATTTAGTATTAAAACGAAAGGATAACATCTTTTTAGTACAAAGTACAAGACATGGGCAGCGGGGCTAGTCCCCGCGCCCCAGTGGATGGAACTACTCGCTCCTCATAGAGGGAGCAACAAAGGAGGAGGCAAGAAGAGATAGAAAGAACATCATCTTCACTGAGGAGAGAAGGTTGAACCCTTGGTGGAGAGAGCAACGATCTCCACCCTTCGTGGCTTGCTTGACGACGGATATTCCCCTCTCACCTTCTTTGTTGATGAGAGAGAAGGTAGCTTTGTAATGGAACGTGAGTCTCAGACCGGCAGCCTCGGGCGGTGGATGGAGTTGTTCTGGTACTAGAGAGGCAGCCTCTGGACGTCTGGACCCTTCTCAGGGATGGCCCTTGAGGTCTTATTTATAGGCCTTGAGTGAGGTCAAACGGTCTGGAGACCGTTTGGGTTCAAACGGTCTTGAGACCATTTGGCGTCAAACGGTCTTGAGACCGTTTGGCGTCAAACGGTCTCGAGACCGTTTGGCGTCAAACGGTCTCGAGATCGTTTGGCGTCAAACGGTCTCGAGACCGTTTGGCGTCAAACGGTCTTGGGACCGTTTGAACTCCATGCGGTCTTGGGACCGTTTGAACTCCATGCAGTCTTGGGACCGTTTGGCTTCATGCAGTCTTGGGACCATTTGAACTCCATGCGGTCTTGGGACCGTTTGGCTTCATGTGGTCTCGGGACCGTTTGGCTTCATGCGGTCTCGGGACCGTTTTAACTCCATGCGGTCTTGGGACCGTTTGGCTTCATGCGGTCTCGGGACCGTTTGGCTTCATGCGGTCTCGGGACCGTTTGGCTTCATGCGGTCTCGGGACCGTTTGAACTCCATGCGGTCTTGGGACCGTTTGGCTTCACTCGGTCTCGGGACCGTTTGAACTTCATGCGGTCTTGGGACCGTTTGGCTTCACTCGGCCTTGAGGTTGGTTTATTCTTTTATGATTTTTTTTGTGCTCTTTCTGCAAGTGTAAAAGGAAAAGGTTAGTTTGATGATGTATTTACAAAAAGGGGGAAAATTAGGTTTATGTACCGTATAAACGTAAAAAGAGTATGGAAAACTAAAGAAAAAGACTAAGATAAACTACTAAAATAGGAGGTTATCACTTCCCATACACCAAACGGAATGGAGTTGTTCCGATTGGTGTTTTATATGCAGTTCGGTATGCCCAAAGGGCATCAGGAAGTTTGGTGGACCAATCGGTGCAGTTTCTGTTCACCGTTTTTTCAAGAATTGCCTTCAATTGTCTAATGGATACTTCAACCTGCCCACTTGTTTATGGGTGGTAAGGCATTGCTACTTTGTGATTTACTCTGTACTTTTTCAAAAGAGCTTCAAAACTTCATTCCACATACCCGCCCACATACCCGATCATCTACCCGGTGGTTGAGATGTGTGGTCAATGCTGATGTGGTAGAAATAATAAATACACAATGAAAGAGAAAAAAATTGGAGAGAGAACAATATTTTGTACATAACTCTTAAATTGTAAGGAATTTTAGTTCGAAATAAATAACATTAGGTTCGTCATAAAAAATACTTTCTATTAAGACCCATGTTGTGATATTTTGAAAAAAATAATATTAGAAGTATATTAAGAGAGGAGAGAAGTATACATAAGTAGAGTATGTTTTCGGGTACTGTACTCAGATTGACCATTCATGTACATTATTTATTGCTTCTTTATTTTTCATATTCCATATTATGTCATAAATCCATAAGTATTGTACATTCTATCATTTATATTAATTTGTACATACATTCAGAATGTAGCGTTTGCCAAAAATCATATACAAGGATATCCACACATTCTACAAGAAGTACAATACGAACAATCAAATTTTGTAATAAAAAATACACTACTAGAAGTACAATACTAACAACCACATTCTATTTTGAAAAGTATTCACATTCACAATATGTACAAACATACAATACTAATTGCCTCCTTATTTTTCACACTCAATATTTTGTCACAAATCTATAAGTATTGTACATTTTATCATTTATATTAATTTGCATACATTTAGAATGTAACATTTGACAAAATTGTATACAAGGATACACACACATTTTACAAGAAGTCCATTACTAACGATCATATTTTATAATACAAAGTATAGTACTAGACGTACAATACTAGAGGCACTATACGAGACACAACAATAATACATGATTTGATGATATTGTTAGTACAGTACGAGACATGTCATGTATAAAATAATGTCGATAACTACATATCATAATAATTCAGATTTCACTAAAAACATACATATGTTTACTAAAGTACAATATTTTCAACTATTATTTAAGAACAACTAATCCTTGACTCATTGCTAGTATTAGCTAAATCGAATCCATAGAAGAACAAGTA